>JAOXNO010000020.1:51920766-51941139 GCA_028565335.1 Limnodromus scolopaceus | reverse complement strand
AGTTTGTGTGTGCTGTGATCTCTGCAAATTGCTCAGCCCACCCATTAAATGATCACAGAACTGAAATGCAGTATTCGTCTCAACAGAAGGTAAATTTATAATGACAACAGAACCCCCTGAACAGATGCATCAGGAAGCATGCTGCTCTCCGTATTCTGGGGGGTGGTGCTGTGTTCATATACAGTAGATGTTTGTTTTAAGAAGACAGAGACAACAAATGTGTAGAGCCTGTTTTTCGTTTGTTTTTCTGTTTTGGGAGGCGGGACAGCTTTTTTTTTCGCGTTGAGTTGTGAAGATGTGTAGCTGCTTCATTGAAGTTAGGGCACTGATGCCATCTGGTGGTGGTAATACCTTCCCAGAAACGGGAAAAACGACCTGTGAGGGGTTCCACTGAGATGGGAGAAATTACTGGCATGATACTTAAAAGAGTACACAGGTACATTTGCTGCCTTAACATATAATTGTGCAATTGAAGTAAGTCATAAAAGATTGCACATGGCCTGTTAATCATAATTTGATTTGCTAAAGCAGATTTAAATCTTTAACCGTACTTGTTTCTGCTCAACAAATGGTTTGTTTCTAGTAGTTTCTTTTATTAAGTAGCACTTTGTAAACACAACAGAAAGAATTCTGTTGAAATTTACAATACTTTAAAACTCAATTTTGCAGAAAAAAATTCTTCTGTTATTGCGTTTTCCTAAACCCAGCACAACCTTCTCACTGCTAGTGAAACAACTTTGATATGTGAAGCTGAAGAAACCACAAATATTGCTTTCTTTATCCTTCCTTCTCTTAAAAAAGTTGTCCTGCTTCTTGACTTGTTTACCTGAGATAATATCCTCATCATTCTCTGGAGAACTGTATAGGCTGTGTTGACTAAAGTTCTCTTAAATTTCTGACTCATAAATATCTTACCCTGTGATGGAAAGATTTGCAGAAGTGCAAGGTACTTTATATTAAGCTGGTGAGGTTTTTTAATTCATTTCACTTAGCCATAATTCTTTTGATCTATTGCAGGTCAGCATGATATTATTCTAATATGCTACTGCTAAACAAATTTCCTTAAGTAACAGAGACCTGTCTGTTCAGCCATTAACAATTTACATCTTTCTATTGCAATTTATTAGAATAGCAGGCTATTTGTATGTTTTAATCCAGCTAGTTAACGAGGCACAAATTCTGTGCTGGTATTTCTTCGTAATTTCTGACCTCATGACTATTCAACACTGCCTTCAGTTGCATTGTGCTGGAAGTGTGAGTTAGACTTTCCTTTTAACCAGGCATTAGTTTTCTGTTCACATGCTTATGTTCATAATGTCAGCAACCTTTTTTGGATCCTGTCTTGATAGAATGAGGTGTTTGCAGGACTGTTCAGCTAATGTAGATTGTGGAATTAGACAGAAACAGCTGTTAAACTTAAAATATTTAATAGTATTTAATATTAAAATTTAAATTAATATTTAAATAATTTATCAATGTTTAATGGACGTCTTTGAGAATAATTAAGTTGGCTGCCGTAGCAAGGACAGTCTTTTTTTCTGCAGTTTAATTCAGCTCAGTGTAGATCTAGGTTTGTCTACTGGGTTTCATTTGAATGCAGATCTAACAAAAGAGTGTGATGATGGCCTGGCTTACACCATGCATAAGCCTAAGCATCAGATTTGAAAATTTTTTTTCCCACACCAAGATTTGGGTCTGAGAAAAGTTCCATTGCTGTAATGTTTTGTTCTTAGAGCTGTGACTTTCACTTTAATGACACTGTCCTTGTGAATCGAGGTGTATGCTTTTGTTACTGTTGTCATTCAACTTTCAGTGCTATATGAGCTTAGTACCTTTCAGTAATTATTCAGCAAAATTACTAGCATCTGCCACATACAGCTTTTTTTTCTTCAGACTCTCTCCACTGTGAGCCCTATACTTCTACTTCTCAGTGAAGAAACAACATTATGCTATATTTCAGCAAAAGAAAAAATAGATGCGCTTATCTTTATGAAATAGAGCAAGGTTGTAATGGTTTGTAAATCATTCAGGAATTCACTTTGTTTCTGGATTTGTACCCAGTAAGAGTAACTTCCTGTTTTGCTTTACAAAGCTAAGTAGTACAAATGAGAATTACAGTTCGGTAATTTTTCAAGTTATCAAGAGCAGTCATAGCAGTTGAACAATCCTGTAAAGAAAATCTATTTTGGAATATTAGTATGTGCTTCCGACATGGTAACATACAGGATCAGTAGAGTGATCTACTTACCTGGTCTCTAACAGCTGTCTAGACATAAAAATGAACTGAATTTCCCTGTATTAAGCTTTTATAGTGCATCATTATCTTCCTGGAGCCAGAACATTAAAAATATGGTGATGATTTAGGACCAACTTGGTCTGTTGGCTTGTTCTTCACAAGTTGAGTGCCATTTTTTTTTTCCAGTTGAACCAAAGTGTTACCATGTTCTTTTCCAGTAGCAGTGACAGAAGATATGTGACAATTCCTTTTGAAAGATTGTTACTAAGGAGTTTATGTTGTGGTGTGCTCTTGGAATGGTGATAAGCCTCTGACTTGGTTTCTTCAGAAGCAGTGTCATTGACTGCTCTTTTTTCCACATTTTGCTGCAGAAATAGATTTTTTTTTTTTTTTTTTTTTCTTGGCAAATGCCTTCTGGAGCTTCTTCTCCTGTCCATATGAGGGGCTCTCCATTGTTGGTGAGCACTTTTTTGTGGGTTCCAACAAAAGAGCATCTCATGCAACTCTGAATTGCTTTTGGTTAGTAGTAATTTTTTCTCTGAATGCAGTCAAAGAAGTTCACAGTGGAATTGCTAAGAGATTTTTATTTTCATTGTACTGAAGTTCTCAGCTAGTGCTATCGTTAATATTCTACAGTATCATTGTATTTATAATTCCATTAGCAATATAACAGTAAAATCAGTAACTACAGGATATGCCCTTGATTTTTTGGAGCAGGAAGATGGAAGTAGTAGTAATCTATGCCTGTCTCTGTAACATCTAAATATTTCCTGTGTGAATCAAGTTAATAAGAAAAAATGTGTTCTTCTGGCAAAGGTCCTTTTTTTTTTTTTTAATATAATTTTATTTTGGAAAATATCTAGAGATTCTGGAAAATATGAATTATTTTCTTTAGAATTTTTCTGGAAACTTAAGATACAAAGAGCAGATTACATGCAAATATAGCTTGAAAACTGAGAGTGATACTTACCTGGCTGTGGATCTTCAATCTAAAAATCTTTACTTTTCTTACAGACTGGTCACTGTGTAGTCCATAGGTTGTGGTTCAAGGTTTCTGCTTGTTTATTTGATTACTTTCCCTGTTGTTTGTGAAGATAATGAAGTTCATTTCATCATCACATGGCTATAGGACTACTTGGAATTATGAGTGATTTTCCTTGCTTATGTGTGTCCTTTCATAGGAGACTGTATTACTTTCTTTTTTTGTCCGGTCTTTTTCTGCTTTTATTCTTACTTGGAAGTGCCCCTGCCCCACTGTTATTTTAAATTAATACAGATAATTAGATAATTTTAGGTGAATTTAGTGAGCTAAGTATTTCTTTGTGGCAGCTGGATTTTGAGGAATTTTGGATGTTAACTTTCAGACTATTTTTCTGTCTTTTCAGGTCTCTGGATGGCAGACCCTGAAAAGAAATGCTGTTTTAAGAGGTATGCCTCATGTAGGCCAAAATATTCCTGACCAGTACATAAATGAGAAGGCCATACTTCTAAGTCCTCTCTGTAAACTTACTTTAATATTAGGTTTCAGTGCTGACGTCTCTATGAAAGGTGAAAGTTTTTACAGAGACATTCAGGCTTGTGTTGTTGGTGACAGAGTTTTAGTAGAGAGATCTGTAATACGCTGCTTACCTTTTTGCTTGATCATCTTAGTACAGCACTGCCTTAGTGGATGAAGTATAGCGTGGAGAAAAACAGTTGACCGTCTGATCTGTGCATATCCACTGCCAACCTCTCCTGACTCCATGTGTTTGGGGTTGGTTGTTTGCTTGTTTTTTAATCTGGAATATAGTCCAAATGCCTCTGAAATCGTCTTCACTCACTTCTTCCTTGGTGTGATGTCAGACTTGCCAGACAGTGAGGCTGACACCATGTGTGTCGTATACTGTGTGGTATAAAATGATGTCAATTGGAACCAAGAAATACTAATAATTTTGTCATCATTTTTGTGTATTAGCTGGATGGTTGGAACATTTTGTGTGTTTCTTTGGGGTTTCGTGCTCCAGCACTTAAGGAGACTGTCTCTTCTCTCTGTGCTGTTGGTATGTTGTTTCTGAATAATTCATCTCTTTACACCTGTTAGGAAAGCAGCCTCTTTGAAACTGATTTGGATAGCTCTTCGGTTGTGTCTCCCATCCATTTCAGGATTCATAAGTGGCAGATTCTAGGAAAGTAGGTTTTGTTTGTCTTTCTAAGAGAAAGATTGGTTTCACCCAATCTTTTCAAGGCTCTTGTTTAATTTTTTTTTTAACAGGATCTCTTAATTCTTTTTTAAGGCATGATTCAGGTCTCTTAAACTTTAAGAGGTTTCCTGTTCCTCTAAAGCAGTACAGCGCTGATTTATTTTGTTCTGACTCAAAAATAATTCCCAGTGTGAAGTACTAACAACTTGTGTTAAAAGTGGCTCTTCAGCTATTGATTGAGATTCTGGTGTTGCTGGTTTTTATGCTGTGCTTACAAATCTCCTAAAGTAAATGATGCTAAGAATAAGGGAAGATATTACTGCTATTTTCAACATACTTGTGGACAGAAATCAGGAAGGTGGTGCTGTGCTATTCTTGGAGGTACACACTTGTATGAAGATAGGCACTGTACACACATTGCAACACAGGACATGCCTATGAGATTGCTATGAGACAATAGGAGCACTTTTTGCAGTAATGGTGGTCACAACCTGGAGCAGGTTGCATATAGATGCTGTGGAATCTCCATTCTTGAAGATTTTTTGAATGCAGCAGGAATACGCCCACAGCAACTCAATTTAAGTGGGCCGCCTTTGAGTGTAACGTTTGGAGGTGACTTCAAATCTACATTACCCTATAAACCTATGTAACTGCTGAGGGGCCACTTTTTTTTTGCATTTTACATTTTCTATAAAATGAGGTGAGGCTCAGGTTGATGTTTTTGTGTTGTGGTGTTTTTGTTTTGTTTTGTGTTTTTGATTTATTTTTTTTTTAAAAAGAAGCATCTGTAGTTGAGGAGTGTTTTGTCATTATAGAACTGATGAGTTAGTGTAACTTCTTCCTATTCCAGCAACATGGTTCTGAGGGAGAAGGATTATGCTTTAGCTCTAGCGTTCACTTGATAGCTAGGTAAAGAGTGAGAAATTTTAATTTTTTATCAAATGTCGCTGTTGAATCAGTGCATTGAGAGCCTCAGAAAGTTATCTACAAGTCTTACAGTTTATTTGAGATTGCTAGATTGCTTGCTGTAATAAGTTACTATTTGCGCAGGTAACTGTGCAGAAGAACTAATGACATTTGCTTGGTCTTGGCTTCCTAAAAACTAAAATAAGGTATGATATTTCTGTTGTCTGCTAACTGCCCTAGAGTTTTGATGACAGCCTAAGGTTTGCAGTGTTCAACTGTGAAAAAGTTGGTTCAGAAAATTGCATTGTACATGTTCAGATTCTGGTCTGTCCTTTGAAGTTACCTGCTTTTATATGGGATGATAACTTTCTTTGAGACTTCTGCTTCTGCACTTGGCTGCAGTCCTGCGTAAGATTCAGAAGCTCTTGAGCATGCATCTTCTATGCAGTGACTGATTGGCCATATTACAAAATAAGGCAAATTCAAATATTCTCAGTTTATTGTAGAGGTTTGCTTTTTGTACTAACTCCTGCACAGTCTAGTGTATTTATAAAGTCTCTGTAACAAAAGTCTCAATTTAGAGATACATTTGTGTTTTGATTTTTCAAATTATACACAGGAAGAATCAGCCTAAGTGGTGTTCTGGAAAAGTAAACTTATTGTCCCCTTCTCTTATTAATTTGAGATAATGGGTCTCACTTTTCCAACCTGAATTATCCTATGATCCTATGAACTCACTATTTTATAACACTACCTTTGCCTATCCATGGGATAGACAAGCTGAATTTCTTAACTGTTTTGACTGCTCTCAGAATGCTTACTCAGTACTTCAAGCAACTGTTATCCTGTCATAATTACATAGGCATCAACTTAATCAAGTTAGCATGAGGTCAGCATCTAAAACTGGTTGCTTTAAAAAGAAAAATCGCAGAATCAGGTTGAGGTTAAAGACATCAGGAGATCACATAATCCAACTGCTCGAAGGAAGCTATGCGATCAGACCGGGTTGTTCAGTGCTTTATCCAGTTGTATGAGCACTTTCATGCTCTTAAGATGCAACCTCGCTTGGGAATCTGTATTCAGAGATGTTTTTGGACTTTTGTTCTTTTTCTTTTTAAGATTAGATCACTTGTTCTGAAAGTTTCTGTATTCACTTGTAGCTTTCATTTCAAGATGGGAAGATGAGACTTGTGGAAGGTAAGGTCTGGAGCTCAGATTTGGAAAAATCTCATTCCCTTTTTCAAAGGCAAGGTATTAAAGGGAAACCTGGATTTGCCTTGAAAATAGAAAAAACAGGTTGGCTAAAGCAAGCTGGCTAATCTTGGTGAGTTTTTTTGTGAAGATAGATGTGATCTTGCCTTCATGGGAGCCCAGCAGTTAAAAATTAACTGGGTTTTCAGTTGCTTGGTTGATAAGACCAAGTAGTATTTCAACTGAAATTTGCAAGCTGATTAGAGTGAGGTAAAAATCTTAATTTTGTAATAAATAGATATGTAATTTGCTACAGTACTCATAATGTTGAAATAATGGGTAGTCTTTATAATACTTAAGGTGGACTTAAGATGACATAGAAATAGGGCATCTCATATTTATGATATGGTTGTCAGCATTAATGTCTTGGAAACTTCTTGCACCTTCTGTTTACTTCTGATCTTCAGATCTAATCAATGTTTTTTCACCTGCAGCAGTGTACTTCAGTGTATATATGGTTACTTGAAAAGTATGTTTTGTGTGGTGATATGAAATGGGCTGTCTTATATGATGAAAGTGACTGTTAACTTTTGTTTCATAGTAGGCTGTAGGAACATGGGAGTGTTGGGACTGCTTCCCAAGAGTGTATGTGTGGTTCAAATAGACTAGTACCCCTTGTAAGTTAATAGTTAACATACTCCAGGCAGGAGCATGGAAAAACACCCTATATTAGCCATCTACCCACAGGGAGGGTTTCTTCCTAAGCATTGTGAATGGTAGCTTAGTTCTGTATTTTGTAGTATGACTCCATATTCTTTTCAAATGCATTAATAATGATGAAACTTGCAATTACGTTATTTAGTTTTCTGTGAAGTGATGCAGGACAGGTGATGAATGTGGAATTCCTTTACATTTTTAATTTGTTGCTGCTATTAATGAATTTCAATGTCTTATGTGAGGCTATAATGCTAGTCCTTCTATTTCTTTTTCATATATGTCAGTAGTTATGTTAGTTTGCTTTTTTGCCTCTTTCCTTCTGGGAAGCAATTCAATATGTCTTTAAATACATTGTCTAACTGAACTGACATCTGGGTAATCAGGCATTTTGTTTCTAGCTCCTCCCTTCCTTCCCAAATAGATAGGAACTGGTCTAGCCTCTTTTTAACTTATTTATTTTTTGTTTTTCATAAGGCCTCCTGTTGTTACAGGTTAGCTGTTTTGAAAAATAAGAGTGGCATTCCAGTTTTCTTCTTTCTCTTGAGACTAGAGGTCACTGGTCTCAATTGCGTAAGATACAGGGTGAAGTGGAGTCTGACACTCAGAGCTTGCTTAAAGACTTTAAAAGTTGCATTGCTTATTGGAGATTCAAGCTGTGTGGAAGCTACCATGTGTGGAAGCTCTGCATATGCAGAGAAAAGATCATTGTCTTGTTTCAGAAGCTGCAAGAAGCTGGAGAAATCTCCTACTGTAGGTTTTGAAACTGAGGTGTCCAATGTCCTGGAAGAAACAGTTCATTCTGCTGCTGCTTCCAGTAGTTCACAGTTTCTGTTCTTCAAATGTATAATGAGAGGGGTTTTCTGTCATTTGTTGAAAGGCGTATAAAATATTCATAAGGTTGATTTGACATGCTTGCTCTGGGTATTCCAGAAGACACATACTTTTTGACCATGGAAAAATATTTTTTTCTATTCAGTCAGTGAAGTGTGTATTGTCCTTGCTATCCTCTTTTTCTGGCACAGTGGGCTTTATTACCACTTCATAGTATTTTTACTTTCTTGATTGTATGGTTCATTCATTGTTCTCATAATATTATATCCCATCTGAACTGGTTTTTATTTGCTGCATGGTTATTTTTATTCTAGAAGTAGTGCTTGTGTCTCTACTGTAGTGGGGAAAAATTGTGATACTTTTTCTAGAAAATAAATAATTTCCTTGCTTCAGTTTTCACCACAGTATCTTTGGCTCTTTTGCCTTATTAGTGCTTGGATTCAGTCTGGTGACCCTGAACACCTTTTTCTGTATTCCTGCCTAAGCGTGTAACTAGAGTTGTATTGATACTGCCTTTTTAGGTGTCCTTGTAGCTCAATTTCTCTCATGCCTGTCATGAATTATCTTTTCCAATGTGTTGACTTTCTAGTGAACTGGTGATTTGAAGCCATCTCATGAACTTTTCCTAAAAAGTGATGTTGAATAGCTCTTCCCCTGTTGATGAAATACAATTTAGAAATTCAGTTTCCTAGCATAGATTCTGACCTACCTTGTGCACTACAAAACCAAGTGGTGCTTTCATTCTTCTGTAATGGCTAGTCACTATATTAATTAGTCGCTATATTAATTAAGAAATCTCAAATACCAATAAAATAAGTTTGGTTGTTATGTTGTTAACTTCTTAGCCATGACAACTGGAAGTCTTCCTAGTCATTTTTGTATAGGACAATGCAGTTTTAGTGGGTGGGTGTTGGATTTGCTTTTCTGTAGGGTATAATGGAATATAAATACTTTTTCAGTACTGGTATAGTTCAGATTACTGTGAAAGTTTACCTTTTGATAGTTCTTTTTGCTTAGTACTAATTCATTAAACATAGAAGAAGAATATGACAAATTAAAGATCAGATAGCCTTATTATGATATTTCTATGTGAAATTTGGGGAACGTGTATCACCTTTCAAATTCTGAAATATATTCCAAACTAAGCTAGATGAAAACTAGTATTCATGATCCAGGGAAAGTAAAGTCACTTTAATGGAAACAGTGTGATTTGGTGACTTCTGCAGTGTGGGAACCAAATGTAATAGGTTGTAAGCCAGTTTAGCCTCCTCTGTTAATTAACTCAAAGGCCGTCAATTTATGGTAACAGTGCAATTTTCTTTTCAATATATTTTGAAAAATAAAATATAGCTATTTTTAAAAGGTAACATGGGCATGGGCTTTGTGTTGTGTTTTCTCTGAAAGCAATTGGGGTTGCTGCGAAAAAAGATAAAGTAACTGTTGTGGTTTTTTTTAATTTCTGATTTTTATTCCTTTTAATGGTGGTTATGCCATCCCTTCCTCTGAAGAGATAAAAACTTGTTAGTTCAAGATTCTTCGTATGACAAACTGCATCTCTGCCAATGAGGCTCATTTAGATTGTAATTCATTCTTTAATTAACTTGAGTTTAAATAAAACAGGATTTCAGAAGGTTTACTTTTCAGCTAAATTATTGGAACCCAGCTTCAAAATTACGCTTTAACCACACTGGCACAAGGCAAACACTGAAAAGCGTGGTTAAACCTACTGTGCCAAATCAAATGTAGTTATTTTGACTTTTCAATTATCAAAGTACTTTCAATTCTCAAATTAATTTAAGAAATTTCTTCAAATCTTTGTGAATTTTTCCCCATTACTAGACTAAATGTGATGACTTGGGTCACTAGAATAGTAGGGTTTCATCTCAAATCTGAGTCTTGGTTGGTAAAGGAACTTATTAATATCATGCTAGAAAGACTGACTTGCAATATAGTGTGAATTTTGCATTGTTTCACTTCTTTGAAATCCTTTAAAAGTTAGTGCTATCATTGTGCATGTGTATGTGCATGTACAGTGTATGAAAGCTTAAAGCTGTATAAACGTATCTTTAGGGTTAATTCTAGTAAATAATTAATTCCCAAATGACTTTTGCCTGATCACTACAGCTGTGTTACTTTACAATATGTCTTTTCTGCAGACACCAAAGATGCTAACAAGAAAGATTAAGCTTTGGGACATTAATGCCCATATAACCTGTCGTCTGTGCAATGGATACCTGATTGATGCTACTACTGTAACAGAATGCTTACATACTTGTAAGTAGAAGTATACTTAAGTTAAAGAAATTGGGTTTAGTTTTGGTTTTTTTGTTTTGCTTTGTTGTTGTTTTTTAAATTTGATTTGCAACATGTTTTAATGTTTTTTAGTTGAAATTAGAAAATCTGTTATATATCAGTCAAAAATGCATGGTTTACTAGACACTGCTTGTTTTAAAAGATAATTTGCTTTTTTCAACAAAGCAAATGAAGAGAACATTAAAGCTGAAGCCATATACAATTAGTGGTAACGTGTGTGTTCATGAATGCAGTCCGTCTTCCTGCTAAAGGAATGTGGAATACCTAGTTCTCTTTTCTGTGACAGTTGACAAAGCGTATGTTCTCCGCCTAGAGCCTGCCAAATGTCTCTTGCTCTCCTGTTCCTCTGCAGAAAGCAGCCATAGTCTATCAATGTGGAATAAGTATATTGTGTTGTACCCTAGAAATAAGCTTCTGTTCCAAAATATTGTGATGAGGTAGTTGTTTGTTGTTATGTTACTTCGTGAATTTCTGCTTTCATATTGGAGAAATATGCCCTAGTACTTTGCAAAGCCTTAGGCTTCAAGAAAACTGGTCCATCCCAGCATCTTTGTTGTTGACGTTGTGGGATATAGAAATGCTAGGTTTTGCAATATTCTGATGGAAACCTTGCATGCTAGAACAGTTCCAACTAAAGATTCAGAAAGATTCCTTCTGAAGAGGAGCACCCTTATAGTCCAGACTAATCTCTTGTCTTGAAACTGAGTATCAGAACATATTCTTTTGCTGAGGTAGGTGTCAGTTAACCCTCAGTCCAGAAGGCCTGCTATAGTGACGTTAAATATCCTCTGTAGCAGCCACATAGACAGCTTTACACCTTGCATTACAGGGTTTTACCAAAAATATTTTTTCTAGCTGTGTTTTCAGAATCCCTGCAATTTACCAATGGATGCTATTCACCCAGGAGCTTCCATTTGTGCAGTTTCATCTGCTCAGATCTTAGAATATAATGTTTTCTTTATATGCACCTGTATTAGTCTATTGAATAGCATATGCCATGCAACTTCAAACATTCCGTGTTTTAAAATGCTTCTGTCACAGTATGTTATTCTGATAAAGCTGTTATGTTGTTTGAATAGCTTAATGACTTTTGTCCTAAACTTTTTTGGAAGGGAATTATTTGGTGGCAGTGGTTTAATCTTCACAAACTGAAAGTTTCAGTGATGTTATTCTTCACATAAAATGCCTTATAAAGAAGAAATACAATGCTTATGATTTGTCAGAGATTACAGTTTCCATTTTATTTCGTGTAGAAGTTCTGTTCAGCTCTAGAAGTTCAGCTTCAATAAGTTTGCTTTTCTTGTCACACTTCCATGTCATTTTAGTTATTCTCATGTCCCTTCTGCATCTGTTTCACATCTTAATTTTCATAGTGTTCTTTCTGGAGTGTAGAGATGCTTAAGTTAGATATCTATTTAGTTTTGCCCCAAATTCTTTACTGCTGCTATTACAGGATTATAAACAAAACCAGTACTATAACAAGTTAATGTGGCTGACATAGGGCGAGAGGGTCTTTCTTCATCGTTCCATAAAAAAATCCCACAACAACCAAACTCCAGAAACACCTCACCTGACATCATCCACACCATTTCTTAAACTTGCTTATAGCGAACATTTTTGGATTAATCCATAGGGCTACAGTGCTTGCTTTAAAAGCTAGGGAAAGCTCCTTGCTAGCTTCTGCTTCTTTCTTTTTAGTTTTTTTCGTTTGTTTTCTTCTTGTGGCTTGCCCCTCCCTTTTTTTGTCTGGTTATATTTTCAGAATACTACTTCAGTGTGTGTCCCATAGAATTACAGTTTTCTGAGCAGAGGCTTACAGCTCTGTCTTTAAAAAACTTCATACATGTTTGCATTGTCTGTATTGTGTATGTTAATGCTAATAATGTAGGTTCCTGGAAAAGTATCCTTGCAAAATCTGTCCTGAAAGTTCCCTGTCTGTTGAGATCATGAATTCTCTGCTGAATTACACCACCTTGAAATTTTCTTTCAGTTTCTACTTGGAACTGCACCATTTTCTTATCTTTTTCATTTTTCTCTAATTTCCTGTCCTTCAGACATTCAGAGACTCTTCATTTCCTTAGGAAATGTGGTTCTTGAGTCCTTTGAGAATCACTTAGAGGAGCAGGGCCAGTCCTTTGGAGGGACAGGGCCAGCCTCTTTTGTAAAAAAAGAATTAAGGGGAAACAAGCTTTTTTGCTCCATTTCCTACTTGTTTCTCTGCTGTGTCTTTAGTTTGTTGGCAGCAGACATGCCTATAAGTCAGTAGATAAAACCTTCATTAGTAGTAATTCAGTGTTAAGTCTTTCCTAGTTTGCATCTGTTTCTTGATTAGAATTATAGGTTAGCAGATACATGCAAGTCTTCTCAAACTTTTACATTCGCAGTTTGATTTTCAGTACTGTTTATGTGTGAAAGCTCTCCTTGTATGTTTTGAAAGAGTAAGTCATATGTTATGTTTGTTATATTATGAAAGGTATTCTTTTGTGGGTTTATGAATACAATGAAAGAACAACTGTATTTCTGGAACTAGATACACAAAAGAAAAAAGTCCAGAGGAATGAAACTGTTAGAAAAAAACAAGTAAGGATTAACCTTGCTTGTTCCTTTTCTGATGAAAGTTCTCTGATACGTTTAAGTATACTATAAAAGTAACCAGAAAACGTACGGCTCAGTTCAGGCTTACAAGCAATGCCAAAGTATCTGCATAAATGGAGATTGGAGACTTTGGAAATGCCAGGTAGTGGAAAAACTCGTAATACTATTGTTTCAGACCCTAGAATGGTTCCCATAGCAGCTGTCCCGTACTCTTAGGACTTGCAGTTTCAGGCAAATTTATTAATTCCAACTTGACCCTATGAAAAAATAGCCAATCTGGAAGGCTACACCACCCTCCATAAGCTAGTTGCATTTATTTGAATGCTGTGCTTAGACTAATAAACCTAATAAGAACCTCGGCTGACTTGTGACAAGTTCAGTTTCGGAGGAGTTAGTGTATATCTAGTCCAAATTGGAAGATGTACTGAAATGGGATATTTTTTTAGAAGGTACCATAGAATGAATTGGGTTGGAAGGGACCTTTAAAGGTCATCTAGTACAAATATTCCTGCAATGAGCAGGGACATCTTCAACTAGACCAGGTTGCTCAGAGGCCCATTCAGCCTGACATTGAATGTTTCCAAGGATGAGGCATTTACCACCTTTCTGGGCAACCTGTTCCAGTGTTTCACCATCCTCAGCATAAAACAATTTCTTCCTTATATCTAGCCTAAATCTACCCTCTTTCAATTTAAAACCATTATTCCTTGTCCTATCACTACAGGCTGTAGTATTGAAAGGCCCCAATAAGGTTTCCCGAAAGCCTTCTCTTTCCCAGGCTGAACAACCCCAACTCTCTCAGCGTGTTCTTATAAGAGAGGTGATCCATCCCTCTTATCATTTTTGTGGCCTTCCTCTGGACCTGTTTCAACATGTCTTTCTTGTGCTGAGGACTACAAAAGTGAACACAGTACTGTGTGTGGGGTCTCATCAGAGCAGAGGGGCAGAATCACCTCCCTCGACCTGCAGCCTTCTTTTGATGCAGCGCAGGATATGATTGGCCTTCTGGGCTACAAGCACACATTGCTGGTTTTTCATCTACCAGTACCCCCAGGTCCTTCTTGGCGGGGATGCTTTCAATCCTTTTATCCCCCAGCCTCTACTGAGTTTTGGCCCAACCCAGGTGCAGTTGGCCTTGTTGAGGTTCACGAGGTTCATACAAGCCCACTTCTTGAGTTTGTCTAGATCCCACTGAATGGCTTCCTGTCCCTCAGGCATGTCAGCTGCACCGCTCAGCTTGATGTCTTCTGCAAACTTGCTGACGGTGCACTTGATCCCACTGTCTATGTTGTTGATGAAGATACTGAACACTACTGGTCCCAGTATGGTTCCTTGAGGAAAAGCACTTATCACTGATCTCCATGTGGACTTTGAGCCGTTGACCAACACCCTCTGGATGCAAGCATTCAGCCAATTCCTTATCCGCTGATTAGTCTACCCATCAAATCCATACCTCTTCAGTTTAGAGAGAAGGATGGGGAGAGGAGGGACGGTCCCATGTCAAAGGCCTTACAGAAGTCCAGACAGATGACATATGTAGCTCTTCTCTTGTCCACTGATGTAGTCACTCCAGTAGAACACCACTAGGTTGGTCAGGTAGAACTTGCCCCTGCTGAAGCCATGCTGGCTGTCTTGAATCACCTCCCTGTCCTCTATGTGCCTCTTATCTTCCCAGGCACAGAGGCGAGGCTGACAGGTTGGTAGTTCTAAGGGTCCTCATTTCTACCCTTTCTAAAAATGGGTGCAGTGTTCCGTTTTTCCAGTCACTGGGGTCTTTGCCTGACTGCCATGACTTTTCAAATATCATGGAGAGTGGCTTTCTAACTACATCAGCTAATTCGCTGGGGACTCTGCAATGCATTTCGTCAGGTCCCATAGACTTCTCTGTGTTCAGGTTCCTCAGGTGGTCACAAGCCTGATCTTCTCTCAGGTCCCTGCTTGTGTTACATCTACTCGAGAGGTGTGGGGAGAGAGGTTGTCAATGAAGACAGAGGCAAAACAGTTGTTGCGTACCTCATCCTTCTCCTCATCTGTTGTTATTAGTTTGCCAGTCATGTTTATTGGGAGCATATGCTTTCTTTGACCTTCCTTTTCTGGCTGACATACCTGTAGAAGCCCTTCTATTATTCTTTGCGTCCCTTGGAAATTCAGCTCCAGCTGCACCGTGGCTTTCCTGATCCCATCCCTACACAATTGAGAGGCGTCCCTATACTCTTCCCAGGATACGTGTCCCCACTTCTACTGTCAGGCTCTGCTTTCATTGACTTGGTAAGATTGAGGTTTGGTTTCACTTTTGCAAATGGATCTACTATTCTGGTGCTCAACTGGAACAGACTGCTCTGTGAGATGTGTGCTTAGTGTGCAAAGCTATGAGGTTTGGTCTATCTCTACTAGCAACAATTTTGTCATCCTAAATGTGTAAATACAGTGCAGAATGCAAACTTACTATGCTGCATATAATTGTACTGTCATGTTGTCTGAGAGGTAGATGGCACTATAGGTACAGAAATTGTTTCATTTTATGTCATGAGTGCATTAATACCAAGACTTCATGACTTCATGACTTCATGACAATACCAAGACTTCTGATCTTTGAGAAAAAGCTATTTTCCTCCCTCCTTTATTTTTTCCTTACATTTTTGAGTTGTAACTTCAGAGTGAGTCAGGATGTGATGTAGCAGTGTATATTATGAGTACTGTTCCTGGAGGGGTGGGGTGTGGAAGTGTAAATATTTTACTTTGAGATAGGATGGTGGTGTGTACGCATTTGGAAACAGTTCAAAAAACATGCAGCTTTATAATGAACGACTACTTTAGCAACTTCTGCCAGGACATTTTATAAATATTGGAGGTCTGTTCCCCAATAATATTTTTCCTATGGAAGTTTCACTGTAGTGCACTCTGTGAAAGTTAGAATTAAAATAGCACATAGATATCCACTTTTTGAAAGTTTTCTAGTACTTTGAAAAGTATACAGTTTGGAATATTTTTTTTGTCTTAGGTTCATTGCCACCCATACGCTTTACCTCTGTATGTGGCCATGGTTAAAACGAAGAGGCTTAGTATCTTAATGGTATACGGTTCCTGTAATATCATCTGTGCAAGCTCAATGGTGCAAGAAGTATGATGTTGACCTGGTAGAGATTGCTGTTCTTGTAAATTCCAGAGTGTGATAGTGCGTCATATGTTTTATTAGGAAGACTCTGTCTAGGTACAGATGCCTTAATTCTAGTGCATCAGTTTCCTGTATCAAGAACATTAATGAAAGATACTGGAAACTGTATTCTGCCTGATCAGACATTATGCCTACGGGATGTAAAATATTAACGTTCTGTAAATTTTAGTAAGGTGCATTTCTATGACTCTATAAAAACCAACTTTTTTTTCATTATGCTTCTTTTATTTCTTTTTAATTATGAATGTCCTTGTTATTAGTCTGTAGAAGCTGCCTAGTGAAATATTTGGAGGAAAACAACACCTGTCCGACCTGTAGAATTGTTATACATCAGAGCCACCCATTACAGTATATCGGGTAAGTATGAAATCAAAAGTGCAACAAGCTTCACTCTAGACTGTTTCAGCCTCTTTAATATTGTATATGTTTTTCCTAAATTTTCTGACTTGTTTATCAGCATGTTAAACATTTAAAGGGAAGGTTAAAGGTGATTGAGGAGGTATGGGATCAAACTTTGTTATGAATCTGCAACTCCTTGATATCTCTTAGCTTCTTACAGACTTAAAAGTAAAAAGGTATGCACTTCACTGTTTAATTTCTGTGTGAGTTTTAATGGCATTTAGTAATTTCTCATTTTCTATGCTTGGGTCATAAAAGTTACGTAAATGAAACATTTGTAGAAATCATACTTTTACAAAATCCTCAAAATAATTAGTTGGACATTTCTTTTCAGTGTCTGACAGAGTAGTGAGAGAAATAATTGTCAGTTTTATTGTTTAGTTAATATTTCAAATCTTTTTACTTGATAGGAACAGGTAAGAATATGGCAGCAAAAATTCTAGACCAGTAGCTTTAATCTCTAGATTGTTCCAATCTTGCCCTTCGATCGCCATGCCGGCTGCTCTCACTTTTTGTCTGAACATGAATGTAGTATTGTTCATCTGTTTCCTTTTTTAGTAAGTATTTTTGGTTTTGTTTGGTTTTTTTGTTTCCAGAAAAGACATTCCCTTTCTTTTCCTTCAGTGCTTTCCGTTAATTCTACTGAACTGTAGTAGCTTTTGCTGATGAAAATCCATTGTCACAGTGTATTTGCACAATCTGTTGCATATCAAGTAGTGCTTTGCCTGCTTTTATAAGAGTTTGCTTTGATTGTAGCAGTTTTCAATGTGCCTTTCTCAGTTTTTTGACAACTTCTGAAGCAATGCTTATAGAAAATGAGTCTGATTCCTCTTCGCTTTTACTGAAAACTGTCAGTGTTCTATATACGTTTGCATTGCTCCAGCTGATCCTGATTCAGGAGCCTGAAATTAGTTAAGCCATCTCTGCATTTGAAGAATATTATTGTACACTGATAATGCATTATAAGATACACTGATAATACCGTCTATGAGTTTTGTCTATGAGTACCGTCTATGTCCCTTTGAAGGGACAAGTAGATACCAGGCAAGAATGAATAAAAGACACTTAGAATCATAGAATGGTTAGAGTTGGAAGGGACCTTAAAGATCATCTAGTCTCAATCCTCCTGCCATGGGCAAGGACACCTTCCACTAGACCAGGTTGCTCACAACCCCATCCAGCCTAATCTTGAATAATTCCAGGGATGGGAAATCTGTAACATCCCTGTGCAACCTGTTCCAGTAAAGAATTTCTTTCTAATATCTAATCTAAGTCTACCCTCCTTCAGTTTAAAACTGTTACCCCTCATCCTATCACTACACTCCCTGATAAGGACTCCCTCCCCATCTTTCCTGTAGGCCCCCTTTAGGGCCTAGTATAGAGGCTGCTATAAGGCCTCCCTAGAACCTTCTCTCCTCAGCTGAACAACCCCAGCTCTCAGCCTGTTCTTATTGGAGAGGTGCTCCAGCCCTCTGATCATCTTTGTGGCCCTCCTCTGGACTTGCTCCAAAGGTCCATGTCCTTCTTATGTTGGGGTCCCTAGAGCTGAACACAGTACTCCAGGTGGGGTCTCGCCAGAGTGGAGTAGAGGGGCCTCCCTTGACCAGCTGGCCAGAAGGAGCCAGGAGACAGCATCAAATTAATAGCTGGAAAGGAGTTTGATGTTTGTCTTTGGTCATTCGATACAGTTCAAAGGAACTATTTTGCCTGAACTAGCTATAAAATACTGCCCCTTCAAGACTGAAACAGCCTTTGCCCAGCCTACTTTTGTTTATATACTTTTCTTAATAAATAATTGACAGTCAAGAATTTCACAATATGTCTTACAATGTATATTTGCACTCCTGTTCACCTCTATCTTGAAAATAGATAAACCAAATGTGTCTCCTATTTCACATTTCTAAATGTTGTTAAATTCTCATTTTGTGATTCATTTATGTTGAAATGTATTTGGAGATGTTCCTGCAATCCATATGTGACACTTGAAAATCCCAGCCTGTGCAAATGGGATTGCTATTGGTTGAAATTACTTGAATTTAGAATTAAAGATAATTTGATTCTTCTTCTAGTAGTACTTAAAAGATTGTAATGGTGATTGTAAATCAATTCAATTGTCACCATTTCTGAACTTGTTCACTGGTCTCCACTGCTGTGAAGTGCTCACGTCAGGTGATTAGAAGCCTGAGACTACTCTTGTAAGCCTCTTCTCCTATTTGTCAGATTTGGTATTTGTTATTGCAAGCTCTCTTGGGGTCTGCTGACCTTGCAGCAGCTGAGACAGACATCTGAAAAGTTTCTGATTTTATTTATCAGTTGGAACTTAGGGGAATGTTCTTGTTTCTTTTAGACAGTGACCTATGTTAGACTAAAATGGAATGTTTTCTAGGTGAGCTGGAATTAAACTTTAAAATCTTAACCAGTCCTGCTGCTGCAGTTGCAGTGGAATTATTACCTTTCTCGTTCTTGAACCATGCTACTTATACAGGCTTCTGGGCTAGATGCTGCTGGTCACAGTTAAAATGTTGGCTTTTAAAAGCAAAGTAAAATTGTATTCTTGTGATCTTTTTCTGTGGACTGTTTTCTTGTGTTTTTGGAAAAGCATAGTAAAGATAACTGAGTAATCTAGCCATCTGAGATATGAGTCTGTAGAGGTAAGAAACAGATTATCCTTGATTCTTTTTTTCCTGTAAAAAACAATGAGTTTACCTCGAAGTTGTAAAAAAACTCTGACATTATTAGTGACATACTAGCTTTCGTTCAGGAGGCCATGTTCTCCTCATGTCCAAGACTATTCTCCCTCAAACTTCCACTGGCTTTCTGTGTTAGCCTGTACTTTTTCATAATTTGTTTCATGTTATTGTTCTCTCTTGTTTGATATAAATACTGATTTGAGAATTGAAATTCTTCTTAAGTAAATTTAGCGATTTTACATCGATTTAGTACTGGAACTTTTTTAAGATAAATGTTTTGAATCAAGATGGTTGACTTAAAATTTTGATTTTGTTTTTTTTTCTTCTCAGTCATGACAGAACAATGCAGGATATTGTTTATAAACTTGTGCCAGGCCTCCAAGAAGGTAAGTGGTGGTATCACCTTCTTTAGAAATAGATTTGTGCATACTTTTTTAACACATTTAAAAAAAAAGTTTCAGGTGATGCAAACCTGTTGTGCCAGCTCTCTAGAGTTCTCAGAAGTAGAATGTAACGCAGAACAGCTTTTAGTTTCAGTGAGGTTTCTGCTACTGTGTGAGTCCTTTCTTAGCAGGTAACTTTCAATTTGTGTTTTCATAATCCTATCTGAGACTGGATCTGTTGAACTAAAGAAGTACTTTATAGTAACTGCTCAGTAATTTTTTGTCTTAATGTATGTAACAACTTTCATTTAAATTGAGTATTTTAATCCATTTAAACTGCAAAACCAAGACATTTTCAAACATCAATAAGGTTTAAATAAGGTTATTCAAAAATATTTCTAGCATATTGAAAATCAGAACTATAAATAAAAATTCAAAAACAATGGTTTGACTGAAATGTTGTGGGAGGCATTCAAAGTAAGATACAGTGTTTTAAATACTATCTCATTCTAATAGCACTGCTGTAGTAGTAGCTATATATAGATGACTGTGGTATTCTAACTCTGAAAAGTTAGATGAGGCGTGACTTGATATGATAGCAGAGATGAAAGAGCAGTAAATATGGACAATACCACTATTTGTTGGCAAGCCTTTTTCACTTAAGAGGGAAGGGATTTGGAATAACTTCATAAATATTGCATTAGAACTTTATTACAGGGATTAATATTTACAATTTTAAACAGCGGAAATGAAAAAG
>JAOXNO010000020.1:51874312-51886575 GCA_028565335.1 Limnodromus scolopaceus | reverse complement strand
GACCACCGGCCCCTCGGGAAGCGGCGCGGGCATCAGCGGCCGCGGGGTGGGCGGCGGTGTCGCCCTCTCGCGCTCCCGGGGCCGCTCGCGAGCTGCCCGGCGAGCGACAGCGGCACCCGGCGGCGGCAGCAGCGCTCCCCCGCCCGGAGGCAGCGACCCCCGGCGGCGTATCAGCGGCTCGGGCTGTAAGCCTGGAGTTCTCCCTCCGGAGGGAGGGCTTTGCCGCCGGGCTTCTGTGAGGGTCAGGAAAAACTGCCTTCGACTGCCCCTGATTTATACTGAGCGCTTGTCCAGCTGGCAAAATTGCCCCAAAATGCATTAGCGAAACTACTTCAGCATCGATCAATGGTTTTATTCCTCGTTTCAATGCCATTACTTAATTTTGCAGACCACAACGTCTGCAAAGTCAAAATCAAACCAGTAATGCCATTTGGATAGGTAATAATAATAAAAAAACTCCCACCCTTATAAATATTCAGAAAATGTCAATTTGGTGTAATGCTATGCAATATACTAAAATATCTGTTAATTCAATGCAGAATAAAATTTCTTAATCTAGATTTTATTTATATTCCTGCAGACGTGTTGTGTATTTACCTTTTTTGAGAGTGCAAGTCCTTGTGTCATTGCTTTATTAACGCAGAGAATGTCACTGCACACTTACCAGCTATCTTCTTTAGCATAACTCCTTTATACCTTTGCTTTCCTTAGTCTACTTCCGGAAGTCGGGTCAAAAAACTGAATTACAGTTGCCCTAGGAGAGCCAGAGTCCACCTTGAAATTCATGCTAAATGAGTTTTCTGCAAGTGGTCTGATAAGTGCCTTCTTTTTTAATTAAAATTTTTAGTCTACTGAGACCAGGGAAGTTTTGCAGATGATTTTGTACAGGGTACAGTATCAGTACCACTACATATTTTAATTTTCTTTTTCTTATTTCTCTATGATTTGTTACTGTTGTATGCCTTGGAAAAAATGCGTATCAGAATAGGTAATTTTTAATCTACTGCCAAACTCTAGAAAATGAATGGAAATGTCTGTTTTTTACAAAAAGTTACACTGGACTTTGAACGAAAACCTACAGTTCATAGGCTTACAGATAAAATGTTTTTCTCTGGCTGGGAATATTGTTTGTCTTCAATTCTATGTTCCAGTATGGAATTTGCAGTAGAGGGGATGGGATCCTCACATTGTCTATGGAGCTTTCTGGATCTCAGCCTGGACAAAAGACAAAGAAAGAAGCTCAGAGGTGGGAAAGACAAATGTTTTCTCCTTTTGACCATGAGGCAGATTTGGGACAGAAGTAACCACTATTTGCTAAGTTTGCAAACAATAAATACTGGTAAAGAGTTTTGAGCGCTTTTGTTTGGAGCCTTGTCTCCTCATTACAGAAATGAGTGAAAAGGTTGGTTACAGGGAGGATTGATGGGGGTGTTTGAGCTGTTGACAGCTTTCTGCTGAGGGGAGAGAGAGCATCATTATGACAGACTGAACTGAAAAGTTATGGGAAAATGATATCCCTGTCACACATCTGTGAGTTCCTTTCAACAGAGTGTGAATTTTACAGATGGATCTAATGATATGGGGTGGCTCTGAGCAAAATACCGTATTTCACACTTCATTAGCTATTGCTTGATGGATCCTTGGATTGGAGCATCTGAAATCCTGACATGGCTTTTGGCTAAAAGAACAATTTAGTGATGTCAGCCTTAACTGAGCATTGTGGCCAAAACTGCAGCAATCTGCATGGGCCTGTCAGCATCCTCTTATTCCATCTCCAAAAAGAGAACAAGGTTGTTTACACATCACTGGAAGCCTTGCTCCAGGAATGGCTGGTCATGTTGCATGGCTAGGGAAATTGACCCCAGTGGAGTCTCCTTGGGAGAGCTGGGGAGCAACATCCTTTGGGTCTAGCTGTGCTAAAACATGAACTGTTTCTTTGTTCAGAATCCATAGAAGCTTTGCCACACAAGGTAAGCAAACTGTATCCCTTTGGACTGGTACAGAATTAAGTCCTTCCAAGGTCTGCAGGCTGGTGGACAAGGGGTCACAGAAAGAATAGCACTGCAGTAAGCTCTCACTGGCTTAAAATTTTCCCCACCTCTCCCCTCACCAGGCTGATGTTCTTTTACATCTTCTGTAGACACAACCCTTTCCACCTATGGAGACATGGCTGCCATTGGCATTCTTCAGGTCTGCATACCAGTCTTGGAGCCAGAAGCTGGGAAGAGGTTTCTGAAGAAACTGTCACAAGGCCCTGCCTGTCTGCTCCTCTGTCTCAATGGGTAACAGATTACATCAGAGTTCATAGCAATGTAACCTGGAATGATGCTTGGTATGCAGCCTAACAGTTGGAGCCACAAGTTGCATGATCTGTAATGTAATGATGCAAACATTTTGATTAGTCACCAGCAGCTCTGTTCTGCCTGTGTAAGGCTCCTGAGACCAAGAAATTGGAGAGCTGCCTGGGATGTCTTTCCTGGAACTTATCAAGGGGAGGTAGACACAAGGCTACTTGGAAATCTTGATATTAACAAGGGAAAACTTCAAGAAGCAACACCAAGTAAACATTTTCCCCTCCCTGACAAGGACCCTAATGCTGCAGCCTGGTCCCTCAGATTCACTGCACACTGTGTGTATTCATGGCACACAGGTATTATGGGTGAGGGCAAATAACTACACATTTCACTGACAACACTGCAGGGGTGCTTCAGAAGATACCTTATCATTTGGCCTGTGCAGGTTTGTGATTCTGTCTGGCAACTGAATTTCATTTGTCATCAAGCTGATGAGCTCTGCTTGAATGTGCATCCCTCCCACCTCTGGAAGGTAGAAAATCTGAGATGGAGAAAAGGAAATTTTCCTGGTTGAGCTAGAAGAAGTAAAGATTTCAGCCTCCCTCATGATACAATAGCATATGTTATGTTTGGTCCATTACTACTAACACAAGGCAGCATAAATGGCACCTGAAAATGAAAGTAAAAGAGATGGCTAGACCGCCTAAGACAGTGGCTCACAGCATCCACTTCTGCTTTAAGCCTGTCTCTGGCACAAGCTGAAACAATCCAAGTGGAAGACCTTGAAACTTTTATTGGAAGTGGCGTGCATAGCACGGGGGAAGACAGTTTGGTTTGTGGTCAGACCACAGCTAGAAATTGCTCAGAAGGCATGGAACGTGAGCACTTTGAGGTTAAATGGAATTGAGTACTTTTTTCTTTAGAGGAAAGAATGAATAAGAGGCATTACTTGATTGCAGTAATTACAAACCTTACAAAATGGCCATAGCTTAGTTAGGGTGTTGATGAACCCACTGGAACAGCACTGTTCTAATTTGTTTAGTACGGTGTGCCAGAGCTGATTCTTGGCAGTATTACAATTATATTGTTTTTAATTATGCCCACCTTTTGACATTACTGATTTTGGCAGGTGACAGTATTCCAGCATGCTAGGCTTTATAATTATAATCTATAATTAGATTTGCACATGGCCTAGAAAACATGCTGCAAAGAATGACATCAGTGTTACCAAAGTTATTTAACCCTGTAAACTCCTCCTTCCTCCACCTATTAACTGTTTCTTCGTATTCTGTACTCCCTTCTCTAAGATACTGCACTATGCTGATGGATAAGGGATAAAAGCAATGACAACATTTAACAGGTCAGGGAAGCAAGTTATAGTCTATAATTAGACTATAGTTATACAGTTATACACTTATCTAACTGTAAGTTTATAGCTGTAGTGAGTTATCATTGCAACTTGTGCTTATCCTCCAGTTAAAACAATTTCAACTTCAGCTTTAGACAGGATATAAGAGCAGAGACAATCATTTGGAGCTTGCTAATGGCCTCTGGCAGATCCAGACCCTTGTCCTGTTGCTAAGGGTGGTAGTGCTTTGCTCCTCATAGAAGCTTCACAGTTTTGTCAGCATAAAAGCCTAATAAGGTAAGTTCAATTGACCTAAATTAGACAAAAGGTCTGGCCCTGGTCCAGTATCCCGGTCAGCCGTTGATGCTAAGAGACATGTATAAGAATGGGTCAAGCATGATCGTTTCCTAGCACTCTCTTGCAGATGGCACTTCTAAGTTAGCTGCCTGGAACTGGCTTTTATCAGTAAATTTCTGCAGGTTTCTTTTTGTTGTAAATCTCTGGCATCCTGTAGCAGGGAGTCACACAGATAAACTGCATGTTTCAAAAGTCACTTCCTTTCATTTGTTTTGAACTTTTGCCAGATAGATTCATCTGATGTTCCCAATTTTTTACCAGAGGAGACAGCTGAACATCAATCTCTATGAGATTCTTGACATTTCGTGTAACTCCTCCTTTCTTGGTTCTTATAACACTCTGCAGCCAATACCTTAAGCCCCTCCCTCTGTTCCAATCATGTCTAGGACACCTGATAATCCCTTTTGCTGTCTTGACACCTTTTGTAAATCCATTATAATTTCTTGAGTGCTAGAAAAAAAATTGCACAGAACATTCAAATTTTATTCACTTATACAGGAAGATAATGCCGATGTTATTTCCGGGATCTTCTACCTCTTTCATAATAATTCTGAATATATGATGTTTTTGACTACTGCTGAGCACAGAGCTGGTGTTTTTGATGTATCACCACCCAAGATCTCATTCCTGTGTGGTTATGATTAGCTCAGACACCCTCATTTTATACATGAAACCGATGGTGTTTTTTCCCCACCCATGTGCATTATTTTATGCTTATCTACATGGAATTTCATCTGCTGTTTTATTGCCTAGTCACTCAATATTAAGAACTTATGCGAAGTTGGCTCTTGTCTGGATATCTCTGATTAGGCTAGTGAAATGTCTGGCGTCCCTACTTCTCTCCTGACCTTTCACAGCTTATTTGAGGCTGTGCTGAACAGCAAAGGTCACTAATGGACACCTCCCTGGAGATTTTCCTGTGTTGGAAAGAAATTACTGCTTTCTCCTACTCTTTATCTCTTCTCTTTTAACCATTTGTTTAAGTTTGTGTGAGGACTTCAACCTGTTACCCCATGGTAGGTTCATGTCTCTTGAGGGCTGTGTTGAAAGCCATCAAAACTGTTTCAAGCTCACATGTTTGCCAAGCCACCCCAGGAACACCAATAGGTTTGTAAGGCACACTTTTCCTTCACAAACACCACTACGACCCATCCTCAATACCTCTGATTTATCCACGGGCCTACCAGCTCTGTTCACTAGAAGACTTTCTGCTAATTTATCTGATACAGACAGCATACTTGCAGGTCTGTGGCTTCCCGAATCTCATGACTCTTGGCTGTTGGTGACTTGGTGGTCTCTAGAGAGGTTCCTAGTCAGCAGCAGAGTCTGGACATGTTAACCAGGTCAGGTAAATACAGTTTTAACTGTGCACATGCTGGCAAAGAAAAGAAGGAGAAGCAGTCACATAGGCTCTTCATTGTGCTTCAGAGCTTTAGGCAAAAAGAAACAGAAGAGCTTTCAGCTCTCTGCTATGAATTGCAGAAGAGAGAAGACAAAGGTTGTATGAAGGAACTTAGGTGAGGAATGTAAAGATGTTTAAGAATAATGGGAGAACTAGTGACAGAATGCTGCTTTTTGGGAAGGGCACAAGGTATCCATAGTCTGACATTTGGATAAACTAATGGAAAAAGTTGAGAAATTGGGAGAATTTTCACCTCCTTGTTAATAATTTATAAATAAGAGAAGCAGCAGCATAAAAGCAACCAGGCAGGGTATGTTTATTACATCACAAAAAAAAGTCAGTTGCTTTGGCAAAGGAGCATTGATAATAGACCCTTAGTGGTAAGGATATTTATCCCCAGTTGTCATGGTGTTTGATAGGTACAGAACTACTGTGGCAAATAGAAAAAATGATTGTTGGCAGTGCAGGCTTCTGTTTGTATAGCTAATTGTCTTCCTATGCATGAGCAAACACATGCTTGGGAGATGTGACTTGGCCATTAATTGCAGAGTTGCATTAAGAGTAGTTTTTGCATTCACCTTTGCCCATCAAGACTGCATATCCTATCTGCCCTAGGACTGCTTCAGTTGTTCTTGACCTCTTGGGCAGCTTCCAGCAGCTGCTGTTCAGGAAACAGTACATCTTGTGCAAAACCTTCCTGTACCATTCTTACCCCAAGAACATGACATTAAACTTTTCTCATAGTATAGAACTTGGCCAAAAGCCTGGTACAATCATCAGTAGTAATAGCAGAAAGTTATCATTTTAAGTGTGACTAATAGAGTGAAGACTTCATTTTTCTAGAGGTTATAGAGCCAGGAAAAAGTAATGATTGCTACCTTGAAAAGCTTATGGTCTAGAGATGCATTTAGTGTTCAACACCTTGTGACCGTTTCTGTGTTTATATGATAGAAAAATGAAAACCTTACCTCCAGATCATAAAGGCTTCCAAAGTTCTAAAATGTAATGCTGTGAATTGACCCTTCTCCAAAGCTGTTATCACTGATTCCATAATTTTCTACTCGGTTTTTGGCAGTGTTTGTCTCATAGTAAGAAAGGTATTTTCCTTTAGGTGACTGAAAAAGAGCTGTAAGTCTTTCCTCTGCATTTTCATTAGATGACTAGTGTATGTGTACAGATATATTGAGATTTCCTTCCCTCCCCTAAAAGTCATACTTTGAGCTCAACATACGAATTTTTAGGGTGATGGTGCTGCTAGGATAAATTCACAATGATAGCCTTTTCATGACAGCATCTGCTCTTTTGCAGTTCTCAAGCCTCTGAAAATTAATAAGCTGAACCACAGTTCTTGATAAGGAACTCTACAGGTTCACAGTTTCCATTACTCTCCCCATGACAAGGCCCTGTGACATCCTGGAAACAGATGCAGAAATGCTCTTGTTTTGGCATGCCTCTTCATCTCCCTTGTTTTAAGAACTTCATCGCGCTGTGCTCTAGTTTTAGTTTGAATTACCAGGTATGTGATTCAGAATGGCCTTGTTGTTCTTGGCAGTACTCACATGAACTTTATAAAGCAGCCTCTGTGTGTTGTTGTGACAAAAAGAAAAGGGCAAATGCTGTACA
The DNA here is from genome assembly GCA_028565335.1 of Limnodromus scolopaceus. NCBI lineage: Eukaryota > Metazoa > Chordata > Aves > Charadriiformes > Scolopacidae > Limnodromus > Limnodromus scolopaceus. The sequence continues at coordinate 51,879,551 of JAOXNO010000020.1, read as the reverse complement.
GGTGAGAAGAGATTAGAAAGAAAAACTGCTGTGGTGCATGCACCAGCAAGTGGAGCCTGTAAACTGGGAGAATATTATGAAGTCCTTTAAAAGAAGCACCATCTAATAATCGGAAAAAAACCCCAAAATATTTCTAGACTCTTTCACACTTTAATCAAAAGGCAACTGGGAATCCTTGAAACCATAGCAGGAAAGGCTGATGGATAATAAGCAGCAAGTTTCAGCAAAGCACTGAGAAAACCTTTTTCAGAACCTGCGCTGTGTCTAGATGCCAGGGGCTGGAGTCTCTCCTAATGTATCTGAAAACTGTGAACCAGGAGTTGTCAGGTTGAGCCATAGGAGAAACAACCCACAGGCATGGTGACTTCTAGGAACAAAATCTTCTGGTTCTCTGTCTGTTGACAGAACTTTGTACAGAACAGAAACAAATGCAATCTCCTGGCCCTGACTGCAACACTGTTGAGCTGCCTTGTCCATATGCTCAGCTTGCTTGATTACATATGAGGAGAAGAAAGTATTTGCAAAATTCAGAACAAATGTTACTGCATTAAAGCAGAGCTTTTCCAGCAGACAGGCAGTAAGGGCCCCATTTGACTGTGCCAAGAGTTTCAGTATGCAGCTGTTTGAGGAAACTGGAAAAAATTATGAAGGCCAGGGACAAAGAGAGAGACTTTTCTGGAGACCCTGTGAGACTCTTTCATCTGGGGAAGCCACTGAAAGTGGTTGGGAACATGGTTGGAGATACAGATGTCCCTCTGCTAGAAAAACTTTTCAAACCATTTTCTTCAGTCTGCCTCTGCTGGCAGAATTTTTCTCAATTAGGTGACTTAGTTGATTGATTTGCTGTTCCAGTAGCACAGAAGTGGAACTTGGCATCTTAGGGTGCTCACTAGCAAGAAAAAGGATGCTGGTTCTCATCAGGTTTTTGCTCTTTTGGGATTGCATGATGGCCTGCAATATTGCATTCCCTGGGAGCTGCCCTTGAGACGGTAGCTTCCCATGCTGGTTACCTGCAAGGACTGTGTGAGGATTTTTGGAGAGCAGGGGGAGCAATGGGTTGCTCCACTCATGCAGCTTTTCCCCCTATTGTGTTACAGGAAATGTGCAGTTTATTAGCCATCATTTGCTGCACTGCCAAACCCCTGTGCTTATAAAGGCTTTAAATCAGCCTTTGCAAAGCAGGTAAGGAGTTGACTGACCTTATCATCTAGGCAGGGCCTTGTGAAAGAGCTGAGATTGTGAAAGGTGCTGTTCTTCCAAGTGAAAGGATTTGAGTAATTACAGTCCATGAGTGGTGCATGCTTTTGTTCATCCCTAACCAATGTTGTTTCTATCAAACCATGCTGGGTAAGTGCTTCAGAGCCAATTTTATTTCTTAACTGTGTGACAATAAGTAGCTCTTGATACAGTTTCTGGGTTTGAAGAGAACCTGGAAGGCCAATGCAGGCTGTGAGTTGGAGGAGTTATGTATATTCAAATTTTGATACAACCCAAAGCCTAGCTTTCTAATGCCAGCATCTGCTGTCCTGCAAAGCTTGTAAGTGCCTGCTACAATGTAAACTGAGGGATCAGTCTCATTGTGAAAAATGTTTTTTGCAATGAGACTACGGAAGCAAAAATGAAAAACTTGTGTCCATACTACCCTGCAATCAATCTAAACTCCAGTTGGAAGTGAAAGCCTGCTTTCTTTTTTTTCCCCATGTAATATAACTTGTCATCAGTGACATCAGTGGTGCACAGAAATGCTTGAGTGGGTTTTGTGTAGAGCAGATTTTTCTATTTGGTGTTATTTCTGTCAAATATTTCTCCCTTTCTCTATGTCACCAAGGATGGTTCAAGATTACAGTGTTTTCTAAACAATTAAATTTTCTGAGGTACTGTGCCTGTCTCCACTGATCTATGAAGTGATGGTGATTTTAGGTAGGCGAAGTTTGAGCTGGCCTGCCTGCTGTGGAGCTTTTGCACATTGTAGCAACCTGCAATGATATTGGGAACAGATAGAAATAGTTTGTGATTTGGTCAGGGAAGAAGGCTTCTGAAGAGCAGGGTTACAGCAGTCCTTGGGCCAGAGAGTGAGCTAAAATAAACACACAGTGAAGTTAGAGGGATCATCTCGTCTGGGCTTGAGGAAGGGCTGAATTCACTCTGGTCCTTGGCTGGTTGATGCAATTATCCATTAATCTGCCATTAGGCTTTCTTGAGACTTGCACCAATTTCCTCTTCAGGATCTGAGAGATTTCCCCTCACCGTCATCATTGCAAATGCTTTGTTTTTTGCTTTTTCCCTGAATTTTGTTTTGGATGTGTCTTCCTTGTGCCGTGTGTGTGTAGGTGTGGGGAGGTACTACCTCCTTTCTTGGCTGCCTCTTCCATGCTGTTTTCCTGTGGACACACAATCTGTTTGTTTTTGTTTGTCTGCATATCTTATCCAAGTTACTTTTCCTGGAGAGTTTCCAGCCTCACCAGGACTCTCCTCATTTCTCATCGCACTGGCCCAGTGGTGATTCCCAAAGGAGAATGTCAAAGGTGTTGAGACTGCCGTGACAGAGTTGGGGCAGGTTGCACAGATGAGGTGCATGCCTCTTTGTGTTGAGTTTTTCCAGCTGACTTCCTCTTGCTGTGTGGAGTTGAGCCTCCATATCTGAGTGCACCCTCATCAAGTTTGCTGATGGCACCAAGCTTTGTGGCGTGCTCGACATGCTGGAGGGAAGGGATGCCATCCAGAGGGACCTGGACAGGCTTGAGAGGTGGGCTTGTGCAAACCTCTTGAAGTTCAACCAGGCCAAGTGCAGGGTCCTGCACCTGGGACGAGGCAATCCCAGGCACAAATATAGGTTGGGTGGACAATGGCTAGAGAGCAGCCCTGAGGAGAAGGACTTGGGGGTGTTGGTGGATGAGAAGCTCAACATGAGCTGGCAATGTGCGCTGGCAGCCCAGAAAGCCAGCCACATCCTGGGCTGCATCAAGAGAAGTGTGGCCAGCAGGTCGCAGGAGGTGATTCTACTCCTCTACTCTGTGTTCATGAGACCCCACCTAGAGTACCGTGTCCAGCTTTGGAATCCTGAACACAGGAAGGACATGAACTTGTTGGAATGGGTCCAGCGGAGGGCCACGAAGATGATCAGAGGGATGGAGCACGTTTCCTATGAAGACAGACTGAGAGAGCTGGGGTTGTTCAGCCTGGAGAAGAGAAGGCTCCAGGGAGACCTTATAGCAGCCTACCAGTATCTGAAGGGAGCCTACAGGAGAGCCGGAGAGGGACTCTTTATCAGGAAGTGTAGTGACAGGACAAGGGGTAGTGGTTTTAAATTGGAAGAGGGGAGATTAAGATTAGATACCAGAAAGAAATTCTTGACTGTGAGGGTGGTGAGGCACTGGAACAGGTTGCCCAGAGAAGCTGTGGGTGCCCCATCCACGGAAGAGTTCAAGGCCAGGCTGGATGGGGCTTTGAGCAACCTGCTCTAGTGGGACGTGTCCCTGCCCATGGCAGGGAGTTTGGAACTAGATGATCTTTAAGGTCCCTTCCATCTCTAACCATTCTATGATTCTATGATCTCCAGTTCACACCACAGCGAGGCATCATCTTCAGGAAGCTCTGTGAAAGCTGCTGCTACCGTTAGCAGAGGATCAGGTATAATAGGTTTCCTCTGCATGCTCACTTAAGCAAGCAGATGGCTTTAGAGTACAAAGCTAGGAGAGAGGCATTACATTCAGTTATGAGGTCCTTTTTTTCCACATCTTGATTTCTGAGTCAGCTTACGGTGGTGAAGGAATTCCTGCCTTCACCAGTAAACTCTATTCCTCCTGTCTTACTTTCCTCACAATTTACCAAAGGTCTGCTAGCAAGTGGTCTGTCCTAACTCCAAATTGTACATTCTTCTCTTACATTATTTTAAAAAATATTTTATTTTACCTCTTAGATGTGTGCTGAGAGAAGACAGCAATCATGAACACCTGGTCTGTCTTCCATCATGCACTACATCCAAAACAGGCAAAAAAGGCCTGTATGGGACAGGGATTTCCTCATGGAATTTGTGTATCATTCTGGAAAAGTTTTCTTCAGAGCCTCCAGGACTTTAAAGGGTTGGAGGGAGGCTAGAGCATGTGTAAAGTTGTTCCATTCTCAATCAGATGAAGTTCTGGAGAATTTGGCAGAGAATGGATATAGGCACACACTTATGACTAAGGACTTTTCTGATGCCCCAGCAGGTCAAATTTTATACAGGGGCAGTGTGAACAACATATGTGGTTCTAAATCCATTCATTATGTACTTGGTAATGGCTGTTTCTTTTGTCTTAAAATTTCTCTATTAAGGAACATTTGAAAAAATACTATACTTCCCCAAATACTCATCTTTGATTCCTGGAAATAAGGGAATGGAAAAATGTTCTTCCACCCGCTTTCTCAGAGGTGATTTATGAATAATCTTACTCAGTTTTTTCTAGGTGAGATTTGCTATAACCTAAAGCAAAGGCTGCAACATTGTATGGACAGATAGGGAAGATTTCAGCAATTTAGAGTACCTTAGTAACACAATTATACTGTTTATTGCTTATTACACTGTTTACCAATGCAGTTAGTATGCTTTAATGCTGATGTGAGTCTCTCAGTAGTATCTGGTTTTTAAACTTCTGTTTATTTCTTATGCAATCTGTTTTATATTACAGCAAAATTTCTATTGGTTCTTGTGCTTGTAACGTTACAGTCTGTGAGATACAGCCCATACATTTCCAAACAAAATGTAATCAAGCTTGTCAGAATCAACTCTGCTGCCACAGCTAAAGTGTTCATGGAGAGAGCATCTTCAGGATGTGCACCATTTGTTCAGGGAGAGAACTCTGGAAACTGAAGGGAGAGAAAAGTAACAGATATTAATGGCTCTGTGTACTCTGTTCAAAGCACTGCCCAGGTGTTTGTCTTTTGCAGTCTCTGTTGTGAGTGATCCCTTTGCAAAAATGGAAGTATTTCCTTTCAGAAAGAAAATTCAGGCAGCCTGGAAGATGGGAAGATCTCTCAGTCTTCCTTCCTTCAGTTCAGTCTTCTGGTTTTATGTGCCAAGTATCTTAGACAGCATTTGGTATCTGTGGATCAGAGATGGAACTGAGCTTGAATTCATTTCACTGAATTTCACTGAATTTTTAGAGTTGGAAGGGACCATAGACATCATCTAGTCCAACTCCCCTGCTGAAGCAGGATTGCCCAGAGCTAGAGCATGTTACTCAGGACTGCATCCAGGCAG
>JAOXNO010000020.1:51837632-51850452 GCA_028565335.1 Limnodromus scolopaceus | reverse complement strand
AGGGGGACAGGGGGAGGCGGGGCGAGGGAGCAGGCATGTGGTTCTTTGTTGCCGGCTAAGGCTAAAACACAAAAACACCCATAATAACACTTTGGATGCAAGCATATGAGAGTGGGGCTGGAAGTTAGGACTGAAATGCTTTCTTCTGACTTAGCACTGACCTGGGCAAGCCCTTTCTCTTAATGTACCTATTCCTCATGCTACCTTTAGAGAAAGTGGGAAATTTTGGTTGTAGAAAACTTGGGATGGTTGTGCAGGGTTTAGTCTCTTCAGGAAGGTGACAGGCATGAACAGGTACTGAGCAAGTCACTCAATAGACAATGCTGATGGCAAGTGATAATTCTGTACATAGAACACAAGGGGTACAAAAATCTTGAAAAAAATAGGGGCCTGTTTTGGGTAACAAAGAGAAGAGATGGGTTTGAATGGAGAAGATAAGCAAGAGATAGGGAAAAGAGGAACTCTGCCCTTTGTTCTGAAATCTGTTCTGAGCCTGAAGACAGCTTAGGGCTGAACTGAGTAATGAAAAACTGGATTTAGCTCTTTTGCTCTCAGAAAACAGAGCTGGCTCGCCCTCTCCAAGTGATGAATTTATTTCTTCAAAGGGACCAAGTAAGATCTCTGTCTGTAGAGAGTTCTACAAGTGGATCCTCTACTGATAGAAGGAAGGGGAGAGAATTTAACACATTTTTTTGCAGAAGGCGCTTCCAGATGAGTGATCCCTGCATCTCTTTCTGACCTGGATTGGCAGTATTTTTCAGTCATGCTCATTTTGCTGAGCTCTGCTTAAAGTAGTTGTAAGAGGTAGTTCAGAAGAACTATCTGCTTCCTGGACTGGCTTATGAAAATAACGTTTGCCAACATCTATATCTACTGCTGCTACCCCTTTCATCTTGGTGTGCAGTGCCTCTTTTCTGTGCCCTTGGCCTTGGAATTGGAAAAAAAATGGAATTTGGAAAGAAATTGTAAAAAATCCCCACAAACCTGCAGCAGATAAAGCTATCCCTTTTCCACATGACCCCAATTTCCTTTCCCCTAGGCAGCACACCTTTAGCATTTTGGCCCATTTATACTCTCCAGCATGGCAGCTCTGTGGCTAAAAGAGAGTTTGCCTCTGATTGATTGCACTTCATTGTGTTTGAAACAGAGGGGGAAGGAGGGAATGGAACAACTCCAGTTGTTCTGAATTTCATCCCTGCACATAGAAGCTGCAAGGAGATCAGCAGTAAATGAGCTTTTTGCTGCTGCTGCGAGAGATCAGTATGAGGAAATATGCATGGATTACAGGCCTCTGTGGTAAGACAGGAGTCCTGTTCTAATTGTGATACATCAACTTACAATTGTAAGATTTTTAATAACTGGCCTGTGAGTGTGAATGGAGGAAATGAAATATCATTGCCAAGTTCAAATGAAAAATGCTCTTATAAACTTAGTCTGGAGCAAATAGGAGGCACTCACAATTAGCAGATAAAATATATATATGGGAAATCTGACTGTTGGACTCTATACTCTATACTAAAAAACATTTGTGAAGACAAACATTTCAGTACCAGAAAGCTGATGTCTGAACTTGCTTTGACTTTTAGATAATCATTCTGTAAATCACACAGAACAAACTGATCTTGTTTCCCGTGTCTGTGCTTTGTTTCTTCTGTCAGATCCCCTTGTGCTTCAGGCAAACCTGCACTGAACTAATTACAAGGTTTTATTTTACCCCATAGTGCAGTTACTTCCAGAGGTTACACAATTTCCTTGCAGAACAGAAATGTGTGCTTCCTGTATTTCTGAGGTCCCTGGAGAAGCTTTTCTGCTGGACTGCTGGATTCTGTGTTCATCCTTGAAGAGTCTGTTTCCAGGCAACGCAAAAACAGAAGGAAAAGGGAAGTACTGTGCCTGCTGTGAGGCTGTAGTAACTGAACAAGTGGTGAGAAAATATCCTCAGATCTGTGCTGGGGGCATTAGACAAAGGGATACAAGCTAATTTCACCCAGTTTACAATATACCATCAGACTTTTAAATAAGACGTCCTCTTCTGCTAATAAACCTGTATTGTGGCTAAATGGTTTCTGAACTGCTGGAGGTGGCTTATGTCTTGTCAACTTCAACACAAGAGTAAAGACAATTTGTCCCTGCTTCCAGCTGACCATTTTGATATGGTGAGGATATACTGCGCTGGGGAATAGTTAAATGTTGAGCCTATAAAAGAAAGTTCTTGAGGCTGTGCAGAAGCAGGACTAAGCAGAATCTAGCCCCTCTGTTTCACTTGATCAATATCAACATCACCTTCTTATTTTCCAAGCAGAAAGCACAAAGTTAATGTGCCTGCATGTCTGAATGCATTCCTGTGGATGGTGTTTTTGGTATTTGCTCTGCTTCACAGGCAGGTAGATGGTGGCTTCTGTTACTGATTGAAAAACCTGAATGTTCATGAACTGTAAGCAAACTGAAACAGTTCTGATTCAGTACTATTAGGGTCTAAATCTAGACACTGAAATTTACCCTAAATTGCTAGATATATCTCTGTCTATCTCATGAACCTGTCTGACCCACTGGTTTGTAAATATAATTCATGTACTGTTTGTGTTGGCAACTGAGTCATGTTTTTGCCATGTGGAGCTTTGATGATTTTGGTTATTATAAATACATTAAGATACAGCAAAGGCAATCCCCAGGAGTTTAAGTTACTTGTTTCATACGGTACATATGTGTATGCACACCGTATTTCTGATGCAGGATGTGGAACTTCAGAGTGATCTTTTTGCCTAGTCAGGAGTGTCGTAAGGGAGGTGGAATCAAAGTGAATGAAGGAGTTGTTCAATGCCAAGAGAAGGACTAGGAACAGACAGACATATGCAGAAAAATGAACTTGGGGGAGAAGAGCAGAGCAGTGAAGGCAGTTGGAAGAACCAGGAGACCGGGTACAAGAGGAGATCCCTAGGCTGGAAAAGAAAGGGGTTGATGGATACATCATGAAAACTGCTTGGAGGCAAAGGCTATCTATCTGGTGGGAACCAGTCTGTATGAGGGTACCGCAGGTCCAGCCAAGTTGTGGAGGAGTCTGATATCAGGAAAATGTGTATAAGGAGCACTGGGTGAGTCCTTGGAACAGAGTCAAGCTGTCCCTAGGGCTGGAGAACATGTCTGAGTGCCAAACAAGGAGGAGAAAATCTTTTTTGATGCAGTGAGTGAAAGAAGAAATGAAGGCAGAATGAGACAATGGGGCTGCTGCAGCAACAGTGGTCTTGCGGAGGGAAAGCTCCTGAAGGGTGACAGGTCTGAAGACCTTGAAGACAAATCTCTGGTGGAAGGGACTAGCATGGTCCTGGCTGTCCATCTAAGAATACTTGCAGCAGGCTTGGAAGACAGGGCTTCACCAAACACTGTGTCTTCTGGCTGTATTAGCCATGGATCCCATATAATTCCAGGAGGGCAGGCTAGGGAAGGATGGGACTCCAAGAGTCAACAGAAAGTCATTGTCACTTAACTCCTTTTAGTTTGCTTATACTTAAAGAATGTCCCAGCTAACTATTGACAATACAAGCAAAGATTGCTATAGCTTGTTCTCTGCCAGACCACTCAGCTTACATGAATGTGTGACCCACAGTAGTGCAGGACTTACGGCTCCAAGTGCCAGGGGACAGTATCAGGTGGGGAGTAGCACTAGGGCAGTATAGCTGTCAACCCAAAATGCAGTTTCTAAGGGTGTGTCCGGGGAAGATAAAAATGTCCTGTGGAGCAGAAGGGCAAAAGATCACCTGACCTTGATTTCCATATTTTTTGTGGAAGAGGGGCCTTAATGATATTTCTGACTGACTGTTTAGTAAGTAGGAGGTGTCATACAAGTTGCCATAGGAATGGCTCAGAGGCCAAGTGTTTATAATTACATCAAATTGAAAATTTGAAGTTCAAAATTTCTTTTTCATCCTTTTGTCTGCTTTTCCTTTCAGTGTAAAGCAGAATTTACTGAGCTGGATTGGTCCTCCTCTAACAAAGAATGTGACCTGGCTTTTGGCTGTTATAAGTAGGGTGAGTTACAGCTTTAAAGGCAAAACAAAGTCAAAAAAACCAAAACCAAAAGTAAAAACCCAACCAAAAACAAAGACATAAAACCCCTAAATGTTTCTCAATGTGCAAATTAAGCACAATAATTATGTTTAAATCCCACCAAAGTTCAGTTTGTAAAGAAGACAAACTATTACTTATTAATTGTGTGCCTTCAAGGAAATACCCTCTCTCTACACAGCAGCACTGTATCTTTTTCTCAGATGCAAGAATTTGGTATTTTCCAAGTGAACTGTGCATTTCTTTTTCCTGTCTGTCTTTCATGCCACTTCTGAGACCCCAAGGACGGTAATAACACTCCAAATTGAGTGTTTCTGTGAATTTAACTAGCATGCTGTTGACCCTTATCTTTCAGCTCGTTAATAGAATGCTACAAGATATCTGAACTGTGAGAAATGAGCTGAGTTTTGCTTCAGCTACTTAATCTATTTTTTTGTCAGTGTACCTGTATTGACAAGGAGGCTCGGTGATAGTGGAGTCTCCTCCATTGTATCCAGCTAATCCTTAGAAATGCCCTGGAGTGGTCCAGAGATCCTGGTTTATGGGAAGTTATTTAGGTGAAGAGAACCAGACTGATGGCAGACTGATAAGTGGGCAAAGGACAGGGAAAACTGATAAGTGGATGAAGGTCATCTAGAAGGTGACTGATGAAAATGAGGATACGACCACTAGATGAAGTAGATGACCACCAGGGTGCTTGTGAGACTAGCATTGTGCTGTTCAGATAATCATAATTCTGTAGGCAGTTTGTGAGAAGGAAGCTCAGGTATTTTTTTGCAATGATGCACTATGTAGTGGAGTTGTAACATAAGCAGGTTTACAAGGTTTGTTTGCCTTAGAGGATGGCTGTTATCTATGGTTTGTTCTGGTGTATCTGTCAGAACAGCTTACATGCCATAATCACACCTGGTGTGTTCATCTTTACAAAAATCACAATTAGTGTTAAAATGGAGATGTGGTCAATTGACAAGGGTGTTTCACTCTTCAGACAGAGCATTTTCAGGTTCTCTAGGGTGAGGTGGAGGTTTGGCCTTCTTGAAATGGGAGGAGAGCTGTGCTTTCTCATTTTTTTCCAGTTACAGCTTTCTATTAGTCTTTGGTAGAGCAGGAGTAAGGGAGAAATGCTGTAGCTTTGCCAGGACCTCCTGTACCCATCTGGATTGTGGGACCAGTGTTGGACTTGCAGTTTTTTTATTTCCTTGCATCCTCACAGAGCTTCAGAGTGGGTAGCAGGTGCAAGACGATGCACAACTCGGTCCACATTCTTTCTCTGAGTGCCACTTCCCTCAAGTTTGGTTGCTGGCTAGCTTTTCCTGCCAGGGCACCAGCAGAAGTTGTTATCCAAAGTCCTGGAAAGAGTTTTGTCATATGTTTTTTTGCAGATGCCAGTCAGTTTTTAACTTGGCAGTCCCAGAGCAATCTGGAGCCATAGCAAATGCTGCTGGTGATTTCTGGCTTGAGGCATATGTGGGTGCACTATGCAACTTGCCATCAGTCAGCCATCAGTCACATTGGCATCTTTACCAACGCAGAGAGGAGGAGGCATCTGCCCATCAGTCTGAATTTAGATATGCAGGGAGGGGAAGGCAGGGAAGTGCGAATAGCTGCTTCTAATTTGAAGTCTAATTTAGACAAGCACAGGTGTAGGAAACTAATCAGTAATCCAGGGATGAACACTGTTTAATATTTATTCCATTGTCTTCAGGAACTACCCACATACTCTCTGTAACTGGAGTGTCGAGCAAAAGCTTTTGTGGGAGCAATTTCTGAAGGAGGATAGCATGCAAGGACAGAACATGGCTTGAAACTAAAATGGGACTTAATGAAACAAACTCCCCTCTAGTCTGTCAGAGCTTGTGTAGCTGTGGTTTCCTAAATGAAGCCATTAAGTCAAAGATTTGATCTCTAGCCCTTTGGAAGGGGAGGAGGCTATCTGATGCCAGTTGACCAGTAATATTGCGAGCTAAGTGATCTGATGGTCCAGTCCTAGCCCTGAGCCCTGCTGCTCCAGCAGCTGTGTGGTACCTGGTGGTCCCTGCTTGTTTCCTTTCAGACTCTTCAGAAGAGGGATTAATGTCACTGCCTTGCCTAGCAGTTAATCACTGATGACGTTTGTTGCCTTTGTGCTTTTTTTCCTAAGGTTGCTCGAGTGAGATACAAGGATCAGGAAGGGGAGCAGAAGCCAACTTTGCCCTTCCCTGGACCAGCATGGAATGTAGAGGTGTATAGATACCTTTCTTTGTCTGCTTAGCTTCAGCAGCTGATTGGAACTGCGGAGAAGGACAGGACAATTGTAGGAGATTTGCACAGGAAGGTTTTACACAGGAGATTTAAACACATTTCCCCATTGAGCAGGATAAGAGGAGGGAGACCTTGTTGACATATCTCTAGTATAGGTGCCTCTCACATGTTCCTTCCTGGGATGAAGGGAAGAAGTGGAGATCTTTACTGCATTAATAGGCAGGAGACTGACATGCTGCTTGTTAGCTTGTGCTAGAGACTCTGTTGCCGCTGCTTTTTTTCTGCTTTCATTTGTTCCAGCTGAAATAACATACATCCTAGAGTCTCTAATTTCACAGTGCACAGGAACCTAGAAACTCTGCTTCCCATTTAAGTGCTAGGAGGCTTTCTTTATCATGGATCACTGAGTGTCCCAAGTGTACAGGACATTAGCCAGTGTCTCATCTCTGCTTAATTGTTCTCTATGCCACTCTGGTTTCCTTACACTTGATTTAGTGCTAAGCCAAGAATTTGTATTGAAGGAGTTATGTATATTTCTGTTGGAGTTAGAGCTTGAAACACTAATTTGTTCTTATTGGTGGGAAGCATCTGTGATCCTCAAAAAGGCAATTGCTCTTGCCTGCTGCTGCAGCTGCATTATTACTATTAATAATAAATATGTGTTATTTAAACAGAGGCTTCTCATACACAAAGTGTTTCACAAACAATTTCAAACTTCCCCAGAAAATGTGTGTTAAAAGGGTATAAATGTTGCATGGGTGGGCACTTGAAAGATAGGAAATGTTAATGTCTACCTTGCCACCATGGTTCTGTGCTGTGTGCATAATTATTATTTATTAATTATTGGCTTTATGCAAGTCCCTAAAAGTTCCTATTAAGAAGAGGATTCCATTGTGCTAGATTAAATACCAGTTCCTATTCTTAAAAGGAACAGGAGATTGCGAGGGATTGCGAGATGAGAGTGAATATGCTACCAAGAGAGCAGGAGAGAAGATCAGGATGCGAAATTAAGTCTCTAGGTGAAGCTGAAAGTCTTACAAGATGCCTACTTCCTCTGTATCTGAGCATGTTGTCAGTTGTTTCAAAAACAAGACAGGTACTTCCCTTTGCCATGATTTGATTGCAGTTTCATCCTTGCCAAAATATTCTACTTAACTGATGAAACATTTTAGTTGGGTAGGGTACCCTTCTCTTCACCTGGACAACGAGGTCCTCTGGTTATCTCACTGAACCAGGGAAGCTACTGAATTATTACCAAATAAAGGGCTTGCAAGCTGAGGGGGTTAATATGTGAGAGCTCTAGTAGCAGTGCAGAATATTATTTTGTGACAACCTTGTTTAATGTTTTACACTTTCAGTGCTTCAAATGCTCTTTTTATTCTGCTTCTTGTTAGTATTATAATTAATATTTAATTATAATTAAATGTGCTACACTATAAATAATTTACTACATTATTTATATATAGATGAATATTTTAAACCAGGCCTTCTAGAAGGAAAAGCCTATGGAATAATGTGTGTGAGTGTGCAGAAAAATTATGCCATTTTTTCTGCTCCCTTCCAAAATTTTGAACCTGTCAGGTGATTACAGCCAAATTTATAAAATGGCAAAGTCTCAAGGAAAGATTGCCTTAAAGTTTTAATAAAATGTCTGTCTCAGATGAAGGCAAAAGATTCAAATCTGAGTCACTACTAATAGAAAAAAAATGTTTTACACTCAGCCCTTGATTAGACACCAGAAACATATTTAAGAATCTTACCCTCCCCTCACTGTCTTTTCCCAGCCATGGAACAAACTTTTTGATACTGTAAACCTTGTGTCACACAGCAGCATCAGTGTGGTGGATGTCAGTTCCCTGAAATTATTTCAGGTGTTCGGTATTCCTCAAGCTCAGTTTTTTCAGTGCTGTTTGCTCTTGTCTTATTCCTGCCAGTTAAGTCCTGAACTCTAGCTTATTTTGGTAGTTCTCATTCTCCCATCCTAAGTAAAAGTTTTGTCATCTGGCAGCTCATCAATGCTTCACTGAAATCCAAACAAAGGAACACTGGTGCATTTCTTTTGCTTAGAAAACAAGTGATTAAGACACCAATCCAGTTAGACATGACGTGTCTATGATAACAGCACAAATTGTGCATTGTTCTGTCTTTCATTTTAGAATTCCCCTTGTCTTCAATATGCTCTAATACACGTTTATTATTGGCTTGCTACAGGCAAGATGATAGCCTGGGTGTTTTCCGCTTCCTACATGCAGTGTTGAGCTTGCTGTACTCCAATCTTTTGGCAGAGCTCCTAATTTGATAGGTTGATAAAAAAGGTTCTTTCAGGAGTCCAGAAAGAAGGTACCACTATTTCTATCTGTCATCAGACACACCACTGAAAACAGCTGAAAAAACACTGCACCTGGAAGGCAAGGATTCCGATAAAGATTAGCCTGGAGGTCTGTTGGTTATCTTCTTCTGACCAGAGGCTGCAGACACTTACACAAAGAAACAGAAGTATGGAGAGAGCCTTCCTCCAAGATGCCTTCCCAGTTGGTGCCAAAAGTCTCCACTCTGGAGATGTTTCTTTCTTAGAGAAGTTTTGGCAGTAACATGAATTGACAGCCAGCCTCCATTTGCAGTGATGTATTTCTGCAGCATGTTTCTTCCTGGCCTCATCTTGGAGTTGTTGATACATTCATCTGCGCCTGAAGCTGTTCCCTACACTGCGCAGGCTTGCTTAATTTTGCTTTTTAAATTATCATTATCCCTCATTAGTAAGGCTTATTAATGTGTCCATTAGTGTTATACTTCTGCATCATCCCATTTCAGCTATTTTCATCCATACAACTATTGAAAAATAGAAATAGGCTTGAGAACAGCCCAGATCCTCTCCACTTCCCTTCTCACCCTGAAAGCACACATGCCATTCATCTCAAATGCAAGAGAATAGGTGAATCATTCCTGACATATACAAATAGGGTCTTGTCAGAAATAGATGGCTTAATTCTCAGAGACCTTAAAGCAGGTGCCATAGTAATGCAAGCTACTAATTCTCATAGTGTGAGACATCCTGGTGTTTTGTTGTTTGACTTGTTTGACTCCAGCCAGCCTTCTATTGGGCAGCAAGAAACAGGCACTGTAAGGATGGAATTGTTACCATCCTCAGATGGATGTCTAAAAACTGACCACATGCTTTGGTCTCTAAAAATGATCAGTTCTCTCTGTGAGAGGAACTATGAATAACTATGTCTGAATTAGAATACAGGTTAGGTCAGATGAACCTAACTGTAGTTAAACCTATGTAAGTTGAATCAGTTTCTACATCTGTTTTTGTGCTTCACCCATGTATGTAACACTAGGATGTTTGCCTTGTTTTGGAGTCTTGCTTCAAAGCCTTTGTGTTTTGTCCTTACTAGTTTCTGAGGACATGTGCTGATATGAATCAGAGGACCACTGGAGATGGAGAGCACACCACTCAATTTCAAACAGCACCAGGGATCACCAGAACACTGGAACAGGGCTTCAGAGATTTTAGTTCTGCCAAGTTTTGTGTTACTCCAGCTTCAGCTGAGCTTGTGCCACCTGTCCCTGTTTTGTGTCCCTGCTCTAGAGTGTGCGCTCTCTGGCCTGAAGACTGTGCAACACCAGCCATAGTAACACCAGGGTGTCAATATATAATAATATATTAACTCTCTGCGAGCCTGTACTTTTAGAAACTGCTTGTGTGAATCAGAATTTATTGTCTTCAGTGCAATTACAGCCAGGTGAGACCTGAAATCACCATTGCTTGTCTGTAATGTGATTGAATTGTGGAAGGAGCTCTGAAGAAGGCTTGAAATCTGAGCAAGGCTGATCTGGTATAGGAAATGAGGCAGGCCTTGCTGATAAAAATAGATTTATAATGGTGTTTCCAATTTAGTCTCTTGCCTCTTAGGTTTTTTTCTGCATAATAGCAGCTCAAGATGGAGTGTATTCACTCACAGTTTGATCTGATCTATTTCTTTTGGGAAGCAATATATAACTGGTGCAAGAATAGAAGAAGTGCTGTGTTGTGGTTTCTGGAGAACTCTGCTGTTCCTCTCTTTCTACGTTGGCAATGTGGGACTGCAGAAACAGAGTGGCCTGGTCCATGTTTTGCCATAAAGCCAGCTGTGGTGAGATATGACCTGACAATAATGAAAGAAGATTTTGTTCATGCTGCAGCTGGGGTACAAGCACTGATAAAAGCTATTTGTAGCTCTGTTTTCTTTACTGAATGCTTGATTGCAAATTTTCCCTCTCATACTTCATTCCTGTGGCTTAAGTGCCCCAATGCTCTCAAAAGTGCTCTCGTATCCTCAGGTCTTTCTTCTTACCACCTTAGACCTGTAGGAGAGGGGTTGGTCCAAAATACTATGCATTTCATACTACTATTCAAGTATTGCCGCATCACGTCTCCTATCTATAGCTGCTGTTTTCCATTAGAGTATTGGGGTAGGAAGGGGGCACATGGAAGAGTCCCTGCATTTAAACAGAAGGAACAGTGAAGGCTGACATTGCAGCTAGTGGAAGTGTTTCTTCAATGAACAGATGGAGAAATCACCAAGAATAAACCTTGCCTCTTAGATAAACCCTGTCAAATCAGACTGTTTCCAAACCAGCTTGGCACCTCTGTGTGGGGCGTATCAAGAAAAGTCTTGGGAAAACACAAGTGTGGCCATGAGTTTTGTGTGTGGTTTTTTAAATCAAACATCTTGAAGGACATAAGGGGTCACCTGTGGGCCAAGGTACTACCACAATGAAAATTTATCCCTTTCCTTTTTTTTTTTTTTGCTGAACATACCTTTGCGATGATATCAGGTCAAAATCTTGAAGACAACGTCTTGTCCTGGTAAGTGTTTTCATGTTTCTTTCTCACACTACATTCTACAAAATGATAACATCATCATGAATAAACCTCTTACTTATGCCCTAGCATAACACGATAGCCCCGTTGCATGTGTTGTTTTCATTTGCCCGGCAGGATGTCAGTTTTGTCTCTTTAGCCACTTCGCATTTGCAATATAATGATAGAGCAAGAACAGTCCAGTAAAGCCTGGGTAGATTAAAGTTTCATCTTGGCACATAATTAAGAGAAGAATGTGCAGAAGTACATCATTGCTGGTTATTGCAGTTTTAATCCATTCTTCTTGAATACAAATACATATTTATATATTTATATATTCACACATACCACATGTATATGTATGGATTTAATATAGCTTGCTTGACGTATCTCTGATAATCAAACCTCAGTGCCAGCCTGGTAATGTTTGTCACCACCGGTTAAAGAGAGTAGGATGTGTAAGTAGTAAACTGGGTACTTTTTATTGCTATTTTATAACCTGCTTCTAGCACGTGGCACTGTACTTGGAAGGCTGGACCTCCTCATTGCTTTTCCAGCTATGAGTCACTCCACGCTTCTCTGCAGAGTAGAGTAAAGGAGCCTATCCATGGTTCCAGTAAATTGGCATTACTGCAGGGAGTCAGCGGCCCTGTGCTGAGCAGCTAGTCTGACAGTAAAGGAGACTGCTTGTCCTAACACCCCAGAACCTCGGTGACAGATGGGCATAGCACACTGACATCAGTAGTGTTGTCTGTTAGACAATACTGACAGTGACCTGAGAATGGTTTTTTACTTTTATTTGTAAACAACAGGTTTGGGGAAGGGATAACATATCAGTGCTTTTGCATGGTTACTTCAAGAGAAAATTGTCTTGAGTCATGAGGCAGTGAGTACTGTCTGCTGCTGGAAGTTCTTAGGTTTCTAGTGCTTTTCCAAAAATTTGCCATTCATTGTTTCCACAGAGAATCACAGTGTGCTGCAGATACCCTTTCAAAGGACCTTGAGCAAATTTCTGCGAGACAAAACCATGTCACAGTGAAAGTTTCACGTGTAGCACATCTACATTTTAATGCAAAGTAAACAACAAACTGTAGATAGGAAGGCAGATATATAAGCCTTCATACGCACATGCACACTTACACATACATATACATGTATATGGAAGGAGAAGATGAAAGAACTGCCTGAATATAACAGGAGTTGTTGATATAACAGCATTTCTGGAACCTGGCTGATGATTAAGGTACCTAGAGATAGCCAAATATATAGCCCTAGGGATATTTACTTTCAAACATGAACCTTTGTTTGTTTGCCTGGCTGTATAACTGCTAGGATGCTGTCAATTCTGACAGAAGGTAGCACTGCCCAGCTGCATGATATGAGGAATAGGCTGGGCTACTGAAATGGCTCCTTCTTTTTTAAATTTTCTCCACCAAAGCATTCCTTTGTTTTGATTTTGCCTTGATTTTAACTGTGATTTAATTTGTGTTAGAGGGGACTATCCTCTTTTAGGTCCTGATGCATGTTGCACAGGCACTGTATTTCATAGAATCGTAGAATCATTTAGGTTGGAAAAGACCCTTGGGATCATCGGGTCCAACCATTTACCCTACTCTACAAAGTTCTCCCCTACACCATATCCCCCAACACCACATCTAAACGACTCTTAAA
>JAOXNO010000020.1:51810927-51827141 GCA_028565335.1 Limnodromus scolopaceus | reverse complement strand
AGCGAATGAAGTCCTTATTTTGTTTTAGTTGCATGTGTACCTTTTGCTTTACCTATTAAACTGTCTTTATCTCAACCCACAAATTTTCATACTTTAACCCTCCTGACTCTCTCTCTCCTATCCTACTGTGGGAGGAGTGAATGAGCAGTTGTGGGGGGCTTAGTTACCCACTGGGGTTAAACCATGACAGACAGAAAGACTCTTTTCTCTCCTCTCCACTACCTCTGCCCTGTGGCAAACAGCCAAATGTTACTAGATCACACTAGAGCATGAGACTCACTGCTGCAACACCAGTGAGAGGGAGAAGCTCAGCATCCCCAGCTCTCCTCAGCCCACCACAGCACATGGAGAGCACAACCAAAGCACTTGACAGCCTCTCTCACACATGCCTCGTCAGATGGGAGGACGCCAGCTACATAATTTCATGCTTCCAATAATTCTGCTACACCTCTGTGTTGTGGTGGGCTGAGAGAAAGTCCAAGTGCTTCCCCTGAAAGAGGAGGGTGACCTCCATCCTGCACTTGGTGCAAGTGGATGACAGCTTTGAAAAGCACACCATCAGACCATCTATGGAGTAATCAGTCATCTTCCACTAAGCAGGGGATGCTTCTGGCTGCCCAGCTTCAACTGCCCTGCAGCATCCCAGCCATCAGCTGCAGGCCTGGTGCCCGAGGATCCGGTGGGCAGCCTCCATCCCTACATCCCTTCCTGCTGCCCTGGCTGTGCAGGAAGCTGAGGCAGCTCTCTGGGGCCAAGCATTCAGAGGCAGTTGTGGCTGAGCACACTATCACATCCTTGCTGTGCCCCTGTGGGCTGGACAAAAATCTGCTGGGCCAGCTGCTGCAGGTCTCCTTCTGAAGCTGCACAGCAGTGTTCATGCACCAACTCGTCAATGTTGGTACAAGGGGAAGACCTACTGTGTGCTGGGCCAATGGGCCACCTATGTTGCTGGAGGGTGAGAGGGCAGCCCTATGGATGGCCCCAGCCCCATTGCCTCCTGTGGTGGGTCTCCTGCCCCTAGCACAGCCCTCTCCAGCAGCTCTGCTGGATTCAGCAGAGAAAAGCTCCCCATCAGCACAGCTGCTGCTCTTTGGTCTTCCCTTCTCTGTTCTCACCTGCAGGGAATGAGAAAGGTCCCGCAGGACCCAGAGGAGGCATCGCCTGGGCCTTCCACTCTCAACCAGGTCAGTGAACATGAACACTGCTGTATCCTGAAAACCAGCTACTGGACGTGTTTGACTGAGGGGCTCAGCGCCAGTGACCGGAGTGGGACCATGTGTCACAGCCCGAGTGCCAGCTGCTGGAGAAGGCAACTGTCTGTTTCTTCCCCAAAATGGCTGTGTATGAGAGAGTGTGGGTGTGTGTAATTAATTGGCAATCTTCAAGTTGGACCAGATGGCAAGTAGGAGAGGTCTCAGGTCTGGGCTGAAATATCAGGTGGGCAGAGGGTCCGTGCTGGTATCTGGGGGCACATGCAAGTGTGTGTCTGTGGGATGAGTCAGCCCATGAGGAGGAAGAGACTTGGCTGTCTGTGCTTATGTTTACGTGAGTCCCATATGTGGGCACTATTGAAGGCAGCACCTTGTTTGTGGGAGTGTGTGTGACTGGCTGTGTCCATGTCCTCTGTATGTCTCTGGGATACATGCTCAACTTTGCTACTGGTTGAGCCTGTAAATGGGAAAGCAGCAGCCATGTCCCTCAGACTGGGCAAGAGCCCAGGTCCCCAGTGCATTGATCTGGGCCCCAATAGATGCTCCTAACATCCCTTAGCAGTCTGCCTTTTCCTAGGGATATGCAGTCTGTTCTCTTTTGGCTGCACACTATCTCCAAAGGAATCCAAGGACTGTTTGAGGTGAAATAAGGAAGTTGTTCAGTGATCAGGTGTAAACTGCTCAGGGAAGATATGTCCAAGTTTCTGCCTGAAAAGTAACAGCCTGGCAGCTCTGGTACCTGAACTCCACTGCTGGTCTTTTTAGTAATTACATCTCCATCAGCTGGGCCTTGGGAGAGTCAAAAGTTCTCAAGCTGTAAAGACAGAGGATTAGAGAAGATTGTACCCTAAAATTAAGCAGTTATTTTATGAGATTGCTCTGTTAGTCAAAGCAGGTGGTTTCAGTACCTCTTCCTGATGTGGGTGGAATGAATTTTGGTGAGTTTAGTCAAAGCCTTTATCATTAGGACCTGGGATTAAAAGTAGTCAGTTTAGGGCTGTGATGGACTAATACAGTGTACTTTGAGATGCAGAGGGTCTGAATTTATCTGTTTTCCTCTGGCTGCTGCAGGAGAAGAACATGACTGCCTGCCTAGTCCCATCTGATGTGAGAGAATGAGCACGGCTTCCTGAAGGGCCTAAGACCCACAACAACTCCTGTCTGCTGCTCCCTCTTCCCTTTCTCTACACAGCCAAGTAAAGCCATGTGACCACTCTGATGAAAGTAATTTATTTATTTGTTGGTCTATGCTGTGTGCAGAGAGCCATTGGTACAAAGACAAACAGAAATCTAAGAGAGGCTGCAACGCAGTTTTCAGGCAATGGAGGTCCAGAGAGAGTTCAGCAGAGTCTTACAACATGCAGAAATTTTCTGGATCTGAGAGTGGTGTAAACTTCCTGAAACATCTGCTGTGAAGTGCTTGTCACAGTTTTCTTTTTGGTTAGCCCTTT
The DNA here is from genome assembly GCA_028565335.1 of Limnodromus scolopaceus. NCBI lineage: Eukaryota > Metazoa > Chordata > Aves > Charadriiformes > Scolopacidae > Limnodromus > Limnodromus scolopaceus. Next base: position 51,824,479 of record JAOXNO010000020.1, on the reverse strand, counting down.
CTCTGTATCAGCTTTAATCTATTTTTGTTGGGTAGAGTACAACTCATATCTTAAATAACTTATCAGATTTATAGAAGCAGAATATTTCTTTCAAAACAGGAAAGAAACTAGGGAAAAGAAATGTCAGCACTTTAAAATTGGACTATACTAGATTGTGGATTTCATGGGTGCTTCTGTTTAATTAAAGTATTTTTAAAATTGTGCCATCCTTCTAGTATGCTGCTTGGCCCCCATGCTGTAAAAGGGGAAGAAAAAAATGGATCTTTTTTCACACCTACCTGTTCCTAGATGTCAGCCTGAGTAGGCTTAAATGTGTTCTCATTTCTCAGTGGGCAATTTATTTCCAGGCCATTTAAGAGGGCAGTTACTCAGATTTGTCTGCTGTCACCCAGAGTGGAGGGGAGGAGTTGAGTGTTACTTTTGCAGTGTTATAAAGAAGTGCAGCACTCACCCACATTCCTAATTAACAGCACAAACATACACTCATGCTCTGTCTGGCTCCTGTCACTTTGTGTTAGCTTCATTGCTCACTTGCATCCAGTGATCACTTAGCTACTGTTGAGGAATGGGAAAGATTTCAAGGTGACGCTCTATGGTGATTCCCATGCCTGCTCACTCACAGACACTGCATTGTTGCTATAGCACAAACACCTCTTTGCAATAAACCAGCCCTGAGGCCAAGCACATTCAGAAATTACTCTCTGAAGTTTTTACCATTCAAGTCTGAAGGTGGCTTATTAAACAATAAATTGTCAGTAAGAAAGTCAAGCAGTAAAGGTAGAAATTCAAAAGCTGTCTCTTTCTAGTATATTTTAAAAACAACCAAAAAATCTTCCCCAAGTAACTTCCCTAAACTTAGTAGACCCAGAGCTTTGCAGTTTTTGCATGTAGGGAGGTTCACCAATGGAAGCTGACTTCTGCAAAGTCAAGCTGACTTGCACTTAAGCAAGATCTGTGACCCTGGGTGAGAGTCCCTCTCTTTTCAGTGATCATTAACCCTCCCTTTCCAGCAGGATTATTACTCCTGTCTGTCTGGTGCATTTCATTCATTGGGGTAGAATGCAGTCTGTGGCAGATATTTCCAGGCGCTGTCCCAGCATACTGACTCATGATATATCTCTCAGTGTCAAGTCTATAGGTAATCATACTGAAGTCTGTCTGGGCTGCAGAGCTCTATCATGGCAAGCAAAGTCACTGAAGCTCTCATAAGTACCATAGTGTCCCCATTTGTAAGTGTGCACCAGAAGATTATTATGGTTAAACCACACTGTTTAACCTCAGCCAGCAGCTAGAATCACACAGCCACACACTCACTTCCCCCGGTTCAAATGAGGGAGAGAATTGGAAGAGTGAAAGTGAGGAGAAACTCATGGGTTGAGATAAAGACATTTTAATAAGTAAAGCAAAAGCTGCATAAGCAAGCAAAGCAAAATAAGGAATTCATTCAATGGACAGGTGTTCAGCCACCTCGAGGAAAGCAGGGGAGCCAAACACTGTACCTCTGAATGTCACCCCTTCCTACTATTCTCCCAGCTTTATATACTGAGGGTGATGCCATATGGTATGCAATATCCCTTTGGTCAGTTGGGGTTAGCTGTCGTAGTTCTGTCCCCTCCCAGCTTCTTGTGCACTCCCAGCCTACTTGCTGGCAGGGCAGCATAAAGAGCAGAAAAGGCCTTGAGAGCTTAGCAACAATCAAAAACATCAGTGTGTTGTCATCAGTATTTCTCACCCCAGTTCCAAAACAGGGTACTATACTGGCTGCTAGCAAGAAAGTCCATTCTGGGTGAAAATGACACCCTGGCAAGTCTGGGCAGCTGTTGTAGAATAATCCTTTGTGATCAAAATCAAGATCGTGTTATTGCAGTAAGGACAAGCAAAAGCATAGATCTGATACAAAGGATCTGCAAGTTGCCATCTTTCAGGTTTGTTTGTTTTCAGTTTGTCTGTTTCAACTACCTGTTTCCTGCAGGTCGAACCCAGGTTGCAGGATTTTGGGATAACAAACCTGCGGCTTGTACTCTGAAATGGAGACAACCAATAACATCTTCTAATGCAGTGTGAGAGCTTATTCTCACTAGGGCAGAATACTTCCTGTTGTGCTCTGCCACTGTGCAGAAGGGAAGTGTTTTAGTCCTTCTGCCAGCACTGACTGTCCATGGCTGTATTCCTGTGTTCTCTGCAAAAGTGGACCTCCTTCTCTGCAAATCTGCCAACATGGTCCCATCAGCATTTTTCCTCACATTTCTGATATATACGTGGTGCCTGCAAGAAGAGTGAAGGAATCACTGTGTCAGAGCTCCATTAGCAAAAAGGATCTAGGTGTGTCAAAGCACTGCTCCTCTTGTTGCTACAGGTCAGGAACTGCGAGAGAAATATGAGGTGGTTCTCACAATCCCAGCTGCTAGTTTCTGTAACAGTTGAAGCCGTCTTCAGAGTCTTTCCTCTGGAGAAGCCCTCCTGACTCTGTCTGCGATGAGTCTGGTGATCAAACAGGGCAAGGAACAGTGGCAAAAGTCACACTGCCCATTACTGTTGGGCGTCCTGGATCTTCATTCTTCTTCATCCAATTGTGAGGCCATGTACGAAAAGTCTGGCCTAAATGACCTCTATCTTGCAGCAAGAAAATGGTCAATATTTGTGTTCTTCTGGCTTTGCTCTTCTCTTTCATTCTACCTTCCGCATCTTTTTGTTTGCATTTCTCTATTACCTATAGAGATACCATTTCCTTCTTCCAATTTCCTTCTGCAAAGTGCTCAGCAATATTAGGTTGTTTCCTTTTTCATATTTCAGTCCCAGATCATGAGGTTATGCTATTTCACTGTTTAAAGCGATACATGTTGGCAGAACAGTTATGGATGCTGCTGTTGCTTTATCAGTTTGTGCAGATGCATTCCTTCTACTTTTCATGACAGTGTATTTTTTGGTTTTCGGTGTATTTTGTTCCCATGATTAAATCAGGCAAACCACATATAATCTTTTGTTGGCATGTCCACACTATATGGTCTGCTACACACCCATCCAAGTAAAATGTTTCACTAAAATGAATTCTCTTGACTTGTTCATGTAACACTTTAACCCTGGTGAAATCTGTAAAACCTGTTTTCTTCTCCATCTTTTCTTTGTAAATTCTCTCCCTAGAGCTAGGAAAACAGTGCTAGATTTAGGTTTAAATTAATCTCTTTCACAGCAAGGAAGAATGATTATTACCTATGAAAATGACATGAGAAATCTGAGGTACAAGCACACATTCCTTCATTTTCTACCTGCTTTGACTTGGTGACCACTTTTGTCTGCTTGATGTTGCACTATCATTCCATCTCTCTTTGTTCTCTGCCTATGTCTCAGCAAGCAGAAGACTAAGAGGGCAATTTTTAGTTTAGCATCTTATTTGCTTTTTAAACACCTTGAGGAAAGATTTTCTTCTTTCCACTTTTCTTCTGTACTTTAAGCCTGGAATCTCAGGTGTCTGGGTACACTGACTATGACTCAGGTTAATGTCAGAGTCCTACATAATCTGACCAGGTTCTATTAGATTTTTCATGAATGGAGGGTATAATGTTTAACATCAAATTTATGTATTTGAAAATAATTGAGGTTACACAGGAATTTTGATTTAGCAGAGTGATACAAAATACAGTGAAACACAGTACAAATATAAGTTAAACTTCTCAAAATCTATCACAGTTCTATCACAATACCAATCTAATTCCCATTACCAGTCTTTATAACATACTCACGATTACGATGCTGGGTTTCCCCGGTCTCAACAGGTATGCATACATGGGTTGAAGCTCAAGCTCACTTTGAAATTCTTCTGTTTGTTTTTCAGTTGTTATCCTGGTGACATAGCTGTTTATTTAAAGGCCATCCCCAAGCCCTCTTTGTGTTGAGATAAAATCAAATTTATTTGCAACAGCCCTGGTCAATCACATCCCATGTCATTCTCTGAGCTTCATAGGCACATCACCCTTGTCCATCTCCTCTGACCCTTCTCCAGCTATGCAGGTTTATTTGTCAGTCACATTGCTGGATAAGGGAAGAGCAATTGACATCACTTACCTGAACTTGTGCAAAGCATTTGACACTGTCCTGCCTGACATCCGTGTCTCTAAATTATAGAGACGTGGATTTGACGGATGGACCACTCAGTGGATAAGGAATTGGCTGGATGGATACACTCAAAGAATTGTGGTCAACAACTCAATGTCCAAGTGGAAGCCGGTGACCAGTGGTATTCCTCAGAGCTCAGTACTGGGACTGGTAGTGTTTAACATCTTTATCAGTAACACGGACAGTGGGATTGAGTACAGTCTCAGCAAGTTTGCCAATGACACCAAGCTCTGTGGTGTTCTCAACAGACTTGAGGGAAAGGATGCCATCCAGAGTGTCCTGGAGGCGCTTGAGACATAGGCCTGTGTAAACCTCAGGAAGTTCAACAAGGGCAAGTGCAAGGTCCTGCACATGGGTTGAAGCTATCCCAAACACAAATACAGGCTGGGTGGAGAATGAACTGAGAGCAGCCCTGAGGAGAAGGACTTCGGGGGTGCTGGTTGATGAGAGGCTTAACTGGAGCTGACAATGTGCACTCCCAGCTCTGAAAGCTAAACACATCCTGGACTCATCAAAAGAAGTGTGGCCAGCAGGTCAAGGGCGGCGATTCTGCCCTTCTGCTTTTCCCTAGTGAGACCCCACCTGGAATGCTGTGCCCAGCTCTGGAGTTCTCAGCACAGAAGGATGTGGACCTGTTAGGGTGAGTCCAGAAGAGGGCCACGAAGAGGATCAGAGGGTTGGAGCACCTTTTCTGTGAAGACAGGGTGAGTGAGTTGGACTTGTTCAGCCTGGAGAAGAGAAGGCTCCAGGGAGACCTTATAGAATCCCTCCAGCCCCTAAAGAGGGCCTACAGGAAAGATGGGGAGGGACTCTTTACCAAGGAGCATAGCAATAGAATGAGTGGTAATGTTTTTAAACTGAAAGAGGACAGATTTATATTATATATTAGGAAGACATTCTTTACTGTGAGGGTGGTGGGACACTGGAACAGATTGCCCAGTGAAGTTGTGGATGGCCCGTCTGTGGAAATATTCAAGGCCAGGCTGGATGGGGCTTTGAGCAACCTGGTTTAGTGGAAAGTATGCTGAGCCATGGCAGGTGGGTTGGAACTAGATGATCTTGAAGATTGCTTCCAACTCTGCTATGATTCTATGATTTTTGCAGTTCTCAGCTTTCCTGATTGCAGTCCTGGAATTTGTCTGGTAGCTAGGTTTGATGCTGTGATGATCAGTTTTGATCCAGGAATGTGGCTTACCTCCATGAAGTGTCAAGAATGTTTCACTCCTTTCCCTCTCCTGTACACAATTCCGCTTAGCCTTCAGTTTATTGAGTTTGGTGGAACTAAGGATGCAGACAGAACTACTGTTTTTCTGAGAAGGGAGCTTACAGGTAGGGTAAGAAGACTTGGAACTTCCCTGTAATGATTGTTACTTTCCAAGGGCAGGAAGAATTGTATTTGTCAAGCTGAATGATGATAGTTCTTTGGTTCTGGTTCAGGGTGTAGATCTTTATTTTTCCTTCTTCAGTTTCCAGTCCTCTCTGCTCATCTTACCCTCACCACCTTGGATAGAAAACAGCAGCAATGGTAGGGCAGCAATGTCAGAAGTGCGAGGGATATTGCTCAGTCCTCTTTTACCACAGAGCAAGGATATTCTGGAAGAGATATTAGAGACCTGTGAATGGTGTAAAACAAGATCTAACTTCATTAGCACTGAGCAAATATCTTTACAGTGTGGAGTTCCAAAGGAGACTGCCATATTCCAGTTGGGGTTGGGTAAATCTGCCTGATAGAATAAAAGGTGCTGAAATAAAGTCAGTCAGGTGTTTTTAGCTTCACCTGGCACATCTTTTCACTGTGGGCCAGAGGCAGAGTTGCAGTATAGGTCCCTGTTCCATGTGAAGTGTTCACACCGAGCCAGGAAAGATATATATTCCTGTTGCTTCCTGAGGCTCAGCATCTTTTTTGGTGATGTCTGTGCTTCCTCTGTTGCTGTTTTATGAGCTTCATGAGCCTGCCTGCAGTGCAGAGCTCCACAGTAAGTATGCCTGACTCATGAGAGTCCATACTCTATCACAGTAGTGTAAAATGGAAAAGGCATCCCACAGATCTGCAGAGTAAACATAAAAGCGCTGGCCAGCTCATATAATGAGTTCTGCATGCTTTAACATTCAGATATGCCAGTCTTTCCTGGCTAGTTGTGTTATATGACCATGAGTTGTATTTCCAATATGTTTTGTGCCTTAAATAACTTGGCTAGAACAAGTTGTTTGATGTTGCACTGCCACATTTCAGTGATTTTCAAGATGAGTCAAAACCACACTGTCTTGTTAAGAGTTTTCTGTAACATGCTCTATAACGTTGAAATCCATGCCCTCTTATCAGGCTATAATTTTATCAGCAAACTCTTAAAATTATGGTCTTTTCAGCCTTTTTTAATTGCTACCCTTTATTAGAGAAAAAACATCCTTTGGTGAACCCGAAAAAATTGCCAGCTCTTTCTGATTATTTTTGAGAAGTAGCCAATGACAGCAGAGTGAATTACACTGTTAAATTTGAGCTGGTTTGGCTGAAAACATTTAAGATGCACACCTGAATCAATTCAAGTTACAGTAATTAAATTAGTTCCTTCCTTTGGCTATTCAGCTTCCTGTTCTCCAATAAAATTGCTGAAATTAATTAATATGGCACAGTCACTGACTATAAGAATACCATATTTATGGTTCAGGGGTTATAAATATAAATGTTTTTTAATGAAAATAACCATGTTAGTCGCTAGGGTTTAAATGAAGTATGGTTCCTTTATTGTGCAAATGGCCTGGAGTGAGGGAACATTGTGAATTACAGAAAGCTCCTGACACCACCTGGTGATCTATGACAAAAGGGAATAAATCATAATTAATAACCTCTAGATTCCATAGACCAGGTCTTTTTTTAATTTTTTTTTTCCCAAAGCATCAGCAGAAGAGGAAGCAAGATAAGATACTCAAAAGAAAACCCAGAGGACCTGTAACAGGAAAAGAAGTGAAGTCAGAAAGAATACTAGCAATCAAAAAAACCCCACATAACAGAATTTTCAATTATTAGCAAGCATCTGCCATTGAAGGAAAAGTCTTAATCTCTAAAACTGGTAATTTGAAAAGCACAAGTGATTTGTAGACCTACAGTTATGTCATCATTTTATCTTCTATTCAAAAAGCTGATAAACCCACCAAGGAATACATGTAGTACTCTTTTCAGTTTGTTTAAATAGAGCAAGAGCTGCTGAGGAACAACAAGAATGATATCTGAGACCAAGTTCTGTTTCTTCCAAGAAAGGTGATAGTAAAGGTTCTATGGTCTACGTAGCAAGATAGAGCACCCTACAGCCTGGCAGAAACAAGGTCAAATTCCCATTGTAATCTTTTGGGTAGTGGACAACCATTAATTTAGAAGAGGTCTCTCATCAGCTGGTGGTTGACATTTGTTATGTCCTGGAAATTAATGAAGGAATTATCCCAAACGTGTATAAAAGCATACATTTTCACTGACTTCAGTGAGGCATGAGTGAATGCTTCAGAGGTATAGGTAAGCAGAGGTTTTTAAGCATGATGTTGTGTGTGATCATTAGTCTTTCAACCCACTTGAGTTTAGGAACCAGCAGGACAAGGTGGAACAATTGTTTTTTACGACAGGTGTACATGCAGCATGTTCAACTAACAAAAATAGCCTAAGGGCCCTCAAGGGCCTTAAAAGCACTACCAGATACACCAACAGATCTTTTCAATTACATGTCACACTGTGACTTGGCCCTTTTAGCATTGGCTATATGATTTTAATCCCATTTACTATCACTGAAGACTTCATAGATTGGCCTTCAGCTATGCCTTCTTAAAGCTCTGGCAGCCTGGGTGAAGCCAGCTTTCCCAAGCTATTTTTAACACAGTTGCTTCTCTTGTTGAGCTTATGAATTTATAAATAGAGTTCAATTCTTTCAGGTTTTACATCTTAATGCAAAGTGAGGCTTATGCAATCAAAAATCTCATCTGTCAAGTAGATAAAGTTCAGGTAGTTACAAGCTCTGGCGCTGTTACTGCATGATACCTGACACAGCCCGCATTAAGCTAGTGGCATTTCCTAATTCAGTTGTGAAATCCAGTTCCCTGTTTGAGCTCTTTAACAAGACAACACCCCCTCTGTATTTGACATAGCAGGAGAAATGCAAGGCAGATATAATGATCAGTGTATTACAGTGGTATTTTTGAGATTTTTTTGGAGGAAATATTCCACATGCTGCTGCAAATGTTTGTCTCTGCTACAAATGTCACATCCTCAGTCTCATGCTTTGATTATGTCATACTCATACATTATGATACATACTCATGATTATGTCATAATCATACATATGATTATGTCACAGTCATCTGCCTGGACTGAATACCCCTTCTTTGTAGTGCAAATATTGAGTATTTACACACTCTTCAATGCCTATCAGGGCATATTGCTATTTATTAAATATTGGAAGGTGAATTTTGGCCTCCTTTTCATCAAAGCACCAGCCTGCATAGCTGCATTCAGTCTAGCCACCAGCATTCTCCTGGCTGATTTTGCACTAGAATGAAGAAAGGATACGTTGACAGTGCCTTCAAATCTTTCTCAATTTTCCTGTGAACAGCTCTACTTGAAAGTTCACCTTTGCTCAGTTACACACAAAACTTATTTCTGGATTAAGCTGCAGATATTTTATAAACCGTGTGTAATGGAAATCTGTGGGGTTTCTTTCTTCAGTACTTGACTGCCACTATGCATATGTGTTTTGTATCAACTTATTGTAATATTTTGGGACAGAATACATTCTTTCATTCTGTGAGATCTTCGTTCAAAAATTAAATTTTCTGCAAGCTGAAGCAGTAAGAATTGTACCAGCAATAACTGAGAAAATGTAAAGTTGCAGTTGCTTGGTTGCAACTTTAAAATTACCAAGCAACTGACAGCGAGGACCTAAGGCTTAATGATTTACGTTTTAACACATACAAGGAAAAACATCTTTTTTCCAGTTCCAGCTTGGCTTCCAGTGCCCTATTTGTACTGAATAAGCATTGCTTTTAGTGATGATGGGGCCTAAGAGTGTTAGAGAGATGTCTGGCCCTTGTGGAGTGAAAGACAATGGTAGCCAAACAACCAGATGATAGTGATGCTGGGTGCTCGTTGTGTCAGACACAGATGATTTAAGACTCATAGCCCATAAATGATGTTGTGGGATTATTTATATATATATATATATTTTTTACTAAAAGTAAACAATTATTTTTTATGTTTTTCAAAACCTTTTATTTTATACTTGGCTCTCTGGACTTCTGTCACTGACAACACTTACAGCAGAGTTCATGTGCAAATATTCCTAGTGGTTTGGCTTCTAATCACTACTCTCCTTTGGAGGAGAAAAAAAATAGTGCTGGGAGTTAACCTCTAAATTATGGTCTGTTCAACCACCATTAGTAAAGCAGACAAATGACCCTAAAAACATTTCGTAATCTGTGAGCACGACAAACTTGCATAATAGCAGGAAGCTGTTCAGCAAAAAGATGAAATAGGAGAGAGATTTTAATTTGGTTTTCCCATCATCTTAATATAATAAGCAAAGCAATTTTGGACAGCAGGTCTAGCAGTCTACAAATGCAGTTTATCAAAACCAGAGGGATATGATGAGAAATTGTAGCATAAAGGTCCTTTTGCATTTAAAGAAGGGGAATGCAGTACAGGTCTGCTTCCTTTTGCTCTTTGGTCTTGCTGAGGACCTCCATTTAGAAATGAAGCTGGAACTAAATTTTCATTTTGTATGCTTGTTGGAGAAATTGTGTTATTTTCATTATCCTTTAGTCTGTTTCTCTTTTAAAAAGAGTGGATGGATGGATTCTTTATGTCATTCTGACATGTTTAGATATTCAGTGTTGCTAGCAACACTAGTCCAGGAGACCTCAGTGCTGAGAAACTATTACGGTTCCAGGACTTAAGTCTTGGACCCAGAGGGCATTAAGAAAGTCACATTTCATATCTTAACTCATGCAAGTCCATTCTAGAACTATATGGCTGTCTCTGATTATAGTTTCTGCACAGTCAACTGACAAATCATGTTAAACACCATCCAGAAGTCCAGAACCATATTACTTTTTGGGGAAAAAAAAATATTATTTCCTAGCTCTGTGTGTCTTGATGCTCTGCTGCTAACAATAATACTGAAGGTCACTTTGCATGAATCTTTTCAGTGCTCCGTGTCAGCAACCAGTAAAATCCTTGGTCTGCTTTGGTGAAAGCTGTGACTCAGTCCTGCTCTGGGAAAAGAACATGAATGTGCAGCTGGCAGCTGATCACCAAATGACCTCTCTTTAGGTTCTAAAATCTAAAAAAATTCTCAGATTTATTACTGTACACACCATAAGGATTTGAGCTGAAGAAGGTCAAGTGTTGTTTAAGATGACGAGCCCAGTTTTCTTTTGACAGATGTGTAAATGGTGTGGGCAGAACCCAGGTTTGCTGGCTCATAGCTGCAGGGGAGCTTCTTGCTCTCTTCCCTCATGCCATGCTTGGCAGGAGGGAGATCTGGCGAGGTCTGTGCCATCCCCATCATGCTGCCAGACACACACTACCCAATATGTTCTCACTTGTGGTCCCAGCTCTGCAACCAGTGAGTCTTTGCCTTGGGTCTGACTTCTGGTTGTCTTACTTTTCCCCCTTGAAGGCAAGTGCAATTTGTTTATGCTACGTTTGCTGCAGTAATGTGGCATTAAATGTTTTACTGAAAATGTGAAGGCATGGAAAGCAAGCAGTGAGGTTGATCACTTTGATCTTAAAAAGTAAGATATAAAAATTGCCAGCAGAACACCTTCTGATGTAACAAATATTTTTTTTCAGGGATTATCAGTGCACCAAATTTAGCAGAAAGCTATTCTGCAGAAAGAAATTACCTTCTCACTGCTCCTCTGCCCGATCAAGTGAAAAAGCATAGTTTTAAGACCTTTAATTTTGCCAAGATTAATTTTACCATCTCCAAAGAGCTCTACATGGCTGTCTGCCAAACGTTTGTCTGTCCTGGAAAAACATTAGTTCAAATGTGTTTATGAGGAACTGGGTAGCACACAGAAAAGTGCAAGTATGTGCTTACTGCAAAATGAAAACCATTGGGTCAGTGGGTGCAAGAGCTCTTTTCCAATTTCCCACGTTTTGTGAACATACAGAATTTCAGATATTCAGAAGATGAAGCTTGAGAAATGGCCAGAATCACCAAACCTCAGCATTGCTAATCTGGTTGTGATGAGTCACTGCTTGTTGGTAATGGAATTCTTAAAAGAGAAGAGTGAGTCATCCTACGCAGTACCAGGCAGGAATCAAATTGCCTCTGGGCATAGAATTACAGGAAAGTAAAGTCAGGGAAATCCTTTTAGTGCTGCAGTAAAAGCACACAGATTACAGGTACTGAATGCTAAATGGATCAATCACAGAGTAGAGAAGAGACACGTAGCTCTTAGTACTAACCAGCAGAAAAAATTTAGCTAGAATGCCCTAGATGACCTCTCCGTAGGAAATCATATATGCTTGGCTGCTAGTCAAGTTACTGAGATGAGGGTCTTGTCCAAAGTAGCCAGAATGATCTGAAAGCAGTCTTTGTGATAGCACAAAATCTTATTCCAAAGCACTTTTAAGTTGGGCTTAAATTCAGTATTTAAAGAACATGCACAGAGTGGAGATTACTGTGTCGGGGAATTACCACCTAGGGTTTGGGACACAGAGGAGAACCTCTGAGAAGCTTTAAAGCTATCCTTGTGCCTTCTTGATCATGAGCTGCTATGAGAACTGCACAGTCCCCTTGTGTTAATGATTTCAGGGTTGCCTAAAACCTATATAATGCTGCAGGTTGAAACTCGTCCCTAATATCCTCTCCACCTTGACTTGTGACAATAAAATACGCTTGTTTCACGGAATCACAGAGGGGCTGAGCTTGGAAGGCACCTCTTGATATTGCATAGCCCAATCCTCATGCTAAAATACAGGTCAGCTAGAGCAGATTGCTCAGGGCTGTGTTCAGTTCAGTTTTGAGCATAGTCAAAGAGGGAGAGTTCACAGATTCTCTGGACAACCTATTCCAGTGTTTGATCACCCTCCAAGCAAATATGTTTTTCTTTATGTTTTCTTATATCGCTTAGTTGCTTTTAAATGTTCCTTTGTCTCTGAATCTGCTTTCTTATCCTTACTATCTGTGTCTAGTGCAGCTAGACCTCGAAGTATCAAAACTGCTGCAGACGAATTGTTCCTCAACAGTAAGGGCCGATGTTCTGCTGTGCCTTGCTCAACCTTTTAATCTGTGACTTAGGGGATAATTCATCACAGGGATTTTGCAAGTTGCCTATATGAGAGCTGTGCAGACTGGACACTATAGAATCATAGAATGGTTAGGTTGGAAGGGACCTTAAAGATGGACATTTGATGCAGCCCAGGATGTGTTTGGCTTTCTGGGCTGTGACATCACATTGCCACCTCCTGTTGAGTTTCTCATCACCAGCACCCCCCGAAGTCCTTCTCCTCAGGGCTGCTCTCAGTTCATTCTCCACCCAGCCTGTATTTGTGTTTGGGATAGCCTCGACCCATGTGCAGGACCTTGCACTTGCCCTTGTTGAATTTCCTGAGGTTTACACAGGCCCATGTCTCAAGCGCCTCCAGGACACTCTGGATGGCATCCTTTCCCTCAAGAGTGCTGAGAACACCACAGAGCTTGGTGTCATTGGCAAACTTGCTGAGAGTGCACTCAATCCCACTGTCCACGTTACTGACAAAGATGTTAAACGCTACCAGTCCCAGTACTGGCCCCTGAGGAACATAACTCATCACTGGCTTCCACTTGGACATTGAGATTTCTCTCACAGTGGTGAAAAGTAAATGCACTTTAATTTTTAGGCCACTATTTCAGGCATATAATGCATCCAAACCGCTATGTCCCTATGTTTCCAAGCTGCTGGCTTGTGCAACCTTGTAGTTCAGATTGGTCCCACATCCCAGGCCTAGCCTGAAGGGCCCTAAGTCTTCATAAAAGCATCTTTATAATAAGCATACTTATCCCTGCCATCAAATGCTGGAAAGACAGACTCCCAAACATGGATAATGCCAGTGCCCTATTTTAATTAGTGCCTTTTTTTTTATAGCAGTGGCCAGTTATTGAAGTAATCAGGCAATTTGAAATAAGCAATTATTTGATATCTGTACTAACCAGCACATTCAATGCCTGGTTTATGCCACTCAACTGACATGGCGGATGTTGCCTGATGGTTTGTATCTTACTGCTAATGATGTTCTTACATTATTTTCCATTCTCTCTTCCAAGTCACTCTGTGAAGTCTTGAGGAGAATTTCGTGATTCTGAGAAGTACAAACAAAACTGAACCTTCCTTGATGTCCTCCAACTTTGAGATAGAGGTTATAAAGTGTATTATAAACCTGGGGCTCACTGGACAGTCCTTGACTAGCTGGCCT
>JAOXNO010000020.1:51794652-51810870 GCA_028565335.1 Limnodromus scolopaceus | reverse complement strand
TTGACTAGCTGGCCTGGTTGCTGTCAAAACTGAGAGTAATGCAGGTTTCAAAGTAGGAGCTCATGCAATCTAAATCCTGTATGTGAAATTGTGTGGAATATTTCCATAGTTGTGGTTAATTTTGTAGGTTAGCTTCAGATCCTAAGGACTCTTTCAGAGTCTCTAGGAGAATACCAGTTCAATAGATTTATGAAGCTACTTGTTTGACTGTGATCTTCTGATTGTATTCACCAGCTGAATACACTACCTGAAACCTAATCTTCTGGTTTGCATATGTGTGCATACATGTGTGTGTATGCTCTGTTTTCATGTAATATGAGGTTTTATTCAGATGCCTGTGGAGAATTTCCTGCAACACTGATGAGAAAGTAGAATTTGAAAGCTGTTTATGAAAAGTGCTTATGAAAAAAGCATTCAGTTTGAGAATGCTTATGCCCTGGTGTGAGCAGAGTGAAAAATATTAGAGTCACTTCTGCATTTGCCACAGCAAAAAGGAAGACAAGCCTGGGCACCGTCAGTACTTGATGGCACTTTGGATATCAGTTTAGAAGGACATGGCATAGTACATCAGTGGTGGCGCTAGATGTTTGCTGTCTATGCTGTTATGTAGCAGGCTTGTGATCATAAAAATTTATTGGGATGTGTGTAAATATGTGCCTTTTTTTCAGCATTAGTAACAGATGTGACCCATAATACTTACTCTTGTCCCGGCAGCCTTTCAGATAGACTCATGATGAGTATTGATGCAGAACCTACACGCTCTGACATTCAGGCTCCAGAGCCAGCTTTTTGTCTACTAAATGGGAACAGTGACCCTTCCTTTCTCCCACCCTTTTTGACATTTTGAGCTGAAGGCTTTCATGACAGAATCTGTTTTATATTACATATACCTCTCTGGGCACCCTGTGCAAGATGGTGGAAAGTGGCTACCTCTGAAATTCTTCTTTAGTACTTTCTGCAGTGGTTGTTTTTTTGCCATTATTTGGGAAAGGGCAGGATGACAGCAGAAAGAGGAGCACAAGCAAGCTCTCTCTGTACCAAATCAGCATTCACAACATGAAGCACAATCTGAGCTAAAAACACGGCTGCCACTGTAAAGTACTAAGTATATGACAAGTGGTAGAGAAATACGTTTCATTTTCCCTTGCTGTGCATACTGGATGGGTTTGTTGCTGCATGCATGCCATCCTCCTTAGATTCAGCTTCCAAGTAGTAATAAAAGGGAATGTTTATCATCTCTTTCTGGCTGTTTACAACACGTTAGCATTCACTTTGTTTTTCATCTTAATAGTCATTCATCTAATTTTCTTGTTGTATTTCAGCACAATTTCCCTGTGCTTGCCTTGGTTCCCATTTAGATTTCAGAGGCTGCAGCACTGATCTGCTAACAGTTTCGTAAGAACAATGTCAGTTCTTGTTGGTCTTGTTTGGCTTCACCTCATAAGCAGAGGAGTACACATTGGTGTCACAAGTTTGTGCCCTCTACTATCCGTCTGCAGACAGCTCCACGTCCCAGCAGGTGGGGTAAGATAAACAGCACATGCACAACTAGAGATATTCTCTTGTTCCCATCACAATTTGAATATAAACTAGATGACATACTGCTAACAGTATAAATTTAGGTTATAGTTAACTGATTGGAAAGGCCAGTTACTTATGACTGTTTTGCAGTTTTGTGACTTAGCATGAACTGGACTAGCAGACATCTCACAAGTAAACTACCAGTAATAGTCAGTCAGAAATGATATATTTCCCCAAAGCCAACAAGCACCTATTGTTCCTCTACAAAGAGAGATAAATCAGAGAAGTATGTCTGTATTTCATAGGGATTTCAGTCTTTTATTAAAGAAAAGGTTAATGGACATTTTTTCATCATTCAGCATCTTTTCATACAAAACAAAAACAATGTCACATGGAGAATCTCTGTATTCAAAAGTATGAAATTCTGCAGAGCATTTTGCAAACATAAACAACAAACCTTGGGCGGCCTACACAATCAAAAATACATGCCTTTTCAATTGCAAACAGCAGGAGTATGCCAAGAACTGAGAAAGAAGTCATCCCCAAGAAGTCTGCCTTTAAAAATGGGCAGGTTTTATTAGGATGCAAGATGAGCCTATGCAAGAAAGAGGCTATCCATGTGCATCATTGCTGCACTTGCCTAAGTTCACAGATTGTGGTGGGGCCCTTAAAACTTGCAGAGAAAAAAAAAAAAGAGAGAGAGCTAGACATCTAACCCATGTTTCTTTCCTTTTTTTTTTTTTTAAATACAGTTCCTGCTTCCATGAGAAAACAAGTAGCAAATACAAGATAGTAGCTTTCCTGCTTGAAAATTTGCATATCTTCTGCTAAATTGAGACTCATGTCCAATTCCCGCAGCTGTGAATTGTTACCTCTGCATAAGATAATTCTGCTTTTTTTCCCTTCATAAACTACTGTTTGCTCTCCCTTAGTGACTCTTTTTAACTAGATTTTGGACACTATTCAGAAACTGAGATCATATGTGTATAGGCTGGTATTTTAACTGTTAGCAGCCACTTTGCAAATATCTTGAGTTAAAAATTGGTTTAGGTGTTTTTTAGAGGACTTTTGTCATGACCCAATACTGTATAGCTGTTGAATAAAATGCACGTGCAGAATGCTGGAGGGTGAAACTTATACTGGGACTATGATCAGTTACTGATAAATCTCTATTAGAAATACCTCTTTTAAGGTACCTCTACCATGAAAAGTCATTGCTTATCCTTGGCAAATGAAAAAAAAAAAAACAAACACAAAAACCCCACACTAAAAATATGTACATTACCTAATCTGTATAGTGAATCTCTGTATAACTGTAACTTTATCTTAGTATAGTAAGATCATGTAACTGATGTTTCTTTCCCTTTCTATTTTAGTTCCCCAACGTGACTAAAGTTGTCTATAGAGGTTATTGGAATATTTTCGCTCCTCTTGCCCTAGTGAGGGAGGGCAGAAGTGCTGTTTTTGCATTATAGATGAAGAAGTGAAAAGAGGTTCAGTGGACTTTCTCAAGGTCACACAATGACAGCTGGGGCAGAGCTGTGATTTTAAGTTAAATCTCCCAAACCACAGAACTTAGACTGTTAAAATATCATAATATATCAGAGATAACTGAAGTGAAGACACACAAATCAAATATATACTTTCTACCCTGTTTTTTTTTCCCTAAGCTTAACAGCAGAATGTGGGGTTTTTTCAAATATTAGTTCAGCAATGTAATAACATTTATCAATATACTCTGTGAAGCTTGTTTGGGACTGTTCACCCAGTACCATATTTGTTGCCTGACAAATCTGTACAGAAGCAGCAATGTTCACAAGATGTATTTTGACGTAGATTTTTGCCTCTATTTTTCTTTCTTTAAACCAGTTGGTCTATAAAAGAAAAGACTTTCAGCATGTGATCCTGATCAGAAGGATTCCAGCCCTTTCTCAATTTCTATCTTTAAAACACTACTTTGCTGTACTACCTCCAGAAAAAATTGGACTTCTTGGACCCACAGCCTGCTATTCTGTGTAGTGATGATGTATTTTTTCTATATGCTACTCTACCTGCTCCTGTTTTGCTTTGTTCCTTTAAGCAGTGTATTTGGGCAAGAGTATCTTTTCCATCTCCCCTGTGCAGCCTTAAGCCCTGTGCAGGAGGTTTTGGGGCCTATTGAAATGCAGATCAGAACCACAGAGTTACATCGAAACTCCCCTTGTCTTTGCTCCACTGAGTTGTAAGCTTAAATCACTGTGTAAGCCAGAGAGGCTGCTAGTGTTGTGTATGAATCATTCTGCATACAACCGTTTTGAGGTAGTTCTTTTCTGATACCTTGAATATCCTGATTTTCTGACAGTTTGGTCTGTCTTCTTTAGCATTCAGCTCTTGCATTTTAATCAAGGGATAGTATTATTCCCTATCTCTTGTGGACTGATTAGTTGGAAAACTGGAGCTAGGTTAGTTCTCATATGCAGAATTGTAACAGGTTTCCCATTGTAGTTTCTGTGCTCATTGACAAGTTTCAGCTTCAGAAATATTCTGCTCTGGTATTTTTCCTCCCTTTTTTTCCTTTTCTTTTCTGGCTGCTTGAGCTTCTTCTGAGAAATTTTCATCCAGGGTCATATTCCTGATGACTATAAAGGTTCTGTTGATTTCTGCTGCTTCCCTGACTCATTTTGCCTCTTGCAAACAGCCAGTGTTGGGTTCTCTTAGAAAACTGCATTACAGTGAAAGACCTGGGCTTCAAAAGAAATGGATATTAATAACTTGGAATCCTGAAGGCCCTAACACTCACTGGAGCTTTCTGGACTCCATATCTTCCTGGCTTCAGCCACAGAAGAAAAAGCAGAGATGAATGTTATATATAGGAGATTAACAGATCCCTTGGCCCCTTGGTATTCATTTACGTCTAGAGGAAAGTTTAGAAAAAGAAACAGAATGTTCTGAGCTGGAAGAGTTTCTGCTCCTGATGAAATGTGGAATAATGCAGCTGACCTGTGCAGTGCCAGGTGCATTAGTGGTCTAGTTGGCCTGAACTGGCCTAGTTGTTCTGTTTTGAGACAGTCACTATATGTGCATTGTCAGGCTTCCAAACCCATTTACTATCCAATGTCATAGCTGAAGGCCTGGTATATCTCCAGCAGCACTTTAGGCATAGCCTCTACTTGTTTTGTAGAATGCATTGGCATGACTAGGTGTGGAGAGTGATGCAGGTCTCAGATCTGGGTGTGCTTCTACAGGCGGCAAATCTACAGGCAAATGCCGTTGCCATTTTCTCCTAGGATGCAAAAGGAGAGAGAGAACTATTGGTAGATTTTTATGTTGCTTAATGGGATAACAGGAGACTGAATAATACTCAGAAAAAGATGGCTTAGTTCTGTTCTGGGTCTGTTCACATATCCGGATGATCCCCTGCATCATGAAATCTTTTTTTTCCAGTCTGTGAGAAGGACTTCATTAACAGCCCTCTTGGCTGCAGGTCAGATAGGGATATCAAGCTCCTGGGGCAGGCAAGCCTCTCTCACCACAATGCTCCCTTGTGCTGTTATAAAAGTGATCAAAGCGGTGGTCTAAAGAGCCAATATGTAGTTATGCAGTTCTGCACAACCGTGCCAGGCTTTAATTTCTGAATTTCTGAAGCTGAAAAAAAAACTCAATAAGAGTAACAAGAAACTCAGTGGCTTTAAATGGATGCCTGGAAAAGACTGAGAACAGGCCAAGTTATATATTTTTCCTAGCACATGGCAGCTTTCATCTGCTCAAGGGATTTTCTGAATCAGACGTTTCTTTATGATCAGGAATATCTGTCCTCAGTGTTTCTCCAGTGTTTTTCAGGTTCTAGGCAAACTTCAAGCATTTACTTCTTTTGGCAGGGAATCCTACCAGCCCAATGAGACATTGTATGATAAGCCCTCTCCTCACACTTATTTTGAACCTGGGTCCTTCTTTTTTTTGTGCAATACTTCTTTCTGGAAGTCATGGTGATCTTGTGGTCGCTCTAGGAGAGCTCACTTTCTTCTATAGCTTTCATGTGACCTCACATATGTCATCACTGAATATTTGCAGTCTGCTGCAGCCACTGCATACTTTAGATCATGGATAGCTTTTGAGCAGCTCTGCAGGAGACATTTATCCTACCTATGGTCATAGGTCAGGGGGTTTGTGATACTCTCTCCAGCCCAAAAGGGTGCAATTTGAGAAGACAACAGATGAGTATTGCTTTGGAAAGGCACCTTTCTAATGTTTCTGGGAATTTTTTTTTCAGTGTGTTTTGAGCATTTTTCTAGGTTTGGGTGGTTTTTAAGTCTTTGTTGCTTTTGCCCTTTACCTCTAATGGAAAACATTTGTGTAAAGGAAAATATTTTCAGGTTTTCAGTTTCCTTATTTTGATGAAAAAAGAGATGATGGGCTGAAATTTTACATTTTCACTTACAGTCAAAAGCTAATTTTAAATATAATGCGCTTTTTAACTTCAAAAGGTAATTAAAGAGTGCTAGTTGAGGAACTTCCATTATGCAAATTGCACCTGCTGTCATGTAAGCATCTGTGTTCTCTTAAGATCTTGACATATCTTATGTTAGTAATTAATCTCATGAATACTGCAAACACTAAGAAAATTGTTCTGAGTAAAAGATGAAAGTCAGAAATGTTGTACTGGTTTAAATATTCATTAGATGCAATGATTTGGAAACATTCATTTTAATTAATCATCATTTTCATTTATATTGAAATAGTACAGCAAAAGGTAAAATATTAAACATAATTACTATATTTGGTTAACTGAAATAGAAAATTACAAGTGAAAATTAAATATTTTTCTGATCTTTTCTATACTGTGAAGGTTAAATCTTTCGTTTCTAATTAAAACAGGAAATAGATTTGGAGTATGCAATTATGATGTCCTGTACATCTGTACTTTTGTATAAGGTTGATTCTTTTGTCATAGAGGAAGATACTATGTTTAGATTAGTCTTAATTTTGATTTGAAAATTCCTCAAATTATACTGCATTGCTTTTTCTCTCTCTTTTTTATGATTTTCAAATTTGCAAACGGGTTCAAACACATTGGCCTGCAACTGGGCTAAGTGCGCAGGTGGATGTGAGTTGAACAAGGAGGAACTGCTGCAGAAATAAATGAAATTAATCAATTTAGTTTGTTTCAAGGGTGATTTTATTACATGTGAATGACCACTGATGCCAATACTGTATCATGCTAGGATTAGTCTGGCAGTCTGATAGTGCAATACATCCAAGTTGCTTATTCCAAGATAGTTTTCCTTGCATGGTAGACCACAGCACATTGTAAGTGAAAATAATCCAGATCAAGAAAAAAATATCTAACAGTAGGAATATAATGTTAACAATATTTAATGCTTTTTATGTAAAAATAAGGAATATTAAAGTAGCACTGGAAATTGATATTGGATGCCCATCAGGCAAGAAAACCAGAATGAAGAGAGTTAATTGTTCATAATGGCATTTGATTACCTCTATTTCTCTTCTGACAAGCAAGACTGACTTCAAAAAGCTAATAAGCAGCTTGTATACCCATCAGTACAATCTTTGCCGTTCATGTAAATTCTAATTTCTAAAGTAATTATTTAACAGATTATTCAGAGCGAACACAGTAACTAGTAAATGGAGTAACATAGTAAATGGAGATAGAAGTCTGCTCAGCTCCTGTCACTTGCATGACTGGATGCACTCAGCAGACCAAGGGCTTGGGTAGACAACGCAGATGTCTCTATCTGCAAGATCCCACTGGTTACAAAAGGATATGTGAATCTCTACAATAAACTGGGTTTCAAAGCACCGAATTTCTGCTGGCTGGAAGGAAAATGGAACATAAAGACTACTACTGAACTGAAAGGGAAGTCTTTGTGTGAAAAAAATAAGCATTCTGCCCCAGCGAATTAGAATGCAGAAGATGCTTGACAATTTTTACTGAGAAGCGGGGTGAAAATTACCAAAAAAATCTCTTGTGAAGAAAAAGTGGCTGGTGGAACACATGGGCACAGAGGCTTTGTGATGTAGAACCTTACACCTGGTTCCAATACCATGTTTACCAATACGGGCTCTGGGCATGTGTGTGTGGCTTTACAAAAGCAGTCTTCCACTCAATTCCTCGGTGTGGGACCAACTATACTTAAACCAACCATGATAAATGTGTTTAGATCATTATTTAAGTCCTTTATTGATGATGTCCTCCCCAAGAAGGTTGTTCCAGTCTAACTATCATTACTGTTCTAAAGTTTTTCCTAGTGTATAGCATGCATCTTTTCTGCCGTGATGCCCCCTCTGCAGGGAAGTGCTGGTGTTCTGTTCCTAGTTGCCAGATTTTTGGTCAGTTTTGCTTGCCTTCTCTAGTGTCCTCTTTTGTGGTGTTTCTTGTTTTCCTGACCTGTCTGGAATGTTCTTGTTATTCCCTATGGACTTTCACCAAAAGTACCCAAACAAGTACTGGTGCCTTAGTATTGCTGCTAAGACTTGCTGATGCAGAACACTAGTCTACAACTCTTCTTACTCAGAAGACCCATCCCTGTACAATGTTTGTTTTTCCCCAGCAGTCCAACACTCCTTAAGGAGCTTCACAGCTGCCAGACCACTCCAGTGTCTGCAGACCCTGCAATGGCACTGTGGCATCGTCTAGCCTGTTATTTCTACCTGAAGATTGTTTTGGGCCCCATGTTCACTACCTTCCTCTGTTCATCCTTAGCAGCTGGAATAGGTGGCACAGTACCAGAGACATCTATCCTGGGAATAAGAAGACCAACACACTTTGCTATTCTTAGTAGCAGCTGCTAACATGGGCCCTAATAGTAATTTTTATGTTCTTGAAGACCCTGCCTCCTCCCTTTGGGGCTGCTGAAAGCCTTGGGGCTGGTCACAGTGCCCTGGAGCTGTCTGACATCTGACCTAAAGCACTGGAAGTGCCATTTCTGATCTCTGACTTATTTCTTCTTGTCTGGTGTTTACTGCAAGTGAGCCCATAGCAACTACAGTTAAAACATGTGAATGTTTTCTTTAGCCTGAAGATATGTGTGACTGTCTCAGAGTAGACAATTGTCTAGACCTTTTTGGAGTTGTTAGTTGTTGTTTTGTGTGCCTAGAAAGGATGTCATGCCTCAGAAAAGCAGCCTGTAGAAATAGAAATAAATAATACTTTAACCTGCAGCATCCCAAGAATTGCCTGCAGGCAATCCACAGAATCCCAGAATTCCATGCTGCAAAAATTAAATCAGCATGATTTCCCCTTTTCTTTATGGATTTTTGACAAGGAATAACATCTTTTTTTGGATGGAGTATGAGAATGATTTCTGATATATAATTAGATAAATGTCCATTGGTTTTACTTGTGTGTGGTGGAGGAGCTAGAGGTTGGAAAAATAAAGGGTAATCATTATCTGCATAAAGCTTGTGAGCTGGGATTCCCACTAGTGGTTACATCTCCTTCCTCCTCTTTTATTGCCTCTTTGTTTGAAATTTGAAGAAAAAGCAATGTAAAAGGAAAAGCTCTAAGTTCTGTAAGAAATACATCATCCAGAACACAATGGAGTGGAGGGACTATTAAGCAATACATGCTGGAAAAAGCAATTAATCTGCCAAAGAGTCATTTGTTAATTGCAGCATTTTCCACTGACTGCATATTCTAAGAGGTATCTCACTACTGAGTTCTCCTGCAGGTTAGTGTGCTGCTTTCTGTATTGCAAATGACTTAAGAGGTTGACCAGATTCAGACTGTACATATTCCTCTTCCTGGCACTTAATCCTGATCTTTGAGTCTTGGAAGCACTTTCATTAGTTGATTTTTTTCCTCAGATTTTCCCCTGCTATCTCTGTGTCCCGCTTTCAAGGGAAATTTAAAACAGGGGCCCAGTCTGTCATGCTGTTTGTTTATGATAAGTTTTAGCTAGCCCCTGTGTCCTGACCTAGATGTAATCTCACTACTTTCCTCACAGTCTTCTAGAACAGGCAGTCACAAAATTGTTTTTTGTTTCTCCTTCTGTGTGATGGTTTGCCACTAATGAAGATATATATTGGTGTGCTAAATTGCTGGAGCCTGACTAAAACCATGTGATTTCCCATGATTACTGCTCTGCCAGCTCAGCTGTCTTCCTGCAGCTGCTCTGTGTTCAGGCTGCCTGTGTTCATCATTCTGAAGATTCTCCTATTGTACTTTGTGACAAACCATTCACATTCATGGTTTGGAGCAAAATTGCAAAATGCATTTTGGGGTGGAGAATAAAAAGAAGGTGAAATGTACATCTTCAGCCTTATTCATTCTGCTTTGATCTGAGCCAGCTACAAACAGCCAAATGTGGTTGTTTTCCCTCTCCTTTATTCAGTATAACTGACCATCAGGCATGCTGAACAGCTGGTGTACAACTTGACTAGGACAGGCTGTGACTTCTCAATGCCAGCATAAACAATACAACCAGGTCTCCAGGTGGGACAAAAAAGTGAAGTGGCTGCTCTGCTCCTACCTTCTACATTATGTTTGAACTGGCATTAAAGGAAAGGTTCAGAGAGATCATAGTAAGAAAATGAGGAGCTCAAAGGCACCTGCTGCAAGAATAGGTGTTAGTTTTGTTTTCTCCCTAGTGTTATTGTAAAAACAGTCCCGCTGCACTGTGAGTTTCCAATGCAGTCAAATATGTAACAGAACAAGTGTGTCCTGCTGGACTAACCCTGCATGCCTAGAGCATGCCTTCACTGTGGATGAGCTCGTCTCAGTGCTTTCCTTCATCTCCTCTGGAGAGACACAAGGCAGCTGCCTCATTCCTGCTGCTATTTTGTACATTTGATCATGTCCATCCCAAAATGGATCTCATGCCAAGATGTGGAAGGTGAAAGCAAGAGGGGAAAGCTTTAAAGTCAGCTCACAGCCTGGTCAAAAGCACTGGACTGTGCTGGCATTGCACATAAAAGATTATTTTTTTTAACCAACAAACAAAAAAGAGTTTGTAAATTCCTATCTGTACACAGTGAAGGATTTAACGCAGGAGTTGCTGTGCTACCTCACTGTGTGCTGTTTTGTGTTTCTTACCTTAGAAGGGGGTCTCACTATGCAGCATGGTGAAAGACAGTCTTTTTCTTCCCTTCTGCAGCACAGGACCTCTCTGAAAAACTCAAACCTTGACCCCTGTATCTATTGTTAACGGTCTGTTTGTTTTAAGATGTATTAAATTTGTAAAGAATTCCGAAGGAACAGTTTAGCCAGCCAGGATGGCTCCTTCCCTGTCTGGTGAGGCCCGGCACAGTTACTGTTTTCAAAGGGCACAAACAAGCAGGAAACAACACGATGGATGGAAATAGAATCCTGCCCAGAAAAGAAAGGGTTGAGCATAAAGATGTAACTAGTGACACAGTAAGAAGTGCACATGTAAAACTGTTTGGCTATGGAAAATCAACTGTTGAGCTGGGTTTTTGTAGAAGTGGGGAGAATGAACTACACAGAAATAAAGGAATGAGCTTGAATTCTAGCATTAGTTGGATCCAGAGTCCTTTCTGTCTCCCAGCTGCCAGCCAAGATCATCCTTTATTACTAAATGTGAATCAAAAGATGATTGCCTTAAAAGCTCAAAGTCTTTTTATGACTTCTCTTGCTCTAAAATTGGTATTCATTAGCTAAGGCACTGAAGCAGCTGTCCTGTTATTTTACATACTGTTCAGGCACAAATTCCTTTTGGGAGGAAAGAATTGCAGTTGCTGAACTGGAGACACTTGATGTTTAAGGAAGAACATCTCCATGGAAGAGAAGGATTATATGGTATTGCCTGGAGAAGGTAAGCCTTTACAATAAGGTTTGGGTGCTTCTATTTTTAATTTATTTGTGTGTCCTTTTCTGAGAGAGACTTGGTCAATATCCATTATACTGTTGTGTTTCTAGCATAGAACTTAGAAATACTTAATTCTGCATCATCTCAGTAATTCCCTCCTACTGCCACTGGATATCTGGAGGCCAGAAATCGTTGTCTGTGATAGTCTAAGTCTGCCCTTTTGTGTCACACAAACTGAGAGCCCCAAACAGCCTTCCCTGTGTGTGAGACCAAGTACAGTTCAGTTCTGATAGCTAGTACATCAGGACCTGAAAGCTTTACATGTTGGTGAAGACACTGCATTACTGATAAAATCCTCCTAAATGGTTACTTCTCCACAAAGCAGCAAGCAGACACCTTGCTTCTGGTTTTATTGTGGGTAATTCCAGCTTCTGAGTCTTCCTCTTGATTTGCCAGATGAGAAAGAAGCTGTTAGCTTCAGTGTTGTTGTCAGATTCAGTGACTCTTGGAGTACCTTCCTGCTTTCTCTTCTCTGTTCCCCTTCACACTACCCTCAAGAAACATTAAAAGGAGGACTGAGGGAACATCAAATACAAATTGGTGTGGAACAATGAGGAATGGCACTACCGCTCAAAGCTAGAAGCCTACAAAAGGATCTCAGGCAGAAAGAGATGATGAAACAGTTATAAACAATTACATTATTTTCCGTGTGTAAAATAAATTAAATCCCAGTCATCAGTCCTGCTGAGTTAACGGAAAGTTGGATTAGATCTCATTTTTAAGATGATTTCTAGAATGTTTAGGGAATAAAAAGGAAGAGTTCCTTGCTTAAAGAGTTTTGAAGAGTTAAAATATTTTATAAAGAGTTCCATATAGGGGAAAAAATAAAAATAAAAATAAAAATAAAGATTGAACTTGTTATAGTTGACAGGTTTTTTTTTCCTTTTTTTAATATTTTTTATTTTTTTTAATGTCTAGGTTGAGTGCAAAGAAGTTGGCAACATTTTTTTATCACGCTTGGCAACTTTTTGGTCTCTGGAATACTGGGAAGTGTGAAGAGATCAAAGTTCAGATTAACAAATATAAACAATGATTAACAAATATAATTGATGAGGCTCTTATCTTTGCATGTTGCAGGTAGTGAAGTACTCTCCCACACAGAACACAAATGTGCTGCTGTAAAGAGTGAAATCTGCTGTACTGGAAAGAGTTCTTGATTTCTTGCCACCTTCCCCTACCTAACACTTTTTAGACCCAGAAAACACAAATATCTTCAGAGCTTCTTTGAAAAACAGCTATTTACCACACTCCCTTGTCAGGGTTGTGCACAGAAGTCCAGTGTCTGTTAATGTCCATTTCTTTTTGCTAACTTCAAATGCTGGATAGTTGGAGGAAAAAAGACGTATTTGTTGAGTCTAGTTAAACTGTGGTAGTTTATGTTTCATGTTCCTTGAGTAGCTGTTTGGCACAGTGATGGAGAAATGAACTTGGTGTTACTGACATTTCCAATGTCTTCAAAAGTCTTTCAGAGAAGGGCAACTTAGATTGAATGCAAGTCTGAAATAAAACTAGCTCTTCCACCGCACACTACCGCAAAGAGTAGATAACAGTTCGTGACTTTTCTGCATCATTCAAAACCAAATGGTAAACAGGTACTACCTATGGGCTGCCAGCTCCTGCAGCATGTAGACAAACAAATCTCTTCTTCTCATCCCAGAGGACTAGATTTGCTCTGCTAGAGAAACTTCAAGACATCATCTTTGGTGGCAACAGCACACCTATGTTGGAGCTACAAATTATGTCAATCAGTCGTTGTCTGTGTTTCATTCTGTGCTTGGTTTGCTTTATAATATCTGCATCCCACAATTCATCCCAGTCATGAAGAAGGTACAGTGAGTGCACACTATACAACTGAACATGCCGTCATTCATACTTCTGAAAAAGATGGCACAAAACATTCTGAAGGACCTGACGGGCCTCATGTGGAAAGATACGTCAGCTCTGGGAAAAGTACATTCAACCATATGTGCAGGGGGAGTGAAGAGGAAACTGAGATGCACCTTTCCCAGGTTTTCTGAGAATTATTTAAAGCAATACTTAACTTTTTTTTAAAAAGTATGCAAGTCAATACAACTTCTAATAACCTTCATAGCACAAATAGTACTCTGTAGAAACACAGAGAAATGTTCCTACATTAAACCTCAATAATGCTAACAAACAGAAGCCTAGTTCTGCTCTTTTTTTATCATGTCTCATTCATGTAGTAGACATGTGATAGAGTACATTTTTCCATGAGTAGTACAGCTGCTATCTACATCTTCCCTAGGAAATCACTATAGCTTACATCCAGAATGGAGGTGAGTTATATTGAATAAAAGATGCTGTTCTTCTGCAAAGTACCAGTTTAACAGGACCTTTTTGTACTTTAATAAATCTGCTTCAAATCTGCAGTCCTCATTAATTTGTAGAAATTCCCATTGATGTCTGTAAACGGAGCAGCCCTCACAGTGCTTGCTGGCAAAATGAAACTGTGTTTTGGTGCTGCAGAGGTACTTGGGTTGAAGAGCCACAAAATTGAAGCACTGTCATTAGCAGCAGTCACTTGACAGCCCAGGAGTCTTGCAGTCCCTAGGAGGGACTGCAGAAGGCGCACACAGACAAGGCACAGCTCTGTACTACTGCTAGATGCGTGGGTTGACACCTAAATGTTACAAGGCACGTACTGTAACAAAAAATTGTTAAAAGTTGTAAAAAAATTGTTACAATCGTAACAAGTGTGCCCACTGCCTCTGGTCCTGTGTCTGGGTACCACCAAAAAGAGCCTGGCTCCATCTTCTTTGCAGCCTCCCTTCAAGTATTTGTATAGATTGATGAGATTTTTCCCTGGGTCTTCTCTTCTCCAGGCTGAATCGTCCCAGCTCTGTTATCCTTCCCTTACATGAGAAATGCCACAGTCCCTTAGTCATCTTAGTGGCCCTTTGCTCGACTGTCTCCAGTAAGTCCATATCTCTCTGGTACTGCAAAGCCCAGAACTGGACCCAGCACTCCAGGTGGGACCTCACCAGCGCTGAGGATAGGAGAAGGATCCCCTCCATCATCCAGCTGGCAGTGGTCCTCCCAGTGCATCCCAGGACACCATTAGCCTTCTTTGTGTTGAGGGCACATTGTTGGCTCATGTTCAACTTTGTTGCCACCAGGATCCCCAAGTGTTTTTCTGCCAAGCTGCTTCCCAGCCTGATGGCCCCCAGCCTATACTGGTGCCTGGGGCTGTTCCTCCCAAGGTGCAGGACAGGAAGGTGCACTTCCCCTTGTTAAACTATATAAGGTTCCTGTCAGGACATTTCTCCAGATTGTTGACATTCCTCTGGATGCCAGTACAACCCTCTAACATATTGGGTACTCCTCAATTTTGTGTCATGAACATACTTGCTGAGAGCACAAGCTGCCCCATCATTCAGTTCAATAATGAAGACGTTAACTAGGATTGGACTCCATACTGACACTTGGGGTACACTGCTAGTTACTGGCCTCCAACTAGACTTTGTTCCACTGATCTCCACATTCCTGGCCTGGTAATTCAACTATTTTTCAATCCACCACGCAGTCTCCTCATCCAGTCTGTACATCAACAGTTTGTCTATGAGGATCCTATGGGAGACAGTGTTAAAGGTCTTACTAAATTCAGGTAGACAATACCCATTACTTTCATCTTGTCCGCAGAGCAGGTTGCCATCCTACCATATCATTCCTCAGACTTGAACAAAGGAACTCAAGTTTTGCCCTTGCTCCAGTGATACCACGTGCCAATGGTTAACTTTGTGAGCAAGAATTTCACATTAAAGTTATCTTATTCATAGCAGGCAAGTTTAGACTGGCATTTCATCACTGAGGCTGTAGAGCAGCTCTGTTTACAAGAGAATGACGTTTTACATGAAGTTGTTCAACCAGATGCTGAATAACAGGCTACTGTTTGATCTGTTATCAAAGCCTTTTCCTCCTCAGGTCTGCATTCCCTGCTGATGACTGGAAGGTTTTGCTGGACAAGACACCAACAGTAGGATGTAGCCGGTCTATCCCCCTTTAATTCTGATGATCAAGCCATCTTTAGATGGGAATGTCATACTTTCATGTACCTCTGGACTCCTCACAGCAACAGAAAAGCTGCAGGGAGCAGAAAAGCTGGGCAGATCTTGGCAGGTTATGAGCAAAAAGCTATGATGAATACAGAGCATATCAGACATTGGAATTGGAACAGCCTTCAGAAATAAGCTTGGTAGCTGTCCAGCCACCATTTACCAGTCCTCCTCCATCTGAGGTGAGGGATTTGACTGGTAAAAAATTGTTTGCTGCTCGCTTAGTGTGGTGATGAATCATGAATGCAAAAGTTGTCTCCTAAAAATGAGACTCCAGGGAGGAAATGCAACTGCATGCAATGTAGCTTTCTGGCCTGCATCTTTCATGAAACCTCAATATTTCAGGAAATTTCCCCATGGAAGGGGAGAAGTTTTCTAGCTGAAGAAACATATGCAAGTATATTTTACTGTCTGAAGTCCTGACACTATGTTTAAGCACTCTCCTCCCTTGCTCCTCCTCCTCTGTTTGTAACTTTTGAGATTGCATTGCAGTTTTCCATGAGACCTGTTCTTGATTGATTTCATTATAACAGGGCTATGCAGAGCACAGCCATAGGGATAACTGAATGCCCTGGTTTATGTTCTCAACTCAGTTCAATAAGTATTCCGTTAATATGCAGTGTGTGGCTGCCTGTAGTAACGGCATTTATAATCAGATCAAATCACCTTTTACAGCTGTAATATATTCTCAGGAGAGTATTTAAATATATGTTCCCTATAGAGTTGTTGAGATAACATTATAAACAAAAAGGGCTCATTCTAATAATATTGTTCAGTATTTCTTCATTGCTTACATAAAT
>JAOXNO010000020.1:51774215-51793006 GCA_028565335.1 Limnodromus scolopaceus | reverse complement strand
GACTAGATGATCTCTATGGTCCCTTCCAACTCTAAAAATTCAGTGAAATTCAGTGAAATTCAGTGAAATTCAGTGAATACTGCCATCCACTTCCCAAGACAAAAAAAAAAAAAAAACCCAAAACAAAAAAACACCACAAACCAAAAAAATAACCCAAAATGTATTTCTAATGTCTTTCTGGAAGACTTTTTTTTTTTCTTTTTCTTTCTTTTTTTTTTTTTTTCTGAGGTACAATCTGCAGTCAATTCTGGATGTAAATTATTGAGAAAAGTTTTGCTGGAAAAGTTTGTGGAACATAAAGCCTTTGAAGTTGTAATGGATTCAGAAAGGAGAATTTCCAGTGCAATCAATTCTTCATGATCTAGACAGTATCTCAGCATTTACCCTTTAAACTTCACCTTACTCCTTAACATGTGTCCAAGAAGTAGAAAGAAGGTGAAGCAGCAGGTGCAGGGAGATGTCTTGCTCCGGACTTCCAGTCACAACAGCATTAGAAAAAGAGAGTCCCGGGAAATTCCATCTGAATGTATGAAAGAACTTTCTTTACTGTGAGGGTGGTCAAACACTGGCACAGGTTGCTCAGAGAGGTTGTGGAGTCTCCATCTGCAGAGATACTCAAAACCCAACTGGACGTGGTCCTGGGCAACCTACTCTAGCTGACTCTGCTTCATCAGGCAGGCTGGACTAAATGATCTCAAGACATCCCTTTCAACCTCAACCATTCTGTGGTTCTATGAAGTGAACTATCTCTATATAATTCTGGGGATTAAGTGTCTGTCACCTTTTCATGCTGTCAGTTTTAGCTGTTCCTGGCTTTCCTGAAAGACACGTCTGAATTTTATTTTGGTTTTCCGTTGTAAGCTGAGGTGAAAAAAGGCACTCTTCTCTTTAAAGCCATAAACTTGTACTGTCCATTGGTCCATGCGATGAACAAGCTGTTACACTGAAAATCTTGTTTATGGTCAAGGAGGAAGCACATCCTGTTTATTAGTAAAGCCAGGATTCTATTGTTAATTTAACTGAAAAGAGAGACTATTCAGTATTAATCTGGTTCTAATTGTTACAAAAAAGAAGGAATAGCAATGCAGCTAGAGTACTACTATGAACTTGTAACACACACACACACACTCACACACACACACACACACTCTCCTTCATTTCACCCCTTTCCTTGATGCTGTGCTGATTTTCCACAGCTCCCCTGTGTTCTGGTGGTTTCACACTGGTGGTGGGAGATGTTCTCACAAGTTGTCACCATCTGGAGTTCTTTGCCAGGATGTTCATGTTGATGATTTATCCTTTCTTCCCCTAGGATCCACTTGGGATCATTTTTATATGTTTGCTGAGACGTTTTTCTCTTTTCCCTTGGTCTGCACCTCCACGTTACATCTAAATTTACTATACCTGGCTCCATTCCAGTTTCTTGTCTCTTTGTTACCCTAAACCCAGTTTTGTCCAGCTCCAGGTCTGCACTTTGGGCAAGTTGACCATGTGCAAGTTGTTTGCAGCTGTGGTCCTCTATGCCACATCCCATGTCTCCACTTCTGATGTCCTACCAGATCTGTATTTGTCAACACCTTGTCATCATGTTACTATTGTATATCTCTCATCCCACATAGAGTAACTGCTTGTCATTGCTGTCTATATAAAACTATGGTCGTACCACACAAAGAGAAGCTAAAGGGAAACAAATCAGGCCTAGACACCTGGTCAGTTGGAGGAATTGCTGTCACAGCTGAGAGAAGCAAAACAGAGCTACAGGCAGGTCAGGAAAAGTTGAGCAAGGGAAACCCTGACAAACCTCAGTCCACAGGTCTTGCAAATTACTTGCCAAGTTTATGGCGTCTTACTGAGAATGGCAGTACTGTATTACGGGGCCAAATGATTATCATGCCACTGATCTCCAGGTTTGACAACAGTCTTTAAAGCTACTGGTGTACAGCTGTCAGTAGCAACTCTTTCCTCACGTCTCATGCCAGTAGCAGCTGTGTTTTCATGCATCAGTCCTGACATCATGTTTGATTAACACCTGTTTCCCAAACACTACTTTCTGTTTTATAGCTACGTTCTGGTGAGTTACTCTCTCTCTGGAAAACCTTTCTTTCTTCTGTCCCTCCAAAAAAAGTACAGAATTGATGAGATAAAGGACACTTTAATCTAATAGCGGTACTTTTCCAGCTCTCTTTACCAAATTGTTCTTTATTCAGACACTTAATTCATGTACTTAGTTGCAACAAAACAATTATTGTGAGCCCTAGGGTCTTACCTGCTTACCTGTTATTGAATGCTCCCCTTTTCCCAGTCACTGATTTTGGCAGTCTTCTGCTCATTGCCTGGTATGCTTTTTTTCAACATAAAATGAATAAATATACCATTTACCTTCAGGCTGATATCCATTCATCTTGTGATACTGCACAGTCTATTGCTCCTGCAAACTATCTCTCTGCTGTTGTTTTCGGTGATAATCTGTTTGTGAGTGCCCAAAGACACTTGCAGGGAGATGAGATTCTGCCAGTTTCTGCCCCCTGTGCCAGCATAATGTCAGTCTGCAGCGTCTATTGCAGCAAACAAACCTTGCGTGGTTTCCTGCCTTATGACCTCTGGATACCTTTCTGTCTCAAATCTTTTCAGTATTTGAGGTCATTTTCGAAATGGCAATGCCTTGTTCTCCTCATCATAGACCTGTCACTGATACACAAGGCTTCCTCAGAATAAAAATTATCATTGGTTTATCAAAAGTTAATTTGGAATCTTCCATGATCTCTCCCTCTGCTGCCAACACTCTCTGTCCCCAAGTATCCTAAAACTCTGCTATTCTGTAATGACTTATTGTAGTTTTAGCCCTACAATTTGAAAGATAGGTTCTTCCGTCTCTTGCTGTTGGCAAATATTTTTTCTTACCTGGCCTCTTCTTGTATTACTTTAACAAAACAATTGCTTTCTCTGTGTTCAATACCATGCCAGCATGTTTCTCGCACCCCATTCTTCCAGAAGGGGTATTCTTTAATTCATTTCAATCCTGACAGCTTACACTGTCTGATGATCAGTCAGTACTAACTAGTCTGGCAGAGATCTGGCCCGCTGCTGTATTGCCCTACATTTTCCTGAGTGGAAAGGCATAGCCAGAGCCTCTTCACAACACAGCAGCTGGTTCTAACTCATTTCTGGGAGAGTAATTTAGAAATACATCAACCCACCCTTCCCAGATCAGAAACCGAAAGAGACAGACATATTTAGTCTGGTTTTTCTTCAGCTACTATATTATTCCATTTGATGTAGAGTTATATTTTTACCCCATTTCTTTAAAAAAAAAAAAAAATTAGCCTAGCATAACTGCTACTTCCTACCCAGCTATTTTTCAACATCTATTCTTCTGTTCCTTCTCACCCCTAATTTTAAATGTTTGCCAAATGAAGTTGAAACTGACTGAGATGTGGAGATTTCTGAGAGGAAAGAATTCCATATACAATGCTCCTGGCTCAGTGAAAGGCACGCTAGGCTCAGTTCTCCTTGCAGGCAGCAGCCAGCTGGCCAGTAATCCTGTTTGCATAGAGCAGCACCAGCCAGTGCTCCAACAGCTCCATGTCAGCTATGGCACACACTGCCTCTAGTCCACTCAAGAAGGAGAAAGGAGAAATGGGAGAGAGGTGAGGGATGCTGGAGGATGGAAAGGTGGCAGGTATGAGGACAGATGACACAGAAAGCTCTAGACTGTTTAACTTTGTTCTGTGGCTCTTGAAACTGCCTGACCAAACTAGGGTGCATTGAGACTGCAGCATGCTGTACAGCTGCAATTATGGTAGTGGGCAAGGGGGGGCAGGTTCTGGCCACACACCAAAACCCCTTTTTTACCAATCTGTAAAATGGCATTGATAATGACTACCTCAGACTGGGTTTTGAATGGTGTTAGATTGCAATCTCTGTCATGTGTGTTATGTTTTCTGTAGGGAACATTGTGTGGCTTTCCTGGGAGCTCTTCTGTGATTGAGAGATGGTAATTATTGGCCTCGAGCTTAATTCTTGAACAGCTCTGAAGCACAGCAACCAGTGTTTCCAAGAAGATATCACAGATGCTGGGGAACCACTTCTGCCAAAATATGCTTGCAACCTTTTCCGAGGTTCCGAGGTATCAGTCCGAGTTAAGAGAAAGAAATGTTTCTCACCGAAAGGGCCCTTTGGACAGCATTCAGAATTCATTGAAAGTGTGTGTGTTTGTGACCTGCACTTTATCCATATTTGAAAAGGAATCATGAGAATATAGTGCTATTCAGCAGCCTGCATTGCATCATGATCATTGGGAAAGGCGTTTTCAAAGTACAGAAGACTACAGAGTTAGAAACACGTTAAGAAACAGTGTAGAGTACATTGTTGCATACTTTCTTGTTCCCCTTGCCAAATTTCCTGGGTCATGTTTCTTGCTAAGTTGGACACTGCTAAATTGGACAAATTAATGCATGTGTTTTCCATTTGTGCCTTGTATAGTTTGTTTCATTGGGTTGCCACCTAGGAATTATTAGAGTGAAATAAACAAGAAGAATCGCTTAATTGTCCTCTGTGTTGGGGACATTCCGGACTCAGGTTCATTCTGATCCTATGCTTTGTTTGGGGTTAACCTTGGTCCACAGGGGAATCAGGGCAGGCCATAAAATAGGTTCACTCCCAGAGCAACACAGATTCCCTGCCTTTGGGTGTGGATTTTCACAGCATGGATGGACTCAGAACTTTAGTTCCACTTTGGTTTGGGGACAGGGAGGTCACAAATAGTGCCTTTCATCTATTTCCATTTCTTGGGAAGCCTGGCTCAAAGTCGATCAATAGATCCCCACTCTTGCCTCTACCTGGCATTTGTGGTTATATATTCAATAAGAATTCCAGAAAAATAAATTCTTCCTGCTTTGAAAGACCCCATCTTGTCAGATATGTCTGAGCCAGCTGCCTTTGAAGGTTAAAGGTGCTTGGTACCTTTGCTGTACACTCCTTATAGCTGATGAGAAACATCAACTCTAATACGTACCCATACAAAGTATGTTTCTTACTTCTTGGGTAAAAAGATTAGGTTGGTGTCTGAGGAAGGATTTTTAAAGGTTACTTTAATGTCAAATTAATGATTTTGATTTCCTAGTAATACAGTTTTCAGTGTCTGGCAGATTCTTTTAGTTAAAATAACTATTGGTTGACATTTTAAAAGCAATCTGCTGTTTTGGCTAGCTGAGACTTTGAAGCATAATGATTAAAAAGGGAAGGTCACAAAAGCATAACTGAAACACCTGCTCTTGATATTACACTCTGAAGTACAATTTCTCTCCCTGGACATTTTCTGCTTGCATACTTATCCATATCCATATCCATATATTAAGCACTATGCTACCTCAGCAGTTGTAAATCCTGACTCAGAAATGGATGCCTCCCTTGTGCTAGACGTGCACAGGCTTATTACCTTTCCCTGCTCCTGGAAAGATTCACATGTAAATTCAAAAGGGCTAGGAAGAATCCTGAGGAGAAATGGAGATTGAATGGCTTGCATAAGGCCGTGCAACAGATTAGTAGCTGAATTTGGACTACAGACCAGACCTCTTACACCTCAATGCAGTGTGTTAGTCACTTGACCCCTTGACAGACTGTATGAAAATGCACTTCAGTCACCATTGAATTATAAAAAAATATTTGTTGTCTCAAGCAACTCTATGATGGTATAGTTGTTAATAGTATCACTTCCATTACATTTTTCAAAACAAAGGGTTGATTTCCTAATTTTTTAAAGTTGTGCCTAGCTTTGAAGACCACAAGAGGTATGTACCAGCATAGCTTATCACAGTCATGTGGTCTAAAATGCCATTGCTGAGACTTAGTTTATCACAGAAGCTCCAAGGCTGCTGGATCAGAGAACACTCTCCTCTCTGGAAACATCCATTCACACAGTAAGAGCCAGTCCCCAGTTTGTAGAATTTGAATCCTGAATAGAGAAATCAGAGAAAAACTTTATCTCTCTTTTCTTTGAAGAGATATTTGTCTGCTTAATAAGCTTCATGAAACAATGAACAATTGGTCATTGTTTATTACCTTACATTCCTTAAATGGACTGCTTCCATTTTTTTATTTCCTGCTTAGGAATCACAGAATCACAGAATCGCAGAATGATATGGGGTTGGAAGGGACCTCTGGAGATATCTAGTCCAACCCCCATGCCAAAGCATGTCCACCTAGAGCAGGTTGCACAGGAACATGTCTAGGCGGGTTTTGAATGTCTTCAGAGACGGAGACTCCTTCACCTCTCTAGGCAGCCTGCTCCGGTGTTCTGCCACCCTCAAAGTGAAGAAGTTCCTCCTCATGTTTAGATGGAACTTCTTATGTTCAAGTTTGTGCCTGCTACCTCTTGTCCTGTCAGTGGGCACCACTGAATAAAGACTGGCCCCATCCTCTTGACACCTACCCTTTAAGTTGATAGGCATTGATCAGATCCCACCTCAGTCTTCTCTTCTCCAGTCTAAAAAGACCCAAGTGCCTCAGCCTTTCCTCATAAGAGAGATGTCCTAGGCCCCTAGATCCCACTAGGAACACTGAAAATCATCTTTGTTTACCTTTTAGTGTCTTTTGGTTCACTCTTTATGGTGGATACTTTGAATTGCTGGGGGAGGAAAATAAAATTGTGCAGTATCCAGCTTATCTTTCTACACATACTAAGGCATAGTCAGATTTACCACAAGGCTTCTGCAGTCTTTGTATGTGCTTGATCTGCGTGTGGAATCTCTCAGTTATACACACACATATCATATAGATGTGCCTGAGCAAATATGAGAGTGGGGCTCATTAGCTTTACTGCTGGTTGCCAGCTTGATTGTTGAAAGTGGTCCAAGATGAACCCTGTGTGAGGTTTAATATTGAATAAATAATTGTAGAGTGATAATAAAAAGATCTGCACAAAGATTTCCTTTTTAAAGCTTCCATTTCTTTTTCTCTTCTGTTTATCAATTGCAGAAAGGGGGAAATAAGGCAGAAACTACAGACATTTTCTCTCTGGTCTGAGAAGTGAGACTGATCTACCAAATGCATTTCTCAATCTTGTGCAGCTCTAATCTCACGTTCTTAAGTGACCAATATTACTCAGCTGCAGAGGAAAAGAGACTCATATTCCTTTTTTCACAGGGACCAAGTGATTATTAAATCAATGGACATATCTCCCCGCACACATCAAAGGCTAGGAGCAATGGAAATCTGCTAGAGAGATCAAATGACTCCTTCTCTGCTGCTTTAATCAGCTTTTCCTCGTGATTTGTAGCTACATGCTTTGCCCCAATTCAGCACATGTAATAGCCTAATTTGCAGATATGACATTACACAAGCCTTCTCAAGAGCAAGAGGGTTTGCTATTTCCCCAAGTCCATATGAATCTATTGCGACAACAGTCCCATTTTGACATCTCTTGCCCTACTAAGCCTTTTCAGAAGGTGGTATCAGTGTCTCCAGCTCAGGCAGCCTGTTCTTATACCTGCAGGAAGATTTTTGGGAACTGTGCCATTTCTGATCCCTTATTGAACGCACAGAGTAATATATGCCCTATATCCAGGCCTATTAACCTTGATGTGTTTTCTTTTAAGCAGTTCTTCTGTTGCAGGGAGTGCAACCACATTTGGAATTCTATCTGTATTATGGAGGATGTATGTCTTTGTGTTTGCTGTTTGTCTCAGCTGTGACTGTGCTCCTCAGGTCTGGCTATATTCCCTAAAATTTTCCCAGCAACTCTGTACAGGCTATTCACAACCACAACAGCCAAAAGACAGCTGGTGATGCATGTCTCTAGTGCTAAAGAAATCTTACCCCTGGGCTAGAACTGAAGGCATCTTGGCTCGGAGTTGAATGTTAAAGGAAAAGGAAACCAAAAAATATCTGTCTCTTCTGCCAGAGAGCACAAAGGCGTGACCATTACTAGGCAGTCTTTCCCCTAACACATTGCAGGCCTGGAATGAAGGCTGTGAAGCATAAGGACTATCTGGTGTGAAGCTGGATCTGCATGAAGTGGAGTGCAAGAATCAGCTTTCTGGCACTTGTGCTGCAGAGGAAAACCTTGGAAAGGAGCTGCCTGTTCCGTCCAGGTCTGCCAACATCTACACCTGCACCTCTTTAATCTTCTATCATAGTCTTGAGGAGAAATCAGCAACTCTCTCTGGAGTGCTGTGATTCAGTTTATATTTACAAAGACAATCAAAACAGGTCAGAATAATCATGATCTGAATGCTTCTGCCTGATGGCAAAAATCCCCAACTAGGTCATATGTAGCTCTGGGTGCAGAAGATGTTGAAAGTTAGGATTGATGAGTCAGCCCTCATGGGTAGTAAACAATAGGCAGTGTTTCACAGGGAGACAATCAGTTCCTGGCATCCTTATGTGAATGACAGCTTTTCCTCAGTCATCCTACTGTTCTGAAGATCCAGCTTCAGCAATCAGCAGGCTTTGCATCATATTGGTTTTGGATAAGAGCCTTTCCATGTTCCCCTGGGTGTATTCAAAGGAGGTAGCTCTTTTGTGCCTCTAGCTGTATGGCTTACACTTATGGTAAGTGCCAAGAGTTGGAAACAGTGTGTCAGTGAAGATCCCAAGACGGCTCCCACACTTTTCCATGGTAAGTGCCTGTGAGCAGTGCCTATGGACAACATGAGCTCTATCACAGGAAAAGAATGGGACCCTCAGAGAAAGTGACAGGCTGACAGCAGGGCTGCTTCTGGGGACATCAGGAGATATGGTACCTCGTCTGCCATAAAGGTAACACTGATTCTTCCTCTTTACTATCAGGCTGTACTTCTGGGATGTGTTTCTGATCCTTTCTCTAATACTGCATACATTTCTTCTGACACTTTCACTTGCCTGGACTAAAATTCAGATCTTGGGGTGCTACCACAAGCATTGTAAACCAGTGCTTTGTGCTCCTGGCACCATGTGATTGCTTTTCTGTGTGGAAGAAAAGTAGCCAGAAGGGTGTTTCCCAGTGTGGCAAGTGCACACAACAAGACTTGGACATTCTATCAAGCAATTGTCCTTATAAACTCCATATAAACTTTACTGGTTTTTTTTTTTTTAACTTGCCATTGTCATAGGTCTTCTTGATAAAATGTTCGAAGAATCCTATTCTGCATACTGCTTCTGAAAAATCTTGTTCTGGCCTCTGAATGGGCTTTTTACTGCTCTTTTGCTGAAATGTCTTGCATCTCTAGGAACCAGTCTTGTAGCATCACTGCTGTTTTTGCTAAACCTCAAGCAGCAACAGTACAGCTTTCCATAATGCATCATCCATAATGCACAGTGTCTTGCTGACATAATTCTGGGGTGAATTTTGGCCAAAAAATCAAGAATGGGCTGTCATAATTGATTGGTTATGTGTATTCTCGTAGCATCTAGTGCTACCAGATGGGGAATCTCGTGTCATTGCTACAGGTACCTGTGTTGAAGAGAAAGACATAATTGTATTTTAAGGCAAGACAGGAATGGTAGGTGCAGATGCATATGGCATCACAGGAAGTAGTCAGCAATTTTTATCAGCATATTGGAGAGTTATTATGACATGGTTTTCTGTAGCCTGTGGAAGGTTTTAAAGGAGGGATTTGAAGGAGAATGAGGAGACATTAGGATGTGTCTGGGGCTGGAACTGTCTTGGGGCTGAGGGCTGAATTTTCCTTGTGGAAAATTGTTTTTGCAGGAATGGAGCATTAGGCATGACTCACACCATGGCATGAAAGAGGCTTTGGTTCTGAGCGTGGTTCTGAGTGTGATAGAAAACAA
Organism: Limnodromus scolopaceus; assembly: GCA_028565335.1. Lineage (NCBI taxonomy): Eukaryota > Metazoa > Chordata > Aves > Charadriiformes > Scolopacidae > Limnodromus > Limnodromus scolopaceus. Next base: position 51,783,235 of record JAOXNO010000020.1, on the reverse strand, counting down.
TGAAGTGAGCTGGTTCTCAGTGTGATAGAAAACAATGAAGTGAGCTGGTGACAGCTTCTGTAACAGAAGTATTGTTATTCTGGTCTGTGGCAGCTGTGCATGACACTGCAAACTATCCTTTTGGACATGTTCCTTTCCTGCCAGTGCTGTATTCAGAAGATGTAAGCACAAAACCAAACCAGATCTTGTAGTTGTTTGCACTTCTGCGACCATTGGAAGGTTGAGATGGAAGCATCACAACAAGTTGCATAGCTTCTGACAAGAGAGTTTTGGTTTTCTTACACATGACTCCCCCGTCTGTGCCATATCTGGCGTCTCAGCAAACCTGACAATAGAAGAGTTAAAATCCAGTCTAGCAGGCTCACAGGTCAGCCAGAGAAGCACAGCTTGAGTTATGAAAGGCAGAGCAAACTCCAGAAGAGGAGGCTTAAGGTAATCTTCTACCTTTCTGAAGTCAAAGATAAACACGATAAAGCCTGTGGAGGAAAACATCCATACCAGAAAACGAGAAAGGAAACAAAAATACATCTGGATTTCCAGTGCTGTGAAACTGAAGTAGAAAAACAGAACCTTGGCTAAAATAAATGTTTATCAAGTTAAATACAAAGAACATTTCTTGCAGCTTGCAGAAGTCAGTCCTGTGGTTTGAAGAAACCCAGTGAGCTGCTGCCCAGAGCCATCTCTGCACATGACTTTGAGAACATTCTTCTTTTCCCCATTTTGCAAGTGTTCAGCTTTCCAGATCCTTCTGTTCTGAGAATACCAAAGCAGAATTATTGAATGACTCCAGAAATAGTACTAGTTTGAGGTACTGAAATGTCAAGAGTTATTATAAGATAAATCAATCTGTTACGTGGTATTTCCTGAAAGTACCTGAAAGTACTCTTGCATGTCGTTACCAGACACAACTCAGCATTACAAACCAAGAATGAATGCCAAGCATGAATATTTTTATTCAAAGATGCAAACTCTTTAACTATAGCTGTCCAGACAAAGGAAATGTCTCTGCCCTGTGTTACAGGGGAGAGTACTTCTCTTTGACTGTAAGTGAACAGCGTGGAAAGATGGTGTACTTTGAGTGTACTTTGAGTTTCCTTTGGTTCTGTACCTCTTGATTCTCTTTTAAATACCATTAGAGTCAAACAATATGCGTTAATAAATGTGGCAATTGCACAGACTTTAATGGAGGATGAAGGAGTTCAGTGAGTCTATTTTTCCTGCAATGCAGGAAAGAGGGTTTAGCCAAGTTCATCTGACTGTTTATGCCAGTATTTCTTTCAAGTCTTTTCATGCTTGTGTCTGTGTACTCAGGTTTTTTCAATCAAGAACAGATAGGACTTTCAACAATATTCATATTTCCTGCAAAGTCTATTATGCTTTGGGATATTGTCATGGTTTATGCCAAATTAACCAACATACTCTCCCCCCACCTCTGACTCCAGGAGGAGAGATAAAGAGATTTACAAGTTTAGAAGGAACTAAACTACTTTAATGAAATATTAATAATAAAATAAAATAGATACAATATATAAAAAACTACATCAAGCTCCCACCAGCAGGCACTGGGGAAGTCCCAGACTGGACTGAGCAATGGATGGGAACTGGATTCCATCTCTGGAGTAAGGAACACACAGATCAGGATCAAAGGCAGATGAACAGACAGGGTCCTCCTCGGACGTCTGCCATTGAAGAAAGAGAGCTGACCCTTTGATCCCTCAGCTTTTATGGGGCAGATGGGATGGAATACCCTTGTTCGTCAGTTTTGGGTCACCTGTCTGCTCCTCCCTCCCTGCAGGTGAGATCCCTCTACTCTTTTTCATTTCCAACCCTCCAAGGGGCCATATAACAAAATTAGCTGACCTTGGTTGTTATAGCAATAAGTATAAGCAAGAACCTCTCTGCATACTGTTCCTTGGCATCAACTATAAACACAAGTCTTATCATTCTGAGAACAGACAGTTTTCTGCACAATATGCGGTGAATTTCAGAGAGTTGGAGAGGCTTAGCTAAGAAGTAAAATTACTGAACAGAAAGTTGGTTCTGTTCTACCTCAAACCAGGACAGATATTTATTTATTTGTGTTTCTTTGTTATCCCTTATCTGCTCTATGTGAATCATTTTTTCCGTGTCAGTGAAATCCCTCTTAACAGGTTGCTAGGCAAGGAACAACTACGGCCTTCAGGTTTCCGTCCTGGGTCTGCTTCTGCAGTCTGAACTATATGCCATCAGACTGGCCTCCCAGAGCACAATTCTGCTAGCTGACATAGAAATGCTGTATTGTGAAGGTGAACAGGACATAAACAAGGAGGAGAAGGAGAGAGTCAAAGTGAGACATTGTTTGTGACTGCCAGCTGTTCCATTGTAAAATTATTCTGATCCCCAAGTCCAGCTTCTGACATGGGTCGTGCAAATCCATATGCTGTTTGCTGTGCTTCCAGTATCACCTGGAACACTATTCAGTGCTGAAAAGATTTGCCAGGAACTTCTCTCCATCAGAGAAAAAGGAAAATGTGGGGCTAAATACAGTACAGAACTTCATATGGTTCCACTGGCATGTTAGAGTTAATCCTTAAGCATGGATTTCAATTTGTCAAAATTGAAATCAAAACAGTAGCATTCCACTTCGAGTTTTGCATTAAAACAATTAAGATCTGCTTCAGCAAAGCAATGTCCAAGGTTAAATGGGATACTGAGCTCTGCCAGAAGCTCTTGTTTGGTTGCTGTCCCTTAGTCTGCACAGACTGCAGTACTGTGGTAGGAGAGCGTTGCACTGCAGTGCACGGTCATCACTTCTCAATGCAGGCTTTGGAGACTGCAGTGTAAGACTGCAATGCTACACTGCAGAGCTGCTGAGCTTTTGAAAACTGCAGTTAGATCTAGTTGAACAAGCAAAGTGTTCACTTGGGGGATTAAACCTGTTTTACCATCTGTGAGCAGATTGTGTTCTTTGCAAATATTTCTGTAAGAGTCAGAGAACTTGAAGGAAAATCAATCCTGTTTCCTTGTCAAGTGGGAGAAAAGGAGACTAGCTCTGGCAGCCTTCTTACAGACAACTAGAGTGCTGCCCCAGAGCAATTCGCATGCTGCGTTTTTTCGCAAAAACAATGCAAAAAGCCTTGAGGTTTACATTTTATAGTTCCTTATGGTATTCGTGAAAGAGAGGAGAAACCAACAGCATCACAGAATAGGGAGCTGACACAGGGTAAGAAATTTCTGCTCAATAGGAGTGCTGAGGGTTTTTTATTTGAATGACTTAACTTTCATCAGGAAAATCCAATGGGAATCTGCCAGTTTTCCCCGAGTCTTTCTCAAGGCTACGTAGGGCTGGTCCTGTGGGACTGTGATGATGAATACCTCGTTTGGCAGGATAAGGAGCAGCACAGCTGTCTTTCTGAGGTGACCCTACTCTGTCCTTTTTTCCACACGCTCTTGACCACTTCTGGTGATTCTGATGTGTGAAAACTGGCACCTCCAAACCAGCTGTTGATCAGAACTACTTAATGTCAATAAGGATCTCTGAGGATGTTTGGACTGAAGGCATATGAGGAGGGCACTGTGGGGCAGACCATTGTTGCAAGAAATTCTTTGAGTACCTGCTAATTGCTCTTGTCAGCAAAGTCAGAGGTTATTGCTCTTGTAGCATCTTTATACTGTCCTGTACTTCCTGAAAACCAGTTCTGTGCTGAGGAGAAATCACTGTAAGGTAATGTTTTATGAGACAAGGAAATGGCCTAGGATTGGCCTCAGATATTTACAATCTGTCAGTATGCTCCTAATGAAAGACAGCACAAAATATTTTGATACATTTTGACACCTACGTTTAAAACCAGCAGGGTCTCTGCCTCTCTCAGAGCAGCAGAGATGGTTCCATTTTACCTTCCAACAAGCAAATTTATCATTCAGCATTCTCCTGTTGTAGCCTCCCAGATGTAATGTGGTGAGGCTAGACAGGGTCTTTTGTCATAGACATATATATTCAGATGCAAATAAGACTAATCAGATGCAAATGTGCTCCATTTATACATGAGCATGGATAATTATGTAAAGAAGAGCTCCCCCTCAAACTGTAATACAAAGAAAGAGTACTGTCATGTAAATAAAAACAATAGCAAATACAAGGCTGCCTGTGCTTCTTGGCAGAAATTAGTTTCTCCTAGGAAAAAGGTCTGCAGCCCTCCCTGTAAACCGTAGGTTTTGCTAAGACCCAGAGGTGTGGGACTGCTGAAGGTGGAAACTGTGTATCTGAGAGGGGAGGATAATGTTGCACATACCTTGTTTTTCGTAAACTCTCTGATACGACCAGTTCATAGGGCAAGTCTTGTGGCAGATCATTGTTTGGTTAGACACAGAAAGGCTGTTCTCAAATTTTCTTTTTTTCTTGAGTTAGACAGTAGCAGGAGGAATTACATGTTAGTAAGACCAGAATCATCCAAGAAATAAACAGACCCATTCCGAATTCTATAAACAAATAACCACCTGCGTCTTGGCTGCCTTCTCTTGGAAGGGAAGGAGAAGAACCTTTCATTGCATTGCCCATTCTATTCACACCATGTGTCAAGGCATGGTGAAGCTGCCACAATGTCTTTGATGAGCTCTGCTCACAGTGGATTCAGAGGGTGGCAGACAAGCTCTGATGGCAGAGCAGTGATTTCTTCTCTCAACTCTGCAGACAGAACCTTTCTCAAGAAACATCTTTTTAACACACCTATGGCTTTTCAAGCTAATAAGAACCAGTCTAGCACTCCTAACACAATGGACAGCTAGAAATAAGAAGTTCAGCACATTTCTTGTTGAATTACTGTTCTCATAACACATTTGGAAGGGATTGTCCCTCTGTTTGACTGTTAAATCTTGCCAAAATATTTCATCTGTGATCCATCAGCTGCCAAGGAAAGAAAAAAAATAGACCATTACCTTGTGGATGCGCTTGCTTTTGTTAAAAAGTGAACAAAGTCTGTAAAGCATAAACAGAAATGTTTCGTACAATTTTAAAAATAACAGGAAAACATCTTAAATAACAATATATTCACTTTCCATGCAGAAAGTGGTACGACAGTACAGAAGTTAATTGCTATTACATTATGCTGCATATCTTCCTTAAGAGAAAACAGAATTAGAAACAAGTCTGACCAACACATGTTGGAAGATGAAAAGTCTTTCCATTAGCTAAAGACGACAATTAAAAGCCCCTCTGATTTACACGTGAAACTCATCATGTTACAATGAGGAACTGAGAGTCTAGCAGATTCCTGAATGTGTACCTGAAAGGATTAAGGGCGCATTTAACGAATACAAGTGAAACAAACAATGAAGAATAGCATCAGAAATAACCTGTTTACAAGCCTGCAAAATAAACGGAGGAGTTGCAAAAGCCTCTGCATTTACCTTCCCCAATCCACTCAAAGAATTATGAGCACAAACCAGCCTTACTGGTCAAACAGGACACTCCAAGTCAAAGCCTCATATGGAAAGAACCATCAAGAATTCACCGAGACTTCCCTCTTGAGCAACCACCAAACGTCACTAAGGACCACACAAGACCTTCCATAAAGCCCCTAATAGACTTAATGCACATGTGCTGGAGTGATGTGAATATTATAATGAGTTCTGATAAATGTAATGACTATGTATATTCTGTATAGATATATGTCTCTGTGAATCTCGGGTGGACATGTTGGGTGGAGAGATCTCCCATATCCCCGGTGACAAATAAAAGAATGCCTGCTTCTTAAGACTACATTGTTGTTAAGGAGTTTATTCCCGATTTTGGTGACAATCATGATGCTGTGAAAGACAAAATCAGGACTCAATAGTCGGTATGACTATTAAGCAGGTATCCTTTATCGCAGCGCTGGATGCACAGGGGATCGCTCCTCTAAATGTGCATGCCAGACAGGGTCAGTTTAACAACATACATGTACACCACACATACATATTCATGCAAGGAATCTTAACATATTCATTAGTTTCCAGTAATTCATTACCATGTGCTACCTCCCTCTTGGAGCCCCCCATTTGTCAGAGATAAGATAACATTGTGCTGGCCTCATGATTGCTACCTACACTGTGCCTTCTTGTCTTGTTACTTGTCGTAGCTCTGCAGGGGGGTAAGCCCCTGTTTGTGGTCAGCCAAGTTATATTTGCTAACTCATACTTAGGTAAGCAAACCTTCAAGCCATACTTAGTTTTATTCATTAATTCAATCCCCCCTTTTCTTTATGTTATTGCAAATTCTTTTGCATAATTTTGTTTACAGTCCATAATACATGTACTTGTTGAGCAACAGTCCGTATTTTCCACCACAGTCAAAAGTTGAGAACAGTCAGCAGTAGGGCTACAAAAATCAACACTAGTACAGGATGCACTAGGAAGTTGAAAAACTGTGCAGCAGTTGGAGATTTTAGTGAGGTATTTAGAAAAATGTCCCACCAATGGTGTTCACCAGTTTTCTCGATGGCTGTGATGATGTTCTTTATTTCCAGAGTATCATGCTGGACCTGCCATAATGTTCGTTTAGAAGCTTCTTTCACTTTCTTTAGCAGTATTTTAATGTCTGGGTGGGAAAGCATTTTCTGAAGGACGTTAATGTCCATTCCAATTTGTAGTTTAGGTACATCATTGTATAGCATGAAACTGTTAGAAATCAACCAAGAAGTGGTTATAGGAGCAGAATAGTTAAAATCACAACCTTGTATCTTGGTAAAATTACAAACACAAAAGTTAGTTCCATTTGTTTCTTCTTCGCAAGTATCAATGCTAACATTAACACAACTAGTCCTTATACAGACACATCCTTTTCCTACATAATATACCTATAATTGAGCATGTTCTGAGGGAAGCATCTCAAACGTGCGTGTACCGTCCCCTGTGTCTAAGCACAAATCTTCATTTTCAATGACTGCATTCTCACAAACATATCTTAGTTGTTCCTTTGGAATGCAGGCTTCAGTACTCATGGTCTGCCATTTCCTTATATTGTCATTATATCTTGCTCAAACATTATGGTTTGTTGGTCTGACTACTACATCTTGATGAATTGTCCCTAATGCTAAAATACGGAAAATATCCCACACCTTTGCCTTTTGAATTGTGAGCACATAGGCTTCAATTTGTTCTTTTGTGTCATCATAGATGAAATTAACTAATTGCCACCAAGCCTGATGTTTTAATTCGAATGGGGTTGTAGTATCATTCTTAGCAATAATTTCCCTAATTTCTTGTGGTAGGTTTCCTGACATCCCTTCTGTGATTATATCAGAAACCACAGATTGTATCCAGAATTCTGTTTGTATACATTGAATGGCAATAGAGACATTTTCTTGTAGTCCTTGTACAAAAGCTCCTACTGCTTGAAAATCCTCAGTAGAATGGTTAGATAGTAGGGAAATGAAATCAACACTTAATTGCTGAGTTTCAGCCAGAGTAATTAAAGATAACCTTAATGGTACTTCTAGCCTTCCTAAGTCAGAGGTGACTGTGCTCAGTTTATTAATTATTACTTCCTGATCAATCGAGTTTAAAACTCCTAGTCCAGATTCAAACCATCCTGTTAAATCTCTCCGTTTCCTTGAGTGGTGAGCTCTGGAGTGTAACCATTCCTTCCATTCTTTAAGACTTTGCGAAATAAAAGGTAAGCATTCTGATTTTATCAGAGATATATCAGCTTGTACTCTTACCCCTACCTTCTTTAAAGAATATGTGGGGTCCAGAAATAACTTCTGCTCGTTGGACTGTCTCACTACATAAGGGCCTGTGAATGAGAGGTTGTGGTATTTTACAGCACAGTTAGCTAGTTCAAACGGAGGGATGGTGATTGGACTTGGAGTAATTATATTTCTTGGAGGCACGTTGAGCAAAAAGGGGACTGTTCCTGAAAGGCTTTCTAGGCTCCATAGTGCATTTAGTTTATAAACTGCTTCCCCTTTATTTACTATAGTAAGGCTACATTGAGGTTGCTGACATGCAGCCTTCAAAGTAGCTGTCAGTACTTTCCATATGGTAAGTTTCCCTTTTTGAGTGCTATCGTATTGTATATGTATAGTGATGTTTTCAGCCTTTTCAGATGCATTACAAGTAACCATACTCCTAAAGGTAAATGGTTGGGTTGAAAGTTTTTTTCTCCTTTTTACATGCTATATTTTCCCCATGTATTACATATTTTGTATATATTATTGGTACATTATAATTGAGAATAGTATTTGAACGTTTCACTTTTGTAAAGGGGATAGGTTAGGGAGAGAGAGCAATCGATTTAGTTGTTTGAGCTTTATCCATACCATGTATGGTAGTCATATCCTTTGGGATTGAAATCAAAACTGCTTGTCGGTATGATCTTATCATTTTCCTTGCATCATGTATAACTCCTATGCACCTAATCATTGAACTAGCTTTAGGCTGAACTTCTGCTCGACAGTATTCTTGGTGAAGTGTACATACTGCCGAGAATACGCATTGTTGTGGCTCTTCTAAATTGTATACATAAATGCCAAACATCATTACAGTGGTTAGGTACACTTGTGTCATATCAAATTTACGTGCTATATCAACCAAGCTGTTTTCTCTTATTTCAAAGGACGGTATTTTTCATGAATGCCCCCAGTCTCTTCTAATCTGGCCATCAGTTTTTAAAACTGTGTATACCTTAGACCTGTGATATTCAGACCTGCATTGCCCAAATATCTGTTCCTGGTCCAGTCTTCAGGGTCAGGGACATCATCTAGATCTTGATGGGTGGTGCAGTTCTCTGTCTGTTCAGCAGTGATGTGGAAGATCACAATAATGATTTCTGGAATCGCAGTTTTGCTGATCCAGTATATTTGGAGGTCCATTTCTGCTCAAGTGGGGGATCTTCCTTATGCTTCAGAGCCGTCTTTTGTAATCTTAGTTTTAAAGGTCCTAAAGGTCCAGAAGTCCACTGCTTGTCTGGAGCTTTTTTCACTCGAAAGTAGTGAATCCAGGCTGGCTGTTCCTTCACTTTGATTGCAGTGAAGGTGGTCAGTAGCACTTGGAATGGTCTGGTC
>JAOXNO010000020.1:51748981-51765196 GCA_028565335.1 Limnodromus scolopaceus | reverse complement strand
ACTGTGGGACACTGTATCAAAGGCCTTACTAAAGTCCAGGTAAACAACATCCACAGCCTTTCCCTCATCCACCAAGCCGTTCACTTTGCCATAGGAGGAGATCAGGTTTGTCAAGCAGGACCTGCTTCTCATGAACTCATGCTGGCTGGGCCTGATCATTTGTGACAACATACTCTTCTGCTCAAAAGGGAACAACAAAGATGGAGAGACAGAAGGATAGGGAACAGATTGTTTCCTGGCAAGCTTGACATCAGTCAGGTTATGGGGCATTGAGCCCATGCTGAAATGAGTTAGAATCCAGAGATTGAACTTGCCTTCATGGCTTATGAAAATGGCCCTCTCTTTTTACCTTGGGGTAAGTACTCTGTGTTTGGGCTATCTCAGAAAGAGGTAAGGGACTAAATGTTTTTGTTTTACAAGATTAACTTGCCCAACAGCCGGTGCAGTACTAAGGTAGGTTGATTCATCTTGTTGCAGAACTGTCTGTCACTCTTTAACTTCTGTTTGTGACCCAGGAAAAGTTGTGAAGCTCTGGTTATGCTGTGATAAAGAGCACAGCTTTCTGTTTCCTTCTAAATGTCAAGAAAAAAACCCTCAAAACTGCAACAAAACCAATAAAAAAATACCCCAAACAAAGACGCTGAATCACTTTAAGACAGTTCAGAGACAGCTTATGCATTCAGTATTTTTCCAGAGTACAAGGTCACTACTTTTTAAAAATGTGTTATTTCCTTATTTTTTTTTTTACATATCCCCAGTGCTGAGGTTTAACCCCAGCTGGCAGCTAGAATCATGCAGCTGCTTGCGCCATTCTCCCTCTTCCCCCAGAATGTCAGGGAGAAGAGGGAGTAAAGGAGGGGAAAAGGAAAAGAAAAAGGAAAAGGAAAAGGAAAGGAAAAAAGCTGGTTACAAAGGCCTGCAACGACAGAACAAGGGGTAATGGCTTTAAACTGGAGAAGAGCAAATTTAGATCAGACATTAGGAATAAGTTCTTTACTATGAGGGTGGTGGAGCACTGGAACAGGTTGCCCAGGGAGGTGGTTGAGGCCCCTTCCCTGGAGACATTCAAGGTGAGGCTCAACAAGGCCCTGGGCAACCTGGTCTAGTTGGGGGTGTCCCTGTGACTGCGGGGGGGTCGGATTAGATGACCTTTGAAGGTCCCTTACGGCCCAGATGATTCTATGATTCTATGAGCCTCTTGGGTTGAAATAAAGACAGTTTAATAAAAACAATAACAGAAAAGGAAAATAATAACAATAATAATGACACAAGTCACTCTCACTGCCTGGTGAATTGCCACCATCCCAAGCAGCGATTCTCCCCCGGCCCTGGCTATCCCCCATTTATGTACTGAGCTTGATGTCTATGATATGGAATATTCCACTGGCCATTCTGTTTATACTCCTTCTCAGCTTCTATGGGAAGCTGAAAAGAATCTTTGAAAAGCATAAACATTGCTTAGCAACAACTAAAACATTGTTTACATTCTTTCGCAGCAATTACTAGAAAGAAAATTAACTCTTTCCCAGCTGAAACCAGGAGACCTAGTCTGACCTGAGCCAAATTACTGTGTGCTGTGAACCTTGCATTACTGAGCATCTGGTAGGAAAAAGGCATATTGCATCGATGAGTGCTGGAGCTTTCCTGCTGCACATCATATTTCTATGAGAAGATTACAATTGTCTGAAGAAGCCAGTTGTCACATTTATGTGAAACTACTACAAACGTTGATAACAAAATGTCACAAAACACATGTTTGGGGAAAGAGTAAAGGGAAAGGAAATACTGAAAAGGTATTAAATAATCAAATTTAAGTTGCTTTACGCTAGATATGGAATGGCACAAAGGAGAGGGCCACCAGTGACTTAGGCAGTGTTTTAATCCTTTGTTGAAGATATCAATGTGGTCCATTCATTTTTTGTTTCTTGGCTTTTGTCCTAATGTCTTCTAGGTTTCTGCATTGTTGTTGTTTCTGGTCTGTAACACCACATTCTGGGGAGCTTTTCACAGGAAAGGAATTTTATGCCAGAATTTGCTGTAATTTTTTTTCCACTCTCCCTTAGGAAGGTTTTAAAAATACATACGTAAGAAATTTTAAACTTCTTCTGGGATTTTGCTGCTGCTTACTATCTACTGAAGTTTATTTGTCACATAACTTCTCATTTCCCTGTAAAATAAAGCAATATTTATAAAGTTAAATACAAGCACAAAAATCTGAAAAATGTAGAGCAGAAGATTCTGGGGTAAAGTACAGTCCCTAGGTCCTACTAGAAGTTTGGAACACGTATGATTATGCACATAGCTGAGGGAATTAAGAGATTCGTTAATTTATTCTTCCTGTGTGTCTCTGTATGAAAGCACTTGGTTCTGTACATTTTGCAGAACACTCAGAAGACCTGTTTCTAATTTCTGTGAGCAACTGGGATTTGGTTTTGTCTAGCAATGAAAAAAAGAAGGAAAATTTCGAAAGTGTAACTTTCTGAATTTGTAAATGTTGGACTGTCGTCGTGGTGAAAAGGTGTTAGCATAAGAAATATACAAGAAGGGCAGTGCACTCTGCCATATGTTGGGCTGCTGCCTGCTCTGGTCACCAGCAGGCTTATACTGCAGCCCTGACACTCACCCCTAGCTGGTGGCTGTGCAAGCCTACCCAGAAGCTTGAAGTCTCCAGAGAATTTGGATTAGAATTAAAAGGACGAACCCAGCTTTCACCCGCTGCCAATTCGACACTGGGTTTCAATAAGCGTTGGAAAAAGAGGAAAAACCTGGAGAGCAGTGTGCTCACAGCCTACTAACCTTTCCCGTGCTACTTGCAATAGATAAGAGACTACTGTACTCAAACCAAGCATCAGTACACCTCTAAATTACTATGCTGCCCAGAACCATTGATGTACTTCTTCAGTAGTGGCTGGAATATGAAGGACAAGCAGGAAGAAATCCCACTTTATCAAAGCCTGTTGGATGTGGGATGGACATCTCCATTGGGACTTAATTTGCCACTTAATGGCAATAGGTTTCCTAGTGGAGCCTGCAGCACACTCTAGCCTTCAGGTGCTTCTGGAAACTATGTAGTTTACTGACTCCTTTTGAAAGCTCTTAAGTGCATGAATAGCTCATTATAATGAACAGCTCTTCTGCAGCCCCCATCCTGCACTGAAAGGCTGAGCACAGCCAGGATGAAATAGACATATAGCAGCACACAGAAGAAGGAGTGTGAGGGAATATGGACTTGTGCCATTAAGCCTACTTCTAGGTACACTCCAGCTTACTGCTGCTTTTGGTCTAACATGCACATCATCCAACAATGACCAGTTAATTTCACTTAAGCTGCCAGTCAGTTTTCAGATTTGGGCTTATAAAGTGACTTATATGAGGCTTTTTACATGACAGCAGACAAAAATGATCATAAGAAAACAAAGCTGTATTTACCAGGGAAGCACAGGTAATCTCAGCTCAGCATCTCTCCCATGTTCTCATAAAAACTCTCCTAACTAGATCTTATAATGGGCTTCTCTCTCCTTTGAAAGCCATGCGCTGACTAACTTGCCAGTGACAAAAAAGCCAGCTTTGTCTTCATTGCCACTGCAGAGCTGCTGTTTGGGTGTGCATGGGTCAGCTAGGCCTGCTAGTTCTACCTGCTATTGAGATAGTTATCAAAGGCAAGATAGGTCTCTTGCAATGGCTCAGATTTTGCCTAACTCACCTGGGGAGTGTAACTGGTCAGACTCAGCTTAGAAGACCAGTAGCCTTAGGCACCTTCAAACAGAAAGAATTTGCCAATCAACAGAAAGAGATAGTCCCAGAGGGCAATTAAAATCGTAACATGGCCACACTTCTTTTTCTACAGCCCAGAATATAATTGACTTCCTGGGCTGCAAACACCCACTGCTGGCTCAATTCTTCATCCACCAATATCCACAAGTCCTTCTCAATCAATTCCTCACCCAGTCTGTGTTTATGTTGGGATTGCTCTGAGCAAGGTGCAGGACCTTACAATTGGCCTTGTTGAACTTCATGAATTCTTCATGAGGTTTGGCAATTAATCACCTGACAATTCCCTCAGGACCCTGGGTTGCATCTCATTGAGTTCCATGGACTTATGTGTGTTCAGGTTCCTCAGCTGGTGTTGAACCTGATCTTCATTCCCCCAGTCCCTGCCTTGAGATTCAGAGGATTAAGAGATGTGGGATGTGAGATTACTATTGAAGAAAATTCTGAGTACCTCAGCCTTCTCCATACTGGGGGCGAAATTTTTTTTAGTCTTCCGTTTCTGTCCAACATACCTGTAGAGACCCTTCTTACTATTCTTTGCATCCCTTGCCAAATGAAGCTCCAATTGTGCCTTAGCTTTCTGTTTCCATCTCTACACATCCAGGCAGCGTCTCTATATTTCTCCCAGAATACCTGTCCCTGGTTTCACTGCCTTTGCAATCTTACACTTTAGTTTGACCAGGAGGTCATTACTGAGACATGCTGATCCCCTTCATTCCATGCTTGGTTTCTTACATATGGGAATCAAGAACTCTTGCCCTTTGAGAGTACTGACCTTAAAGACCTGCCAGCTCTGTTCAGCTCCTTTATCGCTGAGGACTGTTTCACAGAGGGCCCCAATCCACTAGCTACTTAAACAACCAAAAATTTGCTCTCCTAAAATTCAGGGCTCTTGACCTGGCCCATATCCTTCAAGACTGGGAATACCATCAAAGCATGATCATTGCAGCCCAGGCTGCCACCAATCTTGAAATCTCTAATTAGTTCACCTGTGCCTGGTAAGCAAAGGGTCTGGTAATTCTTCTCTGGTTGGGCTTTCTATCACCTGGATTAAGAAATTATCCTCAATATGCTCCATAAGACTCCTTAAGCTTACAGCTTGCTGTGTTGTTTTGCCAGCATATGTCAGAGTGGTCCCCGGGAGGATAAGATCCTGTGAGTGTGATGCTTCCCATGGCTGATGTAAGAACGCTTTCTCAACAGGCTCCCCTTGGTTGGATGGCCTGCAGTAAACTCCAACCCTGAAGTTTCCTTTGTTGATTTGGCCCTAGTTTTTACCCATGAGCTCTCAAACACTTCACTGCTGCTTTTCAACAACAACTCTATTTTTTTACACAAAAGGTAACCTTATCCCTCCTTCCTTGCTATCCCTTCTGAACAGTTTATTCATTTATCAATTGCAGTGCTCCAATCATGCAATTTGCCTGCCCACATTTCAATGACTAGAACATAGCTTTGTATCTGCACAGTAGCTTCCAGCTCTTCCTGTTTGCTACCCATGCTGCGTGCATTGGTACAGAGCCATTTTACCTGGGCCATCAATTGTTTCACCTTTTTAGATTAACACACGCTGATTCCTTTGAGGCATTTCACAGGTGTTTCTGTTTTGATTCCTAGTACATTAGCAGCTCCTGGCTCTACTCTGTCGCTCACAACTTCATACTCTTCCCTGCTAAACCTAGTTTAAGGCTCTCCAGATACATCTGGCCAGCTAGTTGGTGAACACCCTACTGTCCCAACTGTTCAGGTGAATCACAATCACATCAGCTCACAACAGATCCAGCTTCCCAAAAGTAGGTCCATTGACATTGAAGCCAAAAATCTTGAGTGTGACACCAACTATGCAGCCAGGCATTCACTTTTCAATCTGTTTCCTCGTTCCTGAACCCCTACCTTTGACTGGGAGGACGGAGAACACCCCTGTGCTCCAGATCCTTTCGGCATTGCTCTGAGGGACATAAAGTCTCTTTTGAGCATTCAAAGGTTCCTTGTCACAGACCCTACCTAGAATAGTAGGAGTAGATGGTAATTTTCAGGGTTCACTAGGCTCAGCAGCCCCTCAGTGACACTGAGAATGCCCAATTTAGGCAGCAAATTTTTCTAGAGAAACAGTCTGGATGGGGAATGGTTGCTTTGATGGCTCTCAGTAAGGAATCTCCAAATACTAATACTTTAATATATTTTTCTGACAGCACTGCTTCTACTGCAGGTGGTTGAATAAGCTTCAAATAGCTGTTTTTTCCTGGATCCTGTTCATTACGAATGTTCTTTTCATTCTCCAACCTCAGAGCATTGCATCTGTTGCATACAGACACTTCAGTGTAAGGTCCTCCATGTAGAGACAAGGGTCCAATCTCCTTCACTTCATGAATTACAAGTGTCAGAATGCTTGAGGTTGGATTCAGGCTTACCATCCCCTTGTGCAGCCTTAAGGCAGGGCTGTTGCTCAGTCTGGGACAACATGCAATACCACTTACCAGTCTCCCAACCACACTCTCAGCCACTGTGCTGCCTGTTGTCAAGGAGGTTTTTCTTTTTGCTACATCAAGCCTAAGGTATATTAGAGTCTTCTGTGCTATAAAGCTCAAGAGACAGAGACTCTAGTTCTTGGCTTTGAGGCTAGAAATGTTACTACTTTATTATCTTGTGGGGTTGGTTTTTTTTTTTTGATTCAGTTGAGTCTACCATGAAACAAGACCAAAGACAGTCAAACTATGACATCTCATAATACATCAGACACTGGCACATCATTAAGGCAACACGAATACTGAGGTTGCCTCTTACTGCTGAAGTCATGCTTGACATCAGTAAATCCTATCTTGTCTCATCTGCTACAGACACTCCAGGGAAGGGATTCTTTTGACTGTGTATCTCCTTGGAGCTGTACCAGAGACACTTTCCCTTTTCATGCAGCTGTAATATCAACAAAAGACTAATAAATAACCTCAGGTTAATGGCAACTGATATGAGTATTCAGATTTTATGGCTTAGTTCTGTCTTCAGGTGTTACATCATTCATCCCAGAAAATCCTAAGAAAAACCCTAAGATGCTTATGGGTGACAACACGATGTTCTTCATTCATTTTTTTTTATATCAGTAGAGATACTGACACTTCTCTTTCCTGAATGGGGAAGGCACTGTACTCAGCTGATAAAACCACAGCTCCACAGCTGTTGCCTGGCCTTTTGGCAGTGAAACAGAGCATGCGGATGCAGCATAAACATTAGCTTGTTTCAAGCTTTTTCTTTTTATCTAGTCACTGAGAAATGATCTTTATCACCTGACATTAATCTGTGTGCCAGAAACCAGAAAAATCTAGAAATATGCTTGGAAATTCTATTTGTACTAAATACTAGGGTATTTGTTGTAATTACACATCTGTTTATTACACCTTATGATTCTGATAGAAAATTAAGGAGATCAGATGTTGCAGCATTAGGTTATAGTAATGCCTTTCATGATCAAAGTGTACTTAGTCACTAGAAATTATATTTTAAAAAAATATATATTTGCTTACCTCAAAAAATTAATTAAATCACGTGAAGTTGTGAAACTGTCAAAAAAAGGTCTAATCCTCTGAATATAACATGAGTTGAGTTGTCTTTCTATTCAGATATAGTAGGCAGTTGCAGTCACCTTAGTGTTGTGTCAGCAGGAATAACACAGGTTTTGTGCAGTCAATTGCCAAGTGTATCTTCTGAGCTATCTTGGTAATACATTACACAGATTCTCTACAACCTGCTTCCATTGTTCTTCCTGGGATTAATAACTCTCCAATATAGGTGAGCGAAAGTCTGGTAAGAATGGTGTTAGGGGCAGAGATGTGTTCCTGGAGAGATGTGAAGCAATATAGAATGAACAGCACTTGGCATTTCATCAGATTTCCTGTCTTAAAACACCAGGTTCTGATGTTATGAGATCATTTCCTTCTGTTCATTGAAATAATAGGCTTTTAGAGGACTCCAGTGCACAGAAAAACTTGAGAACAAAACTATGCAACTTTCAAGACTCAGAAAAAAAAACACATAGTCAAAAAAGGAAACTATATGTCATTTAAAAATATTTATTTTTAAGCTAATCTTATGTATAAAATTTATTTTAGATGTGGTCAAAATTAAGTAACTGTTAATGTAAGAACACAGAGCTTTAGGTCTTTATTTGTGACTCTAAGAACACAGACTTCTTTTAATTCTTTTCCTTCTCTTTGTCAGTGGAACCTGATTTTTCATCTCATGATGTTACTCCAGTGACTAGAGCCTGAAGACAACCCCAAACCTTGGGATAAAAGTATGAGAACTGTGAGTGGTTGGCATTGACAAAGCTTCTATAGAATTTTGAAATCAAGGAAGCAACTGCTTGTATTTTGACAAGTTATATGACGTTCCTTACCTAAGAGACACAACAGAAAAAACTGCATGGAGAATAGTTAGCAGAATTTCACAGCATCTTGAAGATCAGTAAATGCAAACTGGTGCGCTGAAATGGAGTGTTGTCTTGATCAACTCCTACTAACATAAGCAGCTCTTAGACCTGCTGCAAGGATCCTCCCATGCTTTGTGGTCCATTTTGGCTGTTTTTGTATTCCTTCTTCGGTACTCAATTGCTCTGTGCAGCTACAGAACACCAAGGAGAAAGGGCTCACTATTTCTGTCTTTGAACATTGGGTTTTTTCCTTTCTTTTTCTCCAGTCATGTCTATATTGCCAGCCTAATTTTAGATTTTTGTGAAATGTTCTATATAGGACTTTAAATTCACTTTAAAAGTTTCAGTTTGTGCAAAAAGAATGCATCAACTCTGTCTTTCAGTTGTGTTTCTGGGCAGCACAGCATAAGATGCCTGTTCTTCCTCCTTTCCTGTTTTTCTCTGAGGCTCTTTTTTGCTAAACATATAAGCAAATGTTTATTCCAGGTCTTGAAATTTATCGTAACAGCTGATCCTGTTATT
Source organism: Limnodromus scolopaceus (assembly GCA_028565335.1). Taxonomy (NCBI): domain Eukaryota; kingdom Metazoa; phylum Chordata; class Aves; order Charadriiformes; family Scolopacidae; genus Limnodromus; species Limnodromus scolopaceus. The sequence goes on along the minus strand of JAOXNO010000020.1, from coordinate 51,756,480 downwards.
TGATTTGCTGCCATTACACATTACACCCAATTACCACCTCTTCTGCTGTGACCTTGGCTCTTAAGGTCAGATGGCTGGTATATGTGTTGCCCTTACTCTTGTATTGGCTAGAAGATTTGCAGGTTGTGCTATTCAAGCTGCTAGTTAAGATCTTGAGAAAAATGGGATCAGTGGGGCCTCGTTCGACTGCTCCCTGAATTTAGGTTGTCATTGAAAACTGTTCTTCTAAACCACATTTTCAAAGAAGTCTATGCTCATCACAAAGTGTGATATATCTGTATGCACACTCGGGAAAGAAAGCTTAACGTCAAGCTTCTGGGCTCCATCAAGCAAGAAGGATTACCTCTCGTCTTCCACTAAGGAGTCTTTGCAGTTTAATCTGTGGCATCTTCTTGTGTTTGCCACTGAAAGGGTCAAGATGTAAAATAGCTGGATGGGCCTGCAGCTTAATGCTGTCGTGTATATTGTCACGGTCTCCTTGTCATGCATTGTTTTGCAGGCAAATTTTAGGAGAATTTTGAAGAGAATAAGTCTTTATATTAGTTATGGGAAGAACTTCAGTGATAGTGGGGAAGGTCTTTAACTAGGCAGAACATGTGTGGGACTACTTTTGCTCTTCTCTTCAAGTGCAGCTGTGGGCCTTATAAGCACAACATCCATAAATTAGTTCACAGTTTCATACATCTAGTTTCAGAGACAAGTGTTGCCCTTTGACCTTCTAGGCAATTCTTATATTTAAACATTTGTCATGAGCTTCCAGTATGAAAATTGTTGTTCTTCCCCACAAATTCAGGTAAGATTTTGTCATCCTTCTGCATTCCCAGGTGTGAGAACAAAGCAAATAATGAAAGCTCAGCAGAACAGGAGGGAATAGAAAGGGAACAGGTTCAAATAGAAATAGAATTTTAACATTAACTTTAGCTTCTGCTAGTACTGCAAGGTATAATAAAATGTAAATCACAGTGTGCTTCAAAGAAATATATTTTTATAATCTCAGTTTGAATAAGGCTGCTCGTTATAGGCTCTTAGAAAAAAATATGTTAGATGGAATTTGAAAAGAATGCAAGATGTTTATTTTGTATGTTTCTTCTACATCAAGTTTATATGTTTTTAGCAGCAGATTTAAGAGGACAATATACACAATGCAAGTCTTCAAATAAAATGAACATGAATGTTTGCAATGGGTCGAGATGTGTTTGTGTTTGCTATTGTGTTTCAGGTGGTTGTCCTTCCAGCTCTCTTCTTTGGTATAAAGTAGAATCACAGATTCATAAAGTCACAGAACAGCTGAGGTTGACTGACACAAGTAGAGGTTGTCTAGTTCACACCCTCGTGCAGGTTCTGCTGGAATAGGTTACCCAGGACCACATCCAGGAGGACTTTGAATGTCTGTAAAGTCGGGGACTCCACAACCTCTCTGGGCAGTCTGTATCCATGTTCAACGACAATCAGAGTAAACAAACCGTGCTCTTATGCTTAAATGAAATTTCTTGTTTTCCAGTGTATGCCTGTTACCTCTGCTTCTGTCACTGGGCTCCAATGAGAAGAATCTGGCTCCTTTTTTTTCATTCCTTCCATTCAGCTATTTAAACGCTTTGGTAACACCTCCCCCCAAGCCTTCTCTTCTCTGGCCTGAACAGTCCCCGCTCTCTCAGCTTCTCCTTGTATGACAGATGCTACAGTTCCATAGTCATCTTTCTGGCCCTTCATTGGACTTGCTTCAGAAAGTCCATGTCTCTCCTGTACCAGGGAGCACAGAACTGAGCACAACACTCCAGCCGTGGACTCACCAGTGCTGAGAGGAAGAAGGAAAAGATTGCTTCCCTTGCCCTGCTGACATCGCTCTTCCTCATGCAGTACCAGGCTGCTGATGGCTTGAGGGTGCATTGCCGGCTCATGTTCAGCAGCTTGCTGTCCATCAGGATCCCCAGGTCGTTCTGCGCAGTGGTGTTGTCCAGCTGGTTGCCCCATGGTGTGTATGAGGTTATTTTTCCTCCATGGGCAGGACTTCACATTTTCGCATGGTGACTTATATCAGATTACTGTTGGCCGAGTTTTCCAGCCTGACAAGTGCTCTCTGAGCGACTCTTCAAAATTTTGTATCATCTAAAAATATGCAGTCATTAATGAAGATTTTAAGATATGTTGGTCCCAATATTGTCCCCTGAGGTACATCACTGGTGACTGAGTTCCAGTTGGACTTTGTGCTACTGATCAGACCCCTCTTGGCTCACTCATTCCACCAGTGTTCAGCCTCACTGTCCACTTATCTATTGCATACTTTATGAGTTTGTCTATGAAGATGTTATGGGAGACAATGTTGAAAGCCTTGAGAAAGTAAAGATAAGGAACATCCACTGCTTTCCTCTCTTCCAGTCCGCCAATCGTCTCACTGTAGAAGGTTATCAGGTTGGTCAAGCATGATTTCCCCTTCATACACCCATGCTGACCACTCCCAACCTTCTTCTTGTCCTACATGTACCTGGAAATGGCTTCCAGAATTAGTTGTTGCATCACTTTCCAAGGGCCTGGGGTGACCCACTTAATAGATGTATCCTATCAAGTCTCATGGGCTTACATATATCTGGTTTGTTTAAAAGTTCCATAGCCTGATTCTCCTTAACCATAGGTAAGTCCTTGCTCCAGACCACTGGTCTCAGAGGCCTGGGATTCCTGAATGTTGGTATTGCAAGTAATGGCTAACATTAGAATGTATTGCATACATTGGCCTTCTCCATGCCCTTTGTCACCAAGTTCCCTGACCAATTCGGCAGCAGACACACATCTTCTCTAGTCTTCCTTTTGCTGCTGGTGTACTTATAGAAGTCCTTCTTGTTGGCCTTTACATCCCTTGGCAGATTGAACTCCAGACAGGCTTTGGCTTTCCTAATCCCATCCCTGCACACTCAGTCACTGTCACTATATCCCTCCTAGATCACCTGTCCCTGCTTTTACCTTTCATATGCTTCCTTTTAATGCTTGAGTTTTGTCAAGGGTTTTTTTTGTTCATCCATGTAGGACTCTTGCCACTTTTGAGTGGCTTTCTGCTCATTGGGATGGACCATTCATGAGCTTGGTGGAGCTGATCTTTGAATATTAATGAGCTGTTTTCTGCACCTCTCATCTTCCATGTCCCGTGGAATCCTTTCAAACAGATCTCTTGATGTTGAACTCTGCTCTATTGAAGTCCAGGGTTGTAGTCCCACTTTTTTCTCTGCTCCCTTCTCTCAAGTTCCTGAACTCACAGTCACTGCAGCCAAGTCTGGTCCCTCCATTTACATCCCTGACCCATTCTTACTTGTTTGTAAGTGTCAGATGTGGTAGAGCACCCACCCTCAACCATTCCTCAGGCACCCACCTTACAAAGTTTTCCTCAGTGCTTTCCAGAAATGCTCTCCTGGACTGACAAGTCTTGTTCATAACAAGAATATGTCATTGTATGTGATATTTTCCCATTAACTCTCTGTAAGAAAGAAAAGAAGATAACATATTGGATTCTGCTATTTTTATTTGGGTCACTATTAGAAATTTAATTACTTTTATGGATAAAAAAGCAAAAATATTTTATCTCAGCAAGGGACAATGCCCACACTGATAATACCCGTTTGTTGAATTCATATTATTTCCAGTTTTTCATAGATGGAATCTGAGATAAAAGACATTGTCTTTCGGTTATTAACCATCTCTCACATTTCCTATAATGAATGTTCTGGTTTTAGTCACAACAGTTTTGCATTTCAAAGACCTTTTTGATGAAAATTAGAGAACGGAACCTCTGAATCTCTGATTCTTTCTCTTTTCTAAGTGATTTTCTGCATGACAAGGTCACACCCACAATGCCGTATCAAACTCCCAATTACGGTTCTGATTTAGTTCACCTACAGAGGTACTGGGCAATCTATCATGAATAATTTCAGAGCCCTGGAGCTAGACAAATAATTCAACAACGTTTTTATAGATGCTCAGTTTTACAGATGCTCATTTCCGAAACTGGCCAAGTGAGTACTCAAGTGGCTTAATTTGCACTACTATGGTGCTGCAGGACTGAAGAGATTGCAAAGATGGCATGGCAGTAAACAGTGTTTAGGAAGCCTGGGACATGATGTAGCCCCATGAGGAAGGGCAGGAAGCAATGGTGAACATTCGGTCTGCAAATGTGCACAGGGAGTAAAAGAGTAGTTCCACGAAACTGTTGGTAACGGGCAGCATGACTGAAAGAAGGACTGCTATAAAACAAAGCAAAGGGACAAAGAACAAATATACATCGGGCATAATCCAAACAATGGTGACAAGATGGCTTGAGGATTCAGGCTGAAAGAAAAGAGATTAATATATCCAACAGTGTGGATTTCCTAAGTTTGGAAAAAATACGCATTTCTTTGAGATACCACAAAAGAACAATAATTCCAGACATGAACTTGAGAGAAGCAGGGTATTTTTGATATCAAAGAAAATTTCTGATGCAAAAGAAAATTTCATGTATCCCACCAGCATCAGGCTGGCAGGCACATCCAATGTCAAATAAAACTAGCTGCATGCATAGAGCTCTCATAGATAGAAAATCACATTTGTGGAAAGAAGTTTCTCTTCTGTAGAAAATAGCTGCTCTTATTAAAAAAAAATGTGCATTTTTAAGGCTTTCAGTGCTTATATGTAAGGTTTTATGTTTTGATATTGTAACAAACAGTCTTAATGGCTTTTAGTTTAAATGATAGAGTGTATCTGAAAATTGAATGAATACAAATAGAATAATAAAAAGCTACATTTGACCCAGAAATTTGTGTAGTACCAATTAGAAATTAGTACTGTGAATTAAGAGACCTGATGTCTTAACGCACTGATGCCACTGAAATCCCCTCCCTGTTATTCTTGGTTGTCTTCCTTAAAACAAGACTAAACAACAAAATTGAAATATTTAATAAAACTTAAATCTTGCAGAAAGTGTAAGCATAAGAGAAATTGTAGTCTCTGCTCAAATTTTTCAAGCCACATGCTTTGGCTACTAAGAGCTAATTTAGAAATTGGTTGCACATTTCAGCATGTAGGCTACCACTGGGAGTTTGCTGTAGGAGCTGTTGAAAACTAGAATACCTTTTCAATTTTGTCCCATCTTCCTGGGATTAACAGAAACATTATGAGGATTCTTTTTTCCTTCATCTCAGTGGTAAGAGTGGGCAAGAGTAATAGAAGAGGTATTTCCAGCCACATCAGGCATTTATGTCACTGACAGGTTGCTTAAAAATTGAATACTTTTCTTGGGGTGTACCAGCACCCAGAGTGACTACATCTCATAACCCGCCTGAAATGTTACACACTACCCCTCTCCTCACTCCACTGTAACAGGATAAAAGTTCACAAACTGAGAAGCATTTGAAATGTATCACTCTCCCCTCTGACTGAAAAGCTGTTCGTAATTGCAACTGCCATTTCTTAAATTAGCTGCAACAATATTCTGATGAGGGGTGTTCTTTCATCTGGCATTAGCCAAAGGAAATGTCTTTACCTAGACATTATTCTCATGACAAAGGAAATTGCAACACTAAAGAACCATCACCATGTTCCAGGAAATGGGTCAAAGTCCTCCCTGGCTCAAAAAGTGATGTTCGCCCCAGAACTGTTCTATACTTTGATGCCACCAGAAGCATCCTACAGTAGAAATCTAGGAACAGCCTCAAAAAAGCAGCCCTGAAGAGAAAGAGTTGGGGGTGTTGGTGGACAAGAAGATCAACATGAACTCAACATGGCAATGTGCACCGCAAGCCCAGAAAGCCAACTGTATCCTGGGCTGCATCAAAAGAGACATGGCCAGCAGGTCAAGGGAGTTGATTCTCCCCCTCTATTTGAGCTTGTCCAGGTCCCTCCAAATGGCATACTCTCCCTCAAGTGTGTCAGTGCACCACTCAGCTTGGTGTCATCTGCAAAGTTGCTGAGGGTACACTTGATCCTACTGTCTATGTCATTGATGAAGATGATCAGAGGGCTGGAACACCTCTCCTATGAAAACAGGATGAGAGAGCCAGGGTTGTTCAGCCTGGAGAAGAGAAAGCTCCAGTGAGACCTTATAGAAGCCTTCCAGTACCTAAAGGAAGATGGGAGGGAGATCCCAGGAGAGATAGGGAGGGACACTTTATCATAGAGTGTAGTGACAGAATGGGGGCTAATGGCTTCAAACTGAAAGAGAGGAAGTTTAGGTGAGATATTAGGAAAAAATAGTGGTGACACACTGGAACAGGTTACCCAGAGAAGCTGTAGATGCTTCGTCCATGGAAGTGTTCAAAGCTAGGTTGGATGGGGCTTTGAACAACCTAGTCTAGTGGGAGGTGTCCCTGCCCGTGACAGGGGGGTTGGAAACCAAAGATCTTGAAGGTCCCTTCCAACTCTAACCATTCTATGGTTCTATGATATTATACAGTACTTGTCCCAGTATGGACCCTGAGGAATACCAGTAGTCACTGATCTCTATATGGATATTGAGCCATTGGCCACTAATATCTGGATGTGACTAAATGAACAACTCCCCATCCATCAAACAGTCCATCCATCAAATTCATATCTGTGCAATTTAGAGAGAAAGATATTGTAACAGACCATGTCAAAAGCCTTGCAGAAGTACAGATAGATGACACCTGTAGCTCTTCCCTTGTCTATCGATGTAGTCACTCCATCATAAAAAAACACTAGGGCGGTCAGGCAGGACTTGCCCTTAGTGAAGCCATATGGCTGTCTCAGATCACCTCCTTGACCTCTGTATGCCTTAGCATAGCTTCTAGAGTGCGCTGCTCCATGATCTTCACAGGCACAGAGGTCAGCCTCACATGTCAGTAGTTTCAAGGGTCCTCCTTTCTACCTTTTATAATAGTGCAATGTTTCCCTTTTTCCAGTCACTGGGGACTTCACCTGACTACTATGACTTTTCATTGAATAGAATCATAGGATCACTTAGGTTGGAAAAGACCTTTAAGATCATCAATTCTAACCATTAACACACTGCCAACTCCCACTAAACCATGTCCCTAAGTGACACATCTACATGCCTTTTAAATACCTCCAGTGATAATGACTCAGTCACTTCCCTGGACAGCTTGATAACCCTTTCGGTGAAGAAATTTTTCCTAATATCCCATCTAAGTCTCCCCTGGTGCAACTTGAGGCCGTTTCCTTGTCCAGTCATTTGTTACTTGGGAGAAGAGACCAACCCCTGCCTCACTACAACCTCCTTTCAGGTAGTTGTGGAGAACGATAAAGTCTCCCCTCAGGCTCCTTTTCTCCAAGCTAAACAATGCCACTTCCCTCAGCTCCTCCTTAGAAGTCTTGTTCTCTAGACCCTTCTCCAGCTTTACTGCCCTTCTTTGGACATAGAATCATAGAATCATCTAAGTTGGAAGAGACCTTTGTGATCATCGAGTCCAACCATCTACCCTGCTCTACAAAGTTCTCCCCTACACCATATCCCCCAACACCACATCTACACGGCTCTTAAACACAGCCAGGGATGGTGA
>JAOXNO010000020.1:51722820-51741747 GCA_028565335.1 Limnodromus scolopaceus | reverse complement strand
GGTTGAGATAAAGACAGTTTAATAGGTAGAGCAAAAGCCATGCATGCAAGCAAAGCAAAACAAGGAATCGATTAACTGCTTCCCATCAGCAGGCCGGTGTTTAGACATCTCCAGGAAAGCAGGACTCTATCATGTGTAACAGTTACTTGGGAAGGCAAACACCATCACTCCAAACGTTTCTGCCTTCCTTTTTCTTTTCCCAGTTTTGCATACCAGGCATGACATCATATGGCATGGAATATTTCTTTGATCAGTTGGGGTCAGCTGTGTTGGCTATGTCTCCTAACAAATTCTTGTGCGGACCCAGCCTACTCGCTGTCAGGGTAGTATAAGGAGCAGAAAAGGCCTTGACTGTTTAGCAACAACCAAAACCATAAGTGCACCATCACACTATTCCCACCCCAAATCCAAAGCATAACACTGTATCAGCTCCTTGTAAGAGTATTAACTCTATCCCAACTGAAACCACAACATTTTCCACCCCTTATTCCATACTGTTTATGTCATGCTCAGGTCCCACACTATCCAATCCAACCTCATTAACCACCAACCCTTTTCCCGTCCTTTGATATACATTACACAGATATCATTCCCTTAGTCCACGGACCATGCCTGTGGAAGGCATATCTGTAAAATGTCTATAAATGTCCACAAGTGTCCACAAACTATCCATTGTGTTCATTTAGTCCATGACTTTGGGCTCCAAAGCCAGCTCAGGTTGGGTCATTGCTGCACGTGCACAGCTTCTTATAAAGCCACTGGTTCAGGTGGTTATTGGTACAGCAATTCCTGTAACATGCAACTCAAATAATGGGTTACAACAATGTAAAAGTATATCCATTAAGATCTCCACGCCTGCCCCTTTGGGCTAAATTATAGGATTTAACATTGGAATGAACTCCTCACCTTGATCCTACCCTGGAGCAACAAGGGGTTCTTGCTATAACAATTCCCATAACATGTGACTCAAATACTGGGTTTAACTTTACTCCTGATTTCTCTACTTTCCCCCACCCTGAGCGACAAAGAGGAATGGGGAATGGGAGTTGTGGTCAGTTTATCACATGTTGTTTCGGCTGCTCCTTCCTCATACTCTTCTCCTTGTCCAGTATTGGGTGCCACCCATGGGAAACAGTTCTCCATGATCTTTTCCGCTGAGAGTCCTTCCCATGGGCTTCAGTTCTTCATGAACTGCTCCAGCATTGCTCCCTTCCACAGGCTGCAGTCAGTCCTTTGAGCATCCACAGTTAACCTCCATGAAATGCAAGGGGACCGCCTGCTTCACTGTGGCCTTCAACACGGGCTGCAGGGAAATCTCTGGCTCCTAAAGCACGTTCCTCTTCAATGACCTTAGTGTCTGCGGAGTTGTTTCGATTCAAGTTCACATGAGTTCCTGCCTGTCAGCAGAACAGGAAACATTAAGCAGTGATGTCCTGGCCATCTGCCAGCCCAGGTCCACCACCATTGCTGTTATCAAAAGGGTTCCTAGGCACAGTATGGCAGCAGCAAAAACAAGAAACAGTAGTGAGCCCTGCTGGTGAGCACCACTGATGAGCACAAGAGTCTAATTTACGGTAAGGCAAGCAAACCCCATGGCAAGTACAAAAGTCTGCCAATGAATACCTAAACAGCAATAACAGCTATAAATTTAATCTAGCATATTCCAATCAAATCTATCATAATCGTGAACCCTTTGAGCCTCACACCGGGAGCCAAAAACGACTGTCATGGTTTAACCCTAACCAGCGGCTAGAACCACGCAGCTGCTCTCTCACTCCCCTGATTCATATGGGGCAAAGAATCAGAAGAGTGAAAGCGAGGAAAAACTTGTGGGTTGAGGTAAGGACAGTTTAACAGCTAGAGCAAAAGCCAGACATGCAAGCAATGCGAAACAAAAAATTAATTCACTACTTTCCATTGGCTGCCAGGTGTTCAGCCATCTGAAGGACACAATGTTTCCATCACAAATCCAAAACATAGCACTGTACTAGCTGCTAGTAAGAAAGGTAACTCTTATCCCAACTGAAACCACAGCACATGTTTATGAAATGAAAGTATGTGAGGAAGTAAGTACTCTTTCAATCTCATGGTCTTATTAAATGGTTTTGACAGAATGTGTTCTCTTGTTGCTTCCTGCATAAACAGACCAAAGATCATTAGACAAGAATGAGTTATATGAAGCAATAATAAAATTATAATGCACAGTGCCATTTCTAGAAATAAGCAGCTATAAATTAAAATGTTAAGTTCTGCCCTGTACTGAGAATATGAATTAGAGTTCAAGGTAAGTAATGCACTAGAGTAAGAGTTTTCAGTTGAGTCCAGTAAGATTGTAAATCATGCAGGCTCAAGCTATCCCTTGTACAAAGAGGTCCTGATAGGAGGTAAGAACTGGGGACTAAGCAGAGAGGAGTGAGAAAAGACCCACAACTAACAAAAGGAGATACCAAAGATCAGCTATATGACTTTTTGGGGGAGCAAGATTGTCCCTTTACTGTATTCACAGAATGGTTCGATGATTCTCATGGTGTTCCCCTGTGTGAAATTTTAAGGATGTTTATGACGGAGTAGTTCATGCTCCTACATTAAGGGAAGCACATTGTGGAGCACACAGCGCTGCTTGCCACCCTAATGTAACACACTTCAGTGATGTATGGTAAATCCCTCTGTGCCTGATCTTTTGCAGGAGAAATGTTTATTACTGCAGCAGAGCTTTTTGTTCATGCATAAAAGAAAAGTCTCTCTAACACTAATTACAGTCAATCTCCTAGAATGTGAGGTCTCTTCACGGCTCCTCAGAAGGTGTACTTTTTGCAGAAGTTTCACTTACACAGAGACAGTCGCTTTCAGAACCCGAAAAATGTGTGCCAGGGTCACTTCTGATTTGCTTCAACTTCTTCACTGGAATTGTTCAAGCTTGAGCCATGAACAGAGGATTTGGAAGACCATCACCTTGGTTTCCACCATACTCCAAACAGATAAGGGACGAACATTTTTCAGGTTTTTCCCTGGCGATTAGAAGATTTATCATAGAAACATAGAATGGTTTGGGTTGGAAGGGACCTTAAAGATCATCAAGTTCCAACCCCCTGCCATGGGCAGGGACACCTCCCTCTAGACCAGGTTGTTCAAAGCCCCATCCAGCCTGGTCTTGAATATTTTCAGGGAAGGGGCATCCACAGCTTCTCTGGGCAACCTGTTCCAGTGTCTCACCACCCTCACAATAAAGCATTTCTTCCTCATATCTAATCTAAATTTCCCCTCTTTCAGTTTGAAACCATTAATCCTCATCCTATCACTACACTCCCTCATAAAGGGTCCCTCCCCATCTATCCTGTAGTACTGGAAGGCTTCTATAAGCTCTCACTGGAGCTTTCTCTTCTCCGGGCTGAACAAGCCCAACTCTCTCAGTGTGTCTTTGAAGGAGAGGTGCTCCAGCCCTTTGATCATCTTTGTGGCCCTCCTCTGGACCTGTTCCAACAGGTCCATGTCCTTCTTATATTGAAGGACTCCAGAGCTGGATGCAGTACTCCAGGTGGGATCTCACAAGAGCAGAGTAGAGGGGCAGAATCACTCCCCTTGACCTGCTGACCACGCTTCTTGTGATGCAGCCCAGGATGTGATTGGCCTTCTGGACTGCGAGTGCTCATTGCCAGCTCATGTTGAGCTTTCCACCCAGCAACAACCCCAAGTCCTTCTCCTCTGGCCTGCTCTCAATCTATTCTTCATAAACAAGCCTGTGTTTATGCTTGGGATTGCCATTACCCAGGTGCAGGACCTTGCACTTGGCCTTGTTGAACTTCATGAGGTTCACACAAGGTCACCTCTCAAGCCTGTCCAATTTCCTCTGGATGACATCCCTTCCTTCCTGTGTGTCGACCCCACCACACAGCTTGGTCTCATTGGTAAACTTGCTGAGGGTGCAATCTATCCCACTGTCCATGTCTCCAGCAAAGATGTTAAACAGCACTGGTCCAAGTACTGACCCCTGAGGAACACCATTTATCACTAGTTTCCACTTGGACATTGAGCTGTTGGCTGCAACTGGTTGAATGCAGCCATCCATTTATCCTTGATCCTTCATGTGTGTGCTTTGTCTTGTTCATTTCTTTTGTGTCTTGATTTGCTTCACTGAAGAAAAGAAAAATATTGTTTGAGATCAATAATAGAAACCTATCAAGAGCATATTGTTGTTAGAACCCTTGTCTCTGACATCCCAGGCCTGTGACTTCTGAAAGCCCTAACAGCATTGGTTGTATTTTTCACTGCTGGAACACCTGTGGAGACAGTTGCTGTCTTCTAGCTTTCTCTCACATTTGCAGTTGTGTCAAATGGCTGTGACTCATAACTTCCATGGCTTCCACAGCCAAGCCTTTAATGTTTTTTTTTCCCAGAAGGAGAGCTCAGGTCTCCTTTCTGCTATGTGGCTTTGTAGTAAGTGAGGTGTCTTTGGTACAGGGAAGCAGAGAGTTGCATCAGCATAGACGTGCTGCAAAATCACCTCCATACTCCTATGTGGCTATTTTTCTGCCAGCACAGTTCACAGCCCAGCCAAATAGCTGATGTAGATTTTAGTTGGTCTATATCCTAGACAAAGCTTAGGTTCAGGGGCTTACAGATCAGATACATGTTCTTAGGTTCTGATTTACTCTGTTGTACAAGACAGAGCAAATATTTTCATTGGTATTTGTGGTACATATCTCAAATATAATACCGTTCCACTTAGACTTACAGGAGCACCACATTATTGTGAGAAATAGAGTTGAATTATGGTCTGCTGCCTATTCTTTTCTCTTCCTGCTTGGCAGGGTACTGACTGAGTCTAAAGCTGAGTCTGAAAGAAGAAACTGTCTGCATGTCATGGAACAGACAGTGAACAATCTCTGGCAGACAGAGCAAATCTACTAAAGAATTCTTTGCAGGTGGCTTGAACACAGACACAAGGAACTTGTGCATTTCCCTGGGGGAAATTCAGTCATAACTGAGAAACTTGACCTGTTGCTTTGGGTCTGTGTCCCAATGGGAATAAAAACCTAAGGAGACTCAGAAGTCTGCTTATTGGTCTAGCACCTTGCCTCTGGAACGCCTTCCACTTAGGGAAAATAATCCGAAAAGGAACTGTAAGATACTATTTTCTCTGTCTAACTGAACTAAGAATTCTTCAAGGACAAAAACTGCATACAAGTGTTTGTTCTGATGGAAAGATATGCACAAAGCTTGCTTAATAATTCGTATGCCACTCGCAAATTTGCTGAGATGGCTTCAGTTTCATCCAGAAATGCACAAATGAATTTTGGGGGAGGCAGACTCTAGTAGCTCCATGACCCAGCAGATCTGTGATGCTTAGAATGAGAAAAGAGACCTCTAAACAAAAACCCCAATATTGTAGAAAAATGTAGTCTCTGGTGAGGCTTTGGAACTGACAGAAATAGGGTTGTGGTATTCAGCATAATTTAAACTGTAGATGAATGGATATGGTAATTTTTACAGTTAATTGCTGTCAGTTATATTAACTTTTGATCACTTTAATTTCTTTTTAATAAATAGCTTTACCACTGCAGTTTCCTTCTGCAGGTTAGAAAGTTTCACTGGTTTATTTCATTCTTCTTTTTTGTGATTCTCTCTTAGGCCGTTTTATCTTGAACTAAATTTCTGTAAAAAAGCTCACTTGCACCAGGAACAGAGGTATATTTATTATTGCAGCATTCTGAAACAGGCTGGCTCCCTTTAATTTCCTAGTTGCAAACACACATTTTTCAATTCTGTTTTTTAATACACTAACATCTCCATTTTTGGTTAGCGTTTAGCAAAATGTTTGTAAGGGTACTGAATGTTAGAGGTGTTTTGAATTGGCATTATGCATAGCTTTTTCTTTTTTATTTTTAAGAATATCTAACCAATTTAGTTCTGTTTATTCCTGTCTGTGACGTTTAATAAAATTAACTCATTACACAGTTTTGCATTTCATGCCAACAACCCCTAAAAAGCTGAGTGACATTTTTGGATGTTAAAGAAAATAAAATTTTGAGAGACAAGGAAAAATGTAACTTATTACACAAAAATTGTTCCTCCAAAATGGAGGAGCTTCCTCACCAAAAAAATTTAAATTAACAATGTAGCAACTGTGACCCCCTGATAAGGGACTTTTCTTTTATTTTACCTGTCTTACCATTTCTCTCTCAATATTCAGACTACAGCGCCCTTGCTTATGTCAATAACTGCAATCTTAGAAAAAACTCTTGAAAGAGGTGTGGATGACTCATTAGATTAAATGTGATTCACTGGCTCAACCAGTAGCACTCTGGTGATGTGCATAGGCTAAGAAGTGGAGCCTTTTCTGAGGAATCTCTGAGAGGGCAAGAGTGGTCTATCTGTCCTAACTAAAAATGGGAGAAAAGCTGGAAGAGGAAAGAAGAAAACAAGACTAAGATGTTGAGAAAAGGAGAAGCTCTTCTAGAAAGAAACACACAAGTTAAGGGAATAGGAGGGATAGTCCAGGTGAAAGAAAAAGTCCAGGACTTGTTTCAGGGAACATCAGGCCCAGTGAGAACTGTGAAACAGTGACACCTCCTCCTCTGTTGTTGCAGAACATCTTTTCCTGTCTATCCTTTGAAGGAGGTTTTGAAAAGTCGTAGGGAGCATAAACAGAAAAAAACCAGGATACAACTGAATCCCTCAGAAGTCGGCTGTCTGAAGTTCAGATGCATTCCTCAGGTGCTGAAGCAGACATCTGGGATTCCAGTTGGACTCTTCTGAAATCCCATCAAGATTAAGGCATTTGTCAGAATATCCTCAGTTTTGAACACTCACAGTGTGTTTCATCTCTCAACTGGGCTCTGAAGACCTATCCCAGTGTGTAACCCAGTATCCTCTAGTTTGTCTTCAGCAGTGGCCAGCTGTCCAGGTAAGCTGTCCTGGACTGGTGCCCTGAGTGATCATAACAAAGCACAGTAATATCTCAAAATAGTCCCTCTTAAGGAAAGCAATATGGGCTATTGGTATTGTTTCATATTGTTCAGTCCATTCTTCTCTAGAAATAGCTCATACTTCTGAAAAAATCTGATCTTTCCCTGTATGAGGCACAGTCTCCTATTCTGTCCCATATGAGGTGTTCATGTTTCATAGACAGGCTGAAAGCGTGATCCAGTTCTGCTCATGACTGTCATAAGCTTGCACCTGCTCTTTGAAAACAGACATTCCTGCAAAGCTTTTCATTTACTCATCCATTTACAGGAGATAGTATTCCTCATTTGTTTTTTCTTCTTTTGAGTATTTCAGCTGTAGGAGAATTTAATAATTAATACACTTTATTTTGTCATAGAAATGATGGGTTTGGAGTTGCTCTATCTTTCGCAGACTCTGACAGTTCTCATCTGTCTCATCTGATCTGGAAGATATTTTTACATTTCTTGACATCTTTCATGCTCAAACTGTATTCACTGCAATTACGTTCTTCTCAGCTATGATTCTGGGAAGTGTTTATCCATGGCTTTGAAAGTCAGCTGGAAGCATGGTTAAGCTGAAATATACAAAATCGTATCATTGTCCATGAAATCGCAGGAGTGGCTTATGGTTTGTGACTTTAGCAAATGGGGCTCATTTTATTTGCCTTATGGTTTTAGAGCTCTTGTGATATTGTTGAGTCATGTTATCTAGCTCTGTGCTATAATCCCAAGGGCTACAGAATATTGTATTTAGCGTAGAAACAGATTTTTTTTGTGTGTGTGTTAATAGAACTCCAGCAGCCTTAATAGAAAACAACAGCTCTCACAGAGCTGTCATTAATGTTCAACTTCACCTTCCAGGGTTCTTAGAGATGGCAGTAAGTCTGAGGCTTACCTAAGAATTTACATAATAAAACCTGGTCCTATAAGCCACCCCAACCCTCTACCCCACAAAAGCTTGAAAAAAGTAGCAAAATATAGTTTTAAAGTTACTGCCTCTACTGTTTAAATTGAGAGTCAGCAGATGGGTATTTCTAGAAGTGAGGTTACCTGTGTGTCATTTATGATTTTGTCTGTTCCAGGACTGGATTTCCTAAAGTACACTGAGAAATTACTCAGATCCTGTATACCCCATTTCTCTATCAATAGGAAACCAACCTGCAAGAAGACCCAAATATCAGCTACGGATCTGAATATTATCCCTTTGAAATATTGGTTTGCCTTCCAGAGGCCTGTTCAATCCTGCCTGTGGCTCATGGGAGACACATCTCCTTGCTATGTAGCAACAATTCACTTAGTCCAGGTTTGGATAAATGTTTGCTGTTTTTGGGAATGGCCTTTGTCATTCACCCCTGCCTACCTGAGCCTCATGATTCACTGGTGTCTTTAAGGAGCTCTGCATGCCCATGCAGAACAATAGCCGTTTGTAACTACTTTGCATAGTTTCTATTTAGTAGAAAATACAGTATAGAGAAGGGGCAGGATTAGAGATCTGTGATGACTTTGGGAATGAGGACTGCTACTATGAAAAATAATAAACAGACTTCACCATGGAAAAGAAAAAACTGAGAAGGAATATGGCAGCGGCCTGTAAATTCTTGTGTGGTGTGGAGAAGATGAATGGAGTTTGACTATTCACTGTCTCTTAAAAAAAATTAAGAAGCAACACATGAAACTAGAAGGAAGGAGTTTCAAAATGGGATTGGTTCTTTATACAAGTTACCATTAATCAGTAAAACTGCTTGCCACAGGATACTCTGCATGTTAGAAGTTCACACAGGTTGAGAAGGCAACTTGAAAAATTCGTAGAGAAGAAATTCATTGGGGTCTCTTAAAGATAAAAGCATCTTCTTTGACTGGGGATGTCCTTGAATTGGAAATTTCTGGTGTTTAGGAAAGTATTTTATAAAGTATTGCTGCATGTTTGCTGTGTTCTGCTCTCTCCAATACATCTCCTGTGCAAGTAAGCATTCAGTGCTTGTGTTGGGAAAACCTTTCTTTGAAGAGGAGTTGGTGGGCCCTACAGAAAATGTCATAAAATCAGAGATCTACATGTATAGATCTCCAAACTCTCCTTCAGTAGATTGTCCCTATCTCTGTGTGAGGAACTCATCGGTACCTACTACACCTTTTTGCTGCTCCAAAAGCACTGAGAATGTATGCTGACATCTCAGCTCCTGCGAGGATGCGTGTCCCTCCTCACCCAGTAATCGACTGTCATCACTTTTTGCACAAAGCACTTAAGGTGCGTCCCATAGTGGGAGACAAACTTAGGCTTTTCATGGTACCACTAGAGCATCTGTGGCACTAAAGAAGGTTCAGTCAGCAAAATACATAAATTTAATTTTTCAAGCAAGAAGCCTTAACTCAAAAATACGTAAGTTCCTCCAATCTTTCTGTCTTGAAGCTGGAAGGACTTGAAAGTGAGCTTAGTATGTAATAAGGAAGGGAAAGGTGAGTATTCTGTAAAGATGAGTGCCACTTTCGATACATTTGAGCAGCCTCCAGGGTGCTCATAACTTACCGCAGTCCTGTTGAAACAAGGAATTCTCTGTGGAGTCTCTCTGATCAGAAAAAAAAATTTTCCTCATCAGCATGCTTAAGGAAAGATTTGCATTCTTGTATGTTTCTGCCTTGTTGGACAGAAACAACACAAAGTGTTAATGATATTTTTTAATGATAAAAACATCCAGATACAACCTCCCCAATGTATTCCCCATAAATCTTCTTCAAATGTACAGTCTGTTAGACCATCTGGGAGACAGAATGAGTCATGTGAAGACTTCTCTTATTTAGTTATTGACTCCAAGTAGAGTAGGCAAGGAGTTTTAAAAACATACCCAGGGAAACAGGCCATGTTCTACAGTTAAGATCTCCTGGTAAGAGAGAGTGGTTAAGGGTCAGCATGAAATCTGGAAGGTTTCAAATCAAGAAAGCAGATGAATCCATGTTACAGTTCGTTGGCTTGGTGTTTGACAACCCTGAAGGGGTACAGCTACTGTTGTAAGTGTATAGGGCCTGAAAGCCAGTGTTCACTCTGTATTAAGACTGCTTCCAGCTTCTTGTGCCTTGGAGGAGTGATTAATTATAAGCTCATCCCTGCTGCATGAATGGCCATGGGAAAGACAATTAGTTCCCAATTCTTGTTAATGCTGTACCAAGACCTCCCCTGGCTGCTCACATTCCTCCTCCACAGCCTGAATCTGCAGTAGCAGGGCAGTTTTATAGCTGACACTAGGAAGTTAGTGTCATTGACAGTCTGTGGGGCTTGAAGATACTGGGAGTTAGAGAAATATTCATTTACCCTTCAGGTCAAGTATGGGGGTTTTTATTTTTATTCCTTCTTGTGCTCTCCAGAGATGTCTCAGCTAAGCAGATTCAACCTCAGCCAGTTCTGCCAGAAGTCATGTCACTGTTGCAATATACACATCTTTGATAATAGTTGATGCAAAATTTTCAGAAAATCTTTCTGCTGAAAAATCGCAGCACATTTTCAGCTTGGGTACAAAAAGGTAAAACACGGAAGCAAGAACTACTTCCCGAGGACTTCATCTTTTTTTTTTTTTTTTTTTTAATTCTCTTTTTTGTGTTTGCTTCGGGTTTTGTTTGTTTGTCTGTTTGGTCTTGTTTTTAATTAAAGAATGAGGGATTTCTAAAACTATGCCCTTGGCATTTTTTGCAGCACATTCTTCTGTGTCAGTTTCTAAAAGAATCTTTTGAAAATGGATGGTGCATGTGAAATCTCATGTGATCAGTTTTGCAGTCTTGTAGAAATGGATGGCTCCTTTCTTCCAGCTGACAAAATTACTTCTTCCACATGTTTCTATCTCAGCAGAGATAATTTAAGCTTGATAAACACACAGAAATGTACGACTACGTATGAGAGCAGCTGACAATGTTGTAAACCGGGGAAGGATCATCAGCTTGAGATTATCCCTTTAATTTCCATGATTTAGTGGGCTGGAAGGGTGTTACTGAAAATCTGGGGAAAGAAAAGGAAGAAGTTTCAACACAGTTCACATGCACACACAGTTTTTGACATTTTGACAGATTGATATTCATTGTTCATAATTTTTTTTGTTATTCTAGGTTGAATAAAGTGGAGAGAGTGAGGTAGTCATGGTTTATTCCTAATAATTCAGTGAGTAGAAGAAGTGTGGGGTCTGAACCTTCACATTACTGGTAGGAGGGAGACTGAAGATGCTGATGCTTGACCATACAGCTACTTGCAGAGCTTTATCTTGCCCACCCAGCTGATTTTTCTTTCTCATCTTGTTTGTCAGGGTAAAGAGTTGCTATTAATTGTGCATTGGATGAGATATTACAGCAGTCCTAGCTCTCTATCTTTCATTACAGAAGACATTTTTCATGAAAAAGTGGATAAATATCTCTGCTGACCCTTGATGAGGATGTCCAGGAAGGCTGTTTGGTGTGCAGACTCTTTATGTTCAGAAATCCTCAAATGAAACCTCAAAAGAATTTCTAGCTTTTACTAAGATAGATTTCCTCACTGCTTCATATCCTTATTTCTTTTATTCATTTGTTCATTCTTTTTCTGGGAGAAAAAGTACTTTAATTGCTCACAAAATCACCTGGGGGAGAGGGGAGTAAAAGGTTGGGGGTAGCGGAATAGAGTCTGATGCAGCTGCATTGGCAAAATGTTAATTCCTTTAGTTTTAATAACCAGATTCTGCTCTGTGGCAGAGCTGGTGAAACCACAGGTTAGGAAGCCCATCAGCAGAGATTTGGCTGTCCTCTTTAGAAATTAAGAGAATGTAATCATTGTGGCACTGATAACAGTCTTTCAATTAACAGACTCTTGCCACCATTAGTTAGGGCAAGTGGACACAAGTGTTAGTGAATTCTTTTCCCAGATTAGCTGGTAAACAACTTTAAGCAGCAGTTAATAGAATATTTCTAGAATTTTTGTCTTTGGTAATTAACAGGCTGTTTGCTGTTGTAACCTGGACCATCATATTTGACAAAGCAAGACAGTGTTGTCCAGACTCCTCTTTGGACCAGGGAGAGGCTGTTAGTCCCTGTAACAAATAAATGGCTGAAGGTGGGGAACAGTGGAGTCTGTTCCCAGATTGGTTTAAATTCTGCATTGTGGTAGGTACCCTCTTTCTGGTCCCTAGTGAGATCATCTGTGTGTTGAGACCTCTGGGTAGAATGATGAATAAGTCCCTATGACTTCAGTGAACTTTCTCTGTGTGGCAGGAAATCCAGATTAAGGTAACAGAGTAGAAGAGGTGACCTTCCTAAGTGCCTGAATGGCATACATGCCAGAAACAGATGCTTATAAAAGCCAGAAGGCTTAAAATGTAATTTACAAAGCAGGCATCTACTTCTAAAAAGACTCACAAATCTTCTGTTGATGCATTTGATCCATTTCTGACAGTTTATGTAAACCTCTTGAAGAAGACATGTTTGTAATTAGTTATTTTTATCACTAATAAATATACCAATTTCCTTCCCTTTCATGGTTCATTATATTGAAAAATTGTTCCAATTAAATAAAGGAAATAAATGCGTGATTCTGATTTGCTGCTTGTATTGTGGTACTACATAGACACCAGTCATGATAATAGAGCTTCACCATGCAAGGTGTTGAACACACCGGGTAGAAATTAATTCAGAACAGAGAAGTCGAATGAGTTAGCTCTGCCTGCAAAGGAAACAAGGTTTTGGGAGAGATTGCAGGATGATGACTAGCAGCACCATGCCGTATTGCCGTAGTTAACATGCAAATGTGGAACTAAACCTGAGATGAATCCTTAGCAGCGGTCCTGAGAGAGCATGCTCTCTGCCACCTTTCTGATCTCCTTGCCTAAGCCATTTTCCAACCTAGATCAGCTCAAAATTTTGCGTGCTCCAGCAATTGCTTTTGAAATGGTTTCACAGGGCAACTATTGTGATGCCAGTCCATAGACCCCAGTGAAAGTCCTCAGTGCTGCTAAAACACTGTGGTTCCCATCAGGGCTTATTTCAATGAAATCTTGGCATGGTATAGGCACAGTCCTAGTGACCACCTCAAAAGATGATCTGCCACAGACAAACACCATAGCTGTATCTATGAGCATCTGAGTTTTGCTCCAGCAGTAGACCAGCTAGATTATCTCTGCTGTTGTCTTGTTTATCACACATCAGACCCTTTAAAGGTCAATGTTTCTGCAAGGAACAACTTTCATTGAGGCAGAACAGCTGTTCTTTGCATATAACCTGTGTTCCTGGGTCCCACAGATAACTGGTAGAAAGGTGAATTGTCACCTTTCTGAGACTTGTTATCAGGTTTTATTACTGTGAAATGTAATTTGGACCCTAATAGCACGTTTTTTAAGTGTTTCAGGAGTCAGAATGAGACGAGCACTTTGAACTGCTGTTCCCACCTGCTTGTTTATCTTTCAGCTTCAGTTCATGGGTTTTTTTTCCAGGCTATGTCTCTAACTCTGTTAGAGCTGATCAGGCAGTGTTGTGAGAATTACTACACAACAAAACACATCTACAGCACAGCAGGCTAGGGTATTCAGACATGATTTAGACAGGCGGATGATTATGTACTATCTTTCTGAGGCTTTCAGATGCACACAGAGCTTTTTATTTTACCTTCATTTGCCATCAATTCTGGATAATCAGTTGTTCAGTTAATCTCTGATGCACAGAATTCAATACCATGGTCAGGGCTCTGTCTCCTGCATACACCAGAGAAAGGTGTGCTCTGCCACCAACTGGAGCGGGTCCCAGGGGCCTGAGGAAGGGAAGGTAGCAGAAATCACAAAGGAGAGAGAACAGACTACTGTCCTCCAGGTCTCCAAGACCATTAACACAGCTAGCATGTCACATTATGAATCTGACAGCATCCGTCTTAGTTCTTCCCTCTTTCTTAGTGCCACAGTTTGAAGCAGGCATCTATGTTTTATCAGAAAACTAGAGACAAACTTCACTGTAATTTATATCTCTCTTGTCCTAAAATGTGCCTGATCAATCTGACTGAACCTCTTCCAGCAATGGTGCAAATATGCACAAACTTACCAATAATGACATTCTGATGATATGGTGAAAGGCCGAAATCAGGACTCAATACTTGGGATGACTGTTAAGCAGGTATTCTTTATTGCACCACTGGACGCACAAGGGATCGCTCCTCCAGACATGCGTGCCAGGCAGAGTTAGTTTAACAACATATATACACACTATACATACATATTTATGCAATTTCCAAGAACCAATTGACATATCCATTATTTTTCCTGAAAAGTCATTATCATACATATGGATCTTTGCTGCCTAACTAAGTACTCACCATGTTTTCTCAGTCTCCAGTGAGAAGGAAAGGTAAAGCCATTCTTAACTTGCTGAAGGAGTAAATATATGGTGTCAGCTCTTTCCCCCCATTGCAGAGAAAAGAGTTGGCAAAGCCTGGGAGGAAAGTTTAGCTTTTTGTTGCCAAGAACAGCTCATTCAAGATGCAAGGTGACACAGCAATCGGTGTGATGGATCGTGACAAGTCTGGCAGACTAAAAATTCTCAGGAGATCTGCTGTGACAGCTTCAGGGTTGTAACATTTGCCCATTTGCCTGTTCTGCTTCTGTTTTCTGTAAAGGGAAAAGTTCATTTAAAAATAATAATAATTTAAAAAGACAGATATTTTCCCTCTCTTTCAGAACTGCAAAGTTCCATTATGCAGTATTTATCAACAAGATTCATTCTTATTATTCATTCTTATTATGCTTTGTGAAAGGATGACTCTATTCAAAGATTCAAAGATTATTTCTGGACTTGAAAGTGTTCTTGTAAAAGGCAGATATTTTGATCAGACTGAAATGGCCTGAAACCATCTTTTTTTTTTTTCCTGCCATTCAAGCAGTCAGCTGGCCTGCTTTAAATTGTACACCCTTAAAAGATAAAATATATTATTTCAGTGTACTTACTGGCTGCATGACAGTAACATGTTTTGCAGGCAAGGAGTTGCATGTGCTATAAATTGGACCCAACTGGTCATTAGATGACTCCATACTGATCAGTTCTGCAAGCAAACTATATAAATGACTGTTTCCAGCTAGAATGTACATACAATGCACACTATGGAACTGTAAGATAGCATGTGTCTTAGAGGTTCTTTAGATACTTACTGATCTTTGTATGGAGTTGCCAGACTCTTATGTTTTGGTGAACAACCAACAAATGGCTGATAGCATCTATCATGTTCCCCAGAAGATCATCGCTCAGATGAATCTGTACTAACAAAGCTGAGCAGAGGATGGGATCCATGCACTGTAAATTCAATTAATTATATAAAAAAAAGCAGCACCTAACTACTTATACGGATACAACTGTACACAGAGAGACAAAAAGCAACAGACACCAGATAATGGAAATAAGGTCTAATTAGAGGAAGTTAAGGAGACAGGCTCCCTGAGCAATTTTTCTACCGCAGAGGTGGATATCAGAAAAGGGCTGAGGAATTCTGGAATGGAGAACCATTGTATAACCAGCACTCTGCTCTGCAGCCAGTGTCAATTATTCTTTGAGACTCTGAGTCTCTTTACATAATCATCCCAACTTTGCTTCCAGCCTTTGGGCAAGGACGGGTCTGTTGAGAATCTAAGTGCAGGGGCTGAATTTAGGAAGCAGATCATGTCCAGGCTGCTACATGCTGCTACCTTCTGCCACATGCTCCTACATACTGCATAGCTCAAAGCCTGCAGAGGCCCATTCACAGCAGCTGGGCCAGAGTGTATTCTACCCAGAAGGGGATGTTGCTTGCAGGCAGCAGCTATTCTTATTTGGGTTTGCCTTCTCTTTCCCCTCAAGTATTGGCAGTCCTTAACAAGACAGAAATAATGTCTCTAGCACCAGTATTTCCATGCTGTTGAAGCTGAGCAATTGCAGTTCCCTGGAGTACCAGGAAAACAGTGCTTATTATCTTCAGAGTGGTAATGCTTTGGCACACTTACTGTCCTCCCCTTCCTTATTCAAACACCTGTTCATAAGTATCTAAACTGATTTTCTTGTCCAAAATGTTTTCTAAGACAAAAGATCTCATTTTCTGGGACAAATGTTGTAAAAAATAATTTAGAAGGCTTTTTCTGCTTTCAGTCTGGCAGATCCTTGTGAACATTACCTGCTTGCTTACTCTGTTTTCCAAACTGGACTGCTCTTTGAGCTTGCATCTGACTGTGATCTTCCAGTAGCTGTTTTTTTAATTTATTTTTATTTATGTAGCCACCACCAGGGAGGTTGATCTGGTCATTTTTGTCTGCAGTTAGTTTTAGCACTTGACTGTTCCACCTTCTCTGCTGCCTGCCATATCATGGGTCAAGCCACCTGTACGTTCCCAGGGTGTCAGGAGAACTAGCATGAACAGGAATCGTCCTACTTTACTGTTTATCTCTAGAAAATCTCGTATCCACCATGGAGCGCCTCTCTACTCTCATCTCAGTGTTGTTCCCTGCTTGCTTGTTCCTGTGTCAGAGAAGACAGCTGTGAGATCTGGCAGAGGTGAGCCTTGAGGGAAAAAAATCTTATTTAGGGATTTAGGGAGATTATGGCAGCCTGGCTGCTTTCTGCAACTCTCCCACTCAGCTTGTTAGTGGAACTGTGAGGTTAAAGTTAAAATACACATTTACAGTCATAACTTTTGACATGGTCTGTGTCCCCATACTCCTGTGACAGCAGATTCCTCAAGTTTATTCCCCTCTGGATTCTTTTATTGCTTTAATTCCATTGAGTGTCCCCTTCTCTAGGACTTCAGAACAGTCCTGAATTTATGTTGTCCTCCACTTTCATGATTTATTATACACCTATGTATTCCTCTCAGATTTCTCCTTTCCAAACTGAAAAGTTCTGGTCTTTTTAGCCTCTTTCTCTAAAAGTTCTCCACCTGATTGCCTTTATCTGTCTGATTGTCACCACCACCCCCTTAGAGAGGTAGAGAACAGAATTGCACACAGTGGTTATGAGATTGGCATATCTTGTCTTTACATACAGAAGAATAATTCCACCCATCTTGTTCTTCATCCTTCCCTGGTGGTGCTTAGCATTCTGCTGTTTCTGTTCAACTCCATGCTATCGTGTCCTGAAACAGTGATTGCAGAAACCTGCCTGCAGTGACTCTGAGAGCTCTGTCTGGAGCTATGATTGCCAGTTTTGCTCTCAGTGCCACACTGACATGGCTTAGATTTATTTTCATGTAAATGTATTGTGCTGGTTTTATTTATGCTGAAGGTCTTTAGTCATTTGTTTTGCCCACTAAATCAGTTTTGAAAGGCCCTGCTGAACTGTCTCATCATTAATTGTGGCATTTGACTACCTAAAAGGCTATCATCAGCAGGATTGGAGGTTTCACTGTTCGGTTCCTTCCTAAATTCTCTGGTGATGGTGCTAACTAAAATCTGAGGGACATCATTACTGAATGTTTTCCATCCAGAAAAATTACCATTAAGCTTCCTTTTCTTTAACTAGAGTTCAGTCTATGAAATAACCTAGATTTCTTAACAACCCTTAAGATTTTGGGATTCTCTCTCTCCTCTTCTTCCACAGCTCTCCCTTGGATAAGAGATCTTCAGGAGAAATCCCTGCTGCTGCATCTCTGTTCTTACCCAGTTCCATATTGGGTCCCCAATAGTGATTATGCAGTGCAGGCAGGGCAGACTTCTTTTTCTTAAAACTAGCCCTGATTGCCAGTGAACCCATGACAGAATAGACTGAGAAGGTTTACTGCCTGCTGTGATGCTACACCTTCCTCCTTGCATTTCTTACCACTCAGAGATGGCACTTTTTTGCAGTGAGATGGCCATGCTGACTGAAAGATAAGTCAGGCAAAGACATTTATTCATACAGGCCACCACAATGGTGTAGCTCTCTCTGACACTTCATGCTATGTTGCTAAGATGCTGCAACTGCAGTTTTGTAGATACATACAACATAGTACAAAGTGCATGACAAGCACTTTGCCAAAAACAGGGACAGTGTGGTCAAAAGACCAATAGTAGAGTCTGTAATAAAAGAGTATATCCCTAAGACCTTGTCTGTGTGCTCTGACTGACGCTTTCCTCACTTTCATGCAGAACTCGGTACTGTGGCCTGTGCTGGCCACCTAGGATTCTGGTCTCCTTCCTTATGGAGCTTCCCAAGCAACGCACCATAAGGACTTGGTTTGGGGAATCTCCGATCAGGCTAAGTTATGAATTACTCAGCCCTCTCAAAAGAGAGTGTTTGTGGACAGGAGAATGGAGGTCCTAAGGGATGGTCAGAGCTAATGGTGCTGAGGACCTGAGAACAATGTGGTGGATGATGGTGAAATGAATCTCAGCTGAGATGTGCTGGGGTCTCACTGCTGTCTACACAAGGGACCTCAACTTGCACATAGGTGCCTTACTATCAGACTGCTAAAATTAAGTGCATAGATTGACCTCTATATCTCTTATGCCACCTTACTCTTTTACCTTGTCTGACATGAGTTGCACAGGAAGTTTAGGAGTCCTGTGGCAGGACAGGACAACTCACTCATTATGTTGTCCTGTCTTCTGTTTGCTGCTGAAATGCAATCACTGTCAAACATTAATGCACAAACAGTCTCAGCATTCCCTCCTGAAAGAAACAAAACAAAGCTGTTGGGATATCTGCAAATCCAGAGAATCTGAATTATGTTCAGGGGGAACATAATCTGTTAACAGTCATGCAAAGAAGTGAACAGATGTTCTCTGCACCAAGTACTTTCTTTTCTACATCTTCTATAGAGTAATTTATTATTGTTTGCTCTGATAGTTATTTCTAGGAAGATGGAGTATGAGCTTTCACTTACTGTAACCTATATGTGATGTGATTTACTGTGTAAATAATACTGTTTATAAATTTTGTACCCTCTTTATTCTTCCTTGGAGGACAAATCTGTTTACAATCTTCATTTAATGCATAATCCTGCTCTGATGTTAGCAGAGCGTTCTGAAAGGATAGGATGGCTTTTTCCAGAAAATTCTCT
>JAOXNO010000020.1:51704750-51720044 GCA_028565335.1 Limnodromus scolopaceus | reverse complement strand
GTCCAGAGAAGGGCAATGAAGTTAGTGAGGGGTCTAGAGCACAAGTCTTATGAGGAGTGGCTGAGGGAAGTGGGCTTATTTAGCCTGTAGAAAAGGAGGCTGAAGGAAGACCTTATTGTTCTGTACACCTACCCGAAAGGAGGTTGTAGCAAGGTGTCCTGAGTAACAAGCGATAGGACAAGAGGAAATGGCCTCAAGTTGTGCCAGGGGAAGTTTAGGATGGATAGTAGGAAAAAATTTTTTACCAGAAGGGTCATTAAGCATTGGAACAGGCTGCCCACGGAAGTGATTGCATCACATTCCTGGAGGTATTTGAAGGTCTTATGAGGAGCAGCTGCTGAGGGAAGTGGGATCATTTAGTCTGGAGAAAAGGAGGCTTAGGAGTGGTTGAATCACTGTCCCTGGAAGTATTTAAAAGTTGAATAGACATGGTGCTTAGGGACATAGTTTAGTGATGGTTTTGACAACATTAGGCTGATAGTTAGACTCGATGATCTTAAAGGTCCCTTCCAGCCTAGACAATTCTATGATTCTATGTCCTGTCTGCAAGGCAAAGTTACTCCAGAACTAGGCAGAGTTAAAATTTAAAGGACACAAGTAATCTCTTGTGTCCTATAACTACAGCATTTCACTGTAGTTACAGTCATAGTTTAGGCTCGTCTATAATTGGTGGAGAAATAACCTTTTCCAAGCGTGCCCAGCTAGAATCTGCATCACTTTTGGGAATAGGAACTCTCCACATCCCACAGCTCCTGTCAGGAAATATCCACCTCCTCCGGCATGAAATCCTCCATGGGCTGCAGAGGAATCTCTGCTCTGGTCCCTGGAGCACTTCTTCCCCCTCCCCCTCCCCCTCCTCCTCCTTCTCTGACTTTGTTGTTTGCAGAATAATCTCTTCCAATTTTTTTTTGCCTCGTTCTTCACAGTGTCATGCCCTTCCTTAAATACGCTTTGCCAGGTGTGCCATGGGCTTGGCTGAGGGGCTCAGCTGTGTCCTATTGGGTCTGTTGGAGCCAGCTGGAACTCTCTGAAACCATAGAAGATGCAATGTTTTGCAGAATCCATAAACCTGTGTTTAGCACAGGGTAGCCCAAACAGACTGACAAATGGGAGAAACATGACTGAAATTTTCCATGTTAATCCTGAAAGCTTCAGTTAGGGAGAGAAGAGTCTGCTATTTTAAAAGTCATTGCTGTGTCCAGTTGCTCAGATACTAAAAATGTGTTCATTGTAAATGAACAAACACATTGTAAATGTGTTCATTCCTGAAATTTGCTGCTTTGCTGAGAGATAAAGCTGCCTAGATGTTCCATTTCTGTAGGCAGTGGCATGATCATTGGTTTCTGTAAACTGTGACCAGAAGAGTGAAAATGCAGTTTAAAATGCTCTTTTTAAGAGTTACTGTAAATACCTCTCCTTTCCCTGGCTCTGCAAGCCAAGATGAAAAGGCATCTGTTTTGTAGGCAATGAGCCAGTGTCTCTCATTAACTGTGGTGTTCTGGTCAGGATTAATTACTACCTGAAGCTGTAGAGTCCCCTTTCCCTGAAGCACATCTCCATAGATTTCTGTGGCGGCATAGTCGGGAAAGAAATGGCAAATCTGCAAAATAGCCATCTGCAATGGCTATCTGCAAATCCAAAGCTCAACAGGGGTGTTTCTGAGAGGGAGAGGGGATAGATGGGCGGACTCTTCTTGGGTTTTATGGAATTAAAAAAAAAATGGATGCCTAGGACAACCTCCAAAGGCTCATTTCACACAGTATCATGGATATGAGTGAGCCTTCTCAGAGCTGGGACTCTGAAGGCATTTGCTCAGTATTTTGAGAGGGACTGTGGCTCTTTTATGTTCCAGCCCTCTTCCTGGTCTGTCACTGAGAAGGGAGGTAGCGAGGAAGGAAAGAATTAAAGGAAATTATATTTACCATTTCTTTATTCCGTATTGGAGAATTAGCACACGATATTCCTGGAGGTTCCTCTCCTGTATCCCTGAGATGCAGCATTACTTCCTGGTTGAGAGGATGGTAAACAATCACAACAAGGGTCTTTTGTCTCCATGTGTATGATGTTCTCCCCTTGACTAGGAGCCTTGTCACGCTTCTGCCCTGTTTCCTGTGCCCCTGACTCTCTGGAAATATTGTGTCCCTTTGTCCCTGCTTCCCCAAGGTGATTGCATGCAGACTGTGTTTCTCAGAGGGACTTTCTGGTTTTGTGAAGGGCAAGTGTTTGACATATGGAATAAATTGTAAATGGGCAGTCATAAAGAGAGCACAGCAAAAGCCCATGTTTTCAGAAATAATGTGCCTCTGTGATCTGTGTTCAGTATCATAAATATCAAATACAATTCCATGATGGGAAGGCAGGTAAAGGAATCACTGGCAAGCCAAGGTTGCAGCTATGAGTAGTGTGCTTTAAGTTTGACGTTTCAGTTTCAACAATGCAGTTTGTCTTCAAAGTACAATTGCTTTATTGCAATTGCTATAGTTACAAACTTGTAATTGTTCAGTTTACGTAAATCCAGGATAGCTCTATTGTTTAATTAGTAAAGCAATCTCAGTCTGAAAGTTATGACTCCAAAAGGAGTTTTTTCTGCTGGTACGCTTATTACCTGAAATGTATGGAGCTTTCAAACAGACAATGATGTAGCAGGCTTCCATGTATGGATTGTTTATGCAGCTGTTAGCAAATGTACAACCTGAATACTTTTTCTTCCAAAAAGGCCTCTTCATCAGAATAAAAACTTTACCAAAAAAGTCAATTTTAATGAAATTTCCTTGAATATAAAAGGATGCGGTACAATGCTTTGATAAGATTAGCCCCTTTCAGAGAAGGCTTTCAATTTTATGTGGTGTATCATTGGTCTTAGTTTGTTTTAAAATTTTATATAATAGTAAACACAAACAGTTCATATTAGAGTGCAACATTGTGGTGATGTCTTTGCATTTGACTAAATCCTGATATATTTCCTTCTTTTATCCAAAATAGTCTTCTGGGGGAGAATTAATAATTTATTTTTTCTGCCTGTTTCTGATTCAAGAATCTGGTATTTCTTGTGTCCTTTCTTACCCCCATAGCCAAATGATTAGTGGGTGGCTATGATCAGTCTCTCTCCTGCCATATCTTGTTATTAATCCCTGGTAAGTGTTGTAGTGTTCCTAGGCAGCGATAAAGGAAAAATCTGTATTGTGATCTTTCAATTCAGACAAATGTTTAAAATAATCTCAGTCAAAAAAAAAAAAAAGTTTTGTTATATGGGACATCATTATTTCTGTCACAAGCCTGAAAGTGAGCTTCAGGTTCAGTTGAAGGAAGAAGTCTGGTCCTGTGCTGCCTTCTGTCCAACTAGGTCTGAACTCTGGAGAAGTCATTGAATGAGGTTCTCTTTTTAAAACTAGGA
Source organism: Limnodromus scolopaceus (assembly GCA_028565335.1). NCBI lineage: Eukaryota > Metazoa > Chordata > Aves > Charadriiformes > Scolopacidae > Limnodromus > Limnodromus scolopaceus. Next base: position 51,716,650 of record JAOXNO010000020.1, on the reverse strand, counting down.
AAACAGTTAGGGATCTACTGCAGCGACAAAGGGCACGGACTCCGCGGGGGGGTGAAGCGAAGACCCTTATTGTTTCACTTTTTCAGCATATATAGTTTCTATCTTTTGATCATGTGCCATGCTCTCTACACAGATAGGTTGTGAGAGAAAGTCCACACGCCGTTGTGAGCAATGCAATTGGCTACATTTTAATGTTTACATGCCTAGGCTAAACAGTCATTACTATCTGCTGCGTTAAACTGCTGTTTTCCACCACACAAATGATACCATATAAAGACATTATTTTACTGTTCTCAAGGCTTCCTTCCCATCAATACAAGAACACCTGCCGAGCTCTCGCTCAGCAGCACGTCTCCAGTTTCCTCATTCCCAGAATCTACTAAATTAGTTCATTTTATGCAGGACATTGGGCTGTGTGTTTCTTACTACATTGAAGAAAGTTGCTGAGCAGAGGTGAGTGACTACATAGAAACTCCATGGAAGCTCCAAAGAGCTCTTGAGAAACAGGACTTATAACAGATGCTGCACAGTAGCACCCCTCCATTCTCTGATCCCTGCAGATCACCGTTCAGGCTGACCAGCTGCATAGAGGGATTAGGAGAGATGCAGTGTCACTGGCAGCTTAAACATAATGCGGGGGACTGGTGCGACTTTTGGGACTTTTGGGAAGTGTCTGACTAAGATCAAGTTTCGTCTTTTTCACGCCTATAGCAGCCAGGTTTATGCCTCTAGCAGCCAACCTAACAGCCTCTGTTAGGTTCTGTTTCATGGGTGCTGGAAACACTTGTACTGCATTCAAAGTAAATAAAGGCCTCCCTGGCTCTTGCTCTCTCCGTGTGTGACTTTCTCTTTTGACTTTTGTTTGTATGGGCCAAAATGCAAAAGGGTTCACACTGTGGAGTCAGTGCTATACATTTATGCACCTGTGTAGGCACAATGTAGGGAACTTGAGGGTGTATTCAGACACATATCTAGACACAAATCTACACCTACATTTGTGTAGCAAGCCTGCTGCAGAAGGTATATTTAGTTGTCCTCCATATATTTGTGCTTTGAATTCTCTGAGGTGGCGTTTAGAATGAAGATCATCTGTTTGCAGTAACAAAAGGCAGTATCTCACTGTAGTAGGAGACAGGCTGTACCAAGGATGATCCTTGGATTGAGAAGGCACAACTGAATTTTTGAGAAGGATGAGAAGATAATCCCTTTCTATAAGGTCATAGAGCTTTAAGGTAAATTTCATACAAGAGGAACCACTCAAAAAAAGGACCACAGCCTGTCAACCAAAGGGTTGTTTCCTCACTAAGGTTCTGACTCAGCCACATATATTAGCAGGCTTTAAGCATTTGCATACAGTTTCTGATGAATTAGCTGTGAGATCTTTTAGACACACTGTAAAAAAATATATCCTTTCCAGAAGATACTTTCTCTCTCATTGTGGTAATACATATGTGGTGGGTTATACTCTCTTCAATTTAAGTTTCCTTACATGTTGTAAAAGCACTGGAGAAAAATGTTTTTCTGATTCCATATTCCTAAGGTTCAAAACAACGTTTTTTATCTCAATGGCAATATACAGTAAAATATTCTCTATGCTTCATTTTTGTGTCCCTACCTATTTCTTTGAACATGTATCTTGATCCAGGCTCTGAAGAAAACAAATGAAAGATGTGCATTAATCTGAGAAGAAAGTGGTTCATGGTCTGAATTAACTGCCAAGATGGAACTAGAATGTTTTTCAAAGCGTAGAACTGATTTGTCATTCTGTCTCCAGGACAGTATTTGCTTGTTTGTTCAAAAGATGAACAGAAAGGAGAAAAATCTAAGTACGAACTGCTTTTTTTTCCTCCCTCTTGTAAGACTGATAGGTTCTTTTCACAGCTGGTTTTGTGGTGTCAGGTGGTCCCACTGGTTGTACTAGACATCCCATTTCATTTGGTGCCCCTGATTTTGTGAGGCTGTTTCTACCCAGCTGTTTTGAAAAAGTAATCCCAGATCAAGTAATTCTGCTCTCTGTGTTGGCACTCAATTCAGATGGTTCCAGCTCAATACCACAACCCTGACTTTCAGAGCTCTGTGATGAAATACATACAGGATACAGTAGGAGAGATCCTCTGCAATCTTCTAACTCAACTTTTGTGTAACACAGGAGAAAGCCTCAACTGAGAGTTCTTGTATTAGTCCTAGAAATGGTTGAAGAAATGGAGCGTGTCTTAGAAGGACCTGCAGCACAAATCCCAGCTCTGTCAGAGGAAACTCCCTCCTTAGTCAGCGCACTCTGACAGTTGGCTTTGGCAGATATTTCTCACAGTAAGTGAGGCTAAACATGCAAATGGCAGAGGGGATGGGTCAGAAGGGAAAGTGAGGACATTTCGTGAGAGCTAGACTGATTGTTAGAATCCACTGCTGGGAGGCATAAAAATAGCTTTATCTGCAAATTCATCTCTCCTCTTATACAAATGTTCTCCTTCTTATTTTGCATAGAAAGAAATAGCTAGTAAATAAATAAAATCCTGTTGCTCCTCTTTTGTGGAAGAGGAGAACAGTCATTTATTATGAAAGCAATTATCTTAGGTAATTGCTACTGCGGACAGTTTTGGGGCTAAAGTCAAAGCTGCATAGCTCTTCTATCTTATGACTAAAATAGCTTCTGCTTAGTAGTTAATTGAAATGAAAATATACTGAATGCATATACTCCACTGTAACTGTGAAAAACTCACACTGATTACTCACACTTCTGCCTTTCTTCTGATGGTGCCAAATCTTTACATTTCTGCAATATTTCCAATTGTAGGTACCATCACAAAGTATAGGTATTCAGTAAGTCCCACTTCAAACTGGCTTTGAATTTGTCTTGTTCTATTGTTTTGCATAAGGAGGGTTTCCCTCAGGGAGCCTTTATTTTGACAGACAACTTTTATGTAGGCATTTTCTTTCTCTACATTTTCCTTGATGCCATCTCATTTACCAAAACAGTCTGTTGCAAGACCCAGAGATTTTCTCTCTTTTGGCCTCATGACATTTTGCTTGCATTAACGTTGCCTTTCCACTGAAGATAAACTTGCATATAATACTGAACCACAGAAGGAATTGACAATCTTTTCTTTTCGGAATAATCAAGAATCTACCACTCCAGGCTCTGCATTGATCAGCTGTCACAGTTCAAACTCTTCTTTTTTCAGTAGGGCTCTTCACTGATGATTATTGATTTGCTACACTGAACTAAAATACAATTGTTTAGAGATCTTGTCTGCTGGCTTGACTTGTATGTCTCTGATGACGTTCACACTATAGCTCTTAATTTTTACTCTAGAGGCCTACCTAAAAGTCAGAGTTTGTTTTAAAGGGCAGTCGGGGTTAATTCCTCTTTCATACTGCTTTCCACAGTTGTTTGAGGACACAGTGTATTTATCTTATTAAGCATTTCAGCAGTGCCGGGCACGACAGAATACAGATCATCAGCCAGCTGCTACGCAAACATTATGGCTGCTAACAATTAACACTGCACTTACTGTCATGCCATTAAAGCTAGTACATGGCCACTTTGCAGAATCAGGGGCTGTCACTTTCTATCTCTGAAGCCTCTGCTGAGGTATCATAGACTGTATTTACCCTGCTGAGAAAAACAGAGAACTGAATATGGAGTGCTAGGCTGATGACCATCCATCTTTGTCAGGTTGACTTTGGAGCAAGACTGCTGTAAGACACTGCAGAGTACAGGCTTCCAAAGAGCACTGGGATTTGGTTCCTGATCTGTGGCTATGGGCATAAACAACAAATCTGATCTCTAGCATTTTCCCAAGTGAAAACAGCAAGCTGTGGGAGAAGAGACCAAGGCCCAGCTCTAGCCCAGCAGCATGCATAGTGCCCTCTTGGAGGATGGACACTCACCTGGAGTTGCTTCCTTAACCCCTGTTTAGTCATTAATAGAATTAAATAATCTGGGCTGACACTTGGATATCAAGCAATCTGATGAACTGTATGTCACTGAGATCATCTTTGCTGGCCTGTGACATACTAGCTTTACTTGGGCTTGGGAGCCACCTGAAGTCAACAAGAATGACAAAAGCTTTGAATTGGACATGGAGACTCAAGTTAGCCTAGATAATTCAGATGTACATAAATTCAGATATGATACGTGCTAAGGCTCCACATCATATAGGGCCACAAAAAGCTGAACTCCGTGCAGGAGTAGCCAGTGGAAAGCTGACGCTGATATATGTCTCTCCAAATGTCCTAGCCTTTGGCAAACCGACGGGACACTGAAAAATATACCAGATTTTTCTGCTTTTAAAGCTTGACTTGGTAGTTATGGTGGTAGTAAAGTTCTAGAAAAGAACTTCTTATAATGAGGGCTTTTTAAGTGAGAAGCATGTTAAAACAGCTTAGTGCTGTTACATAACTGTAAAAAAGTAAAATAGCTGATAGATTTTTGGAAAAGTACCATTGCAATTGGAAGGATTAACATTTCTTGGTGATGTATTAAGAGCACAGGAGTGGCTGAACTCCACAATATAGAAGCAAGAAGCCTAGCACGCTGTCTTTATCACGTGTTACTGCTGGTTCTTCAGGAAACAGTGAGAAAACAGGCTTTTTTACTGTTCTGAATGGGGCTGAATCTCATTAGAGGTTTTGTTAAGATCCTGACCTTCCAGAGTGTTTGTTAGAATAGTCAGTTTTGTTTATTCTGAAAGTTTGTTCCTGGTCATACAAAAGAAAAAAATCCTTTAAAAACTTTAAATAAACTTTCCATGACAGATCTATCACCACACAGAAAAGCTGCACTAAAATGTGAAAAGAGTGTGCCTGTTCTCTTTTTAGGCTTGCATATAGATACATAATTTACGTATTTTTTATACGAAAGGAGAGCACATGGGCAGTAAAGATAAAAACCAAAATGCTTGGTTCTCAGATGATTTAACATGTCCCTTTTTTGTGCTGCTTTATGCTTCATCACTGCCAGAGTGCTTTATTCTTATTTTTATGTTTATTATATATGTTCCCATGGCAACCAGCAGCCTTTGTCAAGGAGCCAGCCCTGTATATCTCCCTTTGATAAGTGTCTCATCGAGCCAATACCTGCTCCAAGGAACTTACAGGCTACAGAAATCTGTCAGGAGAGACATGGAAATTAGATGTGAATCAAAGGAAACAGTGCTGGCTGTGCATTCTGTTGTGAATGCATCCAGGGATGGATGTTCACTCACAGGGGGACAGAAAGAGACCTGGGAGGTACAGGGGCATTAGTGCTGGGGAACTGATGAGATGTGGCGTGTGATTCAGGCACAGCAGCCATTCATCACTAAGATAATCTTTTCTGGCAGGGCAGGTGTCCTCTTCCTTGGTCAAAAGTTCAAAGGTGGCATGTTGAAGGAGAGATTGAAACCAAGGAGGCAGCAGCACAGTTTTTGGTTATGTGTCTGTTCGACTTACATCAAGTTTGCAAAGACAGTTGTAATCCTAAAAACATGTTATTTCTGGCTGAATGTTTCTTATGTTGAACATTTCTTAATTTGTAAGTGTTTTGACTACATCTTCATATAATGAAAAAGCATTCTTACTCTTCTATATTATTGGTGTTACTAAAAACACAACAGAAAATTTTCTCTATAAATTACAAGAAATTTGGGAATATAAGTTATAGCTGCTTACAGAAAGTCTGAATATATGTTGTTTTTTTCCAAAAAACCATGAGGAGCACAGCAGTTCAAATTGGCTTATTTATGTTCATGTAAATAACCCTAATGTATTGAAAGTCTGCAGGATTTCAAATGGGCTAGTATAAACATCCCTTTAGAATATTCACACTACAACTGTGTGGCTGGCAACCCAGAAAAAACATCTGGTATACCCAAACAAACTTACAGACATCTGTAATGCCTACAGCATTAAAACAGCTGTCAAATCATACATGCCCTAACCCAATGTCCATGCTGTAGAGGGATGAAAGTCACTTTAGTGGAAAAAATGAACTGAAATATTTTACTTTGATTTCTACCTTTATAAAGTTTCTTACATTTTAATAAACAAAAACATTTTAGGCAAATGTGCTTATCTGCCATTAAAACCTTTGTGATTCTACAAATTATGTGGAGAGGAAGGCAAAAATACTAGTAGGAAGTTTTTGACTATTTTGTACTGGCCCCCACTACGCAGCTTCCACTGTCTGCCCAGCGTTGTCGTGTTTGGCAAATGATAAAAAAGTGTTGTAGAACTCCTTAACTGGCTCTTTAAATGTTCACAGTTGCAATTCATAACACATTAGGAAACAGGTTATACTTATTTTTTTACCTGGCCTGCCTTAGCAGGGATCTGTAGCAAAAGGCTTCTTGGGATTTTGAACTAAAGCACAGCTTCCATTGCTTATGGGAAAGAGCCAGCCAAAATCTTATCATTATATCACAATGTATGTGTCTTTCTTCTCCATTTCATGTAAATTGCCTTTTCTGTAATGGGACAGCTCTCAAAATACTGTTGTTATAAGGAAACTTTCTAGCTAGATGACAGAAGATTGTTATCCTGTACATTTAAATTATTAAAAGTTGAATCTAAAGGTCTACCACCAAAATGTTGTCTGTTTGCAGCATTTCTGGAGGACAATAAAAGTCCTCATTAAAATAAAATACTTGAAGTGGAAAAAATTTTCATTACATGTACATCAGGGAAACTTCTTGCTCTGGACAGTAAACTGTCTAAGTGAAAACATACCTAAGGTAGTCCTTAGATTGTCTGTTCAACATTTGAAAATATGAGGACGTTAAGCTGTAATATGCTCTGCAAAACTCAGTGGAATGTATTTTCTGTCTGCTGTACCATGTGGGTATACAGTAAGCCTTCTTGCAGGTTCCATGAACTACTGATGGGCATTAGGTGTTGGTCAGAATGTGGTGTAAGATACCCTCCATCTTGTGAGAAGCCAAGGACTATGGGAGCATGGCTTGTGGAGGCACTTTGAGAAAGATTAGAGGCCAAGGAGAAAGCAGGATCATGCAGCCAGCTCATGGCAGTTCAGGATTAGTAGATGGTATATCAACATTGCTTACTGCTACACTGGGTGCCTGCAGAGCAGGGATCAAGCCTGGTAAGTGATTGTGCTCTGAGGTGCCTTCTTTTGCCTACAGCCTCTACCAGTCTTTACCGGGATTTCACATCCTTGCTTCTGTACAGGGTCTAGTTATCTTGCCTCCCAGATCCCAAGCCCAAATTACAATTTTTGGCTACTTTTATTTTCCTGTTCTCTTCATTAAGGACCTAGGAGTCTGTTCCAGCTCTACTGTTGTCCTTGCAGCACATGTACTGCTGCTTTGACAGTGATGCAACCTCTCTGAGTTAACTGTAGGAGGAAACAATCACTGCCAGTGTATTAATGTGTGTGTTTAGGAATCCAGTTAACCAGAGGGCTTCTGCATTGCTGCTGGAGAAGTATGATGCAGATAGAAAATATCCACTAGAAACAAAAATTAAAAGTACCTTGGAGCTAGTCTGTATCACTTACCATTACTTCTTTATCTTCCTAGTCTATATCTTTGTCCTTTGAGTCAGAACTGGCTATCTTGGTGGATCAGGAAAGCCATTTGAAAGGAACGTGGCACTCTGGGGTAAATATCCGAGCTGTGAAAGTATGGGGGACAAATTGGAGAGGATCTCTCTGTGCCCCATTCTCCACATCAATATCTATGAATGACTTCTGTTAGACAGAATTTTATAAGAGGTGCATTGAGGGAAACTTTTGAGTAACATGAGGTGATGAATTCAGAGGATTCAGCGGATGGCTGCACTTAAATTGAATTGTTCTCTACTGCTTCCTCCTCCACCACCCATGTATGAAATAAGCTGCCAATCTGCAGAGGCATTGGCTCATTCAGTCCTTATGGATCCAACCTCTTCCACTGAAAGGTGGGACACAGCATGGGGTGCAGTAAGAAGAGCTTATGAGCCTTGCCCCTCAAAGAGTCTGTGCTGCAGCAGAGAAAAGACTGTGCATATATACCTCCAGATCATTCACTGTGACAGAGATGTGAGTGTCCTTGGCCACACCACCATGAAATGGCTCGCATTGAAAGAAAAAGGGTTTGGGAGGTTTCTTCAGATTGGATGCTGATGTACCTGTTAATCTCAGGTTCATTCTCTTATTTCAGAGAGAACTGTGGGAGGAGTTGGCTACCAATGAGCATTGAAAACTTATACAGGAATTTTCAAAAGCCCAGGGCTTATGACCAAAGGGACAGAGTGCTTTTGGATCCTTTCCTTTTGCTGGCTTATCTGCTGTCTGCTTTTCTCTTAAAGTTCAGATTTGGAAGCCAAGCTAGGAGCAGAACTTCTTCAAAAATTAGTATCCCCACTGTTGTCTAATTTGTGGTGATGAGTCCCTTGCCTCAAATCATTACAGTCATGAAGATTTTACTGACTTCTATTTCATACTTAATATGTACGCATTAATAGCTAATGGCAAGCTAAACAAGGCCCCAGAAAGTGGCATTTCTGCCTGGAGGTGAAATTTAAAGATCTCTTTTAAATTAATAGTTTCAGAATTTTGTTTGCATGTGAATGCCACTCACTTTGGCACATCTGGTTTGTTTGTCACAGCAGACTGGAAAATGTGGCAAGAGTGAGTCTGAACAAATTGCCTTACCTAAAGTGCAAGGGAAACCCAGCAAGAAGTTAAAGCAATGAACCTGCGATGAAGAAATTCCAGGCAATTTGAGATGTTTAGCAGTACCCAGACTTCTTCCTTATTGTATCTGTAGCAATAATCACTGTCTTGGCAGAGACAGAGACAGTTAATGTGTGTTTCCCCAGCTCTCTTTGGACCCAGTTTTCAATCAAAAGAATGTGCTGTGTCACTTATTCCCACCACACCTGTCTTGACTGCTTTTACTTTTTGGTTTTGTAAGAAGGAGATACAAGGGTTATAATGCTGTGAGCCATGAATTCAGTTTCTACTGCTGTAACACAGTAATGGTAACACTTGACTTCTCTGAATCTCATTTTCTCTCCCCTTTGCAATGCCTGCAGCTTCCCTTCCTTCTTGTCTGCCTGCCCCTCACCTCTTTTTCAGTCTCCTTTCCACAAACCACTTTGGTTTCTTCCTGTAGCTCATTCATGTCCTCTCTTTATTGAGAAATGAGGCTGGGAAAGCAGCAGAGTGGAACTGGAGAGCACCACAGGACAGATGCCGGACTTTAAATGATCTGTCAGTCTCTTAAAAATAGCAAACAGGTGAATTGCTGAATGTTTACTAACGAAAAGCAAGATATCTCTTTTTCATCCAAGCATTCTTCTGTTCAGGCTTCAGTGTCCTGAATTTCTGTGCCAGTGTTGCTGTAAATGCACAACTGCAAATTCAGAATTAATTACACTTTAATCACAATTGTAAATGTACAATTGTGATCTCCAGTGCTGCTGTAAATGTTTCTGGTGAAGTGTGTCCTGCAGCATTTATTTCCTTATAGTACTTTGGTTCTGTTTGGAGGATCACAATGCCCCTTGTGTTTTAGGAGATACTGTCCAATTTATTACCCCAGTGACTGCATGCTTTTTCCAGTTCTCATAGGAACAACTGGATGTCTATATTAGCTGCTGGGGCAAACCTAGTGGTCTGTGTCATCATCTCCTTCTTTTACATATGCTTTTAACTACTTGGCTTCCAATCCTAATTCATTTGCACAGCACTGAATCAGATTTGTTTGAATTCACTATAAAGAATAGAGCCATTTGACTTTTATCTCATATTTCATGGAAGCTGGACTGTATTACCATCAGATCTCCCCTTCTCTCTGTGTTGAATTTTAGCCTATTCGGTATTGTGGGTTTTGGCACATCTGAAACAAAGACAAATGTGTTGATGCACTGATTTCTAACTAGAGTGTTGACAACAACCAACTCTGATTTATTCATACATGGTATGTTTTTGTCCAACTGAAGGTACTGGCTGAAGAGAGCTCCTAACTGTTGTGAGATAGGCAGTATCGATGGCAATGGTCCTGCCTTCCTGATTCATGATCGACATGGGAAACTGCTATGTATACAGTGCTGTTTTTATATACCTAAGATCTGTTCTAATCATTCCTTTTCAGTCAAGACATGATAGTAATACGCAAGAGAAGTTCTTGTTCTTCCATGTGCACTCACAGACACTTGGAGTTTACAATGTCCAGAGAGGTATCACCTATCTCAAAATAAATAACAAAAATCTCTCCTTAATTTATCCTACTGGGTAATGCCTGCCTCTGGCTTCTGGTGCCCATTAATTGTTTATTCTTTCTCATTATGTTTAATGCTCTGCCCTCTGGCACGGGTCCTGATTGGTCTGGAAATCTAGATTTCTACATCTGTACGGAATCTGGATCTGACTGTGGACTGTGTTTTCTGTTACTCTGCTGTAGGCAGACACCCTTTGTTGCACTGTTTAGGCTCGACTGTTCCCTGCATCCTCCCTTAGTCATTAGTAATCTCAGGATATTTACGATTTCTCTCTCAAAAATACTTTCTTTCCATGCTAATATTTGTCTGTGCAAAGAAAATATTTCAGGCAGCCTGTCTGTATCTTTTTTTAGCCTGTGTCAGTGAAATCTCATTAGTGTTCTGCAGATTAACTGCCTTTTTTTTTGTGCAAATATATACTAGAAAACAAGCAGGACCTGGTTCATTGGCTAGGCCATTACTTTTCTCAGGCCCTGTTGAGCTCAGCTCCTGAGCTTTCTACAGTACTTTTAATTTTATGTTCCAAAAAGGAGAAGAATTTTTGTGGCAATCTTTACTTAGGCTGCTGAATGCCACACTGCACTAATGTCACACTAATGTGATTCCACACCAACACTTCATCCAGCAGCTCATCAGAGAAACAAGACCCAATATCTTTCAGGAACTTTCTGTGAGAGCCTCAGCAGTGATCTGTCTATGGCTCAGGTACCCAGGGTGTGCTAGGCCAGAGAGGGGAAATTACAGAAGAGCTATGTAAGTCTGTCCTACTTGTATTGTACAGTCAGCAGAAAATAGAGTTAAAATTTCTACTTGGTTATTTTCTTATTTTTTATCTGGTTTTGGGTTTTTGGTGTTTTGTGGTTTTTGTTTATTTTTTTTTTTTTTATAATTTATTATGATCAATATGATTCCCAGTGCAACAATAACCACGTTGCAAGCAAGAACCTCCATAGCAAGAAATAACCTTTTTCTGAAAATTGTGATAAAAATAAAACTGCTAATGGTGTTTTATTTAAACACCCCAAAGGCTCTCATTCTTACTAGGTACTTCATAAAGCAATGACCTGGTTTTTTGCCGAACAAAATCAAAGCAGTTTGTTTGTGTTTTAGAAGTAATTTCTAGAGAACAAAGAACTACTATAACTAGGGTACCAGCTTGTCACAGCCAAGCTTAGCTACAGGAATTGCATAAAACACCTTCAGAACAGTGGGATGTGCCTCCTAGGGAAGAAGAGCACTTACAGAGTAATCTTTCTACATGCCACAGCTCTTGTTTTGACGGCTACATTGAGTGCAGTTCTTACCATTCAAAATGGCAAAGCATTTTAAATGCACACAACAAAACAAAGCCTGCTCTAGTAGCTAGTTAAGACGCAGGACTGAAATAATGGCATTAAATTAGTGATGAGTAGTTGTGCAATTATGTTTTCACAGTGGCGGTGCCTAATCAAAATCTTATGCCAAGTTAAAAGGCCCCATCTCAAAGACAATGATTTGATCTTGGCACATAATCAGCTTGCAAAGAAGACATTGCTTGCTGCAGAAGCTCATGAACCAAATATTAGATACAAAGAATAGGATAGAAAAGGTGGAAGGAGAAGAGCATACAGTACTTATCAGCACAACAGTGAGAAAGTCTGCTTCTGGAGGGGCCCCACCGTGACTGGGATCAGGAGACCATTGTATGTTGAGGAGTT
>JAOXNO010000020.1:51597605-51619893 GCA_028565335.1 Limnodromus scolopaceus | reverse complement strand
ATGTCAGTTTCCAAACAGATCTTCTGGTAATGGGGCATGCTGGTATGAGGGCCAGAAGTGTAGATTGGATTGTGAGATGGTAGAACAGCATCTTCACCAGAGTAATAATGTCTGGCTCTTCAGACACAGATGCTCGGTTGCAATGGTATTGGAAGACAACTTGCAAAAGGCCGTTTGTGGATTGCAAATTTTTTGTCTTTCCAAGTAGGTGAGTAAAATGCTTGAAGCCTCAGTAAGTCACAGCTGGGAAGGCTTGAGATACCATTCAGATGTCCTTCCTAGCCAAATTCCAGCATTAGCCACTGTATGTCAAATGCTTGGACTTATTTTGCACCCAGTCCTGAGCAAGTGAATCCGCTCAGCCCTGTGCCAGCAATGTACATAGGTTTGGCCAGCCGACTTAGCAAGAAAAAAACTGTTTAAGTGAGGATTTCAGCTGAAGGACTTTACAAGACATCCTAGTCAGTGCATAACAGTAAAAAAGCCTGCATTTCAAGAGACATTCAGTAACTCCAGAAGCATCATCCAGTGGGATCTCGTTAGCAAGTATCCAAAGTGACATCTACTGGTGTAGATTTGGATTAGTGTGAGATGTAGAAATTATGTTAGAGCAAGGCAGATCTGCACAAAGTAGCTGACTAATGAGCCCCAAAAGGTATCAGTGGGGGAATCAGCGGCTGGAAACGGAACCTGCTGAGTTCTGCTAAATAATTGAACCTCTAACTATTATGGCAGCAGATGAAAAAGGTGTCAGCTTGCTTCCAAACTCCAGTGGTTTGCTAATGGCACCTCCCTTATCTGAATTTTAAAAATTACCTTATCTGAATTTTAAAAATTACCTAACACTACAGCACAGGAGGAAATCCACGCAGCTTTTTGCATCAGGGAAGCTCTGTTAGTTTAATTCTTACAGATAAGACCTGGCACATAAACATTCATTCAGGCCACCTAGAGAATTCTATACATGTAGATAGCTGGATTCACAAAGACCAAGACATGTTGTATATCCTGGGACTTCCAAGGGAATATAAAAATGAAACTACAGGGGCTAGTACAGTTTCCCTAAAAACACTCCAAAGATGGCTATGTTTAATAATGGCCTTAGAGGTCCTTAGCAGGTACATCAATCCCTGTTTTGTGCTGAAAAGCACATCTGGCACGGCCCTGTTCTCTCTCTCTACTTTCAAGAGAGACTGCAGAACTTAGCCATATCCGGATACCTTGTTACGTTTGGCTTTCTACTTGCGCTTCCTCTTGCTAGAGGAGACCAGTTTGTTCACCATTTCACAAAGGACAGTTGTTGCCTTGCAGAAAAGGGAACTTTTTTTGGAGATTCAAAGCAGAAAATTAAATCTAGCTGGAATTTCCAAAGGTTGAAAATGTTAGAGAAGTGGGTGATGTAGTAAAAATTGCAAACGGCTGTAGTCCGGAAACTAGTTTGATACTAAAGATCTGTACTCTAAGCTGTGGAGAAAACTGATACAGAAACTCAGGAATCTGGCTCAGAGGCAACACAGGCCAGTCAGGATGTCCTTGCATACAACTGGTTGGGGGACAAGTTCTGGCAGAAGCCTAGTCCAGGTCAAATCGCTTTATCCTCTTGCATGCCTCCAATTACCAACATGAAAATGATCTCTGGGGTTAAGGTGCCCTTCAATCACTCTGCAGATGTCCTTTCCTAGTTCCAATTCTGCTTGGGCTTACTCCAGCTTCCACTGTCCTCAATAACCAACAAATCAAATGTGTCCAGAACACAGTAAACACTACAGGACATTGCCCTTGCAGCTGCCTTCACCCAGAACAGCCCGTGATTTAATTGCTGCAGAGCGCAATTCTTTTTAGTTGTCATCATTACTGGTATTTTTACTGCTCCCACCCATCCCAGAGCCCGCTTCTTGGAAGGCACAATCTAATGCCTCTCTTGCAAAGTATCACACTGGGAGTCTCTTGTCCAGGTCTACTGCTTTCTCATAGCCAGAGGGCCTGTGACCCAGTTGTAAACACTCTTTGGTCTATAGCACAAAGAGTATCTGCAGCGAAGTTAACTAAGCAAGGAATTTTTTTGTATGTTTGGTTTTTACCCTAAATTATCAAAAGCCACTGTGAAAGCAGGAGGAAAATCAAGTTAATGATACCTCTCCATCTGCACAATACATATACATCTCTGAAAATCTATTTTAATGCCCACACACCGAACAGTAGCCACAGCTTCATTAGACCACAAGTGCTGGATAAAAATTCACATCAGTGGTTTGTTATCAATGATTTAAAAGTGAAGAGATAAGACAGAATGCTTCTGTTCATTGAGATATGAATTTTATCATTTAAATTACAGAATATGATTCATTGCTGAGGAAAATCTTTTCTTTGTTTGAGATCCTTCACCTTTTGACATGCAAAAAATACAATTTCTGCATGCAAAATACTTTTTTCAGTTGTCAATAGTCTCCAATGAAAAATGTACTGTGTATTTCTTCCTCTCAAGGAAGACTGCACCTTCAAAATTGCATTTTCAGGCAGTGATACTTCATTCCTTTGTACAGGAATTTTTAAAGCCCTAGGCAATATGTACATCTGAAGTTAAACAAGAATGAAACTTCCCATAGATATACTAAGTTTAGCTAACATTTTGAAGCTGGTTTATTGCAACAAAGTTTTATGAATATTAACTTTGCCCCCCATGAGCCTGGAACTTAGCTTCAAAGGTCTCATATTGCTGGAGAACAGAGTCAATTCACATTCTGGTACTTTTCCTGCCTTGGACAGGATTTTCACAGCTATGCACTGGTTACATATGAAATTAAATATTAAAAGTAAATAATAATATAATTATATGATGTTGTGTGTAGGACCTCTAGGACCTCAGCTATAAATGATCATTGCCTTTTTGTCTGAGTGATTTGTGCTGGAAGTGAGCTCACCAAACAAATTTAAAAGGAAAAAAACAAACAAACAAAAACCCCAAAACCCAAAACCAAACAAAAACAAGCATATAAACAAACAAACAAAACCCAGCATTATGAGAACAGTTTCTCACTGGGGAGAACAAAGGCTCTAACTTAGGACTTCTCCCATTGCCAGCAACCCAAATGTTCTCATTTTTCTAGCAGTAAATTTGAATATCACCTACCTGTCTACCTGAAATCATGGAAGACCTGGAAATTACATGTTTTAGATATCTACGAAGAACTAACTAGTTTTCCTGGGACATGGACAATTCAAAATACTGCAGGGAATCCTTCTGCCAAATCACTGAGAGCATTTAATGGCCCAGTAAGAAAAATGGGAAGAATTAATGGTACACATCCAGAGACAGAAGGACTCATGCTTAAACAGGACACGGACTGCATATGCTCCTGCTGCATGATATGTTCCCTGAAGGAACAAACATCAAAACCCAGGTGTCACCATTTCCCTGTTGCCAGCAAAGAGACAAGGAAGTCCTGAGCATTTCTTACTGTGCCACAGAGCCTCACTGATGCATCAAGTTGTTAACATTCTTCTGCCACCAAGGCTTTACTCATGTAATGACCCTTCTGCTTTTGTACTTTGAAAACAGAAAAAAATTTACAAAACTCTTTGTCCCCCAGCCAGATAAATCTCAGAAGAAACTGTGCTTGGAATGAACTCATCAACTATGTTAGTGAAAGTGTAATAATAATAGCAATATAGAATGAAACCCTCAAATGAGGAAAATCATCTTGCCGTCAGAATTCAGATACTGCATAGTAAATGAGGTGAGAAAACACATTGTAAGGCATGACAGAGATGAAATACTGAACATTCGCTTATTAAGAAAACAGTTGACCTTGTTTTGTGCAATGGGAGGGTTGAGGTTCCTAGAAGCCTAAACATATGACCACGCAATTAAACATTATGCCTCAATCAGCACAGCAACCAACAGGGTCGAATACAATTGTAGAGACAACTTTAATTCTTCCAGCATTTGAATTTTCTATTTGCAACCTTTTCATACTTTTATGCAGATTTCCTGCTCAATTTGGAAGCAGCAATCCTTATTAATATAACTAAACTTCTGCTTTATTACCCACAACACATAAGACAGGTCAAAGACAAGCTGGGCCCGAGACACTTCTCCGTTCACTCTGAGAACTACAATAGCTACTGAAGCAGTTCATGCTCCACCTCAAGCATGGCCTGAATTCAAACCTACATTCTGTCTTGAAGCCAAGACACTTGGACAGGGGACCATGCTTATATCCTTTTTGGTTGATATCCCCCCTTGAGATCTTGCTACTTTTCAGCATGGGCTCAGCCATGCTGACACTATATAAGCATGTGTAAGATTTGCAGGAAGCCAGACTGCACGCATTGGCTCACTAGCAGCCAAGAGAGATTGTTAATTGCAAAACATACAATAGGGCTCTCTTGGGACTGGGTTCTTCCACAATGGTGGAAATCACAGAATGGTATAGGGGTTGGAAGGGACCTTCGGAGATCATCTAGAACCTGCCAAAGCAGGTTCACCTAGAGCAGGTTGGACAGGAACATAACCAGGAAGGTTTTTAATATCTTCAGAGAGGGACACTACACAATCTCTCTGGGCAGCCTGTGCCAGTGCTCTGTCACCCTCAAAGTTAAAGAATTAACTATGTAAATAAGTAATTATGGATCATTACATGAAGAAAGTTATCAGCATTCACTACTGAGGTGTGCATGTATATAGCACAAAGTCATCTGTTAGTAGAGGGCAGTGTTCCACTCAAAAGCACTGGAAACAAGATGGCTGCTCTAACACGGCAAGCTGATGGTGTTAGCAAGGTAATGAGGATATTGGCTATCTACAGCCTCACTGTTGGGGCACTGGCAACAGACACTAACCTACCAGGCACAGGGACACTGCTGGTCTCTTGGCAGTCTTGCCTGTGTTGGTCCGATGTGGCACCTCTCCCCAGAGACAGCTGTGGTAGGGTCTAGAAGATCTGTGAGGCAGTAGTGTTGAGACCAAGCCCAGATCACATCAGAAAGCAAGTTGCATACATGTACTTTGGGGTAGAAGGAAGCTGGGGTATACCCCAGTTATGTTCCTTCCATTCTTTCAATCCATTCTCAGTATCAGATGCTGGACTTCAATACTAGGTAGGAGTTGGCAGACAACTGCTGGTCCAGTTATTTCAAAATGTCATGTCCAAATGTCATCCTTAAAAATTCATTTCCAAGTGAAAATGTTGCATATTTTTTAATGAAAAAATATTTGATTGCTGTATAATTCATTCTACTCTTTCCCTAAGTAATTTCTGTGCCCAGTTGCCATGCTGGGCTGAGGACATATGTATCTCTATTTAACAGATTGAATTTAAAACCTGAAGGTAGCACATGCAGGAACATATCTGTGGTATCCATCATCATTCCTTTCAAGCTCTGGCATAGCTCCTACATTTCCTGAAGTCCTAAACATGAGAATGCATTCATCACTCATGTTAAAGAGCCAAGGCAAAAAGGCCAAAACAAAAAACAGGATGAGCCTGACCTTCTGTAGGCTTCGCCAGTACCGTTTTAACTAATTAATGAAGCTGTGATTCCTTGGCTTGTTTCCCTGACATCCTGCAGCTTCACCAACGTAGTAACTTTGTGACTGTGGGTTCATGACTTAGGACACACACTTCCAAACTTGTATTCTGCAAAAATAATCTGTTCCTAGTCACAGACTCATTCACTCATATCATGTGCTCTTTTCTCACAAAAAGAGTGAGAAATATTATTGGGGAGATTTCTAATACTTTAAGCTTCTTGGATTTAATTCATACCTGCTAACAATGACTTGACTATGTATACACACCAGACAGAATCTCTGTTTCAGTTTTCTCCTCTATATTTCTGCTTTTAGTGGAGTTGTTAAAGAAATGAAGGTAAATAAACAGGCTTCATCTTTCAAATGCGTGCTACTTGGGGTTATTCCCAGGAGAAAGAAAAACACAGGAAACTGAACTCCTGTGTTTTCACAAGCCAGGAGCACTCCCCGAAGCAGGAATTCCTGGTGCTAATCTCAAAGGTAACCCATCACATCACAAGAAAAACTGCAATCCAGAGCTTTGAGATCAAATAACATTCCTCCAAGCATCCCTGTTTACTCTCTCTGCAGAACCAACCCTTTGCCATATCACTTAGGAGTCAATTCATTTCCAAGAGACTTCACCACCCAGTATTCAGCCAGACTCAGCAAAGTCTAGATAGCTGACATTATCCCAGGGAAATCCCCATTGGCTGGAATTTTTGTCCAGTCTTAGTCTATATGCATCCTATTCATGCATGTGTGAATTCTAGTCTAGATCACTTTGGATTGGCAAAACAAGGCATCTCAGATTCCTTAAATGCTTATAGAGCTGTTTGCCTAAGAGTGAGAAAAATACAACCCCCATCTACCTCTGGAAACACTTCAGTGGTCTAGCAGAAGAGACAGCAACCATTGAAAACAGGGCATTAGCCCATCAGCCTGCAACTCAGACATTCATTACTCTTTTTTTTCCCCTCGTGTTTAATGCAGATCTCTGTCATTGCTTAGAAACAGTTCCACCTATAAACATACATTAAACATATACTGCACATATTAATATGTTTCTTTTAATATATTACACTATCTACCTAAATATTCATTAAATACATTCTAAAACCAAAAATTTTTGACCAGGTAGGTGTTCTAAATGTGTCTGTCTGATAGCAAATACCTTCTTTTAAAAGATCACAGGAATACCTTTCTCTGGCAGTGCTACAGGTAGACAATTTCCTGTAAGTACTTTCTTTCCTTAGAAGCGTAATCCCAAATTTCTTTATTTGCAGAACAATTCTCAATACCTCTTTACAAGGTGCATTATGCCACCAGAACAATTCATCCGTATCCATGCTTCCCTCCTGAATCAATAGAATTGGGTCAGAAGTTTGGCCCAGTGCAAACACGGTTTTGTTTATGGACAGCGATTCTCAGCTCTAAGAGGAAACTTTGAAGCTTTCTCCCAGACATGTTCTTAGGTCACTGTGACCTGTGCAGAGGTAGGCAATGCACAGGGAACATCACTTATATTGAGCAGGGCTTCTTCATTCTGTCTACAGGTATTTTCTATTTTTCTTGGCACATGATATAAGTCAGCACACAGGCTTTCATGAGCAGAAACGCCTCCTCCAGCCATTAACCACAGGACCTCACCCTATAAAATGAAATTATTTTAAAGAAACAATTTTCACCCAGTCTTGGAGGTAAGGCAACAAAACTACCTTCTCTTTCCACACATCAATCCCTAAAGTATGGTAACAATGGGCTTAGCTACCTTAAATTAGCTCATTTATCTAGTAAAGGTTTGGTTTGTACATTTCTTTTCAATCTCATTCTGAATCCTCCCAGTTATTAATTTCCTTCTTGTTACAAGAATTAGCTTAAGTAGAAGAGAGCAGTAGGGACTTAACCAAAGGCAACGTCCCCAGATGAATGAAGCTCTCTTTCTTTCAGATGAATCCCCTGTGAGTAGTGGAAGTCTAAATGTGAAAAGTAGTTTTGTCCCACTTTACCTGTCAACACAAAGAAAGCCTTGGAAGCAATACAGAAGATACTTGGACTGTATCTCTCAGAAACACACTGAATTATAACCCTTCTCACAAACCACAAATGTAAGTTTGGAGAGCACCCACATAGGGAGAAGGATGTCTTTAACATTTAAAATAATGTGAGCATTTGACAGATAATGAGAAAAATAGACACTTTTCTCCCCTCATCTTCACTGCCTATTTCAACTTTGCAGGTCTTTTTCATGTGGGAGGTGTGTTTAAGCAGGGACCAAGCTCAAGGTACAGTGGGATGTCCAGTGCAGCAAAGTACTTGGCTCTACCCAGGTGCTCAGGAACAAATCAGCTGACAGTAGTTCTCCAATGAGCATTATGAGTTGCCCAGTGTATGCTGAAAGCTGGATCCCTACCTTGTCTCGAATCCCTTGTCTCATAACTTCTCTTTCAGCCTCCATCTTGGCATATTTGGCTTTTCTCTCTTCCTCTTCTTGCCTGAGGGCTTCCTGTCGTTCCTCTTCTTTCTTGGCAGCATCTGGGTCTTTCTCCTCATCCCCACCCAGCATCTTCCCCATGTCTTTGGTAGCCCCTAGAGAAAGCACAAGAGAAAAGTCAACCCTATAACAGTATGGGAAAACCATTCTCCTTCCCCAAACTCAGAACCTCCTTCCACTCCCTTTGCATCTGGAAAGGTTTCTCCTTCCACTGAGAAGGAAACACTCCCCACAAAGGCAGGAGGTGGGCAAAGCACCTAGTCTGACTGAGTGGGTTACCTGCCACTTTTGGGAGAAGCATGGCAGCAAGGGGAAAACAGTACATCTGTAGACTTGTGTGATGGCAACACAATTGGTTTGCAGTCCTGAAGGGGGCAAGCTGCCATCCATGCAATGTTTTCACTCTAACAGCTCAGTCAAGTGACTGAAGATTGATTTTTGAGAGTCTTTAATCTATCAGGCATGAGACATCCAGGAAGAAATGATATCAGGGCTAGGAAATGAATTCAAAATCTCAATTTCAGGGATGAGTAATCAGTGTCTTAATTGTTGCCAGAAATTATGCATCCCATGACAGATAGGAGCACACAGAATTAGCAACCATTTGGAGTTGTTGACGACTTATAGGCTCCTACCATGGATCAGAAAGAAGCAGCATCTCTTCCCTTGGACACCACTGCCTCTAATGCTTGGTACGTAAGTGGGATCCTGGCTCTTTCTGGTCTTCTTTCTGTCCCTGCGTGCACATTGGTCCCAAATTTTCAGGCCCTGTGAGCTCTTGAACCAATTCTTTGTTATTGTGCAAAGTCCTTGCACAATGATGCAAATGGGGAGTCTTCTTGCATGCCCTTCTATACCCACAGCACTGCATAAAGTCATTTGCCCAGTGGCACTTTCATTGACAAATGACTGGTAATGATCCAACTGGGGACAAAAGCAGGTGCTAGGGAAAGAGGGAGGGCACTTACTGTGATACTTCATCATCAGGGCACTGAAGGGCTGCAGCAGGATCAAGCATGTTTACACAGATGAAGTGAAGATATATGTCCTTTGTGAGTTGTGCTGTACTTTGCCTGGAGCAGGAGAACACCCTTCATAATTTACTAAGAAAAGTACCTTCACCCTGGAAGAACACTGTAGATGCTGGTTACTGTCCTTAGCTCCTGGGTCAAGACAGATTGGTGCTGGCTGAGATTTAAATGAGTTAATCTGAGACAGCCTTCTGGTAACACATAGTTACATGCACATACACGCATAGATATTTAACATCTCCTGCCTTGCCTAAGGCAAAGTTATCTGGCCTTTTCAAAGTCTTACACTGGAATGAGACACTGTGAAAGTCATTCCAAATAGTTGTTCATTGGCATTATTAAAGGCTAAGTGAAGGGAAAAGATTTTCACAATCCCTTATCCCTCTGTTATAAATTACCTCTTCAGTGTGCCAACAGTGCCACAGGACTGTGTTTGCTCTTGCTTTCTATGTGAATTCTTGGGATGGCTATGGTGAAACCTTGGTTCTTACAGGGAGAAAGATCTGCAACCTGTCAGGATTATTCCTTCTGAATTGCTCCAGAAATTATCAGATTAACTACTGCCTCTAACAACCACCATGAATTTGTTGAGAGGTGGGCAGATCCTGTGGCTTTTCCCCTCTGCATTTTTTTTCCGGGTCACATGTTCTCCCAGAGTCCTAAATTGAAAGTAGTCTTGAATCAAAAGCAACCCTTCAACCCCCCAAAATGTGTCAGAGAAATGGTCTCTTTATATTTCCCATAAAGAAGTATGGGGAAGGCCTGACAGGATCTGGTTATTAGAGATGGGGTTTTGCCAGGTGGGAAATAGTAGTAGTAAACATGACTGTCTCCATTAAGCTAGCTAACCACAAGCCTCTTGATTCTTCCATCCCGTTGGGAAGCCTGTGGATAAAAAGAGGAAGACACTCAGGGACCCCAAACAAACCCCAGCTGGTATGTTCGGTGGTCCCTAGCTACTGTCAGCCTTCGTGTACTGTCATGTTGCATCTTTGTCTGCAGTTTCAGAATAATACAGGAACTCTTGCATTTTGAGTGCAAATTTACTCAGACTATCTGGTGATTTCTTTTCTGGGATGCAAGAAAGATTAAATGAAACTGCAAGCAAGTTATAGTTTCATAGCAAAGGGAAAGGCAATGCAGACTAGTTGGGTCACACATGCCTATTGCAGGGATCTCACTAGGCAGCCTTACTGTGCATAAATCATTGGGGACCAATGCCAGTAACACCTTTAATTCTGGATCCCCCTCAACAAGTATTTACACTGATGATCAAACTGATTTGGATTCAATAATCTATCAAGTTTATTTTCTTCTATCTATCTTTTTAGCTTTTCTCCACTTAGAGCTACTAACACTAGCTACTTATGAAGCAGAATTCAGCAGCAAAAAGAGTTTATTTTTCCACTCTAAGCAGTACTTCTAGGCTATCATTAGGTTATAATGTCAACTCAGCTCATCATGTAAGGAATGAAATTGCATAAACTTTCTTTTATCTCTTAGACACGACCAAGATTTTGAATACTTTACACATTTGATTTTGCAGCTATTCAGTACAGACAAGAACAAGTACCTACAAGAACAAGAATGTATTTTCAGGATTGTCACAGACTCAAGGCTTAATTCACCCCTGTTTTCAAAGAAGTCACATGAATGCTGCACTGTGCTATCATTGTTAACTCATTGGAAGGAAATGTATTATGAGAAGCAAAATTTCACACTTCATGTTAACTCCAATCTCTTGTGTTATTTTTGGTATAGTTGGTATAAATATATATATACACATATATATATAAAGAACTTGGTATGGGTTTTTTTGGTGTAGTTGGTTTTTTTCTGTCTTGTTTGTTTTTCAACCTAAACTTTAGGCTTTTTTGTTAACATTCCTGGATAAGAGCTTCTGGTTTTCACAGTTCAGCAGAGGATGCTCCAGAGAATTCGTCTGCATATAACTGAGATGGATCAGGTACAGGCACAACCAGAAGGAAAGAGCAGAAGTTCTGTCCTCAAGCCTGCCTTTGAAGCTTCCAAGGAAACAGAGAGAGAACAGAATACTGAATCTGTTCATATGATAAGGCTAGGTCTTTTTATCTTCTTTCACATCCCAACCATAACATCTACCTTGACATAAAGAGAAGGCAGAGAATGTCAAAGTAATCACTAATCAATAGTGAGCTTCAATCAACATTATTTTGAACAAGACCACAGGAAGAACACAGAAATGGTTAAAGCTCCAGCATAGTATGTGCAAACTGTCAGCTTTCTGGCTATAATAAACAGCCCAGTCCCCAAAGGATAAAAAACTTCCATGAGGGAAAGCATCTCAGAGGATGTTTGTTTAGAAGACAAATAACATGGCAGACATTCCAAACTAATAGTCATTCCCTTGATCCATATGGGCTATACAACCGGGTGATCAGGTGTTAAGCCAAATACTATGAGTGCACTCGGATACAATTGCATGTGATATTTGCTGCGTTTAGTTGTCATCAGCCATTTGAAAACCAGTAATAAAGTATATGAGTGACTGAAGTGAATTTTGTAAGAAGAAAGGTGAAGAGCACATACTCAAACAGATCATGCATCTGAACTGAAGGAAAGTAGGTTCTTAAACTGTCTGATGTCTATCACAGGAGCACCACCTCCTATGAACTAACCCTTGAATAGCTGACTGTCATCAATCCAGCTTTTTCACAGATAACATAAAGTCAGAAATCAACTTGCAGGAGTAGTGCTCAATTTGCTGCTTGTTAAAAAAAAAAAAAAGGAAAAGAAAAAAATCTCCTAGATATTGACATGCAAAGTTGTTTCCTGCAAAAGGTATATTGAACAGGATAAGGATTTTTTAAGGATTATTTACAGAGAAAGAGATTAATAGGAACATCTTGGGCATTCTTAATTAAGCACAGGATGATGGAAACTTGCACACACTGTTGCTTCAGGTAAGGTTATTAAGTGAAATCAGAAGAATTTCTTTAGCACAAATCTCATTTCATTCTGCAGACAAATAGCACCCCATACCTGTTTCTCAAGAAGGCTGCATACGTGTGTACTTACATCTTAGAGGATGTTGCAGAAGTTCCCCGTCTCAATCACAGCTGTCAGAGGAAGTAGTGAGAGGTTTACCTGAAACATGCATGCCCTGAGGAAAATTTGCAGGTCTTTTGTGGCTGAACCATACTTAGATCAAACAGAGGTCAACTGATGTCTTGGAGTTTCTGAATCACAGTATGATTTTTATCACATCATCCAAACATTTGGAGCTAATCAGAGAGTACTATTGCAGAGCAGGAATGGGTCACTCATTTTAGCAGCATCACTTCAGAACCAGAAAAGAGACCTTTTTCAACAAGGTCATAATGCAAAGCTTATGTCAGGTATACAAGAATTCCTTTCTCTTTTAAGGCTATTGCCTTTGAGAAAAAAGCCTTACAGCAATCATTATGGGACTCCTTACTCTGTTCAGAAGTCAAGATTCTTAATCACTAATTTGTCAGAAAAGGCCATTTGTATGAAGGAAACAAAGGAATTTCATATGCAAATTTTAACCCAATGTGAATCATATATAAAGGAATCAGATCTTGTCCAAGTGTTTTTGTCCAAATCCCTTAGATGTTACAGAGATGTTTTCAAATTATTCCCCCTGGCTACTGTGACATAAACTTCATTGTCTCTTGCAGCCAAAATACCAGCAGATGATATTCTTTTAGAAAAAATACAAACTTAACCTCTGTTTCCTCTGCCCCCAAAACATGGTGTTATATTTCCAACCCATATACCTTCCTCCAACAAAGTCATGACATCTACTGATTACACTTGAGTGAACTAGACTTGCTGAGAGAGCAATTCTCACAACCAGAGTAAAACCCTTTTTCCAACAAGGATATCTAGATTCAAGCTTCTGCTTAGAAATGTGTCCATATGCGCTGGGTATCTGCCTTCCCCCTTAGAGTAAATGGAAACCCACATGACCTTCAGTTGCCTCTGCCTACCAATTAAGAGTGAGGTTTCCTACAGAGCCTGAATCACAGCCTAGGAATTGGAGTCCAAAGCTGCATCAAGCTTCAGGTAAAGCACACTCCTATCTTTGGTGAGTTTAGATACCTCTTTGCCTTGTCGATGCCTCACATAGATTCCTTGGTCTATGTGTCTTACAGAGCATGATGCATTTCCACATTCTGATCTAGTAAACAGTCAGCTAAGCATCACGCTAAGATCCAGGTCTATATGCACATCTTCATTGGAGACAGACTGAAAACCCAAAGCCACAGTATACAGGAGCAGAATGTGTGTTTGTGTGTGTGCATGTAACTTCTCCCTAGCATAAAAAATAGACAAGAAACAGCAGGCTCCAAAACATGTTATGTAATGCACTTCCTTTCACCCTTAAATAAGAAAGAGGTCCTTCCAGCATATCCCCAACCTCCCCTGCAGCAAAGACAAAGCCATAGATGAATGATCACTAAAGAGCATTTCACAAAGAAGCTAGTTCAGTCTCAAGAAAAATGGAAAGTAAGGAGTATGTATTCTACAGCCAGACCTAACCCCCAGATCTCTAGAAGTTGTTTGGATTTTTTCAGTCCAACTGCAACACATTTCTGTTCCACAACACCTTGCAAAATCAACTGAAGTATCCATGAGTTTTTCTGACTCCCCGAATGAAACAGCCTCAAACTTACTACTCCTAACTCATTATCTGGTACACAAATAACTTCTGCAATTTTGTTTAAGCCCAATAGGAATGTAAATTTTCCCTCTTAGGACTGAATGAAAACAAAACAATGGCCTTGGGACTTTTAGCAACCAGATGGGCCAAGAAGGAAGAAATAAAGAACATCAATGAGCTGTACAACCTCATTTTTGTCTTTCGCTCTGAAAGTTCTTGATATTACAAGATGGTTTTGACGACTTGCACTTTCCAATAGTTTTTTATCTCACTCTTCTTTTAAAACATGACTGGGAAAGAATGAGTGAACTGAGTTCTTCAGGATCTCTGGTCAGCAAGATCTCCTGTGTTCCCTTCTGAAACTTATGGTCTGTATAGTGTGAGCTTTTCAGACATACCCTGCTGCCTTTCTTCAGTCTCCTCATCTGTAAAGAGGCAATGAATCTCTCTCCAAGACTTTGTGTTCTGAAGGGTCAGACAATGTAACGCAGCTCCTGATTTATTACTTTTTTTTGAGTAGGCTTTTGTCAAGAAATGCCTGTTTCAATGCAGAGTTTGGTACAACCCAATGGAAAGTTATCATAGTTGACATGAGCAAAAAAGGTTACAAACTACGTAATCAAAAATCACTGTATTCGGACTACACCCAGTTCAAGAACCCTTAATTGCACAGACAATTTTTTTCTTGTCAAGTATGAGATCAAAATAATTCATCCACAAAGACCCAGTACATACTACCAACTGAACAGAATAAAACCTTTGAACTTTCCACACCACTGGGGCAATCTGGTTGTCTGCCTCATCTTTCTGTCTTCACAAAAATGAAGAAAGGCAAAGAAGGGCCTGGCCCGTAGGGATCCAGACCATAACACCTCTTTAGGAAGAAAAAAATCTCCCTGGTATCAGTGCAATAAGACAATAGTGAGGAAAGATTTTATTGCCTGTGTCCACATTAACCCTCTGCTCTTTGCAAGTACAAAAAGTACTCCTACCTCTGCTCTACATACATTTAGGAGTAGAACAAAAGAATGCTTTTAAGCATTGTTTTACTCTTTTGGAAACAAAAGAGTACAGCTCCACGCTTGCTGTAGAAAGCTGATTTCCTGCAAATGTTTGCACATTTCTTCAGTGATAAGAACAAAGATGCTTCTACTATCTGCCTGCTATTCCTTCAACTAGGAGATAAAGGTGCTGTGTCTTTTCCTTCTGCAGTTTTATTTGCTACCAGATCACTGTTTTACATCAAAAATAGTAAATGCCACACTAACACTTTCAGCTGAAAAAAAGCCCTGACTTCCTCCCGTTAAAGTTTCAATAAAAATGTAACAGCCCTTCAGGAGGGTATTGCATGGTATTCCAAAGTGGTACTTGCATGAAGGAAATACTGTGTTTATATATTAGTACTGAATAGCACCAACAGAACCAGTACAATGTATTAATTAACAGTAACTAATACACCTACTGATATACATTAATAATTCCTCTTTATAAACAAAGAACTGATGACAAGTTCATTTGAGGAGCTTACTTGACAAATGATAGTATCTCTGAAAATGCCGTTATCTGGTCTTTTGGTACGGTGGGGATCTCTGATAAGGATCATTAACATTGTATTAAATAAAGAAATTCTTAATGAAATTCAAAGCTTAAACCAGACATGGATTTCTTTCTGTGTTTACCTTTCCAGATCCACTCAGCACAAGTGTCTTACACAACTAAGAAGGGACATGTTTACATGCATTTCTGCTCCCTGGGCTGCTCTATGGTTTTAGGCTTATTTCCAGTTCAGTGAGATGCCTATCCTTTTCAGTGTTAACTTTTCTGAGATATCACAGAAAAATAAAATGGGAAGGAACCCAGTGAGGTCCATCTGAATATATTAAGTAGTGAGCCATGGATCATGGGTACGGTGCAAGTTATGTAGTGACAGAACACAAATGGGCATGAGGAAGGAGTAGAAAAAGACCACTCAAAG
This sequence comes from Limnodromus scolopaceus, assembly GCA_028565335.1. NCBI lineage: Eukaryota > Metazoa > Chordata > Aves > Charadriiformes > Scolopacidae > Limnodromus > Limnodromus scolopaceus. Next base: position 51,604,215 of record JAOXNO010000020.1, on the reverse strand, counting down.
CTTCAGTTTACTTTGTTTATAGATGTACACTATTGAGAAAAACCTGCACAGGAAGGTATGGATTTTTTTTTTTATTGTGTTCCTTTTGCCCACACACAAAGGGGTTAGATTACTTCCAAATAAATGACAATGCAAGACACCAGCATAGGCTATCCCTTGCCACAGGGATCAGCCTTATGCTGTTCCTGCCAGCCTTTTGTCTGACCTGCTACAGAGGGACTGTAGACTTGAAAGCACAACAGTAAATAAGGCTGTGGTCAACAGCTAGCTGGCTGCTGCAGTGCTCACCACATTGTAATACAGACTTCGTATGCTTTCAGCCTTTTCATTTGTCCTCCATCATCTCCATTATTCAGGTTGTTGGTCGGCTTGCTGTTTTCTCAGCATCTCTAGTAATTCCCATTCCTCAACCTAGTGGAATTCACTAACTCAGTCCTTTCTGTTCTCTGAGTGCTAATGCTAGGATCTAAAATATTCCCTACCATCAGGTTACCAGAAAAGATGTGGTCTAAGGATACCAAACACCTAGAACAAAGGCTTCACTGAGACCCGTCCCATGTTACAGGTACCAAGACAACCTGTTAGAGGTAATAGTGAGAAGTGACTCACAGAATTGGCACTGTGACAAGACACTAGGTGATCATTTGGGTGATGAAGACATTAGGGTGATCATCAGCACAATATCTGTTGTCCATCTTTTCTTCTTCCACATCCTGGGGTTTTTTACAACATCTTGGTCTGTGCTCATGGTATGACATCAAAAACACCTCTTCTTTCTTCAGTAAAGGTTTCTGAACAAACAGGCATCTGCGCTGATTGTCCAAGTTTAGATCAAGAAGCCTTTCTTTTACTGTCCCTGGGGATCTTTGCTTTAGCCATTCCCCATCCCCAGACTCAGCTTTCTCTGTCTCTGGTATGTTAGTTCAGTCTTTCTCTCTTTCTCTGTGTATCCAGACAGACAAACTGCATTGCTCAGAGGTTTTCTTGTTGGGAAAAAAACTGGTAAGTTCAGCAAACTCTGTGTAATATTTAAGGATATTGGGAACTCTAGGTATTTGGAGACAGCTGCCTATTCTCACCACTACAGTACTGTTTCTTTTCCCTTACACACTCAAAGACAGATTTTAAAGGCTGATGTTGAAAGGCCTTTCTCAAACTTGGTATAAATCCTTGTGAAGGCACATAAAGCTTCCCATGAATTATTTTTTCCAACATTTTTCTGAGATACCAGTAGGTCCTAACATGTTCAAGAGCAACGTTTTGCTCTGCAGATGAGTATTGAAGCCCAAAACTGAAAGAGGTAGATAGCCATGCTAACAGAACTTAATTGTAGAATCACAGACCCATAGAATGGTTTGGGTTGTAAGGGACTTTAAAGATCATCAGATTCTAACGCCACTGCCATGGGCAGGGATACCAGCCACTAGACCAGGTTACTCAAAGCCCCATCCAGCCTGGCTTTGAACACCTCCAGGGAAGGGGCATCCACAACTTCTCTGGACAACCTGTTCCAGTGTCTCACTACCCTCACACAAAAGAATTTATTTCTGGTGTCTAATCTAAATCTACCCTCTTTCGGTTTAAAACTTTTAGCCCTTGTCCTATCACTACACTCACTCATAAGGCTCCCACCCCATCTCTCTTGTAGGCCCCCTTTTGGCACCGGAAGGCTGCTGTAAGGTGTCCCTAGACCCTTCTCTTGTCCAGGCTGAAAAAACTCAGCTTTGTCAGCCTGTCTTCATAGGAGAGGTGCTCCAGCACCCTGATCATCTTCGTGGCCCTCCGCTGGACCCATTCCAACAGGTCCATGTCCTTCTTAAGTTGGAGACTCCAGAGCTGGACACAGTACTCCAGGTGGGGTCTCACCAGAGCAGCGTAGAGGTACAGAATCAGCTCCCTTGACCTGCTGGCCACACTTCTTTTCATGTAGCCCAGGATGCAGTTGGCTTTCTTGGCTGTGAGCGCACATTGCCAGCTCATGTCGAGCTTCTCATCAACCAACACCCCCAAGTCGCACTCCTCAGGGGAGGTCTCAATCCATTCTCCACCAAACCTGTATTTGTGCCTGGGATTGCCATGACCCAGGTATAGGATCTTGCACTTGACCTGGCTGAACTTCATGAGGTAGGCATAGGTCCACCTCTCAAGCCTGTCCAGGTCCCTCTGGATGTCATCCCTTCCCTCCAGCATGTTGACCACACCACACAGCTTGGTGTCATCGGCAAACTTGTTGAGGGTGCACTTAATGTCTCTGCTAAAGATGCTAAACAGCATTGGTGGCTGTATCAGCCCCTGAGGAACGCCACTTGTCACTGGTTTCCTTTTGGATATTGAGCTGTTCACTGCAACCCTTTGAGTGCAGCTATCTAGGCAATTACCTATCCATGGAGTGGTCCATCTATCAAATCCATGCCTTTTCAATTTAGAGACTTTACAAGCTGCTGGAGAGTCTCCTTTGGCAATAAAAAGAAAGTATTCTTTTTAGAACAAGACCCTGCCAGCTTCATCAGCATAATATTTTTCACTAAGATCTTAGTCTCCATATTATTTCCTCTGCAAAGTTTCTCTCTAGCTGTGTAGAGCAGTACAGTACTTACATACAAACCAATGTCTAATCTCTACAGTATCTGTGCATTTGTACAATAAATGGCTGTTAAAAGTCCTTCTCCTATTTTCTCTTTCTAGCTTATAAATATCAATTCATGTATTTAAGTGAATTCTTCAGTTAGTGTTTGTGTTATTGCTTTACACTGTTGCTACATCCTTTTTATATCACTTTAACTAGAACAATAGAGTTGCCTGTGTGATGTGTGTGGAGAAATCATTTTCAGATCACATCCATCTTACAGGATCTCAGATGCAACAATGACACTATCCTGGACATATGGGGTCTCTCTTCTTCCTTTCATTAGAATGATAGAATCATTTAGGTTGGAAAAGACCTTTAATATCATAGAGTCCAACTATTAACGTAACACTACCAACTCCACCACTAAACCATGTCCCTAAGCACCCCATCCACACATCTTTCAAATACCTCCAGGAATGTGATTCAACCACTTCCCTGGGCAGCCTGTTCTAGTGCCTGATAGCCCTTTCAGTGAAGAAGTTTTCCTAATATCCAACCTAAACCTCCCCTGACATGACTTGAGGCCTTTTCCTCTTGTACTATTGCTTGCTACTTGGGAGAAGTCACCTTGCTACAACCTCCTTTCAGGTAGTTGTAGAGAACGATAAGGTCTCCCCTCAGCCTCCTTTTCTCCAGGCTAAACAACCCCACTTCCTTCAGCTGCTTCTCATAAGACTTCTGCTCTAGACACCTCACCAGCTTTGTTGCTCTTCTCTGAACACTCTCCAGCACCTCATTGTCCTTCTTTTAGTGAGGGGCCCAAAACTGAAATTTTTGACATGCAGCCTCATCACTATCAAGCACAGCAGGACAATCGCTTCCCTAGTCCTGCTCAGCACACTATTCCTGATACAGGCCAGGATGCTGTTGGCCTTCTTGGCCACTTTGGGCACACTGCTGGCTCATATTTATTCGGTTGCCAACCAACACTCCCAGGTCTTTTTCTGCTGGGCAGCATTCCACCCCTCTTTCCCAAGCCTGTAGCATTGCATGGGTTTGTTGTGACGCATATTTGTGACCTATATGCAGGACCTCATACTTAGCCTTGTTGTTTGTTATTGTGTTTGTTTGTTGTTTTTTTTTAAATTGCAAATCGCAGTTTCTGTTTCATGACAAACTAGAAACAGACACTGGGCTAATACATATCTGTTATTTGTAATGACCCAACAGGGCTTTTTCTACGTTGAAGCAGGTACTGCATTTTATAATAAATTTGTGAAAGATTCAAACACTGTCAATGGCTTGTCAGCAGTACCTCATTTGTATGCATCAGTCAGTGTTATTCTTGCCCCTTATTATGCTGTGCACATTCAATTTAGTACACTTCATATCTCTGAGCAGTGAAATGTTCACTTCAGTTGATTCATTAGTTTGCAAACCTCCTTTGCTGTAAAAAATAAGTGCACTTCCTAGTTGAAATAGTTTATATTCCCTGATGGACTTTCATTCATTCTTTCTCTGCTCTGTGACCGCTTGTGAAGCCTACAAGGCAGCATGAACAATTATTTTCTGATACATAATGTATTGTATGCCAAACTGCTATTAATATCATAAGATGGCAACATTTCATGTCAGGAACTACAAGATGGTGGTACACAATGAGATGATTGAGATGAATGTACAATGCAAATGTGGGAAGAAAAAGTTTATTATCTACCTCTGACCTGAGGGTGATACGGTTTTGCAGCAGAAAGAAACCTAAGGCTAGTAGAGGTGTTGATACAGTCTGCTGCAGTTTGCTTTTGAAACGTTAAAAAAGTCTCAGTTCCACACATGCACACATCTCACATTCTACAGGAGATTGATTTCCTTTTTACTTGAGTGCATCATTCTGCAACACTAAACCACGATGAAACACTTGTACCATTGTCTTTGTGGACACACAAGTCCTTAGGAAAGGCTGGCTATTATTTCAGTCACTGGTAAAAGTAATACTCCTGTTGACTGCAAATAGACTGTCTGGAAAAGTGGTGAGCTCACCTAAGCAGGTCCCATTGAAGATAAGACCAGAAAGTCAGCTCAAAGAATATAGTTTTTCTTCAATGTTTTAAACATAATTTATATTCTACTGTTGTTACAAAAAGCTTTATTGCAGTGTGCATGTGTGTTTAAGTAGCATACTTGCAACTCCAACATTGTCATACCGGGGAACATCTGACAATGCACATGTAAAGTTTGATGTGAGCAGAGCCAATGTGTCCAGGTCAGCCTGCCCCAAAATAATGCCTTGGGTTGGGAATACACCATCAGACTAGCCCAGCTCATCACCTTACTGGCCCAGATACCTCCAAAAGTAAAAGTTAGGCTTTCACCCCCATATACTTTATGCAGACTTTTTCACAAACACATATCTCGAAGGAGCGTTCTCCCTTCCTCATCACACACCGATGCCTCTGTCCCCTGCTGAAGAGCACCAGGTCATGAGCTTTCAAGGTCGTGTAGCTGTGCAAGGAGGAGCCACAAGGAGGTGTTTTTGTACCTGAGACCGCAACACACAGCAGGCCTGAGCCTCCTTTTACCTATCTCCTGCCAGTTAAATCCTGCTATAATCAGTAGGACGAAAAAGCAAAAGCTAGAAACAAAAATAATCATCAGACTTCAGCACCCAGGACTAAGATGATATTCAGCCACTGTGCCCCTGCTGTATACAGGCAGATTGTACAGGAACAGAAGTGAAAATGATACAGACATGATGGAGATCCTGGTGTACCAGACTGAGCTGCCAGCTGAAGAGTGCAAACCTAACTGGTCTTTTGGAGGCATATTATTCCTCCATATCTGAAAGGCCGCAGACCTTTACTTATGTTGCAAAGTGTGTGCAATGCTAGTTAAAAAACACTCTGCCTTGCCACAGGCACATTGTATAAATATGGTTTCAGCTGCATTACACCAAGATAACAGGCCATTCACTGAGTGAACTGTTCTTTTAAGATATTACATTCTACAACTCTTTTCCATAAAAGAAAAGACAATGCCTTTTATGACTGGGTAAGGGATTAAGAGACAAATTAAGACTAATAGAATTAACAGGGATTAATATAACAGGAGGTTCTGTTGCTGCCTCTGTTCTAGAGCTGTTGTATGCACCTTTGGGAGGTACCCACATTTCTCCTTCTGAGGACTTTTGTTCATCTTCACTGTCTGCATTGTAAACCCTCTGGAGGCAGGCATTTTTGACCTTCATCTCTGTAACTACACCTGGTAGGGTTCAGTCCCATTCTCAGGGGGACACTCCATGCAATCCCACAATCAAAAAGCAGGGATCAATTCCTGTGTGCCATAAACACAGTGTTTTCTATTCCCGTTCTGATCAATAATCCCTGGAAAGTGCTTGTCTTGCCTTCTTGACCACTCTGACCCAGCTAGAGTGTAGCTATAAATAATCTCTGCTAGCCAGATGCCACAATCCAGCTACCCAGGTTCCCTTTCTAGTCCAAGAATATCTACTCCAGAAATTCAAAGAGCTTGGGATAAAATTCTTCTGGCCAGCTGATATCTTCTCTGGACTTGGTGGCTGGATATCTACTGATGGAGAAGAGAACCTAAGCACCTTGTTCACATGATCCCACCTGCACTGCAACATTCTGGCATTAGTCATATGCAGCTTAAAGTTTCTACAGAAAAAAAAAAATAATAATAATTTGAAAGCAGGTCTGCTTGCCACAAAATTTATTTGCCTGAGATTTATGATTGTTTCAGTCTTGTTTCCTTGCTTCACAGAAACTATTCACTTTGGCAGAGAAAGAATAGTTGAACCAAAAAAACATTGCTAAGTGTGCAAATCTCTGCTGTTCTAGTAGATTTCTAATAGATTTCCTACAGTCATGCTGGTGACAGATGGTGACAGATTCTAGACCTTCTCTGTTGCTTGGAAAATGACAATCTTCCCTTTCTGCCACTTTACACTGCTCTGGTGAGACCTCACCTGGAGTACTGTGTGCGGGTCTGGAGCCCTCAATATAAGAAGGACATGGACCTGAT
>JAOXNO010000020.1:51584238-51597505 GCA_028565335.1 Limnodromus scolopaceus | reverse complement strand
ATAGAAGAAGGACATGGACCTGATGGAGCGGGTCCAGAGGAGGGCCACAAAAATGATCAGGGGGTTGGAGCACCTCTTCTATGAGGACAGGCTGAGGGAGCCGGGTTGTTCAGCCTGGAGAAAAGGAGGCTCCAGGGGGACCTAATAGCAGCCTTCCAGTACCTGAAGGGGACCTACAGGAAGGCTGGAGACAGTCTGTTTACAAAGGCTGGTAATGACAGAACAAGGGGTAATGGCTTTAAACTGGAGAAAAGCAGATTTAGATTAGGCATTAGGAATAAGTTCTTTACTATGAGGGTGGTGAAGCACTGCAACAAGTTGCCAAGGGAGGTGGTTGAGGCCCCTTCTCTAGAGACATTCAAGGTGAGGCTTGATGAGGCCCTGGGCAACCTGGTGGAGTTGGGGGTGTCCCTTCTGACTGCGGGGGGGTCAGACTAGATGACCTTTGAAGTTCCCTTCTGGCCCAGATGATTCTGTGATTCTATGGTTTCTGATTGATGTGGAAGATGAGCTTATCCATGGAGCCTATCCAGGAATCCCAGACAACATCAGCCTGTCAGACAATCCTGCTGACTGAAATCTCCCTGTTATTTTAAAGAAAAGATAACAGGAGAGACTGGAGCAACACCATACCGCAGTAACTTTGGTGACACGTATATATGCATACAGTGCTTCACAACTGGCATCAGGCTTAAACACATCTAAAGAAAGCAGTGAGGCTGAAGAATTCAGCACAACATGACTTCCCCCTCTGGTGGGAGGCAAGTCACCTACCTCTGCTGCCATGGAGGGGCATTAAATGCTGCTCCCTGTGTGTTCCAAGGTACCAGATTCAATACTTTATGCTAGCACCAAAGTCAGATGAATTTGTTCAATAGAATTAAGAGCAACAAAACAATAAAACAATCTAAGAAGACTTAGCAAGGTGCTATGGCTGCCTTGGTTCCCCAGTCGCTGGGTGGGAGATTGCAAACTGTCCCTCTGCCCCAGCAGATTTCCCAAGAAGGCATGCCTCCTTGAAGGGTGCTCCTGTAGAAGCCTATTAGCAGGAAGAAATAATACTGCATAAGGGCACTGGGACTGGGTATGAGCTAAACCATCACTAAAATGCAGCATACTACCATAGCAAAGTTTTAAAGGCATTGCAGTCAAATCTTCAACAATCATTATGAGCCTTTTTCAGGCAGCAGAATTCTTCTGATGAGTCATCATATGTAATATACTCTAACTGTTGAAATTACTTAACTATCAGAAAAAGTAGTAACTCCTTAGAAATAATTAATGCCCTTTCACTTATTTTCTTAATATACTTCAAGAAATATGGAAGCTTGGAAGAGCAATGTAGGAATACACTTATGCTGTGACACTTCTTGGCAGCTACAGTGATATCGGTGGGGTGGTACTGTACCAGACAAAGAAGAATACTCTTTGGAATGGGCTGTTACTCAAATTAGGTGCTTGTAAACCTCAGCTTATTACATACAATAAAGCTGTGCCTGAAGAAATGTTAACTTGTTTTCTGTCAGTGATGTTTTCTCAAGCCTGAGGGTCAGTAGGTAGGCTGCGAGTAGAGGAGAGAGAGTTTTCATAAGCTGTGGAACTTCCATAGTCAAGAAATAACAATGGTTGCAGACACACCATGCCCGGAATTTAAAGAAACTCTTTAAATTTTGTTTGCTCTCAGTAGTTTCTTCATACACCCACAGACAGAAACATAACATATATACTTACACACACACACACACAATATGGTATCTGCTAGCCAGACTAGCTCTCTCTTCTCTCTGCAGCTTGGGTTATTTCAGTTGTATGTGGGAGTTTCATCTATTATGCAGCACTAATAGAACATAAATAAAACCCCAAACAGACAAATCTACCAGGAAAGAAAAATTCAGACAGTAAAAGGCAAAGTGTGCCTCCACGACTATCAGAGCAGAAGCTATCAAAAGATTTTACCTTCTCTTATTAAAAAAAAATGAATACAAAAGAAAACCCCAAACCCAGAAATTGTCCAGGTGATAACTCCAACAGGCTTATTAACAGATTTGACATCATTTGAGGTGACAGGATTCTTTGTCAATGCATGAAAATTTTCCTTAACAAAGGGAATCGCTTTGCGTCTTTTAGTATCCCTACCCTTGCACAATCCCTATCCAGCACTGCCAAAGCTAGCCCAGAATCAGCAAAGGGGTACATACATATATCCCTGCAGAACAGGTACAGTATAATTTGCAATGTCTTTTGAATGGAGGTGCAAATGAGGAGTCCCAGGCTACAAGGGCTTCCTTGGTGAAACCGAGGCAGAGGAGTGTATTTTCAACTTCACATGAGAGGTGCTTCAAAGTCCTGCACCTGCACTGAATGACTTCTCACCCAGGAGTCTTTCTGTCACCTGCTGCAGAGCCTTAGTTCATTCCCTCCTCTGGGATCACTTGACAGATCACCTGATGATGCAGTCCTGCCTGCATCTCTCCAGCAGCCATGCCCAGTCTGACTCCTCCCTGCCTCTCATCCCTGGGCTTGCCCATCACTGTGGCTTGAGGGAGCTACGTCCATATTACCATTAAGCTACACTGTCCTGGTAAAGTAGCTCTGCAGATGCTCTCAGCCCATTCTCACCTCCTGCTTCCCACTGTCTTTGATTCACACAAAAGTTACACAGCATGAACGGTCTCCTCTCTCCCCCCACATGCATGCACACCTTGTAGCCTTTCCACTGGGACAACAGTGAAACTTTAAGATGAGTATTTCTTGAAAAGAGTTGACAATGTGCTGCTACCTGCAGGCAAGCTTAGAATGCAGCACCAAGTATCCCAATATGCTGAAACAGACATGCATGGATAAACTCGCTTTTCCGGCCACCTGTCTCCATAGTTTAGAGCTATTAGCACCTGTAGACAGAATCAATTTCTGTAAGAACTAGCACATTCTGACCACTGTTTTCTAAACACTGCTGCCTCTCCAATGGCCTTGGGTCTGGTAGCTACGATAGAACTTAGCAAGACAGTTGCCCGGCCTTTTTGAGGATTTCATGCAGGTCACTAAGGGACTATTTTCAGAAAGCTGCAAAAATAAGAAAGATCTCCATAAGGTGGAGAGAAAGCAGTGCTGCAGTCCTTTGGACCCTGCTGAGTTCAAAGCTTTCAAGAGATCTGAGATGCCAAAACTCTGTCATAAGAAACAAAGAGCTAAAATCTCTTTCAGCCTGAGACATATGGTTTTATTTGTAAAAAAGTAATAAAAAAAAATCACAATAGCAATGCAGTCATTAACATATCACATTGTTTCATAATCTAAGCGACCAGAAGTGCAAATGGAAGGCTGAAAATTCCTTTCAAAAAACTAGGTGAAAAAAAAATAAAATGAGAAATAATTATCTTAATGTCTAACTTACAGGAAAATACTCCTAAACTGTTGTTCGTGATTCAGGTCTGATAATTAGGAAAGATGTGTGATACTATTTTCAAAAATGTCATTGTTGTGATGATTGTTTCTCACCTAGAAACTTAAAATTCTTTGTGTTGGTAAGAAGCAGATTCAATATGAAATGTTTGATCTGCAAGTCCTTTGAAGTTTGTATCTATAGAAGATAGACCTGAAGAAGTTGCCTTCATAAGCACGTAGCTAGAGAGTGTCAGAATCTGGATTGCTGTGCCTCTTTAGTAGACACAGTGCCTGGATTTGGCCTGGCCATTGTCTCTTTTCAGATGCGCTACACGCTGAATTAGCCTTTACTGATGATCAACAGAACTCTAAACTCCACATCACTATCTTCCCTTCTACCAAGGTGACTTCACACTTTTGTCACTGTCTGTGAATCCTTTTCAAGAATCTCATCGCACAGTTTGCAACTCAGACCTTTGAACACCTGAAAAAAAAACTTGTCATTTTTTCCTGGTAGACAGTGAGCAGTAAATTTACTCTGACATCCGGAACACCATTTCTCAGGACTAAGAACATCCCAAGGCAAGTCCATTTCCTTCAAATACCTGGAAAGAACAAGAAATATCTTCTACTCCCAAATGAAAGAATGTAGCGTTTCTGTTGCACACATTCCTACTCTAGAGACAGGCCTTCTCTTTCACCCCAGTATACGCGATTCTGGTTCCTGCAGAGCCCAACGGGTAACATTGTCAAAAACAAGGCTGCTTTTTCTTTTTATATTGAGAGAAAAAGTTTTGTGAGATGGGTCCTAAGGTAGGTTTTATCATTTGTTGACAAATCTAAGGACACTCCAGCTATCCGACACTACTGAAGTTTGTACTGTAGGCTGTTCTGAGGATGCCAGGATGAAGCTGTCTCCCTTTTTCAAAGCAAAAGTCATGAACTTAGCTTGAGTGAGAATGACCCATATGGCTACCTGAAGCACCAATCAAAGCTTGGCAACATGCTAACCCATTACCAAAGACAGTCCTTTCCTGTCCAAACAGCACAAGAATGGTAAAGGAAATACAGTAACACTATTACTATATTCAAAAAAACCCTTTCCATTTATAATTTAATCTAAACATTTGCCACATCTGAAAACAAGAACAAGACAAGATTTCGTTCCTGTGAGGCAGAACGTCAAAGGACTCACTGAACTATCACTAGGCAAGGCCATCAGGTTGAGAGGCCACCATGTGGTCAACTTCTGTGGGCCTCACATCAAGATCAGGCTACATAACCCTGTCTCACATAACATAACCAGGCTGCATAAACCTCAATCATATAAAATCCTGATTCAGCAGCCCTTTTCATGCATCACTCAGAAGAGAACCCACAGATATGAAGAAAAGATGAGTTCTTGGTACCTGTTTCATATCCTGGTGACTCATTCACTCCATCATAGCAAGACCTTCACAACCCTTCTAGAACACGCAGATCTCAGTACAAATGATCTTGAAAGAAGGAAGGTAACGTTTCTTGTAGAATTTTATAGTAGTGTACTTCAGGAGACAAAAGCCACAATGTGCTTTTAAACACCAAGGGAGCAAACTTGGAAGTCACCTTACAGCCTCCATTGTACAAGATGTGCTTGTTCTATTTTCAGTCTTACATCAGTAACACTTTTTCTCACCCTTTTTAATATATAGGCCATGCCTGCTATTGATTGATGTATTTTTCAGCATGGTATGGAGTTACCTCAGTCTATAGAATTACTCAGAAAAGCTCAGGGGATCAGGAGATAATTGGGCAAGAAAAATAATCAATGTCATTTCTGTACCTGCTTTTTACTGCAGGAGTGTCAAAAGAAAATTGAAGGACATGGAACACTTTTGAACCAGAAGAAAATGTTTCTTGGAAACTTTTCTATAGAAGATTTTTAAAAGTTGCACAATTTAAGATTTCACATCCTCTTTTTGGGATGAAAAATGAGGAAAGCAAGATTTTAATGGCTCACAGCTGTAGATAAACCTCAACTCACAGAAATACTACATAAATGAAAGAGCCAACAATGCAGTCCTAAAACTAAACTTATTTTTATAATGCTTATGGAGTAAAAAAGACAAGGAAACAGTTGTGTAAGAGTGTTGCTCTGACTCCTTGAATTTACCTGTATTTACATGGGAACACCTTATTATGTAAGCAACACAGTTTAATTCACCCTGCATTCATTACTTATATGAATGTTACCTTCTCTGGCACTCTAGAGCAAGTATTGCAAACAGTGGTCAGGATTGCTCAGGCACCAACTATACCTCATGGAAATGTATTTTTAACTTCAGGAGCTGCTGTCTATTGTTGTAGGTCTACTAAGCCTGATCTCCAGAGATACTCTGTCCCTCTTGCTGTACTACAGAATTGAGGATACAGCATGAGGCTACGAAGCAGCCCTCCACAAGTCTTTTTTTAAGAGGCACTATTGCCAATCTGAGCAACAGAAAAGTCAGGATTTGAAAGAGATTCTGAAGGGACACCCGTGCCCCAAAACTTGATTACTATGCTATGGTATAGGTTTGCTCTGAACAAGGAATATAGCATATGATTCTAAATACCCTGGCAGCAAATCAAGCATGATCAGCTGGGATTGCATCCTGCTCTTTTCTAAGCATTTAAAGGTGGGAGGAGCAGCATCCCTCACAGACGAGAAAAAAAAGACCACCATATTCACTTGGTGTACGAATTTTAACTACTTCATAATCTGAGATTACAATATCATGCTAAAAAGTTGCATTTTTTTTCTTGTAGTAACGAGATGTTCTATGCAGGTGCAAAGCTTTTCATTGGACCCTTGTAATTACAAATCTGCATCTGAATTATTACCAAACTGATTGTTTCACATTAGAATTGTACAATAGTCAATGGCTTGTTCAAGTAGCTTAATGCTGTCATGGAAGCATCACAATGAGGCCTAGTACCTAGGGGAAGGATTAAATTCTCTTATTCCATTTTTTTCCCCAGTCCATTCCTATGGACTGTGCTGAATGCAAATATGATTCATTATGTCATTAGTGCCCAAATGGAACTAGAAATAGCCTGATGCATACTTAAAATGGAGTAATTGGAAGATAACATGAGACTTTGGCAATAGTTGACTTTGAAGGGCAACTTCTGCATCTCTGAGTTTGGTTCTGGTGTTCCTGTCTCCTCTCCCCTAAAGTCAGGGAGAACCCACACACAGCTCATTAGCTACACTGACCTCTCTGATGTGAACCTGAGCGCTTCAGTATTTGCAGAAGGTAAGAGAACACTGTTGTCAGATGTCAGGCCTGTATTTTTGGTGGCAGCAGAGCTCCTGTACCTGCCTAGTAGTGTGCTCGTAGTAGTAGCTGATGTACCTGAATGAACCCAGCTGGGAGGTATCCAAGGTAGATCATTCATCATGCTCCTTTCCAAGCTTTTGGTGACATTAGCAGTGCTGGTGAACCCAGGTGGTTCCTAGCCAGTTGGGAGCCCTCTGGCTACCCAAGCCAGCCAAGAGAGAACAGGGGAATTCCTAAGAACAACTCAACACACCTGTGGCTATCTACAAAAGGTCACCAGCATCCAGAACCAGAGTGTCTACTATACATTAAGAGTGCTGTCTTTCCCTACTCCAGGCCAAGAGACAAAGTAATTGGCTTTTTAATACCTACTTTCTACAGTAGAATGTGGAATTATCATCTTCTAAAAACCCCTTATCCTTGGAGAGGGACAAGCACACACATATTTGCTATGGAGAACTAGTTCAGTTCAGGTCTTTTGTACCCTTAGTACTTGCTCTGGAATCAACAGTCACTGAAGCAAGGCCGACATGACACAAAAGCATCCTTTCAAGGCAATAGCTTGCTTGTTGCTAAAGAGGTAATCCAATGTGTGGTCTGCTGCATTTTTCCTTGTTCTTCCTGACCCATAATGCTGTAGTTATACACAGAGACCATATGCAGGGGAAAAGAGGGAAATGCCCAATTAAAAGCTTTACATAGAGAAACAAATATTGTTCAGCTATTCACTTCAATGGCCAATTAAATACATTTAGGATCCTCAGGTAGGTAGGTCTTCTCTCCTCTGGGTTTACAACCCAGAACTGCAGGCATAAGTAAGAACATCAAAATAACAGTTTAAGCATTGAGTTGTTCAACAAATGCACTCTAGAAGAATTAGTAGGAGGGACTGTTATTTTCAATCCATCTGCAACCTCAACTGCAACTGGATTCAGTCTCATTTTTGTAGAGAGATGGGCTGTAATACACAGAAGCTGCCCATTTTTTCCCGTGAAAAGCTGAGAGCTCACTCTATGTGTAAGAAAAAAAAAAGGAATTAAAAAAAAAGAAAAAAAGATTTAAAGAGAATATATTCTGAGTTATAGGAAGTGAACACCTTTTAAATTGAATCAAAAGAAACTTTCTAATCAAAGGTTAGAAAGATCTTCTAGCAGTGCAGCAAAGTTTATCAATGTCTGCTAACAGAAATAGTCTGAAGTGGTAACCTGAGAGAAGCACAGTGCACTTTGTGGTGTGTGTATGCAGTCAGCATCTGTGAAGACTAAGTTCACATAAATGTGTAATATAGATTCTGTTCGCACTGCAAGAAAGGTCTGTGCAGCTTCTCAAGATAAGTGAGTTGATATGAAAGTAGGTCATCAAGGATGATAGGTATGGGACAGCTTCAGTCCAAGAAACTATTAAAAGAGTGGAACTTTCTGGTCTGGGAAAAAGACACATTGCTGGAGCTCTAAAGAATTGGGAGTGACTGGGAGAAGGAATGATTCTTCATTGTCTCTTTAGATACAAGAGCTATGCAGGAACTAAGGAGAAATCAAGTTTCAAACAAAGTTAGTATGAGGAAAAATCCAGAGAAACAGAAGAATGGGCTTATTCATGAAGCAAGTAACTGACCTGTGAAAGTCCTCGACGCAGGATATTGCAAATCCTATGTATTTCCACAGCATGGAGAGAAGAATAGAGAAGATAAAGAAGAAAAAGAGAGCTGCTAAATATAAAGAAAGTACTTTCTGTACAAGAAGTTCCTGAAACACCAGAAGTTCCTGATTGTTGGAAACTGGGAAAATATTTTGGGAATCGTGATTCTAAACTTCCATGATTCTTACGGTCTTCACTATGAGCAGCAACAGGATGGTGGGCTCAAGAGAGCTGTGGTTTTATCCTGGTGGACCGGTTAAGTTCCAGCAGTGCATGATGTTGATCTTAGATTAGGATCAAGGGAAAATCAGAGTTTATACCCATAGATTATTAGGTTTCAGCACTAGGCTGGAGGCAGTGGTATCAATGGAAATTGAGGCCTTTGTGTAAGATTCCTTTAAAAAAAATACAATAAAATGTGACATTATAAATCTTACTACAATTTCTGGAAGCTAAGGCACACCAACTAGCCTGATGTCCCATCAAGACATGATTTCCTTTGTTGCCTTTTAACACCCACAGTGAAAGCAGGGTGTGGGTATTTTTGTGTGATTTTACAACGGTACACCTGGTGTGGACAATTTCTTTAAGTTTTAAAAAGGCAGTTACTATTAGAAGATTTCGACACACCAAGTCTGTTCCACCAGATCCTTTAGAAAGTAAAATGAGATATCACTAAATATAACATGCCAAATTATTGCACTTGCTTCCATTTCTTTCCTAGCTACAGCAGAACCCCTTTGGGCCACAGGAGTGCACTCTGTCAAGGGAAAGGCGCCTGAGCTCATGCTGACATCAGTTTCACAGATGAACAAGTGCTGAAACAAAAATCTCTTGCTAAAAGTTGAACTAACCTTCCTTGCACCCCAAATACACCCACTTCTAATGGAATGATTTTGGGCTTCCTATTCAGGAAACAACTATAAATCAACACTAAGGATGCAATGTGAGGAAGATGTATTGACAGCTGGACTGTCCATAGCTAAAATGGACCTCAGCCTTTCAGCATGATGAGAATAATCTTCTAGCTTTCTTTTTTCCCTTTCACATAAATGAACAGCATGTGTGGATGACTCAGCAGAGAAATAAGCTGTAAACCATGTAACAGTCACATAACTGTTAGTGAAGGAGAAAATAGAGCTAGACCAAAAAGAATATTGTCCTTTGACAGATGGAGCATGTCTAAGTATTAGTTTATGAATTTAACAAAATACAGCATACTGTTCAAGGTCAATAGCTCTTTGAATGTTACAGACATTTAAATTCAGCATTCAAATATTTATTTCTGTTAGTAATTTAAGGGTACAAGCAACATTTTTACTCAGGGAAAGCATTAAGGGGACAATATCCCCAAAGTCAAATAGAGTCATTTTATCAGTTCACATAAATTTTGTTTGCTTTGGGAATTAACATATTGTCTTTCTCTGCTATATGGGGAATGTGCTTCTATCAAACTACGAGCTTTGAAATAACTAGATCAAGTACATATTCAAGTATGCTTCAGGCTTTTGGAGTTCAGTACACAGACTAACACTGCACTTCAGTGTAAAATTGAAGGCCACAATAGAAATTAAAAATGTTATCAGACTTTCCAGCAGGACAAGGAGATCCTTCCAAGTCCATCATCAAACACTTTCTTTATTCATAAATAGAGACTTTATACTTGAACAGAAAAAAAAATAAATTACTTATTCATTAAAGCTTCATTGTTTTGAAAGAAAATAAATGTATCCCCTTCAATCCCAAGAAGTTTGAAAACAGTTCCACTAAAAAATTCTCATAATGTAAGCCTACCGTTTTGAAGGGCTACATTTTACTTCACCAGTATTTTTCCATTAGCAGTTGTCAAACTTCAGCTGTGAGGCTTCAGCTTTGATGTGCAATGTGCTGTCTATATGAAATACAACAAGCAATAATCATTAATCTCCCCATCTGCTCAGTGACAGAATTACATGGCACCCCACTGGTCATACTTTGTCAAACACTGACACAAGTGCACTTCATTTGAATTGTAAATCTAGTGGAGCTATTTACCTAATAAAAATTCCCTTTAAAGAGGCATTTACAGCTAGTGGACTTTTCCTTGCAGAATGAAGATGAGAAATATGCATACTCAAGTATTTTACATTTTATTTAGGCATCTGCTTAAATCCCAGGTTCTATCCATGCGCATGTAGGTGACACTTGACTGCAGATTATGCTTTTGTACTGAATGCTGCATCACAGTGTAGCTGAGATATATGAATGCAGAAGCACTTGCCATGACAGGATCTGGTACTCAGAACCTTCTGTCTGTTCTGGGAGCAAGTAGAGAGTGTCCAAGGTGTTAGCAGAAAAGTGTTACAGGAGTAGTCTATTATTAGGCAACTGTAATGTGTATAGTCCTAATACTCTTATCAGAGTGGCGTTGAATGAAAATAGGTTGAGATGTATGGGAGGATACCCGTATAATTATCTAATTATATATTTGCACAATTATGCTAGTATTATGACTACACTCAAAGACACAACCAGCCTTTGCATAAGGATGCCTTAAACTCTTAACCTGGTCTTTTCCTAGACTGGGATCGAGTGACAGTGGATTGGTAACACCTTTATACTAGCACCCATTTTATGGTGAGGTTCCTTGGACAGCTGAATATACTGAAGGCTCAGAAAAGTGTTGGTTGGGCTGCTTCGTTGACCCTTGAGGCCTCCTAGACTCTCAATGAGACTGACCAGTTTGGCTGCATGGAGAATGGATTGAGAGCAGCCCTGAGGAGATGGACTTTGGGGTATTGGTAGATGAGAAGCTCAACATCACCTAGCAACTTGTGCTTACAGCTAAGAAAGCAAATCATATCCTGGACTGAGTCAAAAGAAGCATAGCCAGCAGGTCGAGGAGGTGATTCTACCCCTCTACTCTGCTCTGGTGAAACCTCACCTTGTTCTCTAGACCCTTCACCAGGATTGTTGCTTTTCTTTGGATGCATGCAATCTCTTTCTTGCAGTGAGAGGCCCAAAACTGGACACAGTATTTGAGGTGTGGCCTCAACAGGGCTGAGTACAGGGGACAACCACTTCCCTGATCCTGCTCAACACAGTATTTCTGATACAGGCCAGGATGTTCTTGGCCTTCTTGGCCACCTGGGCACACTGCTGGCTGATATTCAGCCAGCTGTCACCCAACACCACCAGGTACTTCTCCGCCAGGCAGATTTCCAGCCATTCTTCCCCAAGACTGTAACATTGCATGGATTTGTTGAGACCCAAGATCAGGACTCAGCACGTGGCCTTGTTGAATCTCGTACAATTGGCCTTGGCCCATTGATCCAGCCTGTGCAGATTCTTCTGTAGAGCCTTTCTGCCCTCAAGCAGATCCACACTTCTGTTCTGTCTTGTTTGCTGCTCCCAAAATACACAATGCCTTGAACATCTTCTGGGCTTGACATACAGGCTGGTTTTGTCATTCTGTGACACATCTCAAAATGCATTTGTTCTTACCAAATTCAGCAAAAATTACAACCTTCCTTCTTGCCCAAGCTGTGTAATTAAGGGATTGCCCCTCATATGCCCCAGCTGTTTTTTTTACAAAATAAAGATAATTTCTGGATCATTTCATTTAGCTGAGAAGCTCCATCAAGCTTTCTGATGAACTCCCTGCATTGTCAGCTTTCTTTTTCTCCCTCTGTCATACTAGTTCGAATTTTTCTTGTGCATAACGTAAAACATGAACAACATCTCAGAGTTACTTGGCAACAACTTTATTTACTGTGTAGGTAATACTTGTACGTAGCCATCATAGAAATCTACTCTGACTATTAATCTAACATTGCTGAAAACTAATTTATTGGTACAACATCTTGTCTATTATGTTTAAAAATCCATGCAATGAACTTGTCAACATTTATTACTGTAAATGAACTGTCAGAATACTTCTAAACGTAATCCTTTTGCTGGGTTTTAGGCTGCATTCAAAGCATCAATCAACAAACAACAGTGGCCTGGCACAGCCTGGTCTACCATTACCCAGACTGTAGCTCACAATATGCAAAGGCCCAGCTTCTATTCACAGAGTTCCTCGTTTCCACTAATGTTCCTAGCTTTCTTGTATACTCCTGCAGGTACCTTGAAAAATATCATCCAACAATGCTGGTATAATTTTAATGTTGATTGTGATGTGTCCTGTGTCCAGGATAAGCAAGGAAAGGAGATCCAATCTTACACACTTGCATGGACTCTCCCATCTTACTGCTAGCTCAAAGCATAGGAAGATGCTAAAATTTACTGTAATGCTGGTCAAGAACATATTTTCATCCTAATGTTGCACAGAGAGGTGAGCAAGGAGATAGAGAGGATGGGAAATGCTTATCTGCTGTCCTAGCCTGAACATGCTGAAAGTACAGTATAACTCTGAATTAGGAGGTTCGTAAAATTTTTTGCTTAAATAGGAATTCACAATTCACTTGTCTCCACCACAAAGCACAGGCACCCACTGGCAACAGTTCTCCCCTGGGGAAGAATGCTAGACCTGTTTACGCTCTCATTATCAAGCACATAGTCCATCCTGAACCATCTCTAGAGGGGGATCATTTAGCTGCCTCTCACAAATCTCTAAGCCAGCCATTGTGAAGTACAGTACAGGTCCCCCTTCCTTCCTATGTTGGACAAACAGTCCCCTCGACCAACAGCAAGATGAAAAGGAACATCTGTGAATATGGACACAGAATCTGAGCTTTCTGTTACAGACTCCACTATGGTCCATTCCCAAGTTTGTGCCTTTGCACCTCCAACACGCTAGCAAAGCTGCACAAACTTTCCTGGCTAAATCACCCATTAAATGGGTGAAGGAAGTGTGGGCTGGATGAGGGGACAGGTGGATTGAGAGGAGGTGGATTGAGAACTGGCTGTGTGACAGGACCCAAAGGGTAATGATTAATGGAGCAGGTTCAAGCTGGAGGCCT
>JAOXNO010000020.1:51521508-51553846 GCA_028565335.1 Limnodromus scolopaceus | reverse complement strand
CACGCCCGGGTTGGGGGGGGGCGGGGAGAGGGGAGAAGGAGGGACACAAGTTACTACTCTTTCACTGCTTATTGCAGCAGTATTCTTATTAAAAATAACTCTCCAAATACCGAGTACAAAATTTTCTGCACTGCCTGTTTTTTGGCCAAGGTCCAGTCAACATCTGGGGGGAGGATGAAAAGGGGGCTTACACACATACGCAAAATGTTACTCTTTCTTTGGGTTTACTCTGGCTAAACCTGTCTGCAGCCCTTGCAATACCTGCCTCAGCGGTATAGCATGAGGAAAACAAGACCTGTGCACTATACAGTGAGATATACAGCCAGCTGATAGGGTGCCAAATTAAGCATGACCCAGGACCCACACACCTTGTGTGGGAGGTCTTTCCCCTGACACAGGGCTTTGGTCTTTGCTTGTTACTGCCCTCTCCTGCTCAGATTGTTTCAACGCTTGGCTCTGGGATCATGAATCAGTGACAGGCATGCTCTTCCGGGTCCACAAACAGCTTCTCCAGTTGCAGACCCTATCGGAGCCTCATAGCAGTCCATCTTCTCTCTCGCCCAGTGCAAAGGGGAGGGGTGGAGGGATACAAGACCCCTTATGTGCCAACCTTACTTACCTCCTAGTGCTTGTTTCATAACAAAATCCATGGTGACGGCTTAGGGGTGCTGCCCACCTTCACACCTCACATGCACAGAGACCAGGAATCCTTGGAGCACAGCCTGCAAAGAGGCACAATCAAAAGAGAAATGGTGTCTGTAGAAGAAAAGCCTGGTGCGTGACCTTTCTTATCTTTCCTCCCCTTGTCTAAGTGTAAGCAAGCTTCCAGACCCTCAACCCTGCAGGCAGGACAAGGGACCTGGAGAGCAGAGCTGCATGCTGGTAGGCAGGGATTGTGCATGAGGAAGAGAAGGTAAGGGGACACGGTGGTTCCCCCCAAGCAGGGCAGGTGGCTGGGAGTGAGCCTGGAGGAGCACTGCGGTGCTGCTCCCGGCTTGTCTCCAGAAGACAGGCAGGAAATCGTTAAACCTTTGAACTTTCTCGTTTCCCCGCCTGCTGCTTAGCCCTCTCGTTTTTCGGAAGGCTAGGTCTGGAGAGGCAGCTCCGCCGGGAACAGCGGAGGGGGCATTTGAAGGTGAAGCACTCCGCAAGTACCTGGGAGGGCAAGCAGGGGAAGCTGGGCGACTTGGGTGCGGATGCAGCCCGCGCGGCGGGATGGAGAGCATGAATGCTCTCCCCACCCTAGCCGCCCAGAAACCTTACCCAGAACGACACCAGCGCAATGCCAGGGAGGACTGCACCTCCTCAGGAAGAGCAGGCACGGCTCAAGGTTGAGAGCGGCCGGCCCCGGGTGCAGCGCAGCAGCCCCGCCGCGCAGGCTGCTGCCTCCCTCTGCTGGCCCTGGCCGTGGGGAGAGGCGGGCTCGGCTCCGAGGCAGGCTGCAACGCCTCGCCCCGTAGCAGGTCACGGCCGTGCCGTGGGGATGTGCGGCCCGCCAGCACCTGGGAGAACCAGGGCTTCTCCCGCCCCTGCGATCCCACACCCCGCCTCTTCTCTCTGCCCTTCCGCACGCCGGCCGGCACCGCACGGCACAGCCCGCCCCGGCGCAGATACCTCGCTGGGCGGCGGGCGCTGTGCTGACCTGAGCTGTACCGGGCCGGCGGCAGGTGGCTGCTGCAGCGGGCTCCGCTTCTCTCCTCCGCGCTGCTCTGCTCCTAGAGGCTCCGGCCGGCGCCCATGTGCCTGCGGGCTGCCGGGGAAAGCGCGGAGTGGGGGAGAGAGAATCAGTCCAGAGCTTCTCCCTACTTTTCCCCCGTGCCCCTCTTTTTATCACAGGATTTCCGGACCATCCCACCGACACGGTCCCTCCTTCCTCCTCCCCTCGTCGCGGGAGCTGTATTCCCTCCCTCCCCCTGCCTCAGGCTCCCCCGCCCCTTCCCTGCGCCGCCCTCGCACCTCGATGCTCGCCGTGGAGGAGGCCCCCAGCGCTCCCTAACCCATCGCAGGGGTGCGTTAGTTTGCATGCATGTCCCCCGCCCCATCCCCGGCTATCTGCAGCAGCCAGCTGTCCTTGCGCTCTGCCGTGGTGGAAGGGCGGGAGGTTGTTAGCCCGCTGTTGCATTTTGCAATTGCTTCCTTGCATCTCCTCGGGAGTCAGTGTGTGTGTGTGCCAGGGGAAATCTCTGCAGATACCAGCTTTCTGGAAAAGGGGGAGGGTGGGAGTGTGATCCGCGTCCTCTGTTCTGGGTCCTCTCATCTCCTAGGTCCTGGAAGGAGTCGGAAAGGCAAGGAAGAAGACAGGGAGGGAGCACAGATTTCTCCTCCCTCCTCCTTCGCCTCGGATTTTACTGTGGCCGGAGAAGGATCGCCGGCTGCTCGGCACAGTTGTCCCGCTATCCAGCGGCGTTTGCAGCCTAGGAGGAGGTTGGGGGAGGAGGAGGGCAGTGGGGAAGGGGAAAATCCTCTTCTTGCGGTTCCCGGTTGAAGGGCATCAGTGCAGCGATCCGTTGTTCAGCCCAGATTCGGGACGGCATTTGAAGAGGAGGAGGAAGGAGCTGCGTGCGGCACTACGTGGCAAAGCAGAGCAATACCACATCACGGATCCAGCACCCATCTTTAGGGATGCCGACAGCTTTGCTTGGGACTGGGTTGTGGAGGGGACGAGCTCTACTGCTGATACGCCCTTGTGTCGCCAGCAGGAGAGGTGGGACAGCAGCCCCCAAAGCAACTGATATAGGAGGGGAAGGGCGGAATGGCACTGGCAGAAGTGGGAGCCCGGGGATGGGGGAGTAGCAGCGCAGGCACTGGCACGGCCCGTTGGCAGCCGCATCTGAAGGTCAGGGAGGGCCCTGGGGCAGCACCTGGCAGCGCGGGGAAAGGCTTGTAGGTCCAGCAGGCGTGACAGGCAAACCATTCCCCCTCGGGGCAGCGATGCCGGCTACCAGGGCTCCGAATCCTGCAGAGCTCTCGGGTACCAGCTGCAGATGCAGGAGGGCATACTTCTATGCACAGGACAGTGTCTACCCACTTGGGTCTGCCTCGCTGCCCCATGCCTGTCAGCGTTTAAGAAGCAATTGGACAATGCCCTTAATATCATGCTTTAACTTTTGGTCAGCACTGAAGTGGTTAGGCAGTTGGACTAGATGGCAATTGTAGGTCCCTTCCACTGAACTATTAGTTTCCATTTCCTTTTCCCTTTCCCCTTTTTTCCCCCTTCCTTTTCCTCTTCCCCTTCTTTTGATGTCCCAGAAAGCCACTTTTTCAACAGACACTAGTATCAGCTGAGGAAGCTCAGCTGAGTAGGCATGTGCTGCACTTTTACTAACACACTTCAGAAGGGAAAAATTAATATTAAGAGGGGGTGGGGAACCCTCTTGTTTTAAGCCTTAACTCACCTCAACATTTCCAATCCAAAGGGCATACTGGTACCTTTTTGATGCTCTCTTTTCCATACATATTGTAGCAGCGTCTCAGTGTAGATGCCTCTGCCCAAGAAATGAACCTGGGAGCCTGCTGGAGTGGTGTGCACAGGTTTCTGCACACAATAGTAACAATTACAGAGTATTTCCAGGTCTGTGTTGCCTCCCCAAGTGCCCATATAGTTTTGAGCAGGGTTTATAGTTTGGGTCCATCATACAACACTTTACATTCTTGTGAAGCATCATGTGATTGCTCTGGGAGAGGGGGACAGTGTGACCATACCACTAAACCTCCAGGTGCATGCTTTGCTCTTATATCCTGGAGTTTGGGAAGGAAAAATTCAAACGCCCTCAAACACAAGGATCAGAGAAGTGTTGCCCAATAGCTAAAACACCTGCCTAAAATCGAGTTTATTCTCTCTGCTTTGGGGATCCTGGAGCATGCTACAACAAAGAACTCCTGTAGCAGCCAAAAGTCATCACAGCAAAGTGGGCTTGCTGAGAAATGTCATCCTTCCTGTCCATAGGCTCCTTACAATCTTTGCAAGGATAAATGTCGTCCCTTGTGTGCAGAGAATAAAGGGATGTCATCCACAGGGGCTTTCACAAGCAAGGGAAAATAATACGCATATCAAGGAGAAGATACTGAGAGGTCCCTGAGCTTCTTGTTGACCTGTTTAGAACTGCTGGTCTATCCCCAGAACCAGCTCACCGTCCAAAGGTCAAGTACCCATGGTTCCCACCCCAAAGAACTTCCACTTTTTCCAGATTATTCAGCTGCCACAGAAAATCAAGAAACATGAGTCAGTGAAACACAATCCCAACACCAACTACTTCAAAGCTCCCTCTTCCTCAGAAGAACAAGGCACAGGATCACCAAAACACAAACCCCACTGAGATACTCCTAGTCCCAGCTTCAGCACTGCTTCCCTACCCCAAGTGCCAGCTTCCAAGCAACTCCCACAGGATGCAGTTTCAGGATGAAAACCTGAATGCTTGTGAGCCTGATTAGGGTACCTCCCATCCAGGTGGTACCCTGACTTCTCAGTCATAAAAAATCCCACCAGTACCCTCCTCACCACACAGGGTTCAGGTACAGAAGCAAGAAAGGACATGGTCAAAAAGAGGTGATATAGTCTGTAGAACTATGTCTAATAGTGATCTTATAAGGGCTTCTGCGGACGACTTTTACCTTGGAAATTGAACAGAGGGGTTGTGACACAACCTTTCCTCAATTTGCTGAGAAACCCAACTAGATGTATGGACTCACGGGGATCTGTTATGTGAATTACCTGAGATATATGACTTCTGCTGCAAGAAGCATGATATGAACAGTGCCCCATGGATCTTCTTTCTGACTGTTATTCAACCATATATTATGTCCACAATACTTTATGAATATGAACCTGGAAGTAATGCAATTTAGTAGCTATTTTGTAGACAGCAACAAATCTCAGAAATAACGACGTTTTCTCATCAGGGCAAGGGACAGAGATCAGTGTGGGTGCGCGTGGTCTACCTCAGGACCATGGACAGAGGAGAACTGCCGCGCACGTCGAGGCTACCGCCGGCACCTCCAAACCTTCCCAAAACACAAAAGCCAGCTCTTAGTCTAGTTTGGGCTGTGTGAGTGACATATACCTGCTCCTGATCGTCGGATCTGGCTTATTCTTCCTTTACAGAACTAGAACAATAGGAATCCCCAATATGACCTTGCTTGGTTTAGGCAAACAGTACAGAAAACTCAGAGCAAAGATCTCCTCCATGGAGCTTTGTCCATGAACTCAGACTCCTGGGCCACCAGCTGGGAATCTGTGCATTTACTGATGTCTGTGTAAGAAGCTGGAATAAGCCAATAATCGGTTTTGGTCACATTTTCCATAGAAAAAATGAATATTCAGATCTTCAAAAAGAAGGAAAAGAGTCTGTTTCCAGAAAAAAAATATATTAAATGAGCCAAGATGTTTCATTTCAACATCTTTAAATGCAAAGTTTGATTATGCAATGCCATATAGTGATTGACTGCTAAACTGAAATCAATACCATGTAAAAAAGATACTAATAAGAAAGCTCATAAACCAAGTATGAAGGTTACAGAAAATACTTAAGCAGCTGCCCAAAAGGAACACAGTTTGTTTCTTTGGGGAGTTTCCCAGGGGAAAGAGGGGTGACGGGGAGGGTGGCAGGTGGGGTTGGGTATTTTTTTTTTCAACCTTATGATCAACTTACAGTGATGTAACTGCAACGCTGTTCAGTGCACTGCAGGCAAGACCTAGACAGCAGCAACATGGCTAGCTTTTAATCAATACAGCTACTGAGGAAGAGAAGGCAGACACTTGCTAAGAAGCATTTGCAGTCCCTCCAGTGGTTTAGTTCACTGACTATAAACTTGCAACATGTTTCTGCTTGCTCTTCAGCTGTCAATTCTGGCTGTTGAAACATTTCAAAATTCAAGCATTTTTGCCTCTTCTATTTTTGCCTTCTTCTATTGCTGTGTTTCTTGTTGTTCCACTCAACTTATAGCAGGCTTTAAGTAAGCTCTTTATTTTCCAACCAAATAGAAATCCACATATATTCTTTTAAAGAGGTAGGTGTTTCACTGAAATCAAAACTGTGGAAGGACTTTTCAACAATTAATATTAGCTCTGAAGAAAAAGTCACTTCAGATTTCTTGAAGATGATGTCTCCAGGTGAGCATTTCCTGCATCTATCACAAGACCAAATTTTAGCTGCCTGCAATTATAAAACTTGAAACAAACATGTATTGATTGTTCTGTCTTCATGATGCATGTTATAGTTTCCTTTTTGTGAGCATGTGTCCAAGCCTGGTTTATGAACAAGCCCTTTGATGGACTGCCATTTACAACTTCTAGCTCCTAGGCTGGCAGTTTTTTGTTTGTACTCTCCCTTTTCTACTCCCCTTGTCCCTGGAGTTCCATCCCCTTCTCTGTTTCCTGTTCTCTGAGCAAGTTCTTGTCTTGCCAGACAGATTAAGAGACCCATCACAGCAGGGCTCTGACTCCTGTAGATAAGCATGATGGAGTAAAGATCCTGCAGCTCTTACCTCCAGGATTTACTTCTCTACATTATAAGACTCCTTTGGCAGACAGAAGTTGTCCACAAAGCTCTGAATCTATCTTTATCACTTGGGTGACAAAATCATGAAGTTTCTATCCAAAGAATACTAAGATTTTGTTGTGAAATTACTATTTTTGACAGGAATTTTTCCATCAGTAAACAAGAGCCATCCAAATCAGTGCATTCTATGGAAATGTATCTGTTTATACAGAAATTTAAAGACAGACAAACTAAAGAAAATATTTTTACTTTTTTGTATGTGATGTTGTTGAGACATTCTGCTTTGTTATGGCAAAAATGCCGCACTTTGGCAATGAGTAAATCATTTTGCCTTGACTCTTCTCTTCTTGCAATACATGCATCAAAACTAAACACATAATCATATCAGAATACCTCTTTTTTTCAGATTTTCCATGTCATAGAGGTCATGTTTTTCCTCTTTGTTGCAATTTACAGTGGAAGCAAGATTCAAAATGTCAAACTTTAGAACAGCACTTCCATTTTCCCAGCTAGTTCTGTGCTTTGCCTTCTTTTATTATTATTCTTCTTGGCAAAAGAACAGAGGGAAACAGCATACTCAGCTGAGACCCTAGCTTGGTATCAGATGCTGTGGTCTGTAGTTCTTTTCCTGTGTAAAAAGAGTAGTCCCAAGTTCTGAACTCTACTTGGAAGGGAGCCATTCACCTCTATAGGCATAATTTCCAAGCCGTAACAACAAACTTAATTGTTTATTACATTTAGCTTTACATTATGGATGAAATGAATGTGTGCATATCTCTTTAGATACTTCAGGTACTTGTAGAGGAATTACTCTTAGGTGTGATGTGTGATACTGGCAAATTAAGCTGTTGTGATCTTAGGCTGTGTATACTCAGATGTGTCCGAAGAAACCGTAATAGTTAGATGCAATCCAACAGCTCAGAAATCCTTGTACTATTGTACTTGTATAGTACCTTGTACTATTCCAGTCTTGAACTTGCTCTCCACCACCTCACTTTGACAAATAACCTAAGCATATGCTGAAGTAATTTTTAGGTAGAAAATATTTTCTGAATCAGGATAAGGGAAATAGTAGTACCTGGAAATAACAAGTCTATGTGATCCACAGAATATAGACATACATTTCACCTTAGAAAGAATATTTTTTTTTCTCTCAGTGGAACTGTGAAACATAACCTGTAATGTCATAGAAATAAATAAAAGTGTCCAAACAATGTGTACCCTGCCTTTACTGGCATGATATTTCTTGCTCTGGTCCATTTAGTATCAGTCAACTAACAGCTCCACAGGTGTTGTGAGAACAAGGTTAGATGCAGGTAGCAATGTTGGTGCTTCTATCCCCTAGGATTGCACAACTAAACATAAGGTCCACCATGCAATGAAGAAACACATCTACAAGGGTGACCACTCCAAGAGGCTCCAAGGACATTCACTACCATCCCTCTTCCTGCTTAATCCTTGTCTTGCCAGTTGGTCATGTATGTCATATTCCCAATAACGCTTTTTTTCTTATTATCTTTTTTAAGACTTCCTTTTTTCAGTAAGCACCACACCCTCCCAACAATACTGTAAGTTTACATTTCATCTCTCTTGCTCTAAAAGTATTCACATCTGTGCAAATTAATGCAACTGGAGCTAAAATGTTATGTCTATTCTGGATTCTTTTCTTACTAGTGTCTTTTCTACACCACATCTATTAGGCTTATAATATTTTCCCACTGTCTTCTTGGCTTATAGCAAGTAGTAAGTCAGACCCCAGGGGTATATTCTGATCCTGTAATAACTTTCATAGCTAAAATAGATCAAAAACAAGGGCTAAACTTTTTATTCTTTCTATTTCCACAACCTCCCCATGCCCAGTGCATGCAAGCAAATCCCTCAGCAAAAAGAGAAAGTTAACTATGCTATATAATCCTAGTGTCTGTTGAACACACCAGCTATGACCCTATTAAACAGATGGCTGAATACTGGGCAGCAGAAATGAAACTTCAGCAGCCATGAAAAAGTTCTTAAATCTAAATGAGATCAGTATTAGACAGGAACAGCCAAAACACAGATTCCATTTTAAGCTAACGCACTAGAGAAGGAGTTTGACTTGAAGCGCCTCCTTAAGCTACACTGAAATAACTGGACTTAAGTAGATACTTCCATTTAGTGCACATGTGTAGGTGCTTTGTAAATCCAACATAGCTCCTTTTGGCCTGGTGATGAGTTTCCCTGAGTACAAATGATCTGATTTGAAAACATGACCTGTCAATTCAATGCTTACATTGGACCTTCCTGTACGATCAGTCTTTTCTAAAATTAGCTACAGAGTAAATGAGAAAATGCACTGTTTCTAGTGAGATGCAGGAGAATCTTCAGGAGATGCAGATATAAAGAGGAAAGTGTCTTGTGTTGAAAGTCAAAGCATTTCAGGACTCAAATGCTTCATCATTAATGTGCCTGAATCTCTCTGAAATAAAAGCATTGTTCCATACACTTATCAGCCTTTTAATTCCACATTGCTTCCCATTAATTAGTTATGTGCCATTTCTCATCTAATCTCTTTTTGTAAAATTTAATCTTCAAATGATAACATCTATCTAACACTCAAAGCCAGCTGATGCACATCAAGCAAAGCAGATAATTATCCTTGCAGACAGAAATGCATGCCTCTCTGCAAGGTGCCCCTTGCTGTGCCAGCAGAGTGAGGTCATTTACCACTTTTCTGAAACAAACTAGCTTGCAGGGTCAGGGCAGAAGAATCTGAGTTGAGGAGGTGTGGTTGATGTTGCATTCTTGCTTGGCCCATACAGGACTGAGAAATGTGTGTTCAACGTGAGCTTAAGCAACCATGCAGAAAATTTTGTTTTCCTATGCCATTTGTGTTATTTCTCATACAACTTCCTAAGCTGCCTGGGAATTGTGACAGCAACATCCAGGAATTCCAGCCACACATCCTTGCTCTGTGATAAGCAGTCAGTGCATTCATCATGATGATAGCTCTTCCCTGTGAACACAGAGGGACTATTCTGCCACACCTGCAACAGAACAGAAAAAGCAGAGTGAGGGACAAAAAATAATTGTCATAGGCTGGAAATGGGAAAAAACTCCACCTTGAAATTTGAGAGCTGATAAAGGAGGGTTTCCTGAGGTGTTGCACGTGTAGTCCACAGAAAGTTTTGACTACTTCCAGTGCTTTTATGGTCATCACTCCCAGCTACTCTGGAGTCCTTGCTCTCATCAGAGAATCACAGAAGCATTTAGGTTGGAAGGGGCCTTATTTAGTCCAAGCCACTTGCTAAAACTGGATCACCTAGGTCACCCAGGACTATGTGCAGTCAGATTTTGAATACCTCCACAGATGGAGATTCCGCAACCTCTCTGGGCAACTGGTTCCACTGTTCAAGCATCCCAATGGTAAGAAAGTGTTTTCTTGTGTTGAGAGATAATTTCATGCTTTTATTTGTAACTACTAACTCTTGTCCTATCACTTAGTACCACTGAGAACCATCTGGCTCCCTCTTCTTTATTCCCTCTCATCAAGTATTTACACAAGTTGATAAGATCCCCCTGAGCCATCTTTGAAGAGGCTGAATAGTCCCTGATCTCTCAGCTGCTTTGTATATGCTCCAGTACCTTAGTAATTTTTATGGCCCTTGCTGGGTTTGCCATGTACTTTCTTGTACTGGGGGACCCAGGACTGGAACCAGCACTCCAGATGTGGTCTCACTTGTGCAGAACAGAGAGGAAGGACAGATTTCTGGCTCGTGCTTAACATGCAGCCCATTAGGCCCCCAGAATCCTTCTCTGCTGAGCTGTGTTCCACCTGGTTGGCCTCCAGCACTTACTGGTGCCTGTTATTGACTCTTCAGATGCAGAACCTCACAATTCGCTTTGTTGAACTTCATGGGGTTTCTCTTTGCCCACTTCTGCAGACTGTTGAGATCATCAACCAGCTGTCAGGGGCCCCTCTTCTCTCTAGGGCTGTATCCTTTGGGATTCTTCCAATCAGATCTTTGAAGACATTAAAGTGTGATCTCCTGAAGTCCAGGTTTGTGGTCCTGTTTTTACTCTGGTCCCTTCTTGCAGAATCTTTCACCATCTCATGGTGACTGCAGCCAAGGCTTTCCCTGAACTTCACATCTTTGACTAGCCCTTATTCATGGACACATCTCCAAATGGTAGATCATACCTTTAAGACTATATTTTCTGCAGGATCCCTGAAGGCAACATGTGCTGACTGTTGTCACTTTGCACTTAAGCCCTGCTGAGAGAGCTTCCAGACAATTTTTCTGAAGGGAATGTAGGTTCAGTGGAGGCATTTTCAAGCTGAGTAACTTATGCACCAGAGAAAGAAAAGTACAATGGTGCAAAACAAAGGGGACACGGCAGTCTGGCACTCTCACATTGGCACTCAGAGTGTAACCAATGGAGAAAGAGGAATCTGAGGTGCCCACTACCTCCACTGCTGCATGTGAAAATATGTATTTGGCTAAACTGCCACAGGACTGGACCACAGTTTGCGTACTAGAGAACCATGTGATTTGACCAAGACGACTAAGGAGCCCGGGAAAACAGAATAACATTTTTTCCATTTGAGCCCTTTGACACCTTTCCCATGGGGACTGAGTCAGGCTGTTGTGAAGCACCTAATATCAATGACTGCATTGGAGCACCCACATCTGGTGTTCTTCCACAATCACAAATTTTTGCCCTTAGGTGCATCACCACTTCCTCACTAGTCCATGCAACTAAATGTGTTGCTTTGTTTGGCTAGCCTTTAAAAGGTCAGTGTCCCTGGAAGCTTTACTTTTCTTAGAGCATTAATGTCAGATGTTTCATGTGTGTAAATAAGAAGTCCAACTGACTGCTTCAGTCTGTGGGACACTTTGAGATTCACTGCAACACTAATGACCATGCTCCATCATAGTAGATTCAGAAAGAGGAATAAGAGGGATTTATTCCCCTTCTCTTTCCCCCACAACCACCTTCCCATCACATCAAACAGTCATGGCCTTCCAGCATGCTCAGAAGTCAAGACGCCATCATTCTTTAATCTCTAATGGACCCTTGCTTTCAGTCTTGCTTTGTAGACACCAAGGTATCTGGTTTCCAGTGTGCATGAAGAGTAGATGACATTAACCAGTGGAGATTACCTAGGTTCCTTGCTCTGCCAAAAAAATCCTGAAAGACCTCAGGCGAACCACTTCCCTCTGTATGGGCACTATTTTTGGTGTCCTTTGTGTCCTGTAGAGTCCCTTGAATTTTAAATGGATTGTTCCCAGACACATCATTTTAGCATAACTTCTCAACCTCATTGCTGATTTTACTTAAGGGTAGAAAACTCTATACCATCACTTTTGTTGTTACAGTGCTCAACTGTTGTTACAACCACCACCCAGCCTGACAGGTCTGCATCTGAGCTGAATGTACTCCACTGAAGGGTCTTATGCAGAAGTGCTGGAACAATTTTTGAGACAATGTCAGCTGAGTTGCTTTTCAACCACTACACTGCTTTTCTGCAACTGTTCTGGGTATCCTAGTACATGATACAGTCATCGCTCTGAGACCACTGCCATAGTCTATGGGTGAGGAAGGTTTCAGAGATAGCAGTTACTTCATATCACTGCATTTCCTGTATGGATTTTCCCCTAAACGCTGACACATTGTAGTGTTTTGGATTTTTTTTGTCTTAGAAATGGCATTAAATTTCTGGCATGGCCTCAGCATCATGAAGTTCATCAGCAGATTCACATAAGATGTCTTCTAATTACTCTCTATTTTCTTTATTTTCATACTTGTCTTTGAAAACTGCCAAAACAGCCTATGACCTCTGGGAGCAACCCTGGAGAAGTGACACTTTTCAGTGGCTCAGAGAAGCAGAAAACACTCTTTGAAAAGTCCTGATGTAAGCTAGTATTTTCCAAAGCATTAGAAGAGATTACCCTAATCAAAACCTTTTCCAAGGCACCTGTTTCTCAAAGGGCCCGGTAGGAAGGCATGAAGACACCTCTTCCCTCACGTTATGGGACACAGAGGGTTTAAGGCTTTTTTTTTCTACTTTCTGGGCTATGTTTTCCCAAAAGTTTGTGACCGCCTGGTGTGGTGGCCATCATCAGAGTGTGGCCCCTAGCAACCTTTATTCTTTTTGTAATATGAAGAGCTTTTATCTTTTGATTAGCGTGACCAAACCAAGGGGCTCCTGGCAACATGACAGATGATAGAAAAGGAAAAAGTGAGTGTCAGAGCAGGAAGCGTAACTATTTTATCTAGCTTCTTCACATTTGGTTAACTCTTCCCTGCAATGGGATATAGCTTCCTAAGCTGAACACACAAAGATCATAAGATCCTTTTGGAAACATGGCCTGAAAAGGAAATCTTGCTTTTGCAACCTCCTTCAGCAGCAGCAAAAACATAGTATGACATATAAACAGAGTTCACTCAATCAGATAACATCTGTGTGAAGTACCAGGAAACCATTACTCTCCATCCCTCAGAGGTGTTCACAGTGAAGGTCCAGGAGCAATATAGCCAGAAATAACAAAATAAGAGTGTGATCTGCCACAGCCTTGAGCTGTACTGCAGTTGATGTACAGGTTTTGAGGTTGTTCTATAAAGATTTTTAACACAAAGAGAACAACTGGTCTGAAAGATGAACTAATGAAAAGGTGTGCATTTGCGTGTGTGTGTGCATGTACCTAAGAGCACCAGAAGAAATAACAAAGTTTTACAAGAACAGACTGTATTGGTAACCAAAGACTTAAGAGACAACAATTAAACTGCTAAGCATCAGCAAACTGGGGTTTTTGCATTGACTCCAGCAGGTGAGTACCCTTGTAAGGTTACAGCCCACAGCTTGTCACTGACACTTTTCTTAACAGGAAGATGGCAACGTAGTTATAGCACACTCTGTGCTGGTCCTTTTCCTCCTATCTCAAGAAGACAGACTGTGTTCTGAAAATCATCTAAAAATCAGGAATCAAGGACAATGGGCTTATGTTTAGTATTCATAGAAGATGGAATAAGCAAGTCTCAATGCAAAATAGGTGATGATTACTAAGGTGTATGAAAACCTATTGAAACACCAATTTGTCCAAGAACCCAAGAAATGTAATGAAGAGTCAGCAATGAGCATCCGTTATCATTCATGGCATACATAACTGGCCTTTGTCAGAGCAGGTGGATACACTCCTCTTGGTGCTAGTGACTGGATGTGAAAGTGTTAAGGGCATAACTTTAACGTACTTAGAGCTTATTTAAATAAAAGTCCCTTCCCCTTCCATAAGGTGTTAGTGGAAAAGTACAGAAGAATAAGGTGTAGACTTCCTGAAGACCCAAGGAGAAGATTAGTGAGATATATCAAGTCACTTTGGGACAGGAAAATAGCAGAAATGCCATGGCTAATTGGTACTTAATGCCCTCCGTGGCTCCCTGCATGCATAGAACTTTGTAATTAGCAGACAAACAAGTTTGGGAAATCTCATTACAGTTCTGGGACTGAATTATTTTCAGGCTAGAATGAAATGGGTATTCAGCAGGTAAAGGTCAAGCTTTTACAATTATACATCAATCCAGAGGGGATGGAGGAACCCATCCATTCAATTCACAAATCCCAGATGAAAACCCAAGTCATGGTAATATATTTAGCTAGGTAAAAAAGGCACACCCCCTGATGCAGTTGAGATAAGAGCTCTTCTGCCTTCATAGAGCTTAAAATATCACCGGAGGCAGAAACTGAAATCAATGAAGAGCGTTTACCAAGCAAGTACTAATGAGACCTTAACCCCAAACAAAATAAATGCAACTTGTGAGAACAGTGTTAACCCTCAGCCCTAGAAAATAGGACTGAAATAAAACCTACAGGATGATAGTATTTTTCATGGGAGTTCCTGTAGAAGGGCTTTCTTGCTTTAGTTTGGTTGTGTTTTTTTCCTTTGTTTTGTCATTTTCATTCAAATTATTTTTCCTTGAGATTTCAAAGAATTCAAGATAAGTTAAACTGAAAGAAAAACCCACTACAAAAAACCCCAAACATAACTTCTGTTTTTCAAAACAAATTTTTGATTAAAACTAACGGTAATTTAATTTCTGGGAACATCTTCTGATATAAAAAGAAAAAAAATCAACCTCATGCATTTCTATCAAGATCACCTGAAAAACAAAGAGTTCAACAGAAAATTTACAGACAAAGCCTAATGTTTTTAAAAATTATTACTCATTTCTTCTTCCAGTTTCTAGAAGCAAAAATATTTTCAACCACAAAAGGAAGTTTGCTTCACAAAATGTTTCTCTAAATCTTACAAGGAGTTGCTGTGATCACAAAGAAGTCTAAAATCATTTTTATTTTGTAAAGGGGTCGCATGGAGCAAAAAGTACGATTTTGATATCTTTTTTTGTAGGAGAAACTACTAAAATACAATGGTAGGGCCCTTTCATAAACTTCTGAGACTAAATTAGCTTTTAGAGAGGAAAAAAGGATAGGAACACAGTGTTTTTCCTTTTAAAAAAAGACTTCCAGAGTGAAGACGCAGGCATTGTCAGAAACCTAATTCTTATGAGACTTTAGGAGATAAAAACGTCTTCTACCAGTTCAACAGTAAAAGGAGGCCTGAGACTTACCTGGAAAGTAGTTCTGTCTTCTGACAGGGTATTTAACCATAGCTTGGCTCTTACTAGAAATTCCAAAATTGAGGGGCTTAATAACTAAATAACATTTCCAGTTGATTACTCAATTATACGCAGAGCTGTGATTGAGCTATTGCTTGATGACACTAAAATTTCTTGTGGGTTCCATTGTAAGCTGATTACTTGCATTGCTTAATTATAAGGTACATCGCTGCTTGACCTGATTTACTGTTTTGATTATTGAATCATTTGATTGCCTGGTTCACAAAAGCAATTATGCTCAATCAAAATCTCTACCAAAAGCTTGGAAGATTGAATTCCTGCAGTGAGCAAATTGTGTCTTCCCATGTGGGTTTTGGTTGTTGTCAATTTTTTTCATTTTTAAGCCTTGTGCTTCTTAGAAAGACAAGTATAAAATAGCACATTGATTATTTGCTCTGGATTGATTGTGTGAGCTCATCTTTTATGTTGCATAAAGCAGCATAGGTGAAAGATAATCTCTGTCAGCTGTCAGTGTGTCAGGAATAAGTGGTGCATGACAGCATTTACAGATTGTCATGTTACTACCCCTCCTCACAGGAATTTGAAGTCATATTTTCACCTGTGGATTCCTGGACCCGGATAAGAAGAGATAATGTATAAAAGAGGAATTATCACAAACCCTCCAAACACAAGTTTCCCTTTTCCCAATCTCTTCTGAAAAAGTGCTATTTTTTTAACTTAAAATGAAGAAATCCCATGGAGTCTTTTGACGAAAAATTGTC
The DNA here is from genome assembly GCA_028565335.1 of Limnodromus scolopaceus. Lineage (NCBI taxonomy): Eukaryota > Metazoa > Chordata > Aves > Charadriiformes > Scolopacidae > Limnodromus > Limnodromus scolopaceus. The sequence goes on along the minus strand of JAOXNO010000020.1, from coordinate 51,537,975 downwards.
ATTCCCATATGCACACTCAATTTCCTGTAAGAGCCATTGTCCCTTTTGTCTTCCCTTCAAAAAGTTTTTCAGTACCCCAGGGCAGGAGCTAGTACGATGCACCCTTTGCCCTTCTATTTTGAGAAAAACAAAACAAAACAACCCCCAAAAAGTTTAATATTTCCCATGGGGGGAGGCAGGTTGGTGTAAACCAGTTCTTCAGCCCCAAACATTTACCATGAGAAATCACCTCCTTTTTTATTTTTTATTTTTTTTTCTGAAGCAAAAGTACTCAATTTGTCAAGGGTAGAGAGGAGCCTGCCTTTTGGAGGCTTTGAAAGGAAGCTGGAGCATAGTTCAGAAAGAATCTGGCCAAAGAAACTGAAGATGAAGTTACAACTAAGGCACACTTTGGCTCTTGTAGACAGAATTCACATCAGAGGTTAAATCCAGTCTTAGAACCATATCCTGATCCTTAGCAGGGCACGAAGCCACAGCAGTGGAAGGAGAGAATTAATCACTGAATCCTTTGATGTTACTGAAATGGAAATGCATTAAACTACCTGTAGTAATAATCCCCAGGAAACTGTCTGTTTCCCACATCCAGGACTGTTAGTCTGCCATGTCAGCAGCATTTCAACTGGGATTCACAACTGCAGCATCCAGGGAGGAACAACACCAGAAAAATAATGCCAGTGGACAGGGGAGCAGGGATTCAAACAATACATACTATAAGCAAAGCCTTGTTTAATGAATCACCCTTTCAATCTGCTACCCATACAAAAATTGGTGGGTGGCATATTATCAGGACAGATTATTTCTGGTACAGGCATAACTGAATATTTGTCAGATAAAGTTTCCTACTTGTAGGTTTTCCAGACAGACTGTTAATCCTGACTTTGTGGTGAAAGCGTGTCAGGCATCCAGATGGAAGAAACAGGAGTGCATTTATGTGTCATAAGGGAAATGGTCCCTGCTGAACTCAGGAGACCTTGCTGCAAGGCATGGCATACATTAAAGGATGTGCAGAAACCTGCAAAAATTTTCAGTTAATGTAAAAAAATGAAACACATGCTGAGGGTGAAGTGAAAGGGGAGAACACCTGTCCATACTTTCAAGAAAACTCTGTTCTTGGATTCCTGATACCTGGACTGAGTTCCTGGCTACCATTACTGGTATATGGGTATGGGTGGGGTGGAGTTAATTTCCCTCATAGCAGCTCATACAGTGCTATGTTTTGGATTTGTGACCAAAAAAGTGTTGATAATATAGGGATGCTATGAAACAACTAATATTTCTAAATAGTGATTATGCAACATCAAGGCCTTCTCTGTTTCCCACTCTACACCACAGCTGACCTCAACTGACCAAAGGGATATCCCATACCTTTTAAGTGCTTGTGTTCAGACAAAATTCCTGAAAAGAGTATTTTGGAGAAGAGACAGTGTTGCCAAATTATTGTTCGTTTCACAAAGTCCCTCTTCCTGGCATAATGGAACTGAGAAGACTGAGAGGCAGGATGTCTCTGTACACTTCTACTCTTAACATTGCAATGGGAAGGATGAGACCTATGATTGATTCACCAAGGCTGAAGAGAAATGAGACTGTATTCTTACAAAATGTTCTTCATCAGGGCAAAGACTTGTGACAGTAGAAGAGCTGAAATTTCCTTTTTTTCTAACCCTTTCAAAACTTCAGCAGATCCTGTTTGATTTGCGCTTTCTTGCAACACTGTCTTCTCTGCATTCATAGATAACACTCCCATCAGCTCTGATAAACAATTTCAAGCAAGTAGAGTACTAAGATTACATATTTTCCCCCTCGAGGATAGTACAAGGAAGGTGACATTTTCTTCCGGCTTCATGCAGATAAAAAAATACCATCACCAAGCTGTCTAGATGGGGTCAGCTAATACCGTGTCCAGGAAAGCCTATTCTGGTCAGTTCATGTTGAAGTTACTGCATCTGGAGGACAGGCAAAGCAAAAGGCCAACTCCTGTTAGTTTTTTGAGACTGCACTTTCAGGGAATTATTCCACTAGGAAGTTCTTCCACTTATTATTTCAGTTAGGAATAGTTATTCCACTAGGAAGCTTTAGCATCCAATTAACTACAGTTAAAGAGGGTTGCTTTTTTAAATTAAAACCTCACCTCTTACAAAACAAACAGAAAAATGCTTGAGAATTTTTCCACTCTTTAAAAGCTTGTAAAATCTAAAAAGAATCATTTATTATAAAAATGGAACAAGCAGAGAATAAAGATATGAAGCTTTGATCATTGCCAAATAACTCAGGGTTTTGTAAAACAGACCTTTCCCCTCAATTTGGGTTTCCTAAACTCTATACTAAAGCAAGGTTTTGGTAGCCATGAACTTAAAAGCTCATTAAAATGAAATTAGGTAGAAGTGAAAACATCTGGCTGTGCCAAACAAAATTTCAAATAATGTTTTAACACAGCAGAAAAGAGTGGTCCCATTACTCATTCCCAATTGCCTTACAATATGTTTACCTTTCTTTTTAATTTTTTTATTAAGGCTAGTAGTTAATAGTATTATTATAATAGTATTAAGTTTATCTCAATAAACCTCCTTGTGGTAATTCCCGTGACATTCAAATATATACCATAAGGGTACACAGAAGGAGAATACCTGCTCATTTGGGGCTATCTGGTCAAAGCAGCCATAACTAAGAACATAAAGAGACATAAATCTGACTGACTAATGATAAGGGAGGTCATGGTAAGACCAAGCCTGGTCAGTCACACAAATGGGTAAGGATATGTGGAGTGTGAAAATGTTTATTTTCTCCGTGACAATAAGGAAAGCTATGACAATAAGGGAAACAATCAGAGTGATAAAATCTGAGCAATTGGCATTCGCAGAATCACAGAATTGTAGGGCCTGAGAGGGACCTTTAGAGATCATCTAACCCAACCCCCTGCCAAAGCAGGTTCACCTGGAGCAGGCTGCACAGGAATGCATCCAGGTAGGTTTTGACTGTCTGCAGAGAAGGAAACTCCACAGTCTCTCTGGGCAGCCTGTTCCAGTGCTGCTCTGTCACCCTCAAAGTAAAGAAGTTTTTCCTCATGTTGAGATGGAACTTCCTGTGTTCCAGCTTGTGTTTGTTGCCCTTTCGCCACTGAGAAGAGCCTGACCCCATCTTCTTGACACCCGCTCTTTACATACTTGTAAGCACTGATAAGGTCTGTTCTCAGTGTTCTCTTCTCCAGACTAAACAGACCCAGGTCTCTCAGCCTTTCCTCATAGGAGTGCTCCATTTCCTTGATCATCTTTGTAGCCCTCCACTGGACTCTTTCCAGTAGTTCCCTGTCCTTTTTTTTTTTTTCCCATTCTGCCACAGCACGAGCTTCTTGAGCTGGGCTGCCCAGAACTGGACACACTTCTCCAGATGCTGCCTCATCAGGGCAGAGTAGAGGGGGGGGATGATCTTCATCGACCTGCTGGCCACACTCTTTTTAATGCACCCCAGGAGACCATTGACCTTCTTGGCCACAAGGACACACTGCTGGCTCGTGGCTCACTTGTTGTCCATCAGGACTCCAAGGTCTCTCTACAGAGCTGCTCTCCTGCAGGTCAGCTCCTAACCTGTAATGGTGTATGGGATTATTCCTCCCTAGTTGCAGGGAGGAATAATCTCAACTTGCCCTTGTTGAGTTTCATCAGATCCCTCTCTGCCCAACTCACTAACCTGTCAGGTCTCACTGAATGGCAGCACATCCTTCTGGTGTGTCAGCCACCCCTCCCCATTTTATATCATCAGCAAACTTGCTAAGGGTACACTCTGTCCACTCATACAGGTCATTGATAAATATATAGAACAGGACTGAAGACAACAACCAGAAAAAAACCTGGTCAGTCACACTAACTGATGGGCTATCAGGAAACTGCACGTAAATTTGGAACTTTATAATGGATAAGGATGCAAACCTGAGGGTCAAGGATGTTGGAGGAGGTGGGTGGAACTATGCCAGCTGAGGAGGCAATGTGCAGGGGAAGAAGGTGCATGGAGGAAAAAAGAGAGGAGCTAGACAACAAAGGGTACTAAAGAGCCAACCACCCGTAGACCATGACCTGTCAGTACAATGTTTCCAGCTGACACCTGCACCTGAGCACCACAGTTTGTCCTGTCTGTTCTTAATCACCTCTCTGTGTACAATCTCACTCTCTTTCCTGAGTGTGTGACTGCTGCAAGGATTCAGTGCCAGTTGCTGAGAGACCAGCATGAGAGGAATGGGTGCCAGCTGCTAGAGTGAGACCAGGGGTGTAGACTCTTCTAGCCTGTGGTGTCGGCTTCTGGAGGAAGTGAGGGGTCTCAGTGCTAGTGACTGGAGCAAGGGGGGTCTTTAACTTCCGGTCACTGGCATGGGAACAGTTTGTATCCTGAAAATGAGCTGCTGCGAGGACTGGTGTGAATGAGGGGCTCAGCACTGGTGGCTGGAGTGGGACCACAGGTCACAGCCCGTGTGCCTGGTGCCAGCTGCTGGACGTGGCAAGTGTCTGCATCTTCCTCAAAGCCTGCTGTGCAAGGGTGTGTGTATTTACTAACAATCTTCAAGCTGGACCAGCTGGCGAGCAGGAAAACCTCAAGTCCAGGCTCAGGTTTTCCATGCTGGTGTTTGGGGGAACTGAGAGCATGTGGTGCCTGTAGAACAAGTGTATTGGTGTTCACTGCCATGTATCTGGACCAGGTGGCAAGTCAGGGACCCATGGGGCAGGTAAGGGGGTCCAGGACTGGGGAAGGGGTGCCAGATGGGCAGAGGGGCCATGATAGTACTTGCAATATCCACAAACGTGCATGTGTTTGTGAACCTAGTGAGTGTTGTGTATGTGCTGCATTAGTGACCTTCTGTCATTGCCAGACCATGAGGAGGAGGGACTTGGATGTCTGTTCTTGTATTTATGTGCTTCTGTATGCAGGTGCTGTTTAAGGCTGTGCCTTGTCTGTCCAGCCTGTGTGACCAGCCATGTCAATGTCCTCTGTGCACCTCCGTGTCTGTGTGGGCATCTCTGTGAGTGTGTGTCTATGTCTCCAGTATATATATATACACATATATATACATGCTTGGCTTCACTACTGGTTGAACCTGCAAACAGGCAAGCAGCAGCTGTATCCTGCAGCCTGGGCAAAGATGCTGACACCTGGCTGGGCTCCAGTAAGGCCTTAGGCAAGAGAGTCCCGGACCAGAGCACTCAGGAGCAGCAGCCACTTGTAACATCCCATAATACCTGGAGCAGTCGGTGGGATAATCCTTAACATCCCTTAACACACACTAGAAAAGAAAACATAGAATTTTTTTTATCTTTATACTTAATAATGACAACTTTGTGTCAGGATGCAACAAGAAGGGTGCTCTTCAAAAGAGAGTGAGCTGAGAGCAAAGCACAATAACATGGCAGGCATTAGCCGGTACTTCACCAACAAGGAACCAGGATGCAGAGCAGCAAGTCCCAATCAGGATTATGGCCAGAGACATTGGGGAAGGCCAGATACAGTACACTGGATCAACCAGCATTTCTGTAGTAATCAGGCATGTCTGAGTTCAAACCAGGAAGCCAAGCTGTTGGGTCTGTGTCAGGGTCAGGACTGAGGAAGTATGAGACCAGGTAGAGATGTGTCTGCTGCACTGTTTTGATGCAGACAGCAGGCAGAGGACGACAGTAAAACTTCAGCTTAGAAGTAGTTCCTTAGGGAAAAGAGGGGCAGGCCTTCCTTTTTAGTTTTCTTCACCACAGCTCTTATCAGTGAAGGATCTGACCTTGGACTCAGTCAGCTACACTCTTTAACTTACTTAAGTAGAAGGGGGATGTGCCCACATCATGTTGGGTCACTCAAGCTTTGCAGACATGGAATGTGCTGATATATTGAACATTGTCAAACAAAGCTTGGCATCAAACTCTTCACACCTTGGATACAAGGCTGGCAAGGTGGCTGAACACTTTCTTCCTTGCATTTTCAAAGCTTCCTCCATCACAATTATTTGGGAACTTAAAGGCCAGACCTAATTTTGATCAAACAAAAAATGGACAGCTGTGTTCGCCATACATGAACAATTGGTTGTTATGGTGCATTTACCTTTGCATTTACCTGTTAGTCAGATCATTCAGATCACTCAGGTCTGGAGCATGTTCATCCTTGGTCACCAGTACTTTTCTGACCCACCAGCGTGTTGCTAATCCTGCTTCTTCTAGATGGTCTTCCAAGGGGTAGGAAAGCATTCAATAAGTGCTTGAGGATTATAGTATTTGACTAGCTCCATAGCACAAGTGACAGGGAGACGCCACCATCTCTAATTCCTATATCAAAATCTATGGGTGTATTTTTTTTCTCAGCACAATAGAAAGATGACTGTATAGCAGGAGCACAGAGTTGAACCCTTATTCAACTGGCATAGGCCTCTTCAGCCCAACAATTCAAGGAGGCAAAGCAAAGAAGTAGCCTTTCAAGGCCATCTATATGGCTAATAGCAGAAACAGGAGTTAATCTACTTGTTTTATGAGTTGACCACTGTGCCAGCTGATTTTTGAAACATTTAAGGATCCCCTCTCAGCTACAGGACAGGCCCAGCTACCTCCACAGAGTACTTGTCTTTGTCTTGATCCCCTTTGCCTAAAAAGGAAATAAAAATTCTCAGACCAGAATATGAAAATGATGATAGACGCCCCATAGACAGCCCACAGCTCTGCAGATCAGCCCTTCGGTGCCAGTAGAACCTCTCCCACAATGCTCCCAGCCCAAAAAATCTTGCAGACAAGAGGCAGGGGAGAGAGACTAGATGTATTTAAGCACACTCTTCTCCCCTTCTCCATTGTCTCCAACTATGGATTGTATACAAGTTCAGACTCTCCAAGGAATACAGCTTTGCAAACTGTACCAGCTTCTTCCACTTCACTCAGTCTAAGCGACAGACTTAGTGTGGGAGCGAAACTTGACTCTAAAGACAGGCTGGACTCAAAGAAGATCTCAGGCTAATCAATAAATTCTTTATATTCACCAGAGAAAAGATCTGAAAATCCCAAAGCAGTCCAAAAGGGGGAAGGGAAGTCCTAGTTGATTTTCAGAGTTAGGTCTCACTGACTGACTGTGGTAAGGGCTGAAATTTCCTGCTAATCTCTTGGTTTTGCACCTGGATATCGCTGAAAACAGGAAGGTGCAGAGAAGCTCAATTAATTGTAGTTTAGCTACCAGCTCAGAAACCCCCTTATTAAGAAAGCTTTTTGAGCAGTGCTAACCGAGGCTTCAGGAGAATGACTAAGCACAGAAATGCTGCTGCAGATCTTGCTGACCCTCATCACTTCCTCCAGCTGGTGATGAAAACAGATATGACCAGATATAGGCTGTACATCAGAGTGATGTAGACAAGAGGGGTTGCAATTAGTCAGTTCTCATTTGTGTGGTGAATTCACATTAATCTGGTATAATGATATTGTTTCTTTTCTGAGACTGACAGGATCAAGACAAGAGGTTGCAATTTTCCAACTCTAGAAATCAACAAAATGGATAAGTACTTGGAGTAGAAATAATGTAAAAATTAAATTACATGGAAACTCCTCTTCAGGGCTATATGAATATCCCCAATACATATGTACTAATATTTGTAATTATATCTATACTTTTAGTCATAATTAATGATATATATTTATATACTTGCTACCTTTTTATATATTTTCCACAAATATTTTCCTCTTCCTGTAAAGGAAATTGCAAGGTTAGAAAACATCCTCAAAGGAAGCCAAAGATATCAACCAACCGTCAGGTTAACCCAGCTAAAAAAGGAGAATGATTTAATGTAAATTGACACTGATCACAAATGCATTTCTAACTCAGAGTAGTTCAAATGTCTAATTTCACCTCTCGAAGAACAATATAAGAAGAGGCACTTCTGTCTTGCTACGTTAACTGCTGTGAGTACTGCAGTGGTGTAAACAATATGTTCTACTAACATGGAATCCCCTTCTTGCAGGGTCTTTAATGTAAAACGGACCAGGAGACCACCTGCTTTTAACTTGCGAGTTTTAAGTTCCTTTTTGTTTTGTCTGGTTGTAATGTGTCAGGATGTTTTCTGATGCCCTCTTCACCTACAGTTTTATCTGAGTTTTAACAGAAATGCAAAGGATTCTTATACTGTGAATCACTGCAATTATTTGTCTAGATGTGATTCCCGGTAACAGAGAGACTGACATTTGCAAATAGAAGGCTAAGAGATTTCAATTGCCCTTGGACAGCCAGGGAAAACCTGTCTCAGTCACCCTTCCAGTACAAGTATGAGGAACCAACACCTCTAGGTCAGAATGTCAACTTCTGCCAACAAAAGGACTCAGTCTCACTGAAAGCTTTCTCATTGACTACCCTGGATGTTGGAGCAAACCATTAAAGTGACGGTAGATTCAGTATGCCATCAGTGTCAATAAGAACCTGTCTCCTTTACAGTATAGAGAAAATTCACTCATGGATTTCAGGAAAGCAAAATGTCAGCCTATCCACTTGGTCTCCTTCCTGCTTCATGTTCTAGTTTCCTAAATATGGTGGTGGTTGTACCAAGGTGTGTGGGAAGAGTTCTCTGAGGATCCTATGTCTTTTTCATACATCTACAAACATGGGCTCCATGCCCTGCTTTGCCACAATTTGTGTGAGCTTGGGAAAAACACTTTGGTTATTCACTAACAAGATAATGGCATTAAATATCTCCAGCTGTATCAGGAGGGTAAAAACAAAGTACTATAGAGTAGATTCACTTGCAAGAAGTAACAGGAGTCATTTGGAAGAGAAGAGAGAGGACGAGTTCTACAGGAAATACTTTTTTCTTGGTTCTGTGTTATTTGACTCCAACGTTGACTGTAGCAGTACAGAAAGTTATTTTCCTCTCTTGTCATTGTTAGATTTCTTGTTGCCCACAAGTAATATGATACCAGCCCATTTACTACTGAAAACAGCTCTGAATCTCCCCAAGCTACATGCATTTTAACTTGAGTAATGCACATCAGAAACACAATCATTTTTTCCTTATATTTTTAATTCACTGTTGCATGGGGAGTGTGAAGTAGTTAACATCAGGTCTATGGATTCAATCGAGACCCAGGAAAAAACTGGATAAAAGTGCCATACACTGAGAAAGGAGACCAGCACATGAATTGTACTTGTTTACAAGTGATTTACAGTACAAAAGAAAGCACTCAGTAGTTCATTCATCTTGAAGGATGTAGCCAGATCTAGCTGGAAACCCTTTGTTACAATACCATGGACTTGGTTGTAAACTAAACTACCAAAAAAATTAAATAAAAATGTCAGGTATTTCACAATACTTAGAGAAAATTAAGCAACTATCTCTGTTTAGGACAGCATGGGCGCAACCCTCAGCCAGTGCTTAAGGGAATCCCATCTGGCCTTGAGAGTTGCACTTCAGAACCCTCACTGGACAATCCATGATGTCATTAATGTCAGATGTGCACTTGAATAGCTCCCATGTACTCTGCAGTCTCTTCTGTTGGACTGATTTCTTGTATGCATTCAGGTGAGCAGGTACAATCTCCAGTAGCTTTGGCATTGCTCCAGGGCTCCAACTGGCCTTGCTAGATCAATACAGACAAGTAAAGTGCAGATACATTTTGCTGTCTTTTTCTGAGGAAGTGCCCAGCTGAGCCCTGCTTCATATCTTTAATATAACACTACCCACAAAGAGACAGACTTAGCTTTACAGACACTAGTTTGAAAAATCCAACAGCCTGGAGGACATAAACATAGTAACAGCAACAAGGGAAGAAATAATTTTCCTGTGTGTAAGAATAGTTCCAACTGCAGCTCAGCATCTTGGTTAACAAGGCTTCCAAATGTCACCTTGAAGATGTTAACTTAAGCAGTTTATCATTAGAAAATAAACACTTCCCACCAGTATTATGCCCAGAAAAGGGAGTGCATATGTTAGCATCTGCAGTATTCCTTTCTTTGCAGCACAGGACCTTATTCATCTGAATGCTCAACTCTAACAATGTCAAAGAACTATGGAAGAAGGTCACCATACTGTACAGTATCAAAAAGTATGAGGAAGAGATGAGCCAGATCATGTCTAAAACATTGTAATTTCAAGGGCCTGAACCTTCAGCTGTAGCAGAGGGGCAGGAAGAGCCTGTGTCTACGAAGAAAAAGTGAAAACTCCCATCATGATGAAGGATGGTGATAACTCATTAAGAGAAGGGTCCTGCCCCACATAAAGACCTGCAGCTACAGAATACATTCACCATCCTCATTGCTGATGAGAAGCTGTGAGTGCTGCCAAATGGATCTTTTCTTGTAGCTGAGTCTGAGCCACCCAGGACCACTAGAAAGAAGCCGTGAGTGGTAGTGGTAGGAGACTCTACTGCAGGTGACAAAGGCCCCCAACCTGATTTGCCAACAAGGAAGGCTTGCTACTTTCTGGAGGATCAAATTCCAGATGGTATGTAGAGGGTACTAAAGTTCATCCAGCTATTACCTGTGGGTGCTCTTCTACATAGGCGCTACAGGGGGTGAGCTAGGAAGTCACTGCAGGGCTCTGAGTACAGTGAACAAGGGCATGAGGAGCCAGGTAGCACCCTCCTCTATCCTGCTGATGGGGGACAAGGGCTTGTGGAGGGCTGGATGGATCCTACATATCAACAATTGATTGCTCAGGGGATGCTGGCAACAGGATTTCAGTGTCTATGACACTGGGACCCTCTTTGAAAGATCAACAGCGGCAGGATCCACCAGATAAGGGGGGACAAAAGGATCTTCACCAACAGACTTGCCAACCTGATAAGGAGAGGTTTAAACTAGCAATTATAATGTCATTGAAAGATTCCCCAAATAACAAGTGAAGGAGTTGTGGATGAGGTAGGAAGGCCAAGCGCACAGGGTAACTGGAACAGAACAGACATAGCAATCAACAAAAGAGAGACAAAATGCAATCACTTCCAGCATACTCATGTAAAGAAGGAACTGCCTGCAGAATAGCCTTATGGGGAAAGCTCTGAAGGAGCTCCGAGGAGTCAGCATCCTTGGGAGTCTCTGAAATGTCTCTACAGTAATTCATGAAGTATGGAAAACAAACTGGAGCGATTACAAGTCTGTGTGCAGTTACAGGGCTATGACTTCATTGGGATCGTGTGGATATAGTGCAATAACTCACTTGACTGTAGTGCTGTGACAAATGGACACAGGCTTTTCAGCAAGGAAAGGACAGGAAGGCAAGAAGGGTGAGTTGCCCTCTATGTGAGGCTGTTAACAAGTCATGAGCGTGTTAAGGGACTAAAGGAAACTTGTCATGCATAGTACGCATATGCTGAGATTTAAAACAGAAGGAAAGTTTGCTGGATCAAGTACTTACCAGAGTTCATTCATTCAGTGGTTGCTAAATACCCCCCAAAAAATAGGCTTTATAATAGGAAAGCTGACAAGGTCTTAACTAGAACAGCAGAGGCAGGCATTGCAGCGATGAATTACATTCCTGCTCCATGTCAAAGACAGGAGGAGATACAGCTTTACCTGTTGTAAAAATGTCTGCATTTACTGTTGGAGCCTGAGTATTTCTTGTTGGTAACCTCTGGATTTTTATCAGAAAATGGAACAGCTTGCTTCTGGGACAGAAATGGACTTTATCAGTCTTCACTTCTGACTGGCATGTCATGGTGAACATGTAGGAAGACTGCTGAATTGCGCTGGAGCACCTACTGATATACTATGTTCTACTGTCCCATGGACACAGTAGGCAACTATGGAGGAATACGTGTACTCCTAAGAGATGTGGAAGGAAGTCAAGAGCCCTGCTTGCCCACTACTCCATTCCCAGTATCCACACTACACCCTCAATTCCCCTTCTTATGCTCTGCAATACCTTGCATTACACAGCTAGCTGCAAGGAGAGAGCCTGCATGTCTTGCCCCCTTCTCCTGACAATGACTAACTATTCTGCTTTCCCACTCTTCTCCAACTCACCAAGCAATATAGGAGGCTCTAATCATGTTCAAATGGAGCTTTCAAGTTTAACATCTACCAGGTAGGCGTCTGCTAATCACAGCAAACCAGTGCAATCAAAAGGAACTTGCCACAGATCAACCCTCTGTATGCAACACTGCAGAAATCCTACGGTCCTAAAAGCATGTTTTGTCACTGACAGTTTTGTCTGTGTGTATACCTCTATTGTGTTATTGGGAAGACTGGACTGCAAATGGCATTGTATGCTACTTCAGTCTTTGTCCTGTCACACAAAGACAAAAAATAGTACTCAAAACATTCTCTCAAACAAAGAGCACACTCTTTCCCCCTCCATAAACAATTGCAGTGCACTTTGAGCACATTCCGGGTAGGACTTCACCTTTCAGTCTGCCCAATCTTCCATGAGTGCAATGGATTACAGCATTAGTGTTTGTATTGGTTTCTTTTGGACAGTCTAGTAATGCCAGGTGAAAGAACGACAGAAAAAAGCAAGAGTCATCCCACGGTATATGTATTCTGTCTATGAGGATACTGGTAAAGATGATTTACTCCTAGCGTTAGTAAACCAAAGACCTAGAAGTTACTGCCCACCACCTGGCCCATGAGTTCTTAGTAATTTCCTGATTATCACATCCATGCTCCTGGTTTTAAAACTAGATTCCTTTAAGAACTGAGAACCCAAAAAATGTATTTAGGCATGGGAAGAATCCACAGAATGAGTTCCAGTTTTGATCAGTCAACATTTCTCAATCTATACATCTGTGCTGGGAATCTCCTGAACAGCTTGGTGGTTGAAACCTAATATGGGTAGATCCCTAGCAATCCATGACAAATACAGCATGACAAGCAAAGGTGGTAGGAGCAATCCTTACTCAGAGAGCTGAGGTGAGCACACAGGAGATTAACCATCACTTAGATGTTTGGGCACATATTGGCTGTCAGACTCATTTCTCAGCTAACTGGCAAGAGTAATCACAACTCCTAACTTGCAAAAGCACCATAAGAAGGCATTGTTCTCATGGTGTAGAGGTTAACAATGAAGAGGAGAAGGTAAAAGATATTTGTATTAGAGCTGCAAGACCTTAGCAACCTTCTCTTCACAGATGAGAGAAGGTATGTGGGAGAGGAAGGAACAGATAATTAAGCAACCAGAGATGATACTATTAGCAGAAGAAAGAGCAGAGTCAGGAGGCTAGTTTAGTAGAGGAAAACAATATAGATTCTGAAGGATACTAAAGATTTTTCATGATGAACGGCGGTGACGTGGATTACAGAGGTGTTAAGTTCGAGATGTGAGTGAGAGCCAGCTTCAGCAGCAGCATATTTAATGGCCTGCTGTTGCTAGAGCACTGCAGGCCCACATAGAGGTCAGATGTGACAGCTGTTGAAACCAGTAATCAACAATACCATATCCTTACCAGGGACACAACAATGCCAACTGAAGCAAGGCTTAGGCAATGACAGGGAAAAGCACTCATGTCTGAAAAATAAGAGAGATAGGATGAATTAGAAGGCATTTGCAGCATGAAGGCTATGGGCCAGCATCCCTCACAGAACAAATAGTGGTCTCACTATCAGCTCTGTAGAGACACTGTGCTCAGCAAGTCTTGGCAGATGCAACTGGAACTACTAGTAGTCTGTATCCCACTGGTAACATCCCCATGTCCTTTTAAATAGAATGCCAGCAGTCCATTCAAAAGCAGCCCTGCACTGCACAGACCACTGCTTTGTTGCCGTTTTGGAGAAGGAGGTTGCCATCTGGCAACAACGGGTCTCAGCCTTTCCTGAACAGAGTAGTTTTCCTATCTGTGTTGCTGATTCCCAGGATCTCTGCAAGTCATTCCTCCCAAGAGCTAGTATAAGAAGGAGCTCACTCCAGCTTGCTTGTCCCCCTTCTCAGTGCCCCATGAGTGTTCATGTAAAGACTGTGCTAAGAGGTCCTTCTTCACCTGCTCTCAGTGCCAAAGCTCTTACACCAGTGGGCTACAGCTTTCAACAGCTGACCATCATTTGGACTGAGGCTCTGGCAAACCCACGTGGTAATTTAATCTAATCATTTTATATGTTGGAGATTTGTACAATGCAAAGCAGGCAGTAGCTTTGCTACACACACACAGGGGAAGGAGGGCCAGGCTTCCAGCAACACCAGATCTATTGTAAAGTATGTATATGAAAAGGGCTTTGAAGACCAGTCAGCACTGTGCATCTGATGGCAGGATGTGATTACAGAGGAGTCAAACTCCAATTACACTGTTATTACACTAAATATGCTTTTTTGATAATATACAACTAATTAATCCAAACTAGATTATTAATTACTTTTGCAAGGAAAATGCCTCTTTGCTTTCATACCTAATACATGCAGCTGGGACTTTCACTGTACGTTCAATGTTTTCATTTAAGAGCCTGGAAGGGCTATGCAAATCTTAGCTTATATTTTTGTGACCTAGGACCATTAACCATGCTGTATTGATACAGAATAGATCTCCATCTTCTGGTTATGTGAAATCACCAGTAACTGTGACTATGGGAAACCAGGTTACAGCATAATTAGACACTGTCTTGTAGAGCAAAACTAGAAATTTAAAGTATGTATTTTTTCTGCCTCTGTGTGACACCAAGTTCCCTCACTATTAAAACACAATAAAAACCTGTCACTCTTAAATACCATGGTTCAGATATAGATTCAGTGACAACCAATCACTTTCCAAGTCCTGCTAGATTTAGTTTTGAACTGGAAAGGCAGCATATGTAGGCAAGCCTACAACCTCCCAAAAGGCCTGCAACAAAAGCTGTGGATTTTCAGCCTAGCCCAGCCACTGTAGAGGAAAGGTAAGTTCCGATTTGGACAGGATTACCTTCAGTGTTCCCATCACTGACTTTTGCTCATGGTCGGTGCCAGGTTGAGAAAAGGAACCCATGGAGCACACTGGCTTGGGGACCTCTGGCAGTTCTTTGAGAGTGGCAGGTGTCGTGACAGTTTGTAATGGAAAGACAGCTTTCCATGGATCTGAGCTGTGAATACCTGCTGGACTATAAGACAGTTCTGACAGTCAGTTTCTCCTGGGGTCTTAGTTTGTTCTTCTGCAGAGGCAATGCTCTTTTCTTCCGAAGAATTATTTTCTCAATCCTGCTTATTAAAAGAAACTGAACAAAGGAAATTCCCTTAAGCCCTTCAGGTTTTTAAAGACTAAAAAAAAAAAAACAACTTACCTAGAACTGCTGTTTTTCCCTGGCTCATACTCCTCAGAAAAGCCATTCCTTCTTTTTCTTTCTTCTGACTTTCATTTTTGGGATGGTAGCCTTGCAGCTAGCAGCTTATTTCTGGTATGAATTCAGCAAGGACCAGAAACTGGCTGGTGACTTTTTCTATATTGTAGTAACAAACATTTGTCCAGCTTTTGTGACAGCACAAGAAAGAAAAGTAGCACTCTTCAAAATGCTGGTTGTGCTTTCTTCTCAGAAGAGGAAAGGGAATTGCAATCTGATTCTCCTTCAGGCAGAGTGATGGACATCATCTCTTAGGGTCCCTTTAAAGTGCATTTTCTAACACATGGAAGTCTTACAGAGATGAGGCCAAATAAGATTTTCAGTTGAAAGGGTTTTCCAATGAAGATGTGAATTCGTTGAATCTCAAAATTTTTGGTAGTAAGCCAGAATGAACTCTCAGTTTTTAGTTTTTTACGCTACTGTAGACAGTTCCCTTGATGTGAAGACACATAAAACAATGAATGTTTTGTGCCCTGCTCTGACAAGAAAGATGGGAAGACTCCCAAGGAAAAGGAGTTTCTTATAAAAGTCTCACATGTTTCCAGCTATCACAGATCCTAAATTCCTTTTTACACCTCAGCAAAAGCATTTTTAGTATCTCACAGGCTAATTCTAACTCAGTTTATGTATCCAACTGGAATTCCAATACTGGAATGTGCTAAGGCACATGGAAAATAAGGACGCAATTGGAGACAGCTAACATGGCTTCAGCAAGGGCAAATCATGCCTGACAAATTTGGTGGCCTTTTATGATACTGCCACAGGCTTGGTAGACAAGGGCAGAGCAACTGACGTCATCTACCTGGACTTATGCAAAGCATTTGACACTGACCAACACTACATCCCAGTCTCAAAATTGGAAACTCATGGATTCGATGAATGGACCACTTGGTGGATAAGGAACTGGCTGGATGGCCGCACTCAAAGGGTTGCAGTCAGTGGCTCAATGTCCAAGTGGCGGCCAGTAACGAGTGGTGTTCCTCAGGGTTCAGTACTGAGACCAGTGCTGTTTAACATCTTTGTTGGAGACATGGACAGTAGGATAGAGTGCACCCTCAGCAAGTTTGCAGACGACACCAAGCTCAGTGGTGCAGTCGACACGCTGGAGGGAAGGGATGCCATCCAGAGGGACCTGGAAAGGCTTGAGAGGTGGGCTCGTGCAAAGTGCATGGGGTTCAACCAAGCCAAGTGCAGGGTCCTGCACCTGGGATGTGGCAATCCCAGGCACAAATACAGGTTGGGCAGAGAATGGCT
>JAOXNO010000020.1:51509554-51521264 GCA_028565335.1 Limnodromus scolopaceus | reverse complement strand
AGGGATGAAGCACCTCTCCTATGAAGACAGGCTGAGAGAGCCGGGGTTGTTCAGCCTTGAGAAGAGAAGGCTCTGGGGAGATCTTATAGCAGCCTTCCATTATCTGAAGGGGAGGACTCTTTGTCAGGAAGTGTAGTGACAAGACAAGGGGTAATGTTTTTAAATTAGAAGAGGGGAGATTGAGATTAGATACCAGAAAGAAATTCTTTATTTTGAGGGTGGTGAGACACTGGAACAGGTTGCCCAGGGAAGTCGTGGATGCCCCATCCCCAGAAGTGTTTAAGGCCAGGCTGAATGGGGCTTCGAGCAACATGCTATAGTGGGAGGTGTCCCTGCCCATGGCAAACGAGTGAATTTAAGCTGCCCCAAGGCTTTTAGGTTCTGGTTATTTATTTTCTAAGTAGATCACTTGGCAAGATTAAGCCGCTAATAGTAATCAAATTGTCCTCTTGCCCTATCATAACTAACAAGAGATATATATTCAGTATTCTCCTGATTAGCTCATAAAGCTGAGGCACAGCATGGAGTGAATAAATACAATATAGCTTTCTATCTTTTTTTTCAGCTGATTTCTTCATAAACCCTACCACACTGTAGGCAGATATGGTTTATGCAATTGTCCGAATACTCTTATGGAAGGCCTCTGAACAGGATGAAAGAAGCTGCTGCTGCACTCATTCAGGATCCAGAAAATGAGAAGTTTGCTCAAGTTTGGTTTGAGGGATGGAGGACTGTCTGGGGAATTCTAAATACAAGTTGCATAGTGGAACTTGGGCCAGCACTATATCTGCCATGAGAAAGTTTCTCTTAGTGTCTTCTTGGATTATCCTTCTGGCTTTTTAAATCTATATTTCTAGTTTTCCATTTCCACTGAAGACAGAGAACAGTTTATTCCCATTTTCAAGAAGGGCAAGAAAGAAGACCCTAGTAAGTGCAAACCTGTCAGTCTCACTTCAGTGCCTGGTAAAATTATGGAGAAGATTATTCTAGGAGTTATTGGAAAAGACTTTAAAGAAAATGCAGTCATCAGTCAAAGCTCACATGGGTGGGAAAGTCATGCCTTAATAAATCCTTTTGTGACAAGGTTACCCACCTAGTGGACAAAGGTAAGGCAGTGGATGTGTGGGTTTTTTCATTTTAGCAGAGCTTTTGATACCGTCTCTCATAGCATCCTCTGGACAAAATGCCCAGCATACAGCCGGACATGTACACAGTATGATGCATGAACAACTGGCTGAAGTGTCAGGCTCGAAGTGTTGTAGTTAATGGGGTAATGTCTGGCTGGTGACCAGTCACTACTGGTAATCCCCGGGGCGATCCCTCAATTTTACAACCAGTTCTTTTCCATGTTTTTATCAATGACCTGGACACAGGAGCTGAGTGCACATCAAGCAAGTTTACCAGTGATACTAAGGTAGAAGTGTGGGGCAGGATTTGGCTATTCTCAGCAGAATTCCCAGTACTGCACAGCTGGTAGAAGGAGACGTGTTGGAACTTGTTGGTCATAAACCATGGGAGGAATCAGATAAGGATAGAGCTTTACTGAGAAGAAACAGAAAACACTGACCCAGTGTTTATTTATCAATCATGGGTTGGTGAGGTTGCAAAAGAATGAAGCAGCCAACCTTGTAAAAAGGAACTAGCGCTTTGTATAAGAAAAGATGTTGCTGTTAGGGGAAGCAAATGTTTAACTGGTGGAGGATTTATCTAATGTTAGCCATTAATGTCTGTATATGCTAAATGTAGAATGTAGACCAATCAGCTTGAAACATGCCACTTAGAGATAAATATAAATGTATGTGGATAATTGTAATAAACCGACATCTTGCTTGCATCAAGCTGTGTCCCGTCTCTCAATCACGGCAAGAAGAAGTTGTTCATTCCCTTGAGCACAGAGAGACCTTACAGAGAGATCTACAGAGAATGACAGATTAGAATGCTGGGAATCGCCAACCATATGAATTTTAACAAGGACAAATGACCGATTCTGCTCCTGTGATGTTGTAATCCTAGATGTATGTACAGATTTGGGGACTAGAGGCTGGAGTCCATCCTTGCAAAAAGAGATCTAGGGGTTTTGGTTGATGGTTAGCTCAATGTGAGTCAAGGATGTGCCCTGGGAGCCAAAAGGGCATTAAGGGGTGCAGTAAGCAAACTATAGTTACCCAGACAAAAGTAGTGATTGTCCCACAATAGTCAGATTGGTGCAGCTTCAACTCAAGTGCTGTGTGCAGTTTTGGGCTCCACAGTATAAGGAGGACATAAAAATATTAAAATGTGTCCAAAGGAGAGCAACATACATTGCAAAAGTCCTATAGGGCATGATTTTGAGGAGCAGCTGTGGATATTAGGTATTTCCAGCTTAAAGAAGAGACTGAGGGTTGACTTCATTGCTATCTACAAATTCTTCATGAGGGGAAGCCACGAGGTGGGTGTTGACCTTTTCACTCTGGTGGTCAGTGATAGGATGGTAGGAGGGAATGGCTTAAAGCTGCATTGGGGGAAGCTCAGATTGGATATTAGAAAAAGGTCCTTTACTGAGAGCACTGGAACAAGCTCCCTAGGGAAGGGGTCATAGCCTGAAGCCTGTCAGTGTTCAAGAAGTGTTTGGTCAATGGTCTTAGGTAAATGGTTTAAATTTTCAGTTGCCTTGTTTAGAGTCAAAAGTTGGACTCGACGATCCTCGTAGGTCCCCTACAACTCAGGATATTCTGTGATTCTATGATAATTTAGGTGAAAGTGCTTTCCCCTCATTGTCAGCTGGCTGCATTTCTATAAGACCCATTTGAGAAACACATCATCAGACTTTCCCACTTTCCTGCCCCCATAGTCCCTCAGATTTCATTAGGGAAGATGTCATGTCATGAGCCTGGTGTGTAAAGGTCTAATTTGGTACTCGATTACTGCTGCACTCCGCAACAGTACTGTTGCCCTGTGATTCTGAACCTTGGACCTCGTTGGGCCTGAGCAATCCCATTTCTTGTGTGAGTGGAAAGTCTACAACCAGCATCCAACCTGTAGCACCAGATAGCCCACATTGTCTTCCAGTATCAGTCACAGGGGAAGACGTCCTGATCTATCCAAAGTGTTTCCTCTATAAATCTCCAGAGGAAAGCAGTTTCTTAAGCCTAGTCAGCTACCTCCTCTTTGCTTGAGACAACAGTTGCTGGCATGTGCCTTTGTTCAGAGAGGTGTCCATGAAAACAATTCCAGAGTCTGCCTCCAAAACACCCTAACTGGCTGCTTTGTCTGAGCTAGCAAACGTGTATTTCCCCAGCAGGACTGTCCCTTCCTGGCTCCCTGTTCTGTGCTCACACAGGCTAGGGAAGACCCTTTCATTTGATACAAGATACATGCCAGATGCTTCCTGCTTTTACCCTGCCTGTGTCTCATTAGGCTCATGCTTGTGTATCCAAGATAAACGCCAGGGAAAGACTGCTGATAATGGAGAATTGAACACAGGCCCTGGTGAAGTTCCCTTCCTGTTAAACTGGCATCAGGCAGAGAAAGAATACATGCCAGGTAAGCAAAGAAAGGAAGAAAGGGGCTCATCTGAGCATGTTTGAGTTGGCACTAGAGATAATTGCTCCATGGCAGAGATCATAGAGTCATAGAATCACAGAATCATAGAACCATAAAATAGTTGGGTTGGAAGGGATGTTTTAAGATCATCTAGCCTAATCCCTCTGCCATGGCCAGGGACATCTTTCACTAGATCAGATAGTTCAAAGCACTTTCCAGTCTGACCTTTGACACTTCCAATGATGGGGCATCCAAATTTTTCTGGGCAACCTGTGCTAGTGTCTTGCCAGCCTAATAGTAAAAATTTCTTCTTTATATCTAATCTTAATCTAGCCTCTTTTAGTTTAAAACAGTTACCCTTTGTCCTATCACTACAGGCCCTGGTAAAAAGTTTCTCTCCACCTTTTTAATAAGCCCCTTTTATATATTGAAAGGCCACAATAAGGTCTTCCTGGAGCCTTCTGTTCTCCAGACTGAACAACTCCAACCCTGTCAGCCTTTCTTCATAGGAAGAAATCATCTGTCCTCTGATCCAACCCTCCAATCATTTTTGTGGTCCTCCTCTGGACCTGCTCTAACAGGTCCATGTCTTGTTGTGTGGCACACCGCTAGATGCAGTACTACAGGTGGGTTCACATGAAAGCAGAGTAGATGGGGAGAATCGCCTCCCTTGACCTCCTGGCCACAGTTGGGTTTTTTTGACAGGTCAGGATACGATTGGCTGTCTGGGCTGCAAGAACACATTGTCAGCCTATATCTCATTTGTCATCTGCTGATATCCTGAGGTTTTTCTCTGCAGGGCTGCTCTCAATCCATTCATCTTCCAGTCTTACTGATAGCAGGGGTTGCCCCAACCCATGTGCAGCACCTTGCATTTGCCCTTGTTGAACTTCAAGACATGGGCCCACTTTGCAGGCCTGTCAAGGTCCCTCTGGATGGCATCGCTGCCCCCAGGCACATCAACCACACCACTCAGCTTGCTATCATCCACAGACTTATTAAGGGTACATTCAGTCCCACTGTCTATGTCATTAATATTGAAACACACTTGCACCAACACAGATCCCTGAGGGACTGATCTGCATTTGGACAATGGATAGTTGTCCAAATGAGATGGGAGAGATGTTTAAAACTTCTAAGTGCCACTTCTTTATATTTGCCTAAAATTATCAGCTTTCAAACCATTGGACACATGATATGGCAAATCTGTTCTGAGTAACATCTGAAAGTGGAGAAAACAGCTAAGTGGGATGTGTATGCTTCCGTCCATCTGCAGGTTACCACATGAGCTCACAGTGGGAATATGGGAAAGTAAATTCTTGGCAGCAGCAGAGCATTTTCTGGAATTTCACTATTACCTCCAGACCAACAAGGCAAGGCAGGAGACAGTGTTTGTAGAGGATACTGCTGACTTTCTTCCACATAGTCAGTCAAGCCAGGAATGCCAGGGAAAAAGGCAAAGAACTAGTCAGATACAGAGACAGCTCCATTTTTTCTAAAGCATTTTGTCTAGAGATGAGAAAAGTGAGAGGCCTTGGTCTCTAAATCATCTCAAAGGTCCAAGTTCCAAGGAAGCAGCAGCTAAGAACAGCTCAAAGAATACAGCTAGCTGAGGAGAAAGGAGCAAAGAGAGATTCAAGGAAGTATTTGCTTAAGGATTGTATATGTTTACTTTCTACTGGCTCCTTTGTCTGGGATTACTAAAAAGTGAGGTAGCTAGGGCATTCTCAAATCCTGAATCAGAATACGCTACATAGCTGAAAGATTGCCTCCAGGAAGAAAGCTATATTTTGCTTCTGAGAAGTGTGAAACAGCAAAGGTTAAAGCTCTTCACCTTAGCATGCAAATGATTGTAAGCCACAAATTTTCTTTATTATAAACAAGAAAAAATGTATTTATTTTACTTTCCTCACAGACTTTTAAAATTTATATATTTTAAAATATATATAAATGTACATGTTGCCCTGTCTGTATGAGCGAAAGTCAAGCTCATGAAAAGCTCGGCCCAATAGTAAGAGAATTCACAAGTCAGGGCTATTAGTATAGAGGGATTCATACAGGAACATACTGCTCACTGCTGTCTCCAGCTGCCACTATTAAATATTCTCCTGTCCCTGATATTTTCTTGTCAGAACAACCTGAAAGTGCCTTCATTACTGGAAGCCCTTTTTCTTTGATACCATAGGTCAAATTCTACCCTAAGAAAAACCCTCGCAGCCCATTTAGGCTGTGGGTGAGAGAACAGATGTTACTGAAGTCAGAGCAGCCCACACTTAACATTCTATCAGGACAGTTTTAAAGCATTACCAACTTATTCCAAAACATTGGTAAGCTGACCAGAAACCGTCTAATGGCTAGGACAACTCAAAAAGAATGCAGTTCATAGGAAAGGGCTATTCTAGAACTTAATAGCAAATAATTTCCCCTTGCAGGCAAACCTAGAGGAAATACAGTTCTGGGAACAGTTGTTAAGTAACTTAATTGCTCATTTATAAAGAAGCAGAAGAAAAAAATCTCAAGCCAGCAGGTGGTTTGTGGTAGAGTACATTATGGATTCCAACATGAGTGGCATTAAGATGGAGTTAAAGGGCAGAGTATATATTGGTAAATTAAATTCCACAGGTGGTGTAATTCCCCAGAAATAAATATCAGAAACACAGGGAAGTTCCTGTTGCACTTAAAATGAAATCTTAGTATACGTAAATGCAGTTAAAGCACTCAAAGAGCCTTAACTCTGCCTTACAGTGACACTATGAGGGAGAAAAGGGAAAGGGGGAAAACAGCACTAAATGAAATGTGCCTTCAATTTCACTTGCAAAATCTACAATATTAAATGTGTTTATCATAAACATATGGGCTTTCTCTTCCCCTATAGCACGAGAGGGAATAAATGTCTTCCAGCTTTTCATTGCTGCTAGATTTCAGAATTTACATTTTTTCTACTTTGAGGGACAGCTTATAAGATCTATAGGTCTTATGCAAGGGAATAACTCTTCTCCCCAGTGCCAAGTCCTAATTCTTGGCTGATGGGCATTCAGTATGAAGATTTCTAGACTAGTGACGATACTTTTAAGTCATGTGATTTTCAACAAGCAATTAAGATTACAGATAAGCAGCTACTGGTGTTCCTGAAGAGAGTGAAAAGAAAGCTACTGGAGGCAAGAAACAGACTTGGAATGTAAGCATGACACAATGAAGGCAGGATCACAATCAGTTCTCTGCAGCTTTGTAGCACAGGCTACTGTTTGAGATTTTTCTGGAGCTAAATATCTGAAGATCTGAAAAAATGTTCATCATCACCTCAGCAGGCTGTTAAAGGCCAAGTTGTTCTTTTGAAGGACAGTAACTTGTGGTATCCATCCGAATCAGTGGAGAAAAAGTGCCCAAGATTTTTTTGTAAACTGGCCACAACTATGAGAAGTGGCCAGAAGAAGCAGCAAGATGAAAAAATAACTTGGTGCCAAGAAGAAGGGGAAGGATACACATCTTGCTAAATGCTAAGAATGTTTGGGTATCTAGGGTTGTTGCTTTAGAGATTACAACCATTTTGGTTCATATCTGCCAGCTAACCAGGCTTCCTCAAACCCTTGCTTAAGAAGAAGCATCAACTTTCTAGTACAGAGAAGTTATGACAATACAGATCACCTCATCTTGCAAGATGTTTCACATATGAAGAGCAGATGCAATGACAGAATGAAGTCCAAAAGTGGGCTGTCTACCAATCAACCCCCAAGTGAGATTATATATGCAAAATGGGAGGGGTTTTTGGGGGGGATTGGAAAGATGGCTTCCCATTCAGCACACTACCTCCTACAGCTCCCCTGACCCTTCATGAAAAAAGTCTTAGAAGGTTAGCAGTGTTCAATGCATTCCAAGACTATACTGTCCTTAGGTAATGATTCAAACAGTACCACTTCTCCCTGGAGGCATCCAGCTGCCCTTTCTCTAGTTCCAGTACTCTCAAACAAGGTGAGGCCTGTCCTTGGGAGACTTCTTGCAAAAACAGAGATGGTGGTAAAAGCCAAGGAGTGGCCAATCGATCACTCAGCAGCTTGTGAAGCTGCCCAGCTGTCAGATCTTCCCCAGATGACTCAGCACATCTGCATTTGGAAGACGTTATGAGAACAGAAGCACAAGCCACTGGACCTTTAGAGCCACTGAGGCATTTTTATTGCCACCATGAAAACTGAGTGAATTTCCACCCAGAAAATTCAGTCTGTATCTGATTTTAATCACAGCTATCACATTCAGTTTTCATTTGCCCCAAAGCTACTTTTTTCTTCCTTACCAAAACAGCCAGAGCATATAGGTTCACTTCCCTTCGTGACCTCAGGTGTTTCAGACACTCGTCACCTAGCAAAGCACTCCCATGTGCCAGGATTTCTTCAAGAGCAGCAAAGCAAAGCTCTGAGAGGTCTCAGATTCTCACCTGGAACTTGTGATCCAGCACTCGCTACGGTGTCTCATCCAACAGCAGGCCTTGGATGTATCTTCAAGAGAAGGTGATAAGTTATGCTTTTAGAAAGACGCAACTAAGTGTCCCGTGACAGTAAGATTTCAAGACACACATGCTTGCAACTGCTTGCTGATGTGGGTGTCTTCCAAATCACGAGGCTGGCTGTCATATATGCCCTGCTCTCTGAAGTACACAATGTATCTGCACACCCTTCAAGCAACCTTCAAGCGATTCTGGGTGCCAGGACCTGACTACCTGGATATCTTGCCTCTAAATGCCTGGCAGAAGTTGGTCTTGATCTTTCTGAACCATGGTTCGTACCTGGACATGGGGTTAAAAACACTCCACCTTTTGCGGAGGACAAAGTTCGTCAGTGCAAGGAAGAAAATGTGGTGGAATAAATCAAATTAAACCCTCCCTAAATCAAACACGAAGCAAGTGCAAGAACTATGACCTCAAAAAACAAATAAGTATAGGTCAGGTTTTGAGCAGCAGTCTCAGATGGAAATGCACTAAACATAACTGATGAAAGGTGTCAGCACCATTTGTTAAACAATACCACTGTCTTATTATATTCATTTCAGCAGAGAAAAGAATTAATCACAATCAAAGCTGAGTTCTAAGGAAAAAAAAAAAACAAAAAAAAACCCTCCAGTTGACAGCTGCCTCCATCTTCAAGACTAGGCCTTTCTTTGAATGCTAAATATGAGGACTTTCCATGTGCATTCATTGACCTTATCAAAAATCTAGATGAAGGGAAGAGAATATGATGACTAGCTACTGAATATGCTGAAATAAGAGTAAGAGTAAATTATGTGTGATCTGAAATGGGTTTTTGACATTTTGAGTTTCTAATTTCATTTTCATTTAACACGTCAGAAATACAATTTGTCCTGGAAGCTGTTGTTTCAGTAATATCAATTAGCCAGGGCATGTGTGATTATCAAGAGATGGGCATAACCTTTAGAAGATGGGAAGGTTTTTGTCTGCTTCTTGCTTCTCTTCTCTGATATAATTATCTCTCTATGAGAGTATCTTTCGCTATTAGTGCTATTTATTAGTATTTTTGCAGAGTTCTGCAGATGGAGTGCATGTAGACGGAGTCACAGCCACAGGCACAAATCAATTTAAGGAAAAATAGAAAATTAATTTTCTTTGTGCCTCAACACAATAAAATTAATATTGTATCAGAGATCACACAGATAACCAAGACCTCTGCTTGAGAGAAAGATTTCGGCTATTGCCGGTGCAGTCACTAAGATGACAATTCCATCAGTAGTCGGAATTTGCACCTAAGCCATATGGAAAAACTTTCCTACTTCTCCAGTGATGGGAGACTCCCATTAACATTGGATCATTCTCAGCAAAATGGAGACTGCTGAAAAAGGAGGAGAATTTTCTTCAGTTTGTGCTTTGGAGGAAAAGTGGAAGTCGGACAGTATTTTGAGTATATACACACCTCCTCAGGTCTGAAGCAGAATCAGTAAAGTTGGAAGCAGTGCCACAAGCTGAACTCCTAAAGGAGAATTGGAAACTTTTTGCAAAAGTGTCCCTGGAATTCATCTCACACAAGCCCTTCAAAATACAAGCCATAGGAAAAAATCCCAAATATAGCTGGCCACAAAACTATGCAGGCTCCATAGTGGTACAGGGGTCATGTCACAGTCCTTTTATTCGTACCTGCTTTCATTGAAACTCTCAGCATTCTACAGATCTTTCCACAAGGACTGGCTCTTGAACTTCGTCTGGTTTAGCTGAGGTCCCTAGCATGGACAACGTAGTGCTGTCTTGGTATCCTGATCTAGAAAGACCAAGATCTGATGAAGCTTGTAAAGTCTTCTGTTTCTATAAATTATTTTCACCTCCGGACACACACAGGATCTCAAAGCCTAGAAGCAGAGCACTTTAGCTAGTAAATATGTACATCTACATCCTGTTATCCAGCAACTTTTCTTAGATAAATGGCATCTATTTCCAAGACAGCTGAATTTCTTCTGTACTACCTAGTGCTAAGTGGATCGTTTGTGCTGACTGTTGCATTGGATGGAGGCAAGCACTGCTTCTTATCTATCTTCCAGAGGTCTCTGTGTTTTCCCTCAGTGGCAATTACTTGGTTCTCTTCATTATTCCTCATTTTTAGAAACAGTCACTCCTGTTCACTATGGTCCAAGCTAGATTGAACTATAGTAGTATCACTAGTGGCATTGCTGCTGGATTATGGACACTGCTCTATTCCTCTGCAGCCTCCATTGATTTGTTTGATTGGCCTTATGTTGAGCTGTGATTCTGGTCACCACCAATGCATCAGCACCATGGTTCTAGATGTCCCCTCAAAACCCCTTTAATTTCTAACCAGGTCAGCACAGTTAACTGAGCAGTCCTACAGTGAGCATTATCCCACAACGTGTCTCCATGAGCTGATACAGAATGACAGAACTGAAGCACTATTAATCATTTAGACAGTCAGACACAGGCTATAACTCATCAGTAGACCTATATAAGAACAACTTTATTTCCATTCCTGTTGCTCATCCTTCATGATTCTTTCTGCCAAGAATTTGCATGAATATTTATGGCTGAGTTAATTTCCTGCAAATAAGCCTTTGTAGTGGAAACGGTGACAGAACTGTAACTCTAATGGTGTAGCAGGCTGAAATATTCTTTCAAATCAAACTGATATCTAAAAACTTGCTGTAATAATCACTGTTTCTTATTGTCTCTATCCAAGTAGCTTGTACTTCTAAGTAGATTTTCAAGCCAGTCATCACATAATGATTACAGATACAGCTTTCATTGAGTATACATTTAGAAGAAAAGCTTTGAAAACTTGTCATGCTGTCAGGGGGAAAAAGTGATATTTTCTAATTCCATGAATACTACAGTTTATTCATTACTTTTAATTATTTGGCATCCCTGGTTTTTGTCCACAACTTCAGGAGACTTTCCTGATTTATCAGAAATCGGTGTGGCATCCTCGCCTTCCGTTAAAACCTGGCCTGGCAAAGACAAGCACAGCCACAGGAATCAACCCAACCTGACAACATCAGCTGATATTTCTTTTTTTTTTTCTTTTTTTTCTTTTTTTTTTAATTTTTGGAGCATGGTACCATGGATTGGATTTATTTGAAACTTTCTCTCTCTAATAAAGAATATTTCAGTTTCAAAAATACCTCAAAATTCAGTGGGGGAAGAGGTTCATGCCTTCATCCTAAGAGGGGTGAACTAAGTAACTTCTGGAGTCTCACTAACAACTCTGGAGAGCATTTGCCTCTTCTAGAAAGCTGAAGTTTATCCTCACAGTCTGAGGGCATTCACAGAATCATAGAACCATAGAATGCTTTGGGCTGGAAGGGACCTTAAAGATCATTGAGTTCTCACCCCCCTGACCTGGGCAGGGACACCTCCCACTAGAGCAGGTTGCTCAAAGCCCGATCCACCCTGGCCTTGAACACTACCAGGGATGGAGCATCCACAACTTCTCTGGGCAAGCTGTCCAGTGTCTCACCACCCTCACAGTAAAAGAATGTCTTCCTAAGATCCAGTCTAAATCTCCCCTCTTTATGTTTAAAACTCTTATGCCTCATCCTTACTACAGTCCCTCATAAAGAGTCCCTCCCCATCCCTCTTGTAGGCCCCCTTCAGGTACTGGAACGTTGCTATAAGGTCTCCCTGGAGCCTTCTTTTCTCCAGGCTGAACAACCCCAGCTCTCTCAGCCTGTCTTCATAGGAGAG
>JAOXNO010000020.1:51435918-51455949 GCA_028565335.1 Limnodromus scolopaceus | reverse complement strand
CAGAACGGGTTTTCAGAGTGATTAAAAAGTGGGAATCTGAAAAAAAAATCATCATTTTCAACATCTTTTTGTCTCAACGATCAAATAAGTCTAGATTGCAACAGCTCTGAAGTTAGTTTCAATTTTGTTATTTTTGTTGGGTTTTCTCACTCAAAGCAAAGCATTTATATTAAAAACAGCTTTATGAAAATGAGGGAAAAGTAAAGGCTATCAGGCCTAAAAAACAGGAGAAGCTGTTACTGAATTTTTTTTCTACTTTTACAGAACACAGTTTTTAAACCAAAGGAGACCCAGATCTATACACAAATGTTGCATACAGGTACCTTTGGCACCTCTATATTTGCTGCTATTAGGCAGTATGTATGTTATCTTTCTGGACCTGACAGGAGAGAAAAGAGGATGAAGAGATAGCTTCTGCTAATTCCCATAGTCTTTTACATCAATTACAGAATTATTTTATTTAGAAAAAGTAGATATGTTTTACTAATCTATTGCTGAGTTAGCAACTAAGTATTAAATAAGGTTTTGTTGTAATAAACATTTGGTTTTTAAAATCCTAGGGAGATCCTCAGATTTACATGGGGAATGTTGTTTCTATTAGGTACTTGCTGACAGGTTCTCAGATTATTTGTTCATTACAAAGTGAGACTTTTGGGGGTCTTACAGCTTTAATGTTAAATTCAGCTGCTTGTCTTGTAGCTTTTGTGACTGCTTTCTATTATAATATTAAACCTGGGACTCTTTCTTCTCTTTCTTTTCTATCTTTAGATAAGTGACAGAATTATATAATCTCTATAAGAATAATCGATAAAATGTTCAGACTTTGTTGTCTAGAGCTAAACAACTCCGTAATAGAGTGGCCTGCCTTTCAAAGGTCCTGACAGTCCATCAACATTGGAAGCCTCTCCAGCTAGGGAAAACATGGTTTGGCTAATAGTGCCTATTGTTAGTAGACAAATCTCTGAACAGAGTCTTGGTTTTGTTTGGGGTTTTTTGTGTTTGTTTTTTTTCTGTAAAACAGTGTATTTTTAAGTAGAAATCACTACTCAAAGCCCAGCGATTACTTTTAGTCATTCTCAATCTTGAGAGTTACAGCAAATTTCAGAACATATCTGCTGTTCCAGGGTTTGAACAATTTATTTTGTACAGGTTGCTGTTGTACGTGGGTTTTTTTATAGGTGACTAAAAAGCAATACAAGTATGAAGTGATTTGCTACAATCTTGCCTAATGCAGGAACATTAACACCAACCATTACCCATCTAGATAGTCTTAATATACTGGGTGCATTGTCACTACAGCAATGGAGTTCTGTGAGTTATCTTTATATGTCAGAAATTGCACTGCCAGTAACACTTAGAAATTTTTACTTTCAGACTCTACTTTCAATGCCTAGCATTAGAAATAAAAGTACTTGTCATTGCAAAGAGAAAAATAGATCCTTTACTTAAAGTATTACACAGACTTAGTTTAGATTTTTCTCTCCTATGTTTCTGGCGTTTAGGTATTTCTACGGGTGGACGGGTAAACCCCCGAGAAGGAATTGTGCTTCATTCTACAAAACTCATTCAAGAGTGGAGCTCTGTGGATCTCAGAACTCCAATATCCGATACCTTGCACCTGCCAGTCTGGGTGGACAATGATGGAAACTGTGCTGCTCTAGCAGAGAGGAAATTTGGTCATGGAAAAGGAATAGAAAATTTTGTAACACTTATTACTGGTACAGGTGGGTATGTTACAGTTCAATGAAACTCGAAGTCAAAACACCAGGACCATCACACAGAGGCTCAGCTAATCCTAAAAGCATAAGGACCACCATTGTTCATGGAAAATCCTAATATATTAGGTTCTTAAACCAAACATCATTTTACCACTGTATCTATTTGTTTCTTTAGTGTACTTTATTCCGGCAAATGAAACCTTTTGCATAGTATAAGCTTCTTGATAAAAGAAGTTCTGCTGCTACAAGCTATCCAGGCAAACCATTTTTTCAAAATAAGGAAAATCTGAGCAACTTTACCTGGAATTAATTTGCTTTTTTCAGCTTTATAGCTTAATTCTCTTTCAGCTGCAGAAACACAAGTCAGATCAGGATACATATCTAGAAGATAAGCAACTGAACATGAGAGATGATGCTTATTATATCTCAAACACAAATGTGGGATAACTTTCCTCATTTTTTTAAGTATATAGTCCTTTAAAACGGTGGCAATAATAACTAGTTGATGAATCCCCACCCACAGTTTGGGAAGATGCAGCAGAGGATTGCAGATTTAAGTATCCTTGGCTCTTGGGCACAAAGGTTTAGCTCTCTAAGTAGAGCATTAAAACATCTCCTCTGAAATGCAAAAATTCTAAGGCCGCTTGAAAGGTTAGTTTTGCTTATAAAAAGTATGACTCAGAAGATCTGTTATATTAATTCAATACCATCCATGGGCTTTTTAAGAAATAAAAAGCATTATATACCATTTTGATACATATATGAATAGGAGAGAGCTATGAGCTTGCTTATTGAGATGGGTTGAATGAGTTCTTCAATAGCCAGTAATATTTGATTTGCAGTAGAGAAGACCACTGATGCACATATTTTATCTTGTCTGTGGTACAATAAGCAAATGTCAATGTCCTGCAGAACTGAGGCCTTTAAAAACTGTATGTAACCTTTTTTTTTCACTCTTTTTTTAAATAGTTTTTGTTAATTGATGAAGTTCTCATATCTTTGCAGGAATTGGAGGGGGAATCGTTCATCAACACGAATTGATCCATGGCAGTTCTTTCTGTGCTGCTGAGCTTGGGCATATTGTTGTATCTTTAGATGGACCAGAGTGCCTGTGTGGTAGCCAAGGATGTATAGAAGCGTATGCCTCTGGAATAGCATTACAGAGAGAAGCTAAGAAACTGCATGATGGTATCTACGTCCTATATTTTTGAAAACATGATTATTAAATTGCAGTATAGGAAGACATTTGCAAAGGTGTTATTAAGAAAAATAGACCTGCCATCTCTTTTTAGGAGGAGATGAGAATAGGTGTACAGGCAACCAGGTAAGATTCCTGTGTATGGCCAACCCAGGAGCCACCACAACCTGCGTAGTACAATACAATTCTTTTTTGGTGGTGGCAAGAACCAGGGAAGCCACATTTGGAACCACTGGTCTCAAAATTACCAGAAGCGCATAGTAGTAGAAGTAGTAGACCGTAGTTTCTCCTTTTCAAGTGTGCTGTAAGGTAATCTGACAGGCATTCTGTGAGGTTTGGTTTAACAGGGATTGTCTTTCAGCAATAGCTTCTCAGATAATTTTGAGAAGATTTATATTTTATATTATTAACTTTTGGGGCTGAGACTAGTGAATTACCATGCTATTTGAGTTTGACGCCCTGCTTCTACAGGTAGTTCCCTGCATAATATGGATGTGATCGCTCTGCCTAACCTCAGGGTTGGACAGATTGCTCAGTATTCAGGCTTCAGTATGCAAGTATAAGAGATGTGAAGATCTTAACTGTCTGTTTTTCACCCTCTGTTTCTTGACTTACCACATCACTATGTTTTGTTCTTTTGGCTTTCTCTCCTCCTCTTTGAACAGAGGATCTGCTTTTAGTAGAAGGAATGTCAATGAAGAAGGAGGACGTTGTTAGCGCTGCACATCTCATTCAAGCTGCTAAACTTGGGAACACAAAAGCAGACAGCATTCTTAGAACAGGTGAGAACATAGTCCGTAGGGTGGAGCCCTCCCATGAGTATATTTTGGGGGATACAGAAATGGTAATGAACTGTAACACGACAAACACACAACTCTACATATTGAGGACCTCTCTATATAAAAATTACTACGGGTAATGAAATGTTAAATATAAATGTTGGAGGAAATGTGAGCAGAAGTGTATATTAAAAGTGTCTGTTCTAATAAATGAAAAGATGAAAAGCCTTTGCAAAGGTCAGTTCAGAAAAAAGTGAGGTCTCAACATTCTCATATTGGAAAATTTGGGTACACTGTATTGTAGGCAAGTGAATGGCTAGTCTGAGCAAGCAAAGGCAATTTACGTATTACTTTACATATGGTATTTTACTCTCTTTACTAGCTTTAAACACAGTCCTCTTCCTCATATATAGCTGATAGCACTAAGATGGTAGAGTAATGCTTTCCTATTCTCTCTTAGCTTACAAGTGTGGTAATATATTGCTTTGTCTTTCACATCCATATCATTGGATAATGCATTGATGTACAATAAAATTGCTTTTCTTACTTTCGAAAGAAAAATTAATGGCAAACATATTATCTGATAACATAAAACTGTCTGCCATGTGGATTAGAAAACTTTCCTGACAGTGTCATTTGCTGCAAACAGACCTATTTCAAATACTGATGCCTGGATTGATTTGAGTATTCTGCTTAATTTTTTTACTTTATCTTTTCAGCTGGGACAGCACTAGGCCTTGGAGTTGTGAACATTCTGCACACCATGAACCCCTCTCTTGTGATCCTTTCTGGAGTTCTAGCTAGCCACTACGTTAATGCTGTCAAAGATGTGATAAATCGACAGGCTCTGTCCTCTGTTAAAACTGTAGATGTAGTGGTCTCAAATCTAGCAGATCCTGCTCTCCTTGGAGCTGCTAGCCTGGTACTGGATTATACTACACGTAGAATATACTAGGTACCTGGAAGAATTATAGAAATGGACTATTCCTTCCACCCATTAGGAATTTGAATACTTTGCCTAAAATTCTTCTTTGATGAGAGCAGCTACTGAATCAGAGTAGTGTTCTGAATAGTTAGTGGCTACTTCAGTGTTTCCTAACTGAGGTACTATCTTTTTGTATTTTTCTCAAATTTAATTTGACTTCATAGGAACTGATGTGTAATTCTGTTGTTTTTATTAACCTCTGTTTGTAAGCCCCTATGTTGCTTTAAGTGTAGCTGAATTATTTGTGAGCATATCTTGATGTACGGTGTGGAGTGTGTGTATGGTGTGTCAAATTATAGCAAATACTTGGGGATCCATATCTCATTTCCTATCTATGTGAAATGAGAAGTCTAGAATGTGACCAGCTTTTCAGTTTCCAGGCTTCTACCCACAAAGTAAATACGATGTAATCACCAATAGCAGGTAGTAATTTCAGTGAGTGGAAACAAGGGAAATTGCCTCTACAGTCAAAAAGGCTGCATTTAGAAATTGCAGGTCATTAAGAACTTGGAGGAGGCAGTTATTTATTACATCATCTTTAGAGGGCGGAGTCTCATTTTAGAAGCTTTGCATATGTAGAAAAAAGACCATAGTCTAGTGAGTTTAGAGCTTGCAAAACAGTCCAAAGAAACTTACAAGTGTAGTGGTGACTGTCTCTGTCTTCTGGCTAGGGCGAACAGTAAATTTTCTGAATTTTATTGTTTGGGGTTTTCTTAAGGGTCTTAGTTTACTACTTTGTCTACCAAATTAACGGAGAGGGGACTGTTTATTCTTGGGTAGCCAGTTAGCTGAAATTCAGCTATGTGGTGCATCTGATAAAGAGTCTACCTTTCAAGAAAACTTTCTACTGTTGAGTGACATAGTGCATCTCCTCAGCAGTTCTGGTGGCTGCAGGTACACTCTTCTTGTCCTGCATTTATCATTAGCTTGCAGGATGGAAAGTCATATCTGATCTTCATCCTCACCTTCAACACATTCAGAAGCCTGGGAGCAAAGCATGTAAAAAACCAAAGCTTGCCGAGGTAAACCATGGTTTATGTTTCTTTAACTAGTCCTTCTCGGTATACAGCTCTGTGTCTGTCCAGCTGCTTTTTAGCACACTTTCAAGATCCTGTAGTAATAACTATTTATCACAAAGAGAAACTGAAAACCAGACCCATCTAAGTGATCAGCTATCCCAGAAAAAAAGATACCTGTGGAGATATCTATCCTCTGTCCTGCATTTAATGGCCTATTTTGACATCTGACTCAGTCACAGATGATATTCTTAGAAGCCCAGTAATGTACTAGTACAGGGAAATAAAAGGGGTTATTTCCACACTCAAATGTCTTTTCCAACAAAACATCCTCCTGCAACCACTGCCCTCTGCTTTACAATAATCTCAGACTGAATAGCTGTTAGTATAGTGAACGACTCCACTAGCTAATTCTGGGATATTATTACACAAGTTGCCCTCAAAGGAATGCTTACTGAGAACTCACATCTTCCTAGCAGATTTTAGAAACACCACCCGATCTTTTTGCTGTCTCCAGGAATAGTTGCGCAGCCTCTATATTGTAGTTTTTCTCAAAATCAGCTGTCTTGTATAGCCTACTACAACTTTGCACATGGTTATGTCACCAGGGTTTCTTGGTTTCTTTTCCTGTGTGTCTTGGTTTACTTGGTGATTCCCACTAATTCCAATATTAGAGCAGTAGCTCCATGAGCAGGCCAAGGAGAAATCAGCTTTGCTCTAATAGCTACCTAATAGTAGCTTAGGTCAGGAGTAACAGTATTGAGGATCTAACAGAGAGGAGCCCTGTCATTTGATCTTACTATCACAAGGAATCTGTATCACAAGGAATGCCTGACTAGAAGTGGGACCAAACTTTTGCTTTCCAGACCTCTTGAAGCTCTATATTCTTGATATATCACAGCTGCTGGTTAGCAGCTGAAGGGAGGATGCAAGCATAGTGAAAATATGAAAGATTAACACATTTGAAAAAATTTACTCTAAATACTAAATACCTTTAATGCCTAGTGCTATTAAGAAAACGGTTCTTCAAATGCTTTTGAAAATGTGTTTTCTGTCAACCGGACAAGAACCTGCTGCATATGTGCAAGTACTGCAGAAATATTGTTTTCCCCGAGAGGCCTGTGGGTTTATAAAATCAGAAAGAATAAAAAAATGATATTTAAAAGGGTATCAGTGTTTGTTTCTCCTCCCTTGCCTGTTCAGAAACCTCCCTCACACTTCAGGCATGTTATTGTGGACTAGAGGTCTTACGGCCACTAGCTCCCAATTGTATCCAGTCCCAGGGAAAGCAAACAGCAGATGTTTACAGAACATCTGCAGTTCTGTGCCCTCAGGTTACTTGATGCTGACCCTGTGTCTTTTAGAGTAGCCCATGAGAACAAACCAGCCTTTATATCCATTACTGGGAAGGAAGAAGAGGTGCAAATTCACAAGACAACAGCTGAACTCTCCTTCCCCAGCTATTATCAGCATTTCACAGCCTAAAGCAGCAGAGCATTCTCATTACCTGCAATGGCAGCATCTGCTAATACTACCTGTTGGAGGAGGAGGTTTGGTTTGGTTTTGCAGTGTCCCTGATTACTGTATGCAGTATCCTACCTGCTGAAGCCTTAGCAAGAACGCCACTGTCCAGCCCTCTCTGCAGAACTGCATATGACACTCAAGCTTGGACAGGAGGAGACTCCTCATGGACATGCATGTTTATAATCAGCATTGCATGAGCAAGCACCACTCATACTTAAATGACAGAGTGGCAAAAGGTTGGAATGTGACTTAAAACTGCAGTTCTTAGTGCTGTAGGGTATAATTCATGTAATCAATGTTAAGACCTCTACCAGTCCCTACACTTCATTGCTCCTTATCCTTGCTTTGCCTAAGCATAGAAACCAAACCAGCCAGGGCTTGGCACCATGGGGAGACCAGCTGATCTTACAGATCATTGCTGATGCTTTGCATATAATCAGTAGCTAATACATAGCTAATCAGTACAGTAACACAGGAATTTCTTTTTGGTATCCTGAGCAGCAAGTTTAGTTATTCAGTATTTTGAGCCTTTGATCTGCCACCTAGACACTCAAAATTAACAAATGCCTCTGACTTCTGGTGGTCTTGAAGTACTATCCTTTGCCCATTTAAGTGTATCAAAATTGTCAGAAACTTGGGCATACCACCCATAGAGGCAAAATCAGGTTTGTATCACAAAAACACAGACAATAAGGTGCAGGTAGAGTCTATATTCTCATCCAACTTGCATTAGTGAAAGCTGATTGCTGTGGAGAGTTCACAGGCATTAGTATGGGTAAAACATCCAGCCTGTACAGCCATTGGACCATTCCAGATAATTGTGTTTATCATCTGGCTTATCAAAGACACATTGGAACTCATGCTTTGGCAGCTGAAGTGTTGGTGCTAAAGTCATGTATTTAGTACAGCTGTTTTGGTCTGGCACCAAGCAGATACTTCGCATTATGGGCACATAATGTGCTTTAGTAACAACTAAAAACACTCAGGAGATTCTGAAGACAAAGAAAGCCAAAATTTTTCAGACCTTGCTTAAGTTCGCACGTACAGTTGTCATGCTTTTGGGTTGGTTCATTGGGCAAGTTCACACAAAGCAACATCAAACCATATACTTTGATAGGTGTCCAAACCACCCACTGCTTGTACATTGCAGTTCACTGTAAAATCAAAGATGACTGCTTTTCCAGATTGAGCAAGGCAAGGAGAAGGCAAGTAACACAGCAAGTTCTTTCTGCTGCTGTCATAATTGAGGGAAGCTTTTGAGTTCACAACCCTCCTGACCTCACACAGTTATCAGTTGTATCCTTAACAAATTGCAAATTAAGTTGTTACTGCCAGCTGAAGAAAGCTTTGCATGCTTGAAAGCACATTTTTCTCCATTAGTCTAAAAAGAGGTAAGACATGTCAACACCACTTTTACCTTGCTTGTGCTATTAGACCACCATTGCTGTAAATCTGTATCTGCAAATGACTGACTACTAGGTCTTCGGCCTTTTTTTTTTTTGCAGGAAGCACATTAAACAGAAATTTTACATGCAAAATAAAGTGCCAAATCTGTGCTCAATTAGAAAGTGTATGAAGACTGTATTTAAGGTAAATTTTTGAATAAATATCCTGGGGTTTTTTTCCCCCAAATGTTCTTTTATTTTTAATTTCAATTTCACAACTCCATCACAAGTACGGATATAGCACTTTTTAAAAAGCTAGTAAGATTTCACCTCATGCCTTGAGCCTGGTAAAATTTCTGCTCATGATAACCAGCTGTGCCCAGTAAACAGCAACATGAAGCAAAAGATTAAATATGTGCTTGTAACTGTAGCCAATTGCATTGCAGCACTGTACTCACACATAATTGCAGTACTGCTACAAGATCTCATGAAACACTACCTTGTTGAACAGTGTTGAGTAGCCCACGCTTCCTGGGACTAGAACATACCAGAACACGTAAATGGCCTATCCCCTAGAAAGTCAGACCGCAGAGGCCTATGTTGTCACTAACCTTCTAACACCTGAGGATCCCGCAGATCTGGTGCAGCTCCAGGAACGCTACCAACCACCCAGTGCCAGAGTGTGCTGCTGCAGCAACAACAGTTCTGCAGGGGAACAAACTTGCCTATATGACAGGTGGAATTCCCACTGGAGGAATCCTCTTTTGGCAAAAAAATAAACGCTCACCCTGTCCAGTCTGTAACACAAGCCAGTAAATGATACATTTCCCTCTTTAACAGCTGCTCAGAAAAAAATACCAGCAAGAAACAAGCAACCCCTAGCATGTTGGTTTATGGCTATTTAAAACTGTTACCATGTCACAACATCTAAGTACCTAAAAGAATTCTCAGACATAGAAAGTCTGAGCAGAGCACTGGTGAGGCCACTCCTCACAACTGGTGAGGCCAGATTGGGGGTGCTGGTTCCACTTAAGGGCTCTGCAGTATGAGAGTGATGGACATACTGGAGACAGTCCAGCAAACAGCCACAGAGACCATTAAGCAACTAACACATCTCTCCTATGAGGAAAGGCTGAGAGAGTTGGGATTGTTCAGCCTGGAGAAGAGAAGGCTCAGAGGGATTTTATAAATGTATACAAATACCTGAAGGGAGACTGCAAAGATTACAGAGCCAGACTCTTTTCAGTGGTGCCCAGTGACAGGACAGAGGCAATGGGCACAAACTGAAACACAGGAGGTTCCTCCTGAGCATCCAAAACCATTTTTTCGCTGTGAAGGTGCTGAAGCATTGGCACTGGTTGCCCAAACAGGTTATGGAGTTTCCCTCCTTGAAGATATTCAAAAACCATCTGGACACGATCGTGGACAACCAACTCTTAGGTGGCCCTGCTTGATTAGGGGAGTCAGACCAGATGACCACCAGAGGTCCCTTCAAACCTCACCCAGACTGCAATTCTGTGACTGCACTTAATAGAAGGTAGGAGGGAGACTGAGCTAGCATACTTGAATATAAAATTAAAGCAGAAGAGAGAATCTACGAAATCTCAGAACAAGAGCTGGAGGAGGGAACCAAAAGCCATGAAGCTGCTTGTTAAGTGTTCCAGCTAGATAGTGTACACACAAAAAAACCAGCAGACACATCATTAGCCCCTGCAAACCCAGCTTATAAAACACTTTTCATTTCTGTAATATTGAGTCTTTGTCCATTTTCTTGGATTGAAGCTCAAAAACATGGCCTTAGCACTACGAGATAGGCCAGTGTGGTGATTAATCAGTTCCATAACTCAGTGTGCAGGAAACCCTCTAATCTGCTGAATTTTCAAATCGCACAAAAATCAAATTAACATTTTAAACATTGTATATTTAACGCAGTGGAGTTTTCTTTATTAAATGACCAATACATTCTAGAAGCCTTTGTTTGTAGAGCTTTGGGATGAGTAGAAGAATGGAAGTGTTCAGTCTAGGTGAATGCATAATTGAGTATGAGTATCCTATGAACTTGCTCTGTGTTTTAGTCCTATTAAACTCACCTGTGGTACCCCTGTGCAGTTCAGAAAATAGGTTGCTGCTTCAACCTTCTACAGAATTAAGCTTCCAGGCATGTAGTCTACTATCATTTTCCTATATACTTACCAGTAGTGTGTGAATACACTTGCAAACATAAGAATAGCTCCAGTCACTATAGACAACAATAAGGTACAGCTTAACTATTGAAACCCAACTGGCAACCCTTTATTCAGTATCTTACCCACCAAAGGGACAGAGCTGCTAGTAAGACAGTTGCTGTGCAGCAACTCCCTGAACCTTACTAAGTTTTCATCTGCATCTGCGGCCCTCTTCAAATTGCCTGGACTAACCTAGCAACTTGTACACAACTATTATAGCAGTTTTGCTACACTATAGTTAAGCTACTGTATCTTTGATTAAAATGGTGAAATAATGTATGAGACTGAATAGACCATTTTTACAAAATAGACAGCTAAGGTAAGTCTTACCAGAGCAAGGCTAGAATACAGCCCCTGTGAATGCTGAGTGACATTAGAGAGCCAAGGAAGCAGTAGAACAGATTTTCTGGATCAGTTTGTTTTAAATCCAAC
The DNA here is from genome assembly GCA_028565335.1 of Limnodromus scolopaceus. Taxonomy (NCBI): domain Eukaryota; kingdom Metazoa; phylum Chordata; class Aves; order Charadriiformes; family Scolopacidae; genus Limnodromus; species Limnodromus scolopaceus. The sequence goes on along the minus strand of JAOXNO010000020.1, from coordinate 51,444,687 downwards.
CACCTTGGCAGACAGAGCTCCAACCCAGTTGACGAGCAGCAGTAAGAGCAAGTCTTCCCTTCTCTTGCTCTCCAAATCTCCCAGTTCACCACCCTGGTAAGAAAAAGTGTCTGCAAGAGTCAGTAAGGAAAAGGATACAGTTCAAAAACACCCAAACAACCTCTGCACAACAGGACTTTGCATATGAAGCCAGCATTAAACACAGGCGAGAATATAATATGCAGTAGAATATCAAGTGTTTTAACTACTCAGTGCCCATCCCACATTTCTAGCCTAAGATCTGCAGCTGGAGCAGCAGCAATGCTACAGTGCTACACAGAACTGCTTACCTGCAGAAGGCAGTGTCCTCAGTTCCACTAGAAGTGAATTAAGCTCCTTAACAAGCCTGCTGCTCCAGTTTCCTAGATCTTCTATCTTCTGTGATAAATTGTACTGGGAAGCAGTTTTTAAACTAAAGCTCTCAAGAGCTTTAAGAAAGCTTATAGACAAGCAGGACAGCCTCTCAGAGACCAGCAGCATTGCTGGCTGGTCAGCCACTAGCAAGGTGAAATCACTAGCAATTAAGAGAAACATTTTCTCACACTCAATTCAAACACGTGCTGTTAAAAGGGAACAGAAGACCTCCTTCATTCATCCAAAGTCAACACATTTTGCTGTTTAACAGATCTTTAATATCAGTAATGTGGGAAGTGACATCTCAGTGCACAACAGCACAGAGACTACAGTTTTGGAGGTTCTCCCATTTCAGACACAAAAAGGAAACATGAGGAAGAACATGCAATCAAACAATGATCAGCTCTAGATACATCATGAGGTTTGGTCCAAAAAAAACATTGAAACAATTAATCCAATTACTACAAACATAGCTTCTCTGAGTAAGGTTAAGATATTGCATTTGTAGTGTTTCCATTGTACTTTCCTTCAGCGAACCAGCGGAGCCTGCTTGAGTGAGATGAGGACTGAACGCATGCGGGACACATCTTTTGCCTGCTTACTAGACTTGGGATTAAAGTCACAGAGCTGAGCCACACGTTCCCACTCAGTGCCTGGAAAAACGTCTTCTGCATCATTCACAAAGGCTTCTTCAGCTGCCCTAAAAGCAATGCAATGCACCTTGCGTTAATGCCCAACAAATAAGGCACTCCTCTTTTACAGGATGCAGTTTCTTTCAGCATGTTTTGTAAGAAATGTAACCTGACAGCTGCTTGTGGGAATTGTGGCTACTTAAGCTCCCACTGCCCCAACCCTGGAGATGAAAGTAGGTTGCATAGTATGCTATGCACAAGCAGTGCAGAGGGTTGCTGTGTAAAATGTTGGAATACAGGTGTTTGGTTTTAAGAATAGTTATTGAGTCTTTGCCTAAGGAGTCACCCACAAACTGGCCAAGAAATAAGGTCCTATATAGGCATTTTATTTACACAGAAATGCCCAAGCTTTAACTACTTAAGCCTCTTCCACTTGATGGCTTACACTGGACACTTGCCAACTGGAAATTTAAAGCTCCCTGCAAGCATGTCTCAAAACAGATTCCGTTTGAGGATTTAATCAGCCCAAGGCTTGCAGGCCATCAAAAAACCCAAAAAAACCCCTATCTGCTGATGATTCCCAATGCTGTAGTGAAGCAGCATCAAAAGTAATTTAAGTCATGAATCCCATGCTTGTGGGTGGTATAGACTAAAGCATATCTTGGCAGAGGGGATGACTCGTTTGAGGTCAGCTCAGAGGATAAACACATTTACCCTGCTCTCACCCTAAGGAGACTCTAAGGCTCTAAGGAGGCTTTGCACATTATGTACAGGTTAGTGCCAGTGGCTTCCCAGCTGTATCCTTTTGGCATTGCTATGCAGCCAACAACATTGCTTCAAAATAGGGATAACACTCCAGCATCTAGTTTACGTGAACTGTGGGGCCCCTGGTAGCTGCCTGAGTGCAAGAGCAGTAAGCATCAAGAGGTCAAACCAAATCCATCTACTCCAACAAATAGTACAGAAAAAGCAGTGAAGATGACTCTCTCATGAGGATTCAGCATTGTTCACAGGGATGATAAGGTTACAGACACCACTGAAGACAAGGGTCACTACAACACTGCTACTTCATGTGACATGACACTTTTAAGGGGCAGTGAAGATTTTTTTACTTAACTGTTCTAGGCTGTAGCAAGGATGATTTATGTTTGTGCTTAAAGGTGAAGAGAAGAAAAGAAACAAGGAGAGAAAGTTTAAGTCAGATATAGAAAATGAGAATGAGTTTAATGCAGATGATCAGCTGGCTGAACATGCAGTAGTAGCCTAGCCTACATTCAGCAAACAGGCTGTCAATTTTATTCTGCAGCACTGCACATTTGCATTGGACATAGGAAAACAAGGGATTTATAGGAAAAAATCTATCAAAAGCAACTCCAGGAGACTTCAGAGAAGTCAAACACCACCTGTAAATCCGTCATTTCACAAGTCTTGGTTTACATCCACCTGCAGTTAGGTAATGAATTCCACACTGAACCTTCAATATTAACTCACTCAAAGCCACACCATGGCTCACAATACACCTTGTAAGGGTGTCACCTTAGAATCTGTGACACAGCCATCTTTCAATTCAAGTCTAAAAATTAAGGGAAAAAATTAAAATGCATAAACAAGCCAATGAACATTGCAATTCTTCCACCCCACAGAAACTAGCATACTCATTGGGGCTCGAAAGTCACAGTTGTATTCTCATTGATCCATTAGACTTGCAAAATGTCTACACAGAGCTCTGCTAAATGTTCTCCCAGCAGCTAATCCTGATCTTCCAATATCATCTTCTTGTACTTTTCATCTGTTCTCTAACAGCATCCTACTTCCACATGCATATATCTCTTCTACCTGCTGTAAACCAAAGTAGTTCCTTTCTACCTTCCTTGGCTTGCAGAGCTCCATGTGCAAGCATTGCTTGAATATTTTTCTGATTATGTAGGGATATGAGCACAGAGCAGGAGCTCAATGCCTGTTACAGAGAATGCAGAGTTAAACACTGTGCTTCTCTGTGGAAGTGACTAGGACTAAATACAGCAGCCACATGAGACTGTAGACACTAACCCACATACCCAGCAAAGCATCTTGCTAAGCAGTGTTCACTGGCCTGGAAACAACTGTAAACCCCTACATCTAAAGGCTACTGAAGTCACTACCAAAATTCCAGCAGTATGTATACTACATGACTTAACCTGAAAGTGCAGTGAAATGTTATGCAGTGTATGGGATACTTACAGAAAAACTGCACTCAATACTATAGATCAGAGTCAGTCCAAAAAGTGAAGGCTATTTACTTATACTGCCCTGAAATAGTCAGAAGTCATCGTCAAACATTCAACACTATTTCTGACTTTCCTCGTTAGCTAGTTGGCTAGCAAACAGAATTAGTAGTTAAGCAACATACACATAACCAATCACGTCAGCGAAGGGTTGTTTGTAGAAAGCTTCATCTGCCACCCTAGGTAGCAAGTAGTCCAACAGGTAGGCAAGCAGGCAGGAGAAAAGAGATAAGGATAAGAAGTAGGGAACACAGCTGAAGGCAGTTTTAACATGCACATTAACCTTGTATCACCTAGATTTACCATAACAGGCAAGCAGTTACCACACAGAATGTATCAATTAAGCCATTGCTCCTCAGAGGGGCACACCAAAGCTGGGACCAGCTAATCTAGGACTAGAGTCCCAATGTTAGCATTAGGCTACTTCCAGTGGACAGAAGCTACCATTAGGAGAGAGATCTCTCCAGGCTGATGAGGATGCCAAACATTCCTTCTGTGCAACAATTGCTAAATGGACATTGTTCCAGAACACAGAGCCTGCACCCAAACACTGGCCACAATAAAGCTGTGGGGGTAACAAGCTCTGGCCACTACTGCTTACATCTCCCTTTCTTGGCCCAACCAAAAGGCTGTACTTCAGTGAATGGAACTGAAAAATCCATAATTCTGTAGGAAGTGTAGGCCTCCATCCTTCATTTAGTAAGAAGTAGGACTTTACCTACTCAAGACAATCCTGTTTCTGTTAAGAAAAATGGTGTTTAAAAAAAACCAAAACACCCAAAACCCAGTTTATCTTGAAGTCTATGGATTCCTAAAGTATAAAGAAGCCCTGATGATTATCTGGACAGAATGACAATGGTAGCCCTATGTCAGAAGTAGGGATCTAAGTGGTATTAAGTCAATACTATCACCTTCACATAGCCTGAAGTTAAAATTTCACAGGGAACCTCTCAGAAGATGTAATAGCTTACTAGACTAGCAATCAAGTCATTAGTTTCTGATCCAAGGCCCATAATTAGACAATGCAAACCCAACACAGTCAGCATTTAGTTATTCACTAGCAGAACTGCTTCAGGTTATTTCTCAAATGCTTCCAAAAGGAGCAGCTGAAGGTTTTAAGATATCTAATGAAACAACTTGCAGCGAAGACTAATTAAAAGCCACTTCCATGTGTTCTAATGATAGCAAGTAAGATTGCTAGTCTCAAGGTACATAATTACAGTCACTGAAGATCTGTGCAGCTGAGAGCACACAAGTGGGTAGACTAAAGCTTTTTCTGGCAATGTTCAAATTTTGTGTCTTATGGAATCATTAGTTCATTATCTTAATGCTTTGTCTGGCTATTCTTGGACATTTAAACAAGATTCTAAGAAAATTTAAAAAGATAGTCTACCACAGGAGACCCACTCCTTAGAGGGAGAGGTTATTTTAACAATCTGAAAGACTAATGCCTTAGGACATGCTGGAAGTATTATAACCTCCCTCCCTCCATTACTTTCATATCCAGTACTGAAACTCTTCAGATGGCTGGCGAAACCTTACCTGTTGCTGGCTTTTGTTTTCTGGAGCTTTTCATCTTGCCTTGTGTACCACTCCTCCAACTCCTTTATTGCTTTCTCTTTCCATTCTGCTTCCTGTTTTCGTGAGTTCGCATCTGAAGATTAAAGAATTGATTTGTCAGTCATGTTTGCTCCAGCTGAATCTTGCCATTTCAGCTGATGGCTCAGGTTGCACTCTAGTGCAGACAGTTGCTGTGCCTACTCAGAGAAAGATCAGGAGATTTCATGATTTAGGCCATGAGAACTCTACATACCATTAACATTCAGAGGACTGGCTAAACAGAATGCCTATTCTGCGTAACTGGGACAGTCCACTTCAGTTTAGGATAGGCATTTTCAGACTAATTCATATTCAGTAAGTCTGTTGGCCTGCATAGTGTTCAAAAACAGAAACAGTCACCTTGCTATGCTAGTGCTAGAACAAAGCTCAGTAAAGCTGCTTAAGAAGTTGCCACCAAGTCACTCACAAGAAAGAACACTACTACAACAAACACCCTCCTTACCAAGTTGCTCCAGGCGCTCCTTTTGCTCCTCTCTCCACTTACGAATACTCTCCGGTTCTGACTGCAGTCGATCTACTTGGGATACGGCCACACAGTTTGTCGGACCATTACTCTTCTTAAAGGGAAGGAATAATGTCATTTGTACATGACAACTGAATATTTCAGATAACTGCCTGCGAGCTACACAAAATTAGAATTTGAACCGAGCACATAATGCATTCATCTGATGTTATATCACATTTCCATAACTACATTCCCATTAACATGAAAAATATCTTGCCACAAGTTACAGCAGGATTGAAGCAAATTGCCTCTAGCAACTGGGGATCAAACAAATTCAAGTTGACTGGCAAGTCAAACCATGTCAGAGCTCTGCACCTGAAGAAAGCAGAAGACAATGCCTAGCCCCTCACTATGCAGTTGCAGGCCTAGAGATACTCCAGTTCATTTCACTTTAAATATTTGATGTGAAAGGGTTGTTTGTTTTTTACAGTTTAGTGCACAGGAGTTTAAAAGACTCTCTGTAATTTATTTGTCTATTTCAGAGGCATTTGCAAACTTAACTGATATTAAAAACCAATGTCCTTTAAAGACATTACAGAATTTGAATTGCTGTATGCAGCTGAGAACACATGAGGCATTTCTACATTTAAGCATCAGTGTGAGTATTAGCACACATTTTACGATACAATAGCTCAAAGACTTGCAATGAATAGAGCTATCATTAATTCACCAGATTGCGGAGCTAATTAATATTGTGCTATTTGCCACAGATCATACACCGAGTCCAACAACTTTCATAGGTTCACCTTACTCTTAACAGACCTAAGAAATACTACTCCTGACAGTACCAGACGGATTGCAGTTAATGACAGACTTCACTGTGTCTTGCCCTTCTTTGTGCCTCCTGTAGCCCTCGATGAAGGAATAATGCAAAGAGAAGGAGCTAGGCCAGTGAAACAGCACCAGGCTTCACATTCAATTCAAAACAAAATGAATTGGCCAGTTACAAGACCAAACTAGTTACAGGTAGCTAAAACAAAAGTTACATATAGCCCATTCAGTCTGTTCTTTCTCATTAAGAGGAACCTCTATCAACCAAAACAGCTGGTCACTAAGAACTGCTAACACAAGATCATGGTACCTCTTGTTGTATAAGGAATCACAAAGCACCAGTAAGATACAGTTTTCCCATCAATCTCACAGCAATGGTGAGGATATAAAAATGTTAGCAGCAATGAAAGTTGTTTATGTCTCCACAAAGCTCAGTGTTCATTTAAAAGTCTATGGAGAAGCAGCTCATACAGCGCCCCCTTTCCAAGCATTCATTCAAACAGGGCTACCCAGCCAATTCTGATACCAGACAGCAACAATGCTTAGCCAAATTGATGTGAAATTCAGTTACAAAGCAGTGATTGTCTTAGCATGCACCATCCTTCCTTGATGCTAATAAAACAAGTATCTCCTCCTGTCATTACCATGGCTGACTAATGTGTTTTCATACTATGATTGAGCTATTTAGCTCAACATCATGCAACTTTATGTCACTAAGAATTGTATAATGTTTTCACTCAGCTCCTTATAAGACCCACCTTGATGAGACAATCAGGATGCAGGAGTTATCCTTAAAGAACAAGCAATTCAGAAAACTGTTTTGAAGTAGATAGAACATGCTTTCAGCTTATTAGCCAGTAGCAAGTCAACATTCAGTCACATCACAGAACCTGGTCATTCTGTTTACAGTGGTTATGTCCTATTAAGCCATAATTCAAAATGGACACCTGCATTAAGTTGCCTCCAAGTTCAGAGGAGGGGCATATTAAGAGCATTAACAGCTTTATGAGATGGGCTACCATAATAGAAGTTTCTCTTCAAAGATGAGATAAAAGTACATTAGAGATAAGAAATGGGAAGTATTAGTCTAGATTAAGGTAAAGTTCTCAGAGTAGAACAGCATATTCTAAGTACAGAATACTTCTATCTTACCTCATAGTCATTTCTGTTAACCACTTCATCAGCAGCATCTGTAAAGAAGTGACTGTAGTTTAGCCATTTGAGAAAAGACAAAACATACATTTACTGATTTAAGTAACTTGTATGGAAAGCTTTACTAGACTACCTAATATGGGAGCTATGCAAATGAGCATTACTTTATACTTTGCAGTGTCACTTCATTATCCCTGCAATTTTCCCCAATAGGCACAAGAAACCAAGCAATCCTTTATTCTGTAGAACTAGTAATACAAGATAATTTCTTCAGCATGAGATCATGCTTCAGTCTACATAAACAGCACTGATGCTGCTGAGAAGCTGTTACAGACAGTGTTCTTAAGTTACTTTCTCCTCCCCATCTTAGAAGACTTAGTGACTACTAGACAACTGTTCAGAAGTTAAGAAGCATGACTCGCTCACTGTTTTAGTCTCTACCTGGAAGATTACCAATCCTGCAGCCAACACTAAGTAATCCTTATCCTAGTATGGTTACCTCCTAATTCCTAATCAGCTCAAAAGATAAAGCTAACATTCCTAGCAAAGTCACCTTTCTGCTACCTTCTGTGATGACATGTTTGATAGCTTCCTATTTCAGCTGCAGCATTACTCCCTCTAGAAGTGACACTGGCAGTAGAGCTTCAGGAACAGGATCAGTTAGGAATCTTTGCATAGAATCCTCAGATTTCATCTTATTAAAAGACAGCCATAGGGAACATATGTCAGTTGTGAGAGAAGCATTTAAGTTTGTGAAACTACTTACATCTACAGACTATGCAAAACACACCAATATTTTAAAAAAACTGATAAATCTCAGCAACCCATCTCACTGGAACAGTGCGATGTAACATCTGTTCACATGATATAACAAATCATAACAAATCATATCTCACCCATGTCCCAAACCTTTGTATCACCCATAATGCTACCATGGACAAACTTATCACACAGAAGTGTTTCTCCCATATTAGTACGCTCTTCAATGAAAGAAGAGACTGTGCCAAAGTCACCAACAGCAAGCAGAAAATCAAGTTATCTTGCACCACCTTCTTAAATAAGATGGCTATTTCACCTACAACTACATTATGCTGCAGTATCCTCAACGTCTTTGTGGCTAGGTATGCCCCATTTTCACACTGGTAGTGTTAATGGCACATGTGAAGCTCTTCATACTCCTTTATCTGGGAACTAGGCAAGTATGTGTAAGTCCTGAGCCCTGAAAAGCAATCATTAACTATATCAGGTAGAGGACTGTAAAGTCATCAGTTCAAACATAGTAGTTAAGTTGGAAGATGCTAGTATCCAAGAACATAGTTACTAGCTTCAGCGAGGAGGACCCAAGTTCACAAAAACCAGCTTTTCAGTTACGAGAACCTAGAATTTTATAACTCGACTCCTATATCTGAAAGATGGTGGCTACTTTGTCCAA
>JAOXNO010000020.1:51394075-51422813 GCA_028565335.1 Limnodromus scolopaceus | reverse complement strand
CAAGAAAAGCTTCTGTAGGTATGTTGGTGACAAAAGGAAGACTATAGGGAAAATGTGGGCCCACTGAGGAAGGAAACAGGAGACCTGGTCACCTGGGACATGGATAAGGCTGAGGCACTCAGTGAATTTTTTGCCTTATTCTTCACCGGCAAGTGCTCTACCCACACCACCCAAGCCGCAGAAGGTAAAGGCAGGGACCAAGAGAATGAGGAACCCCCATTGTAGGAGAAGATCAGGTTCAAGACCATCTGAGGAATCTGAAGGTGCATAAGCCCATGGGACCTCATGAGATGCATCCACAGGTCCTGAGGGAACTGGTGAATGAACGTGCCAAGCCCACAGATACCTGGGTCTTCCTTTTTTCCCTTTATAAAAATGGTGGTTATGTTTCCCCTTTTGAGTCAGTGTTAACTTCATTGGACTGCCATGACTTCTCAAATATGATGGATAGTGGCATGGCAAGTTCTTTCACTGGTATCTAAAGGCCAGATGCTGGGCTGAAATAGAGAAAATTTACAGAAAACACATTTTTGCTGTCACCACAAGGAAGGATGCTGCCTGTGACTGTTGTCCAGGTGTCCCAGTAAAAATGATACTGTCATTGGTAGTGAGAAACCTAATGCTAGCCTTGCAAGGCCACAGAATTGGTGGGCTGTTAGCTTGTGCAGTTTTGCAGTGCAAATAGAAACTTGGTATCAGGTGTCTTTTGTTATGATGTGGAGTTTAAGTGTGGGATAATACCAGAGACCTTGAAACTATGTGCACAGGATGAAAACGGAGTCCACAAGACTGTAAACATCTCACTGGCAGGCAGCTTCTGGTTATTGAAGAAGTATAACTTTAAGAGTTGGGAACACTGCTTCAGACATAACAAGGAGACCAAAGAAGCAGTCAAACAAGATAAGGGAAACCGTGTGGCCAGGGAAAGTTAACACCCACCAGCATCGCACAGCATGTAGTCCAAGGAAAGAAGACCAAAGCCTTAAAATCTACTGAGAAACTCAAACATTTTATAAATGTTTGGACATTCATAAATATTTTATAAATGGACTAGATCTTGATATTTGAAAGGAATTGCTGCTGGTAAATGGTCATCAGCACTGGCTCATCATGGAATTCTCTTCCTACAAACTATGTCAAAGCTGCAAGCACATTACCAACTTCAAGGACCTCTTCGAAGGTCTTTTATCATGTCAGCCAAGCTCCAAGACAGTATAAAATTCTGTTTGTGTCTGAGTGCATAAACTACATGCACTTGCCTCAAGCTCTGTAATTCCCAAATAAAGCGTTACTGCATGTAAATTCAGTTTGGCTAGTGTGATAACAGTGTCACAACTATTGTACTCTGTACAGCCCTGAAGACAGCAGGCAGTTGGACTAGATGATCCCTTCCAGCTGGAACTGTATACTGTTCTGTTCTATTTCTATCATAGAATTTCTATTCCTATTCTATTCTAAAGTATACTTCTCATTATTGTGCACAAATATATCCATAAAATCCTCGGTGCAAGATGGGTCTCCCACTGAAATAAAAGACAAACCTCCACCAGAACAGGGGTTTAGACACCACAAAATTTCACAAAATACAACTTTGGAGTAGGTGTGGCCACACCCCCATCAGGAAGTTAAGTGGTAGGTAGTATAAAGCTGCCTGAGAAGGAATCATTCTTCTACTGTTCCACAGTGTCTGTACTTTTATTACTTGTTTCCTGCTTTTGTGCTTTACATTAGAATTATGTATGTATAGCTGCATATCCTCCAATTCTACTGCTTTAATACAGGATAAAGAAAAGCACAGAGGCGCGATCTTTTGTCATTTTAGATTATGACAGGCAAAATTATGTTCTGCCATTGTAAAATTATTCCAGAAATTAATTATTTGTGTGCTGGAGGCATATATTTCTTGCTTCTTTACCTGATGGTTGAACAAGGAACTTGGCCCAAGAAAGAAGGGTGTGTCTGTTCTGTGAAGCTGGTGGGAAGCCTTTGTGTAGGAAGAAGCTAAAGCACCTAATGAACTTTGAGGAACAAGATGGGCCTTTGCTGCAAGCCATATTGTTTAGGTGGAAAAATGTCTCATACGTAAGTATAGTGTATTAGAGTGTAAACTAAAATTCAGTGAGACATAGCACATTAGAGACTTGCTTCAAATATTACAATTAAGAAATACTTTCTTAATGAACTGCTCTTTCATCCAGCTAACTTTCAGGGTAAACTTCATTATAATTACTGTTAGCATTTATATGCATTCTGTATTAAGGTTACACTCATAAGCTGTTTTGCACATCCAATAATGAGTGTGCTATGTTTTAATAAATGATTAGTTAATTTTTACAGTCTTAAAATTCAACAGGCTTTCAACCCTATAAAATTCTTGGGATTATATTATTATGACCTATTATGGGGTATATTAGTACTACCTGCAACATACTTTTAACTTTTTATTCTCTCTCTAGAAACTGTTCATAAACAAAGTATGCATTACACAAAATGTAATCATTTTTGTAGGAACTGTATTTTACTAAGATATCTTTCTGTAATTGTGCTTCAGGACCCCTAAATAAGCTGTGCCTGCATTTGTATCCACCTGTGACTGTAGTAAACATAATTGACCAGCAGAAGTGGCTAATACAGGTTCAGTTATCATGAAAGCTTCCTGCCTATGAAATAGCCTCCAGATTGACCTGTTTCTAGAGAACTGCTTGGTATTGTATGGATACACACATTCCTGCTTTTTATATTTTCTGCAATACTTGGGCAGACAAAGCAAAAAATGGTATTTATACAGCGTCCTCTTCCCACCATCATTTGCAGCTTTTAGGGCTTTATAAAAGACAGCACCATTCTGTGTCTCACTTCAGCACATGCTATATTGCTCCTCAAGGCCTTTTCTGCTTTGAAATTGAGGCAATTTCTTAGGCTGTCTCTTGCATGGTACTATACAGTTGAGAGTACAGTAGTTGGGTTCAAGTAGTCATTCAGAAGGATGCAGTTCTCCTCAAGGAACAGCCAATACCAGCAAAACGGCTTACTACAGTACTATAACTGCAATTGTGCGAAGGACAGTATGCGGTGCTAATATTGTGTGTAGATGACACCTTAAGATCAAATTCAGCTTCACCCCACAAAAAAGACACGTACCAGAGTATCATAATAAATGTAATTACTGATTTTCAGTTCCATTAAAACATCATAGACGGGCCCAGAATGTCACAAGTGTGTCTGCATGTCTGTCAGAGGATGATTTTGGAGTAAGATATTCTCAGAATCGGCCTTTTTCAGAACACAGAAGTATGTGTAAACTATTTCGATTTCTCCAGCTCCTCCACATTGCCTAGTTGAGGCATCAGTTCAGGACTGCTGAGAAAAATGGGTTAAATCCCTGAACATGCTTGCTTTTGAAGAGTACCAAAACACAAGGCTATGATGCACATATTCAGGTCCCTGGAGATAACAAACCTTACCTTTGCTTATTTGACCAACCAGTATAACTCTTCTAAATTAATGTTCTTCCTCTTGCCCGTGAAAGTATTTTTAAGAAGAAAATTATGTCCTCTTTTTTCCACCTCAGTAAGTTTTTAAACCTATTTCCTTACCATAATGCTGATGGCCCTCTCTTGAATCTCTTGCAAGATTTCTCATGTATTTTTGCATTTGTGTAGGATGGGTGCAAATAAATGTGTTAAATACTTCTCTAGTCTTATAATGGGAAATCTCAATTTTAAAGTCATAGCTGTATGACCTAGCAAAGTGTTAATTTTCTCTGGGATAGTAAGTTTCATTACAAAATTAATTCATCGCCATCACTTGGAATACAAGGAGAAAGCAAGCAAGAACATCCTGAATGTAAAAAAGCAGAACATTCTCTGGCCAGAAATATTCAGTTTTCAAAAATGTGTGACAGACAAAAAAGCAAATTTCTCACCTTCCCTACTTTTCTGAGAGTTCTGCAGCAGCAGAACTGTTGAGACAGCTGCAGGCCTATGTTTTATATCATGCAGTAATATTCTCACTGTCTCATTTCCAAGTTTAACCTTATTCTGATCACCAGAAATCCACTGTTGTGGTCTCCTTTACATTCTAGGAATCCAATACTTTCAGTCTCTCCGTGTTTTTTGGTCATAGCAGGGATTAATTACTAGGTCAACAGAAAGGACTGTAAGGACTATCCTATCTTACAGTGATTTTGATTGCTTAAGAGAGCTGGCATAACCAGTAATTTAAGCCCCATACCTAACACAGTCAGCAGCTTCCAGTGGTGATAAATCCCTGTCATGTACCCATCTCCATCACACCTGAAACTTTAGTTCTTCACTTCTGGGGTTTTTTGATCAAGTCTATTCCACCAACACGTGGTGGTGCAGCACTCCAGCAGCCTGCGTCAGGTAAGCACTACCCACTTTGCCTGTCCTTAATTCACCGCCTTTTAGTTATCAAAGAGGTGAATATACCTCAACGATATCAACAGGGACTGTTAATAACCTTCCAAATAGTCACTGGCAGGAGAGCTCTGTGGTAAACTATTTCATGTAGCTGGTTCCATGAGATGTGGCTGCTATTTGATCATCTCCCATGGGTGCCAGTAATGCTACTCTTGAGTGTTTACAAATTATGTTGAGTACTGAAGATTTTTCAAGTTTGTGTTTTTACAGGCCTGTGACTTTTTTAAAGTATGGAAGAGATACTGGAGGAAGACAGAAAGTAAGCCATATATTCCCTGGAGCAATAATGGGAATGTGGAATAACTAACCATGTGAATACCTCTGAACAGAGAGCATTTCTTTCCTCAGAGCTGTTAACTCATCATTTTTTCTCCAAAGATGCACATTTGTACTAAAGAACCCTGTAATTAATGTGAATAAACAAGCAATTCAGTGTTTTCCAGCCCTATCAGGTTCAGGCCGAGAGAAAACTGGAGGAAGGGAGAAATGGGGACAATTTATCAAATTTTTTTGACAACACACTGATCGGCTCTGTCCATGTAGCATAGCTTGGTTTAGTTTAATTCCTGGCTGAAAACATAATCTTAAAATAGATAGTTCTAGTTTTGTTTTTATTAGAGTTAAAAGGTAGTTAATCAATGGTTATGTTCAATAAACCACTACATGAACAAATGCAAACAGACTGCTTATTAAGCTATTCCGTTAGTGTAGCTGACCTGCAGAACCTGCTTTCGTTTACACAGAAACTTGCTCCTCAAGCTTAACAACCAACTTTTTATTTCACATCTACAAATTTTAATTACAATATCCTTAAAGCTCTGGAAGAAGTTAACTGCAATCTTCGGTAAGGTGCCACAGCTAAGTTGCAGGTAGTTCATAAGGAAAGCAAAGGTTTGAGAGGAAAGAAGAAATATGTGTGTAGCATTACTTAACATTGTTGTTACAATCTTTTTCTGTCATACAATGGTGTTTAGTTGCAATCACAGCAACATATCCTGTTTTGAGTCAATTTTCTTCAAGGAAAAAGGAATTATGACTTTTTTCCCCACGTACTCCATTTGATTGTTGTTAAAACTGTACACTTATGTTTTACACTTTTAAATTATTTTTGTCTTACAAATAGTCTTACTTTGTTTATTGATATGTTTTAAGGCAAAATAAGAATGCAGTCAGCTAGAACATTCCAATCCATTCAAATTATTTGGTTTGAAAATTCTAAACATTGTTTTCTGTGCACCTCCTTGAAAATGTGTAAAGCCTTGAAATTTTTCACTGGAACAGAAATTCTAGTTTCCACAAGGTGTAGTTCTATGTAAGGATAGAAGAAAATAAGCAGAAAGATGAAGAATTTGTAATTAATTTGGGGGTAAATATATTAAACAGCCCTTGCTAGGGTCACTTCCATTTAATGATATCCAGCACAGTAACCTACGCAAATGCAGACCACGTTACATACTTCCCTTCAGGAAAACAACCTGGTTTTTTTTGGCATGTCACAAAACAAGAAACTCATCTAGTTGTAAAAAGCATGAAGCTGGAAGGGTATACTGAGTAATTATCAGGAATTTTTGCAACCATGTGGCCAGGTGTAATGTCTAGCTTGTTTCTGCCAATCTATTTGAAGCTATTAAATTAATGGAATGCCAGTATTCTGGCACACAGTTCTATGTCCGTGCCGAGCTGAGTGGGGCTTTGCCAAGACGCGGTAGATGCTGTGCATGAGTGGGCCATAAGGTATGCCGCCTGTACCTTCACCCTGGTGGGCACTTTATAATTCATTTGGGTGTGCCTGGCAATGAAAATTTTGCCTAAACCAAGTCCTTCCTGTAAATTCCCTCCGTATCAATGATTACTAGGGGCCTCTGGGGTATGGCACCCACAGCAGGTTCGTGTTTCCCGGGAAACTATTCTGCCGCCACAGAAAACGCTGCTTTGGCGAGGCTAGCCGAGTTCGTGCAGGGGCTTCGGGACCGACGACTCTTCCGCGGGCCCCACCGGGCAGGTCCGCGGGCGAACGCCGCCGGGGCTCCGGGACACCTCGCTGCTCGGGGGTCGCCGGCGCTGAGCACCGGCACGGACGAAGGCGGGAGCAGGGGGCGGCTGCGTGTCACTAGCGCCGCGGTGGAAACCTCCGCCACCCTCGGCATGCCGGCGGGGACCCTACCGGGCGCCGCCGCCGAACTCCAGAGGTGCCGGACTCGCTCCTGCCAGAAGCCGGACGCGGTCCGCAGGGCCTCCGGGCGCCTCACACGCCCCACGAGCCCAAGCCGCTCCCTGGCTCCGCCCACGCCCACAGCGCCACCTGGCGGCCCGGCCGGCGGGAGTACGGCAGCCCCGACCAGCTCCCGGCAGGAGCCTAGCGGGGAAGGGGCGTGTCCCGGCCCCGCCCGCCGCCGCGCGGATTGGCCGCCCGCCGCGAGGGCGCGGCTGGGGCTGAGGAGCGGCGGCGCAGTCGTGTGGCGGCGCGGAAGCCATCATGTCGCGGGAGTTCGAGCTATGCCCTGGGCGCCGCATTGGCGGCGAGCAGCCGTGCTTCATCATCGCCGAGATCGGGCAGAACCACCAGGGCGACCTGGCCATCGCCAAGCGCATGATCCGCATGGCCAAGGTGCGGCGCGGTGCCGCCCGGCGGGCGGGGGGGCGGCACGGCGCGGCGGGCAGGGCTGTCCCCTCTCCCTCAGCGCTTCCTTCACCGCCGAGAGGGCAGGGCCGCTCCCCGCGCCGAGCCAGGCAACGAGGGGCGGGTGAGCGAGGGCTCCAGGGCAACAGCCGTAGCCGGAGAAAGCCGGCGGAGGGCGTGAAGCCCGACGCCTTCCCCGCAGGGGGCGCTCCGGTCGGGGAGCACCGCGTGGGAGGAGGAATGGGGCCATTTCCAGGAGGAATTTTAGAAATAACGTAGCGGCAAGGACACAGTGGTGGTGAGGGCCGGCAGCGCGGGTGTTTGATGTGTAGCCTCCGGTCTGTGGCTCACAGCCCGCGGGCACATGGTGTGCTCCTTCAGGGAGCCCCTGCCCGTCTCAGGGGGCACAGGCGTGGGCGGGCACCGGCGGGCTGTGCGGTCTGCAAGGGCTCACGACAGCCCTTCGCTTGTGCCGTAAGCTAGTGGGGACGTGGGAAGAGTCAGTTAACAGCTGAACCTCCAATTTGACTTGGTTGCATTCGTGTTTTTTGAGGTGGTAGTCTGTCCTTGGGTAAAGACAGCTAAGCTGTTTTAAAAATTTGGTATTATGCGTGTTAGATAAACATATGTTAGAAAAGGGCGTATCATCACTTGAGGAGAGGTCGGGGGCATAAGGCGTTTAGAGCCGTGACTGTGGTTTAAGTGCAAAGCAGCATAGTGAGACTTCACTGTCTGTGTCACCTCAAATGTCAGATGCACACTCCTTGTTCTACAGAATCCTGTCGCTTGTTTTCATGTAAAATTATCATGTGACAGCTGAGCTTGGAAAACACCACAGAAGTAAACTCTTCAAATAAGTGGCATGCATAGCAGAAGGCAGTTCGGTTTTGTAGTTTTAGTATGATTTCTTTCTAGACTGCTGCTCTGAGTGCATAGGCATCCTGAAATAAAAGGGCTTGTGTGTGTGGTCCTCTGTCATTCTGTGCTCGTGCCGTTCCTGTGATTGCCACAATGATGATGTGAAAACTCCACTGCAAGTGATCGGATTAGCTACACAAATCCAGTATTTGAACTTAGCATGAATGCAGTTTCACTTCCACTTCCACTCAGTGTGCACCAGCTTGTTTTGCAGGACTGCGGAGCAGACTGTGCTAAATTCCAGAAGAGCGAACTGGAGTACAAATTCAACAAGAAAGCCTTAGAAAGGCCTTACACCTCTAAACACTCCTGGGGAAAGACCTATGGGGAGCACAAGCGTCACTTGGAGTTTAATCATGACCAATACAGAGAGCTGAAGAAATATGCAGAGGAGATTGGCATTTTCTTCACAGCTTCTGGCATGGACGAGGTATGTAAGCCATACTGAAATGACAAGCAGAGTCCAGTTGTTTTATCTATTGGTTATTGGCACAATAGTTATTACATAAAAAGAATACGAAATATGTGTGGACCTTGAATTTCTAAACGAGGAAACTAGAGTAATTGTACTTTGCCGGTTTACTTGTGTCTCTGCAATGGTTGAGTAGATGGCTGAACATTTTGGAGGAATTGCCAGGTATGCTGAGGTATTTATGCACAGTGAATCTTTAATTAGAGACAAGGCCTCAGCTGAACTCCATAAACAGTCAAAGCTTTGAGAGTTTAGAATAAGACTGCAATCTGACCGCTATCCAGTGTTGTCTGGTATACTGACTCCAAGAATTTCAAACTTCCCGCTGTATTTAAACCAGATTCATTTCTCAAATTAATCCCTATTATTTCCCTCTTTTTTTTTTTTTATTGCTGTTTTACTAGACCCCAGTTCTGCTTCTAAGAAGCAGAAATGCTTATACTCCTTTCTCTTTTACTAATCACATAGAAGGGGTCTCCACATTGCCCTCTTACTCCTGAAGCATTTACTGATTTTTGTCAGTGGGGGTCTTCGAACAGGCAGTCACCAGCTTGTACGCTTCATGAAGCTTATCTGCTGCTGTTCCCCCTTAAAAGATATATACTTTATCTCTTGCATGTTGCCTACCTGAAAGTGATGTTTAGTTACAGTATTAACAAATGCATTGTACGCCTGAAATGTGTAAACTGGAAAGATCAGATAACAGCTAAACCTCAATACAGATCAGAGTTTACAGATTGTTTTACTTTTCTTTGTGGCCTAGAAAATACAGAGCACCAAACTGAAATAGATCCCCCAGAAGTAAGCTAGCAGCTCTTGCATAAGGCAAGAACAGCCATGCCCCTGTTTTTCTGCAAGTAGCCTTACCTAAGACGGTACAAGGATGGGATTAATTTAACGTTTTAAGGTGATCTTTCAGTGCCTCAGTCTCCGTACCGAGAGAATTCCTGATGTATCAGCTTAATCTCCTTTCTCATTATCTTTTGTCTTGCCTCACCTGACATAAAAGTTCATGCTTTTCTCGTATCTCCTCTCTGTGTATTTGAACACCATTACAACATCTCTTTTCTGCTTTGTATTCTCTGGACTAAACAATTTCAATTCCTTCAACCTTTTTATGCTGCCTTTTTCAGTCCACTGGCCATTCTCACTGCTTCTGTTAACTTACTGTCCTATTGACCACAGTCCTTGAATTGCTGTGCACCAGCCAAGATGGTACTAGCAGCAAATACCATAAAAAAAATTACTTCAGGTGTCTGACAGACAAAAAGGCACTTTGCATGTGTTGCAATAGCCCAACACCATGGACTCAGATCTTTGAAAAGAAGGTATCGTGAGGTTTCTGTTATTGTTACCTTCATGTCTAGGAGACCCTCTGAACACCACCTACTCCTTTAAGAAAACAGTAATTAAATCCAATTGTCTTGGACTTCTGTAACTGGGATCTTAAAGACCAATATGTCTTTGAGGGGAAAAAATTACTCTCTTTGATGTTAAAACCTCCAGCTTCTAAAGGCTATAGTACAATGCAGAACACTTTTCATATGCAGCAGCTAAAATTACTTTCCACCGCTGGAATCCCTCTTTTTCTCAAGAAGCTGTGCTCCTTGGTGTGTGGCCTCATCAGCTAATTAACATTAATGATACATGGTTGTGCCTTCTTTTTTGAACGGTCAATTACATTACACAGCTCCTGAGATTTCTGGTGGCATTTCTGTAAGGCTAAGTTCTGTAAATTCAGCATAATCTCTGGAACTTCAGCTATGTTGAAGAGGTTAAATTGTGTGTTTAACTATATGAGGAAATCGGTGAAGTGATGCGTGATGTAAATATAAAGGTTATGAGTAACTCCTTTATCTGCTCTTTTCCGGAGTGTACTGGAGACAGAACAGGATCCCATTGAACCACTCCCTTTAATGTCATCCCTATTGTTTGATATTACTTCCTGTTCTTTGAATCTCTTACAGAAAAGCTGCCAATTTTCAAGATATATTTACCTAATAAAGAGTGCATTACATATGAGGTCTATCTGTCATATTTCATTTTGTGCAATCTCTTCAAATTAGATCCATGGCTTTTTAAGATAGTGTGTTCATTGTCTTCGTTCACAATGCATCTTAGTAAATAAACTATATTAAAGAGATGTTATGCATCCTAGTACAAGAAAATTAGTCTGCATCACAATGATGACAGAAAAATTAGGCTCAAGAAGATGTGATTCTCCTCTGAACATTAGCATTTCTCTGGTTCTAAGTAAATCTGACTGCAACAAGGAATGAGCTGAAGAAATTAGAAGTGTTTGTGGGTAGATGAAGGGGGACTAAGTTAGGTAACTATTTCATTGTTTCGCCGGGTGTGAATGGAGGATTTCAGTATTTCTTGCCTGTGATAGTTTTGAGATTTTTTTCCTTAAAATACTAATTTTTGAGAGGCAACTTACTGATGCAGTACTGATTTTCATGGAGCCTCCAGTGATTCCTGAATGATATTCAGTATAGCACACACATTTTTAGGAGAAGGCAGAGTACAATTAACATTTGAATAAACTGGTTCATAGTCTTTTCTTTGGCATATTTTATATTTATTTTCCAGTACCTCTCCTAGAAGAAAATCTATTTTGGATTTCCCTTTTTGGGCACTTAGTTTTTTTCACATTCTTGCGCAATGTAGTCATACATTGTTTTTCAGAGTGACAGATCTATTCAGGAAAACTACCTGTAGTTTTAAACACTCTGGATTTTAGTATTTCTGACCTGTAGTATGAAGCAGGAAGACTGCCTGCGTGCCTGCAGTACATTTCTTCTTCAACAGGCAGGCTCCCATCTGCAGGTAGTTGCTCTCTCTGTTGGGCCACAGTGTTCTTCCTTTTTTTGGCACCACAACCTCATCTTGGAAGTTAGAGGAACACCAGAGCTCACCTGTACTAAGCAGCTGTATTTACACCTGGCTTGACCAGCTATGGCTGAGAGACCAAAGTGACTGCTTTGAGACAGGGATTCCAGTCAAAAACCTGTGGAAAATCTGGCTTTGTAGTAGAAGTATAAAAGAAGGCACCTCAGTAATACTGCACCTGGAGAGAAGTCAGAAACTAATACCCTCAGAATAGTAAATGTTATTTCAGGAGCAGTGTATTTGGGGAGGAGATATATAGATATGACTTATTTAATTAAGCTTTGTTTTTTTCCATTTGAAGGGTTTTTTATGTTCTTTGATCCAGCTGAAGTGGTATGTTAAAATGCAGTGATTTTTCTTCCTTGTAGATGGCTGTGGAATTTCTACATGAATTGAATGTTCCATTTTTCAAAGTAGGATCAGGAGATACAAACAATTTTCCATATTTGGAAAAGACTGCAAAGAAAGGTAAGCATATTCTTTTGAGCCGTCTTGGTAAACATCACTGTGTCTCAGTAGATCAGTTATTAGGTCTTTCCTCCAATTGATTTTGGAAAAAAATCTAAACTACCTTTAGAAGGAAATCACCCTCAGATTTGGGAAAAAAAAAAAGTTCACCCAGCTTCTTTGTCTAGTTTAACTGAATTCATTTACTTAAATTATTTAATTTAATCTTGTGTAGCTTTCTTGCAGACCGAGGACAAAATGTGTGCATGTTTTTTAATGGCTAGGTCGCCCAATGGTGATTTCCAGTGGGATGCAGTCGATGAACACAATGCATCAGGTTTATCAGATTGTGAAGCCCATCAATCCAAACTTCTGCTTCCTGCAGTGCACCAGTGCATACCCACTTCAGCCTGAGGATGTCAATCTCCGTGTTATATCGGTTAGTGAATAACCCAGAGTGTTCCATGGGTAGGGCACCAGAGAAGGGCTATGCACTTTTATTGAGATACATTTCCAGATCTTAGGCATGCTGGAATTTTCTTCTGGGAAGTTAGAAGATATGTCCTGTTTCTCTAGTTCATGCAATTGTTGAAATAAAAATATCCATTGGATCCTCTTTTAGCAGAACTCAGCTTTGAGGAATACGATAAAGGATATTGCTGGAGTAATCACAATTAAACAGAGGAAAATATGACACGGTTAACAGGTTAACCCTGCACTTTATAGTGCAAAGAAAAACTATGTGGCCTGTTACCATTGAGAAGGTATATGGAGATGAAAACATCATTTTAAATGGGGCTAGACTGGAAGCTTTAGTTAAAAACACTTCATGTGAATATCAGAGCAATGAAGAAAATGGATTAGGCCCTTGTATAGTTTCCTTCACTGAAGATATTAGTTGTATATGCCTGATAATGATGCAAGAAAATTTTCCCAAATTGGACGGTGTTCAAGCATTTGCCCAGATTTCTGCACACATAATGTTATTCCTAGTAGAATGGGACATAGCTGCATTTAATTGCCTTTAGGAGTGGGTGACTGTCACTATGTCTGGCTAAAAGGATTGCTTCAGATTTTAAATACAGGGTTGAAGAAATCTGCTCTGAATACAGGTGAAGTTTAACAAGTCCACTGGGTTCTTGGATGAAAATAGAGTACTTCTGTCTTACTGTAACTTACAGTGATGTAGGTTTTGACAACCTTGAGGAGTAAAACTGAATTGAATGGAAAAGCGTAAGAGAAGTTGTAGAATAGAACATACCTTCTTTTCCTTGTCAGTATTGATAATCCTAGTGAAATTCTTAAAACATGATGGTCAGTAATGCAGTGTGACTTGCTGAATGTAAAAAAAAAAAAATTCTCAGCATAACGAACTGCTTTTTTTTTTGTGACACAGCAATTGTCCATTGTTTTTATTGTGATTATCACTGTTAATTTTGCTTTGTCTTTGAAATTATTACCGTGGTAATTCAGACCAACTCTGTCATTATTCAAGGCGTATCAGTCAGCTTTTCCTGATATCCCTATTGGCTATTCGGGGCATGAAACTGGCATAGCCATTTCAGTAGCAGCTGTTGCTATGGGTGCTAAAGTAGTGGAACGCCATGTGACTCTTGACAAAACATGGAAAGGAAGTGACCACCAAGCATCCCTGGAGCCAAATGAACTGGCGGAATTAGTGAAAGCTATCCGTACTGTGGAGAAAGCAATGGGTTCACCAATCAAACAACTCTTGCCCTGTGAAATGGCTTGCAATGAAAAGGTAACTTTTGCTTTTGATTTGTGTGTAGCTGATAACCTATAGCTATTAACTATATTCAGAAAAAATAGCTTTCTAATTGTCTATTGCAGTAGTGTTTCTGCCTCTGCACTCAAAAATGTCTGCTGCTTAAGTAGCAGCATGCACAGTGTTTATGCTTAGCCCGCTGTAACATTAGTGCTGACATGTCATTTTCTATAAACTGCTATTTCTGGCAGTTGCTAAGTATTTTTACCAAAGCATAACATCGGCAATTTTGAGTATAATGGAGTTCTGTGTGTATCATCCAGTGGTTAACTAAGTTGGGTAGAATTATAGAATCATTTAGGTTGGAAAAGACCCTCAAGATCGAGTCCAGACACTGTTGAGCCCACACTAAACCACATCCTTAAGCGCCATGTCTACACATATTTTAAATACCTCCAGGAATGGTGAATCAACCACTTCCCTGGGCAGCCTATTCCAGTGCTTGATAACCCTTTGGGTGAAGATTTTTTCCTAATATCCATCTTAAACCTCCCCTGGTGCAGCTTGAGGCCATTTCCTCTTTTCTATTACCTGCTACTTGGGAGAAGAGACTGACCCTGACCTTGCCACAGCCTCCTTTCAGGTAGTTGTAGAAGGCAATGAAGTCTCCCCTCAGCCTCCTTTCCTCCAGGCTAAACAACCTCAGTTCCCTCAGATGCTCCTCATAAGGCTTGTGCTCTAGACCCTTCACCAGCTTCATTGCTCTTCTTTGGACACACTCCAGCACCTCAATGCTTTTCTTGTAGTGAGGGGCCCAAAACTGAACACAGTATTCAAGATGCAGCCTCACCAGTGCAGACTACAAAGTACTTGGTAGTAGTAAGAGGTCTCTATGACTATAAGAGCTGCTTTTACACTGTTAAAATACTAGTCAGTCAGTCTAATCAGATTCCCTCCATTCTGAAAAATTCCAGTGAGCCATTACTGAATTTCAGGAAGGATGTGGACGTTCCTAGCAGCTGAGTTACAGTGAAGGTTTCCATGCTAACTCATTTGGAATAAGACATAATGGGAGGGCAGTTCCACACAACCTGTTTCCAAGTAACTGCACAATATTTTTTAGCCTTTTTTGCTATACTAAGCCTAGGAATATGTTTGACTTAAACTTTTTTTTTTTTAATTTCTCCTCTGTAGCTGGGAAAGTCTATTGTGGCTAAAGTGACAATCGCTGAAGGTGCAGTACTGACACTTGACATGCTGACGGTGAAGGTGGGAGAGCCTAAGGGATTTCCCCCAGAAGCCATCTTTGATCTGGTGGGCCAGAAGGTTATAAAAAACATCGAAGAAGATGAAACCATCACTGAGCAAGCAGTGGAAAATCATGTCAAAAAAGTGAAGTGCTGAATCAAAGCACTTAATTCCGTATTTCATGATGTAGTACTGTGCTAATGCACAACATGTTTAAGTATAGCAGCATGGTAAATTAGAATAAAAAGGTGTAATTAGGTTTCAAGCAGGTTAGAATTTTCAAGTTCTCATTAGCAAGTAGTTTATGAAGCAAGGGGATATGAATTACAAAGAGTAATTATAGCATTGTGTCTAGAAAATACCATGCTCCTCCTTTCTCCATTCTACTTAACCTAGACTAATTTGGAGTTTTCATCAAACCTAAGATCACAGTCTACTGCTTTCCAGCTTCCCCTTTCCAGTAAGAATATAGTACTTCATAATAATTTTGTCTACACTTTTAATTGTTCTAACCCCTTATCTTTTGATGTTCCTCTCTCTTTCTGCCATTTTCCTCACCCCTGTGATAACAGGATGTTAGTTGGAATTGAATGCAGATAAGCTAAAGTTTACATATACTGAACAGAAAACAACACATGCAAGTGGATGGATTTTTCTAAAGGTGGAGCTGTAGGTTGCAGGAATCTGCACTTGGGGAGAAAATAAGCTCCTTGAGAAAGCTAGGTTCTGAAGAGACAGAATGGAAGCAAATTGGGTACGTAGAAAGGTCCCATTTAAGGGGCTAAAGAAAGAGCCTTTTTGAACTTTTTTGTGAACTGAAAGGCAAAAGGACTAGCCAGATAAAGTAACAGGTTAAAAAATAGATGTGAGATGAGTAAGTGGAAATAAACCTAACCTATACTTCAAAAAAAAAAAAGTTAAAAGCATCTGTTGTGAGCTCAGTGAGGCCTGAAATCTTAAATCAATTCTGCAGTGCATTTGGATAGCTGCATTTGTACCTGGGGGCAACTTCCCAGGCAGGAAACCAAATGCTGGTGAAAATTCAGTAGCCTCCTTCCTGTATTAACAAGCAAATACATTGGGTTGGGTTTTTTCCACCAACAGTAGTGTTCAAGGCAACTCTCACTGGCTGCCTAACTAGATCATGTCGCTAGGCTTCAGCATGATTGTCAGTGCTCATCTGGCGTGTTCTGCTCTTGCCTCACAGCTTCTCACTTTTCAAGTAAGTGCAATCCCACTCCTATCAGCCTGATGCTCTTGCCTTTGTCCAGGAAGGAGCCACATGGCAGCAGCTGCAAACCAGGCATCCCTCAATTAGCTTGGGTTAGTGCTGAACTTCTTGATGTAACTAATCTGCATTTTTCTGTGATGCAGTCATTTATTAGTGATGTTTATTTGGAACTTGCTACCTCTTGGTCATGAATTGAAGTATGTGGAATTTGGTGGTGGTGCTTCTATACCTGTGAGCTGTTTACTTTCAAAACATTTACCCTTCTGCAATTCTGAGGAAACTGTATTTGTATCTTTAAACTGGAAAGCAGAGATTCTTTCAATCATGTGCTTGACCGTATGTAAGCTCTGATCCAGTATGCTTGCCTTACATTAAAAATCTATTTGATTGTTAAAAGATTTTCTTTTTTTTTTTTTTATTTCAAACTTGAAAAATAAATTTAGCTTATAAAAAAAAGCTATTGTTTCTGCCTTTCATCCTGTGGTCAGACCTTGTCTTTGCCAGCACCAGTGATGATTCCGGGACCTTTATTATTTCAGCGCTCTAAGATTATGTGACCTGCTCCAAGTAGCAGTGGTTCTTCACTCCAGCAGGGCTGGTCCTAGCAGCTGCTGTAAACAGAGGCTCCAAAATTTTCCAGGACTTTTAATTAAATGTAGTGACAGAAAAAAGATTATCCCTATACAGAAACTTGCAAGCTATCTTTCCTAGTTCTCTGTGAGCATACCTTTATCCAACTGCAGTTAAAGAGCCTTTGCAAATAGGAGACAAAAATAAATTAAGCACATGTGCCACACTGACCTAATGTTTTTACAACATTAGGGGTGCTACGCTACTGTTTCCAGTCTGTGTGGCAATAGGGCCACCCAGAAGCCCAATTCAGAGTCTCTGTCACAAGCAAGACCAGCTAGCGCCTATTAAGTGTGGCTAGAGAAGCTTGTACTTCAGTTTTACCTGAAGTGACCTTTCCAACAGCCAGTGCTAGTCTTGGATTTTTCCAACATGATACTTAAGTATGACCTAATTCACTTACTGCTTTTATTATCCAAATCTGAGCTTCCCAACTGTAACAATATGCAATATATGAACTATGAATATATGAATGAACATATGAATATATGAGCTATAACCAAACGAAACCTCAGCGTACAGAATTGCAGCCTCTCCAGGCAGATGAGGGGAGGGAGTTCATAAGAACAGATGACAATATACAGATTCAAATCTGAGTTGTATTATGCTTCTTTCAGCCAGATTTTTTTCCATTTTGCAAGTTAAAAAAAGTATAAACATTATATATGGCACTTTAGGTAGTACATTGACATCATTTATAAAAGCTAGATCACGTTCCTCCATTGAAAAATGCATCTACATTAAAAACTACAGTTGGCTTTCTTCAATGTAACTGTTAACCTTCTAAAAGCAGCATAGTTACAACTTTCTTACCACAGAGATTAATTAATGTAGATCACTGCTAAAGTGGCTTCTGTAGGAAAAGCATGTATTTTGCTTTGTTCCTTATGTTAGTTTGCATATTCCAATGGACCCTTCCCAGAGCCTCAAGGCTGGGTAAACTGGTTCTGTGAACTTGCAGCAGAAGGTGTGCAAATGAGTCATGCCATCAGTAACATTGTAGAATGAAAGGATTCCTGCTTCATAATCCAGAAAAATGCCAATGCGATCAGGATCATCTTCCACCAAGACTGGGATTCTCTCTCCCTTGTGAAATGCCCAGTACTCAAAATCAAACTTCTTAAGGCACCAAGATGCTCTATTCCAGCCCAGTCGAGAGATTTCAGAGTCTCCTTTTCTGCCAATGGAAGGGTAGGCTGCGCCAATCCACCACCCTGCTCCAGCATGAAGCAGGTCAACCTCCCAGTAATGGCTCCCAGACAGGAATGCATCTCTGCTTAGCACTTGCCATAATTTATCAAATCTCTGGGGACCACAAGGGTAAAATATCCTCCTCCAATTACAGCTTACTACAAGGCGGTCATCAGACAATTTCAGTCTTGGGTGAAGGCTGTCATATTCCCACGTTGGTGATCTCGCATCTGCAGTCAAAACCATAAACATACTTACTACGTTTATTGTGACTTATTGAAAATCCAAGTTAGAAAAAAAACTGCAAAGGAGCTCAGGGCTGGCAGTGTCTTGGAACCTGCAGTTTTGAAAGGAAAAAACTGATATTTTTAACAGAAAGCCTGCACCATTTATATGCACTGATGCTTTAAAGTTGCATAGGCAGGTCAATAAAAGACAAATATGTAAGTCACATAGAACCCTCTCCCATAAATTAAATATGTGTAACCTGGGCCAGCTGGCATATTCCATAGTCTGAAGGCCAGAAGCTGTTTTCATTCAGGCTGGATTCCCCACGCCCTGCCATCACAGCAATGCATAAACCACTCCAATGCATTCACTGTTGGTTCTGTTACTCTCCCACAACTTTCCTGCTGTGAACAGGGAAGGCTAAGTAAGATCTCCCGCTGTGAGAGAGCACGAGCACTGTGACCTATTACAATGCCCGCAAGAGAGAACCAACATCTCACATTCAGTGAGGGTCCATTCACTGCACAGTTAATTGCAACAAAGACTTACTGTCTATACTTGTCTGTAATGTTTCAGAAAATAAAGTAGTACACATGCACTATAAGATACAGCTGGATGCCACATCTCCTCTTTCCCCTGCTGTGCCCCCTAGCATCAGCTGTGTTTAAAATACCAGAGTCAGTGATGCACCATTACTGGTTGTTTTATACACAGAGCCTAACTCACAGGTCATCTTCATCTGGGTAGGATCACTGCGCACACCTGGGTACCAGAAATGAAGCAATTGCTTCGTCTGAGGCAAAGACATGCAGAGAGAGTTGCTGATGTGGGAAATGCATGTCACAGTGCTAGGGAGCCCCCTGCTAAAATTCTGGCCCCTGCCATCTGCACCCGTATACTGCAATAAAACGGAGAAGCAAATAGCACTGTACATGCAGTGAGTATTAACTGAAGCATCACCATTTTCTAAACAAAAATAAAGCCTTTATGATTTTAATTTTGGCATTATGTCTGTAAGCAATGTTAAAGCTTCCAAAAGCGTACCACTACAGGGGTACATCTCACACATGCAACATCTTAATTGTGATTTCCACTATAGTCAGAAAAGCTACTATTGGCATTCATGTGGTCTGAATAGGTCCCAAGTCACATCTCTGCACATATTTGGTGACAAAAGATAGGAAACAGAAATTATTCCTGCAGTTAAAACAGCACGCTACAGGATTCCACCTCTGACTGACTATTGTTAAGCTTCGTTCCCAGTCACTTCCAGCAGGTGAACAATGAGAATGCTAAGTTTGTACAGAACACAGGTACCTGACACCGAGACCAAAAGACACTTAAAGTAGGGAGGATTTAAAAGGCCTGGCTTCAATGACTGCTCTTTCTAGCAAGCATTTGAAAAGTTCTGCAAATAAGCAGGGATATCTGTGAGTCAAATTTACCTGAAAACCTAGATTTTCATCAAATGCATAACTACTGAGTCTCAAACAAATAGAAATAGTTCCATTGCTTTAAAAAAAGGACAAAACCCCAAGGATCGAAGGGCATTCAGGTGCTAATGTTTGGAAGCATAAATGTGAATTTGACTAGGAAAATAATGCAAAATAGCTGGAGTTGTTTGGATTACTAGAGGGCAGCAATTCTTCCACTTTACCTAAGTGATGAAAATTTTAAGTCACTTTATGTCCAAATATTTATGACCAGGGTTTGTCAATTTCACTGGCCTGTGAGCAGCTGCAGAGTCTGGATCCTGCAGCACAGAAATGACACAAGTGGGAAAAGACCCATGATATCACAGCCGAAAAGACAGATTTTGCTTGTTGCAGCCCTGATTTCTTAACACTTGCTGTGCTTTCAAGTGCACCTCCTGTTTGCTCATCTCCAGTTGAGATAACCTGCTTGGAATGAAAAAGTTGCAGTGTTTGGACTCAGACACTCGCTCAGGAGAGCACAGAAACAAGACAAGGTGACAACACTGAAAAATACCCCTCTCAGAACACACCAACCGATAGGTGCAGGGGCAGCATCTAACACACCCTACCAGCACAGTACTTCTCCCTTCCCCTTCCTGCTGTGTAACAGCCAGAAGTCAAGTGACCAACTTGGCCACAGCCATGGCCTCCACTGGCCTGGGTCCAGGCCGGGAAACAGACCTTCTCTTACCAACAGGCCTTTGCCACCAGGTACCATGGTAATAGGGAATGTTAAAGCTTTGAGATTAAAAACAGCTACAGCCCTCTTCTGCTGCAGGCCACCTGAAATGTCCATTCCCATCAGAGAGATGAAACCTATTCACTGTACATCTTTCCTGCCAGCACCAGAGGAAATGATCACCTATAGGTTGACCCCTTAACACATTAAATGATAGACATATAATAATAGACTACAATGATGTGGAAAATAGAAAAGTCTTCAAAAACTGAATTAGCTACTAGCTGATTCATACACTGGCAGTTCTGAATAAAAACACAGGATCAAGATTCCACAGACAGAAAGTAAAATTTCTTTCCCAACCTGAGGTACAGAAAAGGGTAATGACTTTCAGGCAGCGCTGATCACTTGCTCCTCGCAAACACTATAAACATCAAAACCCTTTTAAGATACCATTTCAAGACAGCGTCAGCACACATTCATTGAGCCATAAGTGTCCAGAGTGCTTTTAACTTCTTTCAACCATACTTACGTTTTAAGAAAAGCAACCGATCAACAGGAGACATAATTTTCAACACTGTTCCAGGCTCCTTCTTTGCAGTGGCATTAAGGCTACTGAAAACATCTGGGCAGAGATTAAAAGGGATAGTTTAGGGAGACTGCCCTAGAATATGAAAAATATGAAGAATATGGAATATGAAGAATATGGCTGTACTCTCAAGAAAATTTTAAAAATAAAACATCATGGGCAATTTTGCTGGACAGCGTATTCGGGTTTTGCCTCCTTGGTGTGAATTCCACCCATGTCCTGGGAAAACTCAGACTGTCACACTTCACTTTCTAACTTCATGGGACAAACTGTGTTACTTTTGCTGGGGAAGGGCTACTCACTCTGTATGCTTCCACCCTTATGCTTTTTGGACAGCATGGAGATGCTGGATCCAAGTGTTGCCAAGGTACTACACAATCGAGAACAACCCCAAGTAAGCACCTCCCATTCCTCAAAAAGCACCCCTCTATCAGGTAAGAACAGGGTCAGGCAGCTGAAGACAACTGCAGATGCTAGCTGCACAGTACTCCACGCATCTTGCAGTGGTGTTTCAGATCTGGTCTGACCATTTCCCCCAGCACTCTGATATAATGTTCTTGGTGGCAACTCTCAGGAAAGGGATTATTAAAAGGTATCTGGGTCAAATGGGATGGCTGGTGTTGCACTGTTCACTTGTAACTTAACAAGCAGCAAGTTTTCCCCGTGGTTATCTGGCTTTGTGGCTCTGTGTCCCACTAGGAAACTCTTTGCCTTAATCATGGCAAAGTTCACTTAAGGATGAAATACCAGCTCAAAGACAAAAGGAGCTCTAAGCAGAACATGTTAACCCACCTTTAAAGTACCAAAAAACAGAGAATTTTTCAGATTGCTTGAGACAGAAAGATCATCAGGTACATCAATTAGAAAAATCTTTCAAATTCTACAGGTACCCAATGTTCCATGCCTGCCAAATGTCCTGCCAGAGCACTTCCACCCAACAGTGACTGAAAGGAGAGAACAGCTACATTGCGTAGATGTGACAGTCTAGGGATATAGGCAATATAAGCTCTGCAGGAAGAAATAAGCTGAATTGAAATAAATGACAGAGCTGGAAAAAAGCATCAGACAAACTTTAAGGCACAAAAGGCCATCTTCAGAGTAGAAAGAGAAACCTCATATGTTCCTAAATCACCACTGCTATAGCAACATTACCCCAATAGTGTTAGGGAATGCTACTCATGCTGAAAAGCTGCTGTTTTCTTCAGCTGATTTGGTAAAAAGTCCTGCTCTTACTTACAGACCACACTTTATTCAAAAGGAGAGCAGGAGAAAGCAAAATTCACAGCACTCTTCCAGGTACCTTCATTAAGCCGGGCTTCTAGTGGTTTCTGTAGAACGGACTGAAGGACTTTCACAAAGTGTTTATAATAGTTAAGTATGTGCTCAAATGAAAAAGGTGTTGGATGCCACTGTTCTAACACGCGTTTGGGCTCCTGCATTTCCTTTTCAATTTCTGTGTACTTCTGAGGGCAGAAAGACAAATTCTACAATTAGTAGAGACAGTAATATGAATGAACTGTTCCCTGCCAGCTCCCACACACCACAGAGCAAGGGTTGCTCCATCACTAGGTGAACATATGGGCTGTATCAGGCAAACCTTGCTGTGTTCGGTGTGCCTATTATCTCATTAGCCTGTCTACTAGGTCCAGTGGAGCCAGGGGCTACCCCAAATACAGTGAAACCATTGGTCACAGTTAAAACAGGGGCCTCCAGGACACTCCAAGATGGAAATAAGTTTAAACTTTCATGGGAAACCCCAACAATGGAAAAATTAAACCACTAAGCTTTAAAAGCAAACTAAAGAATAAAATCCAATCTCTCCCACAAAAAATCTCTCCAAAACCATGAAGAGCAGCTTCCCATGTGGAGGTATGTTGCTGGAACACATGGCAGGATGCCAGGGCTGTATCACTCACAACAATGCAAACTCTCAAGTCTGCTAAGTTGCAAGGATGTAAAAATGCACCACAGGCCTTTCCACGGAGGATGGCATCCTTTGGCTTGTGTCAGGGGATAAGCACATGACAACATACTCTTCCCGAGGAAGGTGAATAAGATCATTAGGAAAGAGAGGTTGACATTGTTCTGTAGGCAAAAAGAAAAACATTGTCCCCTCCAGTAAAATGATGGCTATTGCTCAGGGTGATTAGGATCTCTTGTGATTAAATAAATTAGGCAATTTAGCCTTCCTCCTAAGGTTCCCAAGAGGGCTGCCTTTCCTCAGACCTTCATATTACACTGCGCAAAGAAAGACCTGATACAGCATTTGTCTTTAGGATTAAGAGGTACATATAAGTCTGTTCCGTGTAGGCTTAAAATTAACATGAATTTCATACAGACTTGAAATCAATGCCATAGCAGAAAGACCTAACAGCTCAAAAATCAGGAACAAAACTGCTTCACCAAAATACCAACAAAAAGAAGATTAAAAGGCAGTGAGAAAAATGTTGCTTCATACAGAAGGATCTACAAAGGAGATCACTACAGCCGTTTACCAGGACTATAAGAGGTAGAAAGAGACCATACAATACCACCTCCAGCAACTGAACAGGATCACTGTCCTGTTGTATTTGTCTGATTCGGCATGAGAAGGTCTCCAGGACTGCAAGCTTTTCTTGACAGGACTTCAACTGCTGATCATGTGCTTCCAGGGCTTGGTGAATCTTTTCATCAATGAATTTTTTTGCCAGACTCTCTTCTTCCCGAAGTAGTAACTGGAGTTCAGTCACTTTGTCTGACAGCTGCCTTTTGCTCACAATGGCATGTTCCTATAGATGAAGCAGAAGAGCGTTCTCTCCAGTATTCAACAGACCATAAACACTTCAGGTGTTTCTCTCCCAGGCCTTCAATGTTACTTTTCGGTTGAATTTTACTAATTTGCTGCATCTCTTGAGAAATGGGTGTTTACCCCTTAAGGGAGTGGGGCCAGGATTTACCTGCTGATGTCTTGGATGAAAAAGCTTGAGGGTAGATTCCAAGATGCTTATTTATGCAGAAAACGCTGTTTTCAGCTGGAATGTAACAGGGCCAGGCACTAACTGCTACAAGCAGCTGACCTGGTCTTTCGGTAGCAACACTTTGCCCCCTTTTAAAGCAAGCTAGGGACAGGGAGCTGCTAGGAAAAGAAAGCCTCCAAAAAGAAGTGACATCAAACTGCAGTGTCCCAAACCTCTACAGAGCTCCTTCCAGCTCCTCCTATCATTTCTATAACAGAGATGCTTAAAGATGCTCCTTAAAGCAAAAGCCATTTCATGCTCTATAAATGAGGTGGAGCTTAGTATACGTTCCTGTTCTTAAGACAAAATCAATAGAGTTGTTCTTGTGTTTACTTACCTCTGAAGTCAGGCTATTCAATAATGAAGTCTAGTGCAATGCAACATATATTAGTGAAGCCAAAATAACATATGCAGTTGGGGCTATTTGCTATTCCTCTGTACAAAAATTTCAACATTGTTCTTCCAGAGATATTCAGCTGATCAGGGAGTGAGGGCCAGGCTTTGGAGACTCTTTCCCTCTTCTCTCCCTTTGACAGTAATATGTTGTGATAGATACAGGGAATACACCTTTTTCCTGAGAAGCAGAGGCTGCCTGGGTTTTTGAATAGCTACAGAGAAAGCAAAATGTCTAATGTCTCTCCTTGGAAAATGACCATCCAGTGGAGAAGGAAATCATGCTTTACCTTCAGATCATTAGCAGCCTGCTCTACGCTCCTTCTGTTACCAGCTTCTTGCTCTTTTCTCTCTTCTATATCCTTCAAACACAATGCCATGAGTTCCTATATAGCAATGAAACAAAATAAAACACTGTTTCATAACAACATCTGTGAAAAACAGAAATCAATATCCAGCTTCCTTTCTATATAGGGGAGTATGTCACTGAAAAGATGGCTAACCCAGCTAAAACCCCTCCTCTCCTTTTTTTTGTACTGAGCATGACATGATAAAGCATGTATTACCTTTGGTTAGTTCAGGTCATCTGCCTGCTTGTATTTCCTCCCAACCTCTCGGGCACTCACGGTATTAGTCACATCTAAACCACAGCATCACATAAGCCACTATGAGAAGAACTAACTCCATCCCAGCCACAACTAGTACCAGGGTTCTTCCTTGGACTTGTTTTTAATTTATCCCAGTTTAGCTGTCCACGGAGCAGCCACAGGAAGCTTTGCAAGCTAACCCAATACTTCCTGTTCGTCCTTTGTTTTACTCTGGAGAGCCTGCCAGCTGAGGCCTGCATGCTGCGGTGTTAAGCTTGGGAGGTTTAAGAAGTAGTAACCCAGAGGTCTTGATACCTAAGGCAGATTTTATGTAGTTTATAAATGGTTAAACTGTAGAGAATCTTCTTTTAGAGAAGAAATGTAGCTATTTTAGTAACCATCCGAAATGGTTTCAAGGACTTAGTAAGATAAGAAAGGATGTATATGGCCCTGAGAACATGGTGACCTAAGATAGGGATGCAATAAATATGGACATTGTCTGACAAACAGGTGGTAGCAGAGAGATCATTAGTTTTAAAGAGCAATTAAGCAGTTTTGCCAACATGAAAAGTGAGGTGGAGAACAGGTGAAGAAGACGAAGATTGAGGAAGAAACGACCCTCACTCAAAACGAGGACCACCAGAAGGCACAACTATGCATGCCCAAAAGCTTATTATAATATGTAAATGAATTCTTGGAAATGTAACAAATATGCTAATGTTTTCTTGGAATTACATTGAATATGTATACCTGTTGTGTATAAATTTAATTTGACAACAGTATTCGGTGTGCACAATAAAAGGAGCTATCTCCTGTGCACCTGGTGCCGTAATAAAGAATACCTGCTTTCTAAACTTTAAATTGAGTCTTAGAAAGTTTTATCTGCCGGTTTGCAGTAACAGTGGTAGAGTAGAACTAGGGCAAAGCTGAAGTCAGCTTGATTTATCTTTTTTTATTTATTACTTTTAACTCACATTCCTACTGTATTCCTCTGCGTTGATTATCTTTGAATATTTCAGGGAAGCCAAGAAAGCTGGCACACAAAGATTTGACTAGATCACGTGTACTACATTACTTGAATTGGAGCTTGAAACACCACAACCAATCTATAAACCAAACTTTGAACTTGTGTCTCTGAAACTCTGCTGTCGTGCTGTAGTAAGTATAGTTACAGGAAGGTGTGAGTTATCTCAACAACAGAGATGGAACAATGGAGATAAAAAGGCAAGAAACACATTTCCAGGAGGATTAAGCAACTCTCATTTATTTCAGCTGCCTTTGTAGGTGCTTAATACTCAAAAATCAGGCCTTAAAAGTAACTCAACCAAGGCATTATATCAAGGGAATTATGTCAGAGCTATATACAGGGATCTTTCATATCATCCTGATACAAAAAAAGTCACAAAAGCACATCTCTATCATCTGGAACCTGTCAGTTCGTTATCTCAGTCTCTAAAGTTTTACTACTCAGGCAACAAAGGTGCCGTGAACTCTGCCCAAAAATGTAGGCTTCAATGCTCCCAGGTATAATAGCATCAAAAAGACCGAGATCCATAAGCTGAATCTCACTGGGTACTGCATCAGATATGTTTTTGCATATACCACTTTATCAATATACATGAAAAGTCCAGACTTTTTCAGTGTTAATCGGAGTTTTAGCAAATAAATCCCACACAGCTGATCTGTGTTAAAAAAGGAGGCTTGATGTTTTTGTCCTGGCCCACACCTGCACTTTTCTAATATGATAAAAGCAGACAGATCTATTCTGGATTTATTAGGCGGAGCTAAATCTAGCTGAATTTAAGTTTTGATGGCACTTTTATGCGGGGAAATATTGGGGCCTAGATTTCATCAGTGGATACAAAGCAATTTTACTTGCTTTTTATTTATGCCATGCCAGGTTCATGGTTTTGTGTCGCTGTGACACCTGACGTGCTGGGTCCTGAGTCCGTGTGTGTGTCTGAAAGGGAAAGGTGGAAGCACAGAGTCACTTCCCACGTCATAATTTGCAGGCCTGAGACTAGAGACGCTTTGCCCTGTGAGGGAACGAGAAGACGCTCCCGCTTGGCTCCCATAGGAACGATAATGGCTGCTTCTCTACGCCCACACTAAGCTACCACACACGCCCACACCAAGTCCTTGATACAACTACCGAGCAGGAGGAAAAAAGATGCCAGCCCAAGAATTCTCAAAGGGCGGAGCGGGGCTGGGCGTGGCTTTGTGTAAAGCCGAATACGGAAGGAGAGGTGATGATGCTATCTTTCCCCCCCTCCCCCATGTTGTCTCTTTATGGCTGAGGGCTCTCGCGAGATTATTATTGGCGCCGTGACCTCTGTACGAGAGCGGTAGCGGCTAGTAAATACTTTCTGAGGATTGGTGATGGTTGCTGGGGGTGTTCGTTAGATCTTCTTGTGGCGATTCTCGCCGGACTTTGCCTCATTGTGTGCTGGCTTGGAGAGCTTATGGTTCTGTTTGTGTGATTACGGGGTACACCTGGGGAGTAAATGAGGATTGAATCGGCTCTCCTTTATCTCTCTGTGTCCTTCTGAGTGAGGCCTGCGGGCAGGGAGTCTCGTGCCTGTTCGGCGGGATTCAAAAAACCTGCTTCCATTGAGCTGAACAAAGAAGTGAGTGAAACGCCTGTTCTGTCTTCCGTTACCACGCATTTGGAGAACAAGATCTCCCTTTTGCTGTGGGTGGCTGAGCACACCGTAGGTGGAAGGCGCGGACCATGTGGATCCAAGTTCGTACCATAGATGGCACTGAGACCCATACTATTGATGATCTGAGCCGTCTCACCAAGATCGAATGTTTGCGGGAGAAGATCCAGAAGACATTCTGTGTGAGCCCTGACCGCCAGCGCCTCTTCTACCGCGGCAAGCAGGTGAGGTTGAGACCTGGTGGGTAGGGGTGGAGTGGAGCTTCTCTTTTATGTCATTTTTCCTTTCTTATGTTCTGCTTTCTGTGACCGGATGCAAAGCTCCTCGTCCCCTCCCGTACTGGGATCTCTGGCTTTTGTTTTCTCTCCTTTCGCTGAGCCTAGGAGGTGGTGAGGGGCAAGAAGGGAAGGCAAGCTGTCCGGCATGACAAAAGGTTCTGGGCCCAACTCTGGTTTCTTTCTGTACTTTTCCTTCCCACTCCCCGCAGTAGTGAGCGGGTACTAAAGAGGACCCTTTGTGCCTTTTTTTCTTTTTCTTTTTTTCCACCCAAACCGAGGGAGACTCCTTCAGTTTATCGCACTGAAGTGACAGAGCAGACAGTGGGGTGTGAGGGGGAGAAAATTCCTTGCTTTATTTTTTGGACCAGGCAAGAGAAACGCAGTTTCCTTGGGTTCCTGCCCTCTCGGTGCCCCATCTGGGTACAAGGAAAACATTTTTTGTGTGTGTACTGCAAGTGGTTTCTAAGGCCTAGGTGCCACATCACAGACTAAGGGTTTTCGGGGACTGTGGATTCTGAATTCCTTCCTTCCGCCAGAAGAGGAGAGCCAGGACGCGTTAGAATCCTTCTTGGAGGTGGTTATGCGACTATGCGGGGGGGGCGGCGGGCGCGCAGCGGCAGCCTGTATCGCCTCGCGCTCTCTGGCTCCCTTGTATTGAAGCTGCGTGTGAGTTTAGCGTTATAGTCCTTTTAGGTGCTGCAAACAGCTTTTTACAGAGAAGCGTGTCAATTGTAGCTGATATCTTAAGAAGTGCTTAATCTGCACCTGGCTCTAGTGGTATTGAGGACTACTGATTGAGAGTTTTTCTGTGAATTAATACTTTCTCCCCTCATCAGTGGAGAGAGGACCTCTTTATCCAAAAGAGGTTGTCTCAAGCTGTATTTTTGCTGATGAAAGGTGTAATTTCTTTTAAGCTGCTTTATGCAAATGAGGTATGTAATAGTGCTTGAGTATTAGAATGAGGCATAAATGTTAAATGGCTGCACTTCTATAATTTAACAGTGGTTTAAAAATACAAGAAAGAAAAGCAGAAAGG
>JAOXNO010000020.1:51361686-51373020 GCA_028565335.1 Limnodromus scolopaceus | reverse complement strand
GGGGTGGATGGTGCAGACCTTCCAGCCAGAGCTGCAGCCTTTGCTCACAGACCAGTGCCCACCATTCTGCCTTGAGGGTCAAGTAGGAAGAGTGCCCTTGTCCTGTGCAGGCGCTTGCAGGATGGTTCCCAGCTGCTGTGTTATGCGTACTTCAAGTCTGCCCCTCCTTCGAAGAGGCGCCCTTCCTGTGTGAGCTGCATCAAGAATTGTGGCTCCGCTGGCCACAGTTGAGAAATCATTGCCACAGATTTCAAATCTCAACACTAAATGCCAATGAAAGTAAAATGTTATTACTGAAAAATATTATTTAGTAATGCAAGTTAAAATACGGTAGATTTTTTCTGTCAATTACTCATATTATTACTTTTTTATCGTTTATATCGTAATTATTATTATTTGTAGTTTATTTGTAAAGCACGGATGAGAGAATCAATTTAAAATTTATTTCTTGCTCTTTCACTAGCAGTTTTGAAATTACTTGCAGACAATGCCATTACTTGGTCACTACTTTGTATTTGCATTACTTTAGCTATAATTTAGCTTACACAATATTTAAAATAAAAAGTCCTGTGCTTCAAAATTCAATGGATTAATCAATCAAGAGGTATTCACTGACATAAATAATGAAGTATCTACCATTTGTAGCATTAAATAGAGCATTCAAGTGGGAGTAATTTCCTGACAGAAATTGCAGAAATAAACCCACTGTGCCAGGATTAAATGAATACTCATGGATACTGTAGCACTGCTTTTTGAGTAACTTTTAAAGATCCTACATGAATATCTGTTTTAAACTTACATTCTTGTGTCTTTCATGAAATTCATTCCCCCTTCCTGGCATTTAACATGACTGGTGCAAAAAGAGGAGTAAGGTGGCCATAATATTATAATAATCACCTTCTAACTAGCCACTCTTTCTGGCAAACTCACTTTTTCTACTGTAAGGCCAGAGAGCTGCACAATGAACTGATTTATTTTTTTATAATTTGTAGACATTTACAGCTAAAGTGAACTGCATTTAGAATAATGCATCTGTAGGGCTACTATAATCCTCTAATAATTGTTGCACTACTTTGGTGTTAGTCCATCGGAACCAAGTTAAACTAACTTAGTTTGCCTTTTCTCATATATAATACAGCAGTTCCTATCAGAACATTTAATATAAAGCAAGTTGTCCTTGTTATCTGGTTCTAAGCCCTCAGGGTGAAGACAAATTGTGCTTTCAAGCTGTCCTTTGGCACGATGACTAACTCTACACTTCACAAAAGAACAGATTTCACCGGTTTTCATATTTGACTAAAGGATTTAGGGCATTAAGAAATAACCAAATACTGTGAAAAAGGAGAGTTAACAATACTATGAAAAGCAAAAGGATATCTTCATATCAGTGTAACTAAACCTACATGGTGTAAATATATTGCCTTAGCAATCCTACACTGTGATGCTTTCACCTTATCTATCTTATTTTGCTTCTAGCTCTGGAATACACGATGCCAATACAAGCAGTTATGGGTGGGTATAACTGCACCCCCTTTAGGTTTAAGTTGCATATCTTTCACTCATTCCCCAGCTAGCTGACACTCTTATGGGCATAGAGTTTTCCTATGATAACACAACCTTCAGAAAATACCACACTTGAAGATCTGTTCAAAAATACATAGTTTCTCAAAACTGAAAAAAGCTGTTTTACCACTGCTACAGTACATCTACAAATTCTGAAAACGAAGGCTGAACTAAATCTGATGTTTTCACTTTGCTGTTCTGAATTTGATTGTAAGTTCACTACCAGTTGAAAGTACTAAATCTAACTGTAGAACTGCCCCAAGTCCCAAAAAAAGCTTAATTCAATGTACTTGTCTGACTCTTGAAATCAATGTCAGGTAAGAAAGTGCATAAGAACAGGACAAGCATGCATGATACTTCCCTGACATGTTCTTCTAACTTCCAGCAATCTGCAGATCAGGGGCTCTATGAATCAGAGGTATATTTTTTTGCATTAATACCCTGGAAAGAGCTGTGTTTTTAAAAAATCTATATAATCAATTTAACTTACAGATAAATATATACCTATAGCAACCGCTACTCTCACAGGTTGTGTCAAATAAGCTTAGTTCTTTTTTCATAAAATGGACTGAATACTATCCCTGGATACTCTGTCCACACCTTATAAAGTTTCACGCAACAAAAAAACTTCACAAAGTTGAACTTCACAAAGTGAATTCTCCTCAAAAGGAACAGGGGGACACTGGAGAATATCCCATGAATAGATAGAATCTACTTTTCATTTGCGTTATTGAATAAAACTGCATACTGCATATTGGTAATATTATGGGTGTGGGTGTGTATGTGGCTTTTTAATCTGATAATAAAACGACGAGATGTTTACATTCCTGTTGCTGATTCTCAAGCATGTACATGGATGCAGGTACTGAAGGACACCAGATCTACTGCAAGTTATGTTGTACTGTTGTGGAAACACACTGGCCTTAGGTCTTGTAGAAGCCTTAGCCTACCATGGGTACTGCAGCCCAAGACCAATTGCATATCCCAGTTTTTAAAATCCTTCTCATTACTCTTGACATCTTGTTAGCCAAAAGAATGCTGTCAATATTAAATTGATTTTTTCATTCTCTGACCTGAATTTTTTAGTGTATGCCTAATATATGCATTTTCTTGCTTTTGTGAAGCCATAGTCAAGGGAGTTTATTTTCATTTTCTGAAACAACAGACACTGTCTGTAAGTCTCTAGGAACTGTATTCTGTATTAAAATAGGATCATTGCAGTTTCAAATGTTCCACACAACAGCGTACACACAGACTTAAACTAAAGCTGAATAGAATAAAATCACGAAAAAAGGTGAAGCAAGATAGGGATCAATACCTCAGTAGATCTGGCTAATGCACCTTGTAGAAATGTCTGTGTACCATCATCATCTACTTATTTGTACTTCCTGTCCTTCACATCTTTTGTACTGCTGCTATTTTCTGTCCTCTTTCTGGGCTGCCCTGATTCTAGATCCCTTCTTTTCTGCTCCATTTCTCTCAGAAGGGTATATCGTAATTTTTAAAACTGCAATTTCTATTTGCATATATTACATTTCTATATATATGCATACACATATATGTACATACATAACACATTTTATTTGCCCCAGAACCTGAAGTTAATAGCAAAGTGGGAGAGGAAGATATTAGTACTCATTCTTGCTATGCAGGTTATGTAAAATAGTTAAAGCCACCATCATCACAGAAACTCTAATTCATATTTCCTATATTATTCTTTGTTTTGAAGCTTTCTTTAATTTCACATATTACTCAACTTCAGGCATTGTTTTGTGCAAATGGAAAACACAGTAATGCATGCTAATGAAAATAGTTCTTTTCATATTCATTTTTCCTTGTGCCAAAGATTATAAAGAAACATCCTTCATCAATTGTTAGAAAAACATCGTAAGTAGGCAGTGTTTCTATTCTGTTGGCATTTTTAGCGTAAGAATTAAAAATGTGAACCAAGATGAAATGAAGTGGAACACCAAAATACCCACAGTCCCTCCCCCAAAACTACATAATGAATCCCTTATGTTAGGAATTAATAAATTATCTTTTTTTTTTACCTTCAGCCATTTATCGACACACTTAGCATGGAACTCGTGGTTACAGGGTAAGACTCTAAGTAGCTGCCTTGACTCAAAATCACACATGCACACCACACATCTAAAAAAGACAACAAAATTCAAATGTATCTGCTGTGTAAGAACACAGGAGTTCACAGACCCAACCAATAGAACAGATGTTTAATCAAAATCAAAATGGTGGAGATAACGATCTATAAGTTTACTCCCTACTGATACTGGTAAGTCACAAAGAGGATCATGGGAACATTAGAGAAAAATCCTTACACTGAAGTTCAAACATTAGACAGCATTTGGTACTAAGTCACTTAACTACTTTTATATCTATACAGCCCTTTCCACTTGGTTGTACAGATCTTTCAAACACAGTAAATTAAAAGTAAGAAGTAAGGTTCTTGAAAGTACGAAGATGCACTCTGAAACCTGACCAAGCTCTAACAGGAGCACTTGAAACTTCAGCAATTGAAGCTATTTTAACAAAGGCTAAATTCCAAATTGACAATGTCACTTTAATGTCTAGTTTGGTGAAAAGAACCTAGAATCCCTTCCATTCGTTTTAATTTTTTTAAATGCTGAGGAACTCAATTGAAACATAGCTAAATGATGTGAGACTAGATAGAAGTTTTAAAGTAAGGATAGATAGTATTTGATCCAGAAAGCAGTCCAAGAAAAAAAAATTAAACTTTATTGACAGGACTGCTTTTAAAGCCCCTCTGGCCTTGCTAAGGCTGCAAGTTAAGGAAATGAAATATAGCCACCTAAATTATGGACCTTTGAAAGAGACCATGGTACTTACAATGTCTGTTCTGACTGGTGATTGTTCGGATTGAATCTGTAGGACGGAAGCTGTTCAATGTCC
Organism: Limnodromus scolopaceus; assembly: GCA_028565335.1. Classification (NCBI taxonomy): domain Eukaryota; kingdom Metazoa; phylum Chordata; class Aves; order Charadriiformes; family Scolopacidae; genus Limnodromus; species Limnodromus scolopaceus. The sequence goes on along the minus strand of JAOXNO010000020.1, from coordinate 51,368,529 downwards.
GCCTTTGTCAATCCTCTTGGTTTGGCTTCTCCCAGACGTTCTGCCAGGTTCAGCAGTGCCTGAAAAACATGGTAACCAGACATTTAAAAATTCACTGCTCAAACAGGCTCTGGTTCCACAAGAGGTGGGGCAGCCATTACACCTCACTATCCCAGCTGGCAGCACAAAACACCCTTCTATGAAGAAATGCTTCGAACCTTAATTCTCTACAACAGAAGCCCCATGGAAAGTCTTCTCAGAATTCAACCATCTTTCTAATTATGTAAGATGTTCTTTTTGGGGTTTCAAAACATCTAGGACCCAGCTTCCAATTAGTCCTGTGGCTGCACATGCAGCATGGTGAGTATTTTCCTTCTGAAGGATCCCCTCACCCTGCTACGAAATCAATAGTACTGGTAACCAGAAAAAATAGTCAACAAATTTGCTTCCTAAGAATATGCGAGTCTGGTCTTGTGAGAGAAACCAAGAATTCAATTGGACAGGTTCTGATTCTCACTCCACTTGGTCTAGCTGAACTGAAAAATGGAGATTTTTCTCCATTACATACAAGAAATACATATCATCAAACTTTAAGCATTTTTTTTTTTGCTCTATTTTATGTTCATTTTCTAAGCACCAAGCATTGCACTAAAACCCTCTCATGTAAATAATTTGCACTCTTGTAATCTATCTAACTTGCATTCCTTCACAAGAAATGCTAGGAAAAGTATCACTATAAATGTGATGGAGAACCAAAGCATAGAAAAGTTAAAAGACTTGGTGAAAGCTGCAAATGGTACTGATCACAAGGAGATTTCTAATACTGTCAAACCTGAGCCCCAAATTCTCAGAAATAAGATGATGCTTCTTCTGAACTAGCACAGAAATTATTACAGTAGTGCTCATTGTTAAACTGAAAACGTGCAACTACAGAGAGCTCTTAAGGGGACCACAGGCAAAGAGATGTGAAAGTAAGCACTGATGATGACTGAAGAGAAAACAAATGGAATACAATAGTCTCAGAACCAGCAAAGACACAACAGTTGGGACTGCCTGATAATTATCTAGGATATTAAAGAGGGTTCTACATCTATAGATGTGAATTACTTTACCCTCCTGAAGCCAAGAAGAAAAGGCAGTAAGGCAGTTTTATAAACATTTAGATTATTATTTATATTATTTTATATTAATTAGATTAATTAATCCTATGACATTAATACTATTCTGTGTTAACACTATTCTGCAAAGTTACGCATATACAACCAGCAACTAACTTCACTTCTGAAAGTGCTTCACTTCTATTTGATACTTAAAATCCATTAAAATTAAAAAGGAGAAGAGTAGCATGTAGAACAGAAAAGCTGGACAATTTAATGACTACTAGACAGGAAGGGTAGATTCTGGAAAAGAGCAACAGATAAAAGGTAAAGCTAAGCACTTCTAATATTGAGTACTGCAAAAAAATCTGAAAGGATGGTTTCTGGATTCTGTCTTCACAGTTATAACATTTATTTGAAAGGCAAAAGCAGGATTAAAAGCAAAATATAATAAAATGTTATGTATTGCTTGTGCTAACATCTGTTCTTTAAAGGTAGTTGTAGTTCGCACACCAACCTCATAGTTTTCTACCTCGCCATCTTCCACATCCAACTCAAAGCTGAAAGCTGGTCCAACTGCAGGTGGCACTGGGAGCATTGATCTACCATGAGAGCAAACAATGATAAGGTTCAGCATCTTGCTGAAGGAAAGCACAGAAACATCTGGCAGAGGTAAAGCTACCTTAATGATTCCTCTCAAATGAACAAGGTCTCAGAACTGATAAAAATGTTAAGCTTGAAGTCAAGAGTAGATTTTTCAAGTGAAAGAGTCAAAGGAAAAAGCTAATTCTGCCCCTTTTCGTTATTGGGAGTGTTGCCTTTTTAATTGCATGCATGTCTCAACTGATATTTCCAACCAGGCTCAGCATTATTACAAAAACCAATCTCTTGGTTATCACAGATTATGGAGAGGTGAAACTGTCAATAAATTGATGTTCTGTTTTTTAATATGTTTTATTTCTTTAAGTGAATAAATACCAACAAAGAAAATGAACCCTAAGCTCACTTTGCTCTCTGATACAAAAACCTTAAAACTTTTGTAAGCCTAAAACACACAATGAAGATAAATAGGATATGCTACTGGACTAACTTCCATACTGAAGGCAAGCACAAAGTCACTCAATTATATATACTGTCATGTTGGTTAAAGCAAAATCTCTTCAAATAGAGAGGCAAGAGAGAGATGTTTTTCTATTTTTATATTCAACAAGTGGTCTTATCCGCCAAGACAGCACTACAGGTCAAAACTTAACTCAGATAGAGAAGTCACAAATTTACAGCACTAAAATATACTACAATCCCACTGAAGTCATCAGGAATTACTGTGACCCATTGTGTCCTCAACGTACAAGCAAGAAGCTATGACATTACTCTCAGTCTGTAAGATGCAAAGTTGAACAACTTCACTGGATCGGATTTCTGGTGCCATTTTCATGCCACATCTGAAACTACACAGAGAGAAACTACAGGTCTGGTGCCAATATTTGATTGTTTTCTTGTCAACGTCACTTTTGCACAAGAAAATAATCTCTGTTTTCAAAACACTTAGTACTTATTTCCAAAACAGCACATAGAAGAGTAATAAATTTCATGTCATATACTCAAACTCCTCCACAGAGAGTCTACCATAACACACTACAGATAATTCCTAAATGTTAATTGTCCCACATCTTTTCCAGAAACAGATGTAATCAGAGGCAGAACAGAAATTCAACAGATCAGCAGTTCAACCAACAAAGAGTAACATCACAGAAAGCTCTCACCCTTGTGTTTCATAATTAAGAACCAAACCAAATGAATTTACTCCATAAGCGAAGACTCCTAGGACTTTATCCTACAGTGTAACCATGCCTCTGTAAGAGTATCCAAGAACCAAGTTTTAAAATTTTATGAAGTTTTAAAGATTTTATGAAAGAGTTCAGAAACAAGAGGCTACTGTGCCTCAAAAAAGCTTACAAAACTACATTGAACAAAACTGTTCACTTAATATTTTTCCATGCTTAAGGGTGTGAGTTATTCAAAATAGGCTGAAAATTTTATATTTTCCCTCCTCATTGTGACAGCTGAACTATGCCTGTTCTCTGGTAGAATCAAACCATAAAAAGTGCCAAGACTCTTGCTGCAAGTCACATGACTTCTTAATAGCCTACATGGAAGCAAATGTACTTTGAACTTACAGCACATAAGGTAATAGGCTGGGGTGGTAAGGGTGTGGTGGTATTGGCTGCTGTGATCGGTATCTGCTGCGCCCTGTGAGTCTTCGAGGCATAAAAGGTGTGTAAGGCTGCAAGAAAGAACAAAATAAGCTTCAACTGAAACTTGTGGAACTGGAATTTGTGTCCAGTACTGAGCTCCCCAGCACAAGACAGACATGGACATACTGGAGAGAGTCCAACGAGGGGCCACTAAGATAGGACTGGTGCATCTCACATATGAGGAAAGGCTGAGAGAGCTGGGACTGTCAGCCTGGAGAAGAGAAGGCTCAGGGGGATCTTAGCAACGTACATAAATACCTGAAGGGAGGGTGCAAAGAAGACGGAGCCAGGCTCTTTTCAGTGGTGCCCAGTGACAGAACCAGAGGCAATGGGCACAAACTGAAACACAGGAGGCTCCGTCTGAACATCAGGAAACACTTCTTTACTCTGTGAGGGTGAATGAGTACTGCACAGGTTTCTCAGAGTGGTGATGGAGTCTCGCTCCTTGGAGACATTCAAAAGCTGACCGGACATGGTCCTGGGCAAACAGCTTTAGGTGGCCCTGCTTGAGCAAGGGGGTTGGACCGGATGACCTCCCTTCCAACCTTATCCAGTCTGTGATTCAACATTTTGTTTTCTTAATCATGAAATAAAATGATATCTGAATATTGAAATACACTTTCAACAAAGCATTATTAAAAAAATCCAGCCTCTACTCAAATCCAAAAGAACCTCAGCCTCAGGTTGAAACAATTACCTTCGATAACACACAATCATAACATTCCATGTGAAAAACATAGTAAAACACAACAGAAATCCTTGACAGCTCTTGGGTACTTAGTCTACATGCAGGCTGGTTTGAGAAATGGGACTTGAACTGCTGACTCTCTTGCACATACAAAAGCTCAGGCTTTAGCTCTGATGCTACTGTGCAGGCCTCTGCACAAGTGGTTGAGTAAAGAAGCCTTTTAAAAAACCCAAAAATTCTTAAAAAAAAGATTTAAAAAAACCCCTCTTCTTTAAAAAAACTCTTTTAAGCCACAATGTATATTTACATTTATGTTAAAGAAGGCTTGAAGCCTTTCAAGTGTATGTGGGAAGTTTAATCAGCACAATTTCTGCAGCTGGACAATGCTTAAAGAGACAGTCAAGCCTAAAAGTTCAATGTATTCTTTCCATGGATAAATCAGGGCTTTTTTGTCAAATTTTTTTTCATTTGCATGCTAAGCTCGTTACTTGTATATTTAAGTTTTCATTATAATTTTTCAAAATTCCTTGCATTACCTATTACAATGGGGACATATGGTAAAAAAATTCCACTTAAATGCAAACTACATATTTCCAAAAATATTCAAAGTACTAAAACTTTTTAGCAAGTTTTAAAACTGAATTTCACATACCACTACTGAATTAATATTCAGACTTTTTTTCTTTGACAAAGAACACTCAAAAGTCTTTACTAACACGTTTTTCTTCCTTCATGTTTGAAATTTAAGAAAACGCAAAAGTCCAACACCACCAACGACTAACCTAAAACATCCTAACTTTACAATGGAAACATTATTAATAGGTACAATGGTACATAAAATTTACATATGAAAATGGACATAATGCAAAAGAGTCAGGGTCTTGTTCTTGAAAGTAAGATCTCAAACTAGACATAGCAAATATTAATTCTACTGCTTTGTGAATTCTGCAATTCAAAAATATAATTAGAAATTGTTGTGTTCACTGAATGAAAGAGAATCAGAAATGCAGCCATTCCATCATTATTTTAATATAAATAAAATTATGTAAAGATTTAGGATTGCTTTAAAAAAGACCCTATGATTACTTAGAATACAATTCTATTCTACTTCTTGGTGATATAAACCCAGAACTGAAGCATCAGACAAGACAAGGCCTAGATAATCTGCAAGAAATGGTATTTTGTTCCTTATCTTCTTTAACTTGAAAATCAAGAAAGCCTCACCCCAACCAAAATGTTTGTGATTAGATTGTAGTAATAACTTAACAGGCATATTGAATAAAATACAAGCAGTTTATGGAAGTTTTTAAGTGTCTTTGTTTCGAGAGTGACTCATTCTCACTGAAAACTTTATTGAGAATCTGTACACCCTTAGTTTAACAATGAGCTGAATTTTTTTTTTAATGGTGGGGACTTACTTGAACCTCTATAAAATCTGTAGCAAGCATTTAACTCAGCTGTGTGATTTCAAGAAGACTAATTAAAGAGATGTTATCTGTATATTCTGCAGTCACAGCGCCTACAATTTCATTCTCATTTAAAATTTTCAATAACAACACGCCTCTAAAACCTTCTGTGAACTTGATGCACAGTTCTAGCATTTAAAAAATACAGAGCTTATTAACTTGACTAGTTACTTCTTCAAGCATTACAGAGGCAAGAGAAGTTTTAAAAAAAACAAACCCAAACAACCCTCACAAAACAACAAAATCTCAGAACTAATATAATTGCAGAATGAAGTGTACCACAAAAATCCTGGAGGTAGCAGTTAGTGGACACACCACAGAAGCACAAAATTCAGCACAGACTATATCCCGCACCGAGTTTAATTTTTTTGGTGCTGCTGGTAGATCCAGAAAGCTGGCTTAAAGTAAGCTTGGCTGCCTTTGTAACACCGTGCAGCCTAAATGGTGGAAGCACTATATACAACTGCTTGTCTGCAAAGTGAAAACACTCTGGAGATCTATTTTTAAAGCTTTCTAGATTTCCTGACTTGTGGAAACTCAACATATGATGAAGAATTAGGTAAAAGTGACAGTAGCTTTTCTAAACTGTACTAATTATTTTCTGCACTAGAGGTCCTGGACTGTGTGGCAACATGGAATGTTTTCTAAGTAACTGCTATGATACTCTGCAGATAAGATTATCAGAAAACATTTGCTGGTGTCATTAAGTTACCCTTAAGTTTATTAAGGGTAAGCTTAAAGAAAATGCTGTGGTATGCAGCTATAGTCAATAATGAAATACAACTGCAAAGTTGTATTCCATTACAAAGTGAAAAGTGCCACTTTTCAACAAAACGTACTATAGAATAAAGATCAAGAATGTTAATGCAGCTTAAATAAGAATGTAGTACAGAAAACAATACTTACTACACCAAATGACACCTCTTGGTGTAAAGGGTCATGGGTCAAGAATTGGAGAGGAGCTGAGGGAGGCAGTGTTGGTGGATGGGCTGAGGGAGGGTATGTAAAACCTCCTACAGGGAGATGTTCTCCAAGCAGTTCTACTTCATTTTCTATCCTTTGAAGTGGCTAAAAAAAGAAAAAGAGATAGGCTTTGCTGCAGTAATAGAGATGTCATTTTCCCCAATAAAAAACTGCAAACCCAGTTGTATATTCTGAGCTGATGCGGTAAATTTTATAAGGTAAAAAAAATAAATTACAGGTATAATTGTACTCAGTTTCATATAGTAACTTTGTGAACAATTCCTGTGTCATTAACACTACCAAAAAGCAAAGACAACACTATGCGTTTGATATAAATTCACCTTTTCCAGCTAGCCATGCTTATAGACAGGAATTTATGCGATCTAGCAAATATA
>JAOXNO010000020.1:51311000-51330154 GCA_028565335.1 Limnodromus scolopaceus | reverse complement strand
TGCATTTTATCTTTAAATGATATTCCTACCAAAATGAACAGGTGATTTAGTAATGGCAGAATAAGTTGGAACTCTCATTTTCAAAGTAATTCACAGTGGAAAATAATAACCCATTCAAAAACTGACACAAGAATATAGGCATATGTGAAATACAAGCAAAGAATGGTAGAGAATTGCAGTTGTACCCTAGTACTGTAACAAGCTTCCTTTAGGGAGCACTATTTATGATTATTTTTTTAAAAAAAGTATATCCATATACACAAACCCTATAAAAAGTTACGAAACAGAACACACATCCAGTCAGCCTATACTCTCCCTGCCAGTGACACTAACTTAGCACTAATGATTTATCTTCTCTTTTAAAACAAGAGCACCGACTTCAGTGGCACTTCTGAGAAGAGCACAGATGTCTCTTCTGAAGATTGTTCACTGTTTTTCTAAACAAGTGGTCATTTTAATCAAGCAATCAACTAGAACTTCATATAAAATCATGACAAGCAGTTTCATGTATTCTCACAGAAAAATCAAAGTTCCTACCAAACAAAAGTGACATTTAAGAGAAAATATATCTTTGAAATACATGCAAACCACATTCTGCCCGCTTTTTATTCTAGTTCCACTTTAGTCAGCTTTTACAGTTGGGATTTCTCATTTGGCCCAGAATCAGTACCAACAAGGAAGACTGTTTTTTCCCACCATCCCTAAGTATTCTAAAGTTGTGGCCCATTTCCCCTGTTAGTACGGAGACAGGTGGTGTGCCAAACAACTCAAAAGGCTATGTACTCTTCTGAAATTTAAACCAGGTAAACTGCCACACCCCTTCCCTACTCCCTCTCCCAAAACTGTGAAGCACCTAACAAACAGAATTTCCAACAAGACTTAAACCAGTTTTAATTATGCTGATATGAAATAAAGGGAAGACAATCAATCTGTGTAGTAACAGAATCAATCATGGAGTAACAAAAGGAAGAATGTTAAAAGAAAATGTCAGTGTTAAGTTGATGCATTAGGATAGCTCTGAAAGGAAATTTCCTCCATCTGCTCCTCACCCAGGAATCTTCCAGGAACAGAGTACACAAGGTCCAAAACGCAAAGCAGTGAATAGTAATGAAAATAGGTAACCAGTTAATCAGATGAAAACTTAAAATAGTTTTGTCATGGTCTGGTTAGCATGTTTGACCAGTATCGGTAGGTTAAACCAGGTGCCAAATCTAAGGTGGTACCTAAAAATAAAATAAAATTTAAAAAAAAGAAAAAAGAAAAAGGGAGGAAAAAAAAGCATGACAAGAAAAAAGAAAACAAGGCAATGAAAGAAACTTGCATTGAAAACAAATCTAGCTCTAGCATAAGCTAGAACAACTATAAAATTAATTTACTCCAGAATTTCAAAACACAAGGATTTGTGCACTTATCAAAGCACTGCGATGCAGGTCACATTCTATTTACCGAGAAAGATAATTTAAAATTTGAGTAATTCATGCCGTTTTTCAGGCATGCCAAGCTAAAAAGTTAGTTTACTATAAAGTGTTATACTTGCAAACGATGCAATACATGTTACATGTTGAATTAATGTTAACCAATTTGCATTATTTACAGACAGTAAAGATTAAGGTAAAATCATCAACAATAACAGCAACATGAAAGCAAGTTTAATATCAAAACTTTTCCGTTCTGTATACCACGCTTACACTGCTGATCCAAGTACCATTGAACATTTAAAAACCAGCACTCTACTGACCCAAAGCAAGCTAATCTGAGAATGTGACAAAAAAAGGTTAGGAAAACGCTGGATACTACTAGACAGGTTGGTATTTTAAGGCTGCGGCACTGAACAGAAGCTTCTGATCTGTAAAACCATAAGTTCCCAACTCCAAACCAGGAAAATACAGCTCCTGCAAAAAGGCTTTGAACACTTTGCTAGGCTCTAACCTCTAACAAGACATCCCGCCTTACCTAAAAATTAGCAAAAACATTGCTGTTCTTTATTAACTGAGGGTGTCAATATGGCCAATTACAAATGTTTAAAATAGCAAAGGAATAGAAGCAAAAAGGAACATATAGTACTAATGACAAATTTCTCCTTAACTGACTAAAAGATTGTTTTGAGTAAAATATATTTTTTAACATGCTAGAGACAGTTCACAGTAACTCTGAAAACTTACTGCTATATCTCCAAAACAAACAATCTTTGCATAGTAAAAGCAATACATAAAAATCCCCAATGCGTATGCATCTTGTGAAGGAAACATTTATGTAAGCCTCACCTTGTCACTGTCATCATTACAAATATGATCTTGATGGATTGAGTGGCATTGAAAGGATGCACCAATGCTACCTACAAAAGAAGGGAGGGGGAAGAGAAAAAAAATCATTAAAATGATAGCCCAATTCCTGTGAATACTAAAAATAAAGACAAATTTAGCAAACATTCTCTTCCCCACACAAAAGAGAGATCTAGTTGCCAAACAGCTATGTCTCCAAGTCATGCATTTTATTCTGATAACCGAACAAGCAACAGAGACATTTTGCAGTGTTCCAACAATGTCTTCATATACAGTTTTTCTAAACATTTAGCAGAACAAAATTAGAACCAGTTCATTAATCCAAACCAAACAAATACAGTGAAGTACATATGGACACATAAATGAGGAGAAGCTACACACTTCATGTTTAGGCAGTGTAGTCCTGTCCCATGTTCTTCACTACAGAGAATTTTCAGCACCCTTGGTAGCCAAAAAACAGCAGTCTCTTTCCAGTGATGTGTTAAGAATAAGAGTGAGTGGAAAAATCCAAAGTTCAAGCAGAAAAGTTTTAATTATATCCATTTTGATTGTCATGGAATTTCTACCTGCTTAAGGTCTTTCCACAGGTTTCATTATCTCTGGGAAAAAAGGAACAGCAGACCTCTGCAAAGGCTTACCCCAGTCCTGGGACTTCTGTCCAAGGAGGGAGACAAACTAAAGTTTGTTTGTATCCATACAGGTCCTCAAAGATTTACAGAACTCTTACACTGTAAAGTTTTATTTAATGTGCTGTTTCCTTGCTCAGAAAATACCAGAGTAGGAAAACTGCTACTGTTGAATTTATGCTTCCCCAAGATTACTTTTTCCTGCAAAATACTGACAAAACAATTTTCAAAAAGCAAAAAGAAAAAAAAAAGAGTCTCATTTGTAAAGCTACACCATTTCATTATTTTCCTTACAGATGTTCTACCTAGAACCTTTCTCCACAAGTTTCTTTTGGCCCTTCAGTTAAAATTTTGAAATGTTAATAGTCCGAGTCTGTAATATTTATGACATATTCCACACAAAAAGTTTGTCATAAAGCTTTGCAGTCCATGTGTTGTTTTGGACCTGCACAGAATTGATCAAAGAAGATAATAATTTTAAGCAGGCAGCCAGCCATGGGCTGTTGTTTAAACTTAGTTTGTTTAATTTTTTGCTGGAGATTACAATGCAGGAAAACTGGCGTCTGTGAGAATTCACCTGCACTTCTGCACTACTCTGCACTTCTGAGAAGCCAGAGTTACCTTAAAGCTACCAAAAAAGCCTAAGAAATAATGCACTGAGAAGAGAAAGAAGTAATAAACTGAGTCCTAGAGAAGAAAAGCCACCCTGAGGCTCTTTTCGGATTGTAACACAACCAACAAGACATATAAAGACATGAAACTGATTTAGTTCTTAGGCAAACATGAAAACTGATTTAGTTCTTTTCATTGGTGTGTGTGTATAAAAAAACCCCCACACTTAAACTGGTAATTTTGGACAAAACACTACTTTCACTCTGCAAATTTATCAGTATATAGTCCAAGACACAATCAGGACTTTTGTCAACAAATGACGTAAGGAATGGCAGTTAGGTTCCTTGGTGAAACTTTCATCTATGTAGATGTAAAGATTGGCTAAAATATGTTAATGACATGAGTTCCTGAGTTCCTATTGAGTTAACTGGCTAGCTGGCCTCTTCAGACAGAACTGACAATTTGGCAGGGAAAAAAAAAAAAAAGCAAGCTGATTTTTAGACAATTATTCTTTTGAAAAAAATTTATTTGCTTCCAAACACAGCGCTTCATAAAATTAGCTTCTTTCTGACTTAGCACTTCAGAAAAAAAGTTATTTTGCCATAGGAGTTATAGACTCTGGCTGTACTGGCTTGAACAGCAGCAGAGCATGTTCAAAATGTGTATTTTTGTAGGAAGGGAGAGTAAAGAAGAAATCAGTATACAATTCATGTTTGAAGGTGGGAATGGAAAAAAGGACCAGTTTTAAATTGTTCAAAACATGCAAAGTTCCATTCCCATTTGAATTAGACTTATGCAAAACACAAGTGTTTTCACTAGGAACATTCCACATGCTTTCTTGAAAATTGGGAATCAATTCAAGCTCAGACGCAAGCTAAAAAACCCAAGGAGAACACAGGGTTAAGGATAAGGCTTGACAGCTTTCTGCCCAGTAAGTAAAAGCTAGCTTGGGTTTTATCTACATGTTTCACTCACACTCAACCATTCTATAGACAGAGCTCATCCTATCACTCACTACATGGCCTTGTAAAAAGTCCCTCTCCAGCTTTTTTGCAGACCCACTTCAGATACTGGAAGGCCACAGTAAGGTCTCCCCGGAGCCTTCTGTTCTCCAGGCTGAACAATCCCAACTCTCTCAGCCTGTCTTCATAGGAGAAGTGCTCCAGCCATATGATCATCTCCATGGTTCTCTGGACTCGCTCCAACAGGTCCATGTCCTTCCTGTGCTGAGGACTCCAGAGCAGGACGCAGTACTCCAGGTGGGGTCTCAACAGAGCAGAGGGGCAGAATCACCTCCCTTGACCTGCTGGCCATGCTTCTTTTGACACAGCCCAGGATACGGTTGGCTTTACAGGCTGTATTTGCCACCTCTTGTCAAGCTTCTCATCAACCAACACCCTCAAGTCCTTCTCCTTGGGGCTGCTTGCAACCCATTCTCCACCCAGCCTGTGTTTGTGCTTGGGATTGCCATGACCCAGTTGCAGGACCTTGCACTTGGCTTTGTTGAACTTCATGAGGTTGGCATGGGCACACCTCTCAAGCCTGTCCAGGTCGCTCCAGATGGCATCCCTTCCCTCCAGCCCATCGACCACACCACACAGCTTTGTGTCATTAGCAAACTTGCTGAGGGTGCACTCAATCCCACCGTCCATGTCACCAATGATTACCTCTGCTACAAAGCTGACTGATGGAAAAAAGCCAGTAAAACTCCTATGTAAGCAATAGAATGTGCCATGTGGGCTACTGCCCATAGCACCTTCGTAAGTGCATTTCCTTGCTGCAGTGTGAGGTCTACTGCTCATTGTTTTCTCAAGCAACATCCCAGCCTGAACTCTCTCCCTCCCACAATCCAAAGCAGTCTCCCTGCTGTGCAAGTAACAGGCCACTTAGCTCACTTACTCAGATTCTCAGTTTCTAATACCCAAGTGAAAAAACTGTAGCCTCAACTTACCCTGAGACACCTCCAAGAGACAACAGGCATCCATGAAACATCAGACCAGCCACCCCTTCAGCATTACCAGTATCAGGACAGGGTACAGAGTAATGCCCTTCAAGTGATGCACACAGAACACGCATGCGTGTGTGTGTATAAGTAATACACAGACAAACAAAGTCACAAAGATTTGAGAAGAAACCGGAATTTGCCTTTTATCTCTTTAAATACAGTTAAATTCTTTTTCACTCCCTTTTTTCAAATCAAAGTGATGTACTCTGCCTAACATTATGTCTTGAACTCAGGGAAAAACTTCAGTTCATTTGTAACAAGCAAGCAAGAAAGAGTGCTGCACTCCCCAGCTACCACAGGAAAGGAATTGTTTTTCTCCTAACTGCCACATTAAACTGAACAGCAAAAAGAATCTTCAGAATTTCATAGTTTCTGCCTAACTCATGCATTGGCATAAAAAGAGAATCAACACCAGGTTTGAAAGGCTTGCTTCATACCCACTAACACTAAACAGTCCAAACTCACACAAGGGAAAAAGAGGTAGGTGTTCAATACTTTTAATTCAGTCCTTTCAGAGCTACTAGAAGTATCTCATTGCTTAAATTAATGATACTGATTAATATACTCATTGCCTACCCTCCCCAGCACCAGTCTGATTAGGAAAAACATTTGTGTATGTCACCAGTACTATTTATCTAGAGTGATGCTGTTGAGCCTTACTAACCCGCATGAATCAGAAGAATTCTGGGCTAAGAGTTTGATTTGCAGACAAGAGTTTGCAAAGTAGCAAATGTGTGGAAACGAAGTCTGAACTGAAGTGAGTTGAGACTCTTAATCAACTGCTCGCTTTAAAAAGCCTGTGAGTTGAATGGAGTATATATATTCTGGGGAGATACAGCCACGGATGGACAGTCTACTTGAAAACATGCAAGGAAGAGAATGAAGAAGCTAAATTATCTATGATCTGGGAGCCTCAACTATCACAAAAAGTAGTGCACTCCTGCAGATGTCTCTAATCTGCTGGTCAACAATACTCCTCTATTTGTGACACACTTTAGATGTCAGATGCTCCTTCTAATTCAACAGCTTTTCAAACTGCAGTGAAGTTACTTAACGGCTAAACAAAATATCGTGCTACTACAATGAAAAAGTTAAAGGTGATCAAGAAACGATACAGGTATTTAGGCTGGTCAAGTAAGAGATGGCTGCAAATTAACTGTAGTATAACACTTATCTTCTCCTCCCTCTACTCCCCTCCCTCCATTATAGGACTTATCTTCCAGCCCCCCCATTTTTTTCCTGGGGTTTGCAGCTATGCCAGCTGCAGGTAGTGCCATTCTTCCCTCTTTTCCTCCGTTCTTCTTGTTAAAAATGCCAACAAACTGAAATTCCACAGGTTTCCCAGAAGCTTGCATTCACTTTAACTTCTGTTGTGAAAAGAATTTATTACACAGTGTGAAGCGCTAATATTTTTCAGTTGTGTGGTATGGCACACCACTGGCAACTTTTAAGCAACTCTTGAGCATGGAGTGCCTATATCTGAGAAGCTGTGATAAAACTCTGGATGACATGCTATCCAGAAAGCAGCCTAAAGCCACTAGAGAAGAAAAAATGTAAAATGCCTCCTGAACTTCTCTCCTTCCCTTCCTCCTGCATCCTCTACTTGCCAAGATGTTCTTGTTCATGCTCTGGTGTTTTCTGACTTCTGTTCTCCCCTTTCACCCCCCTGGTCCAGGCCAGCCTTACTGGCAAACCTGCTACCTCTCTTCCCCAACACCATGCCCAGCTGAGGGATGCTGTCCTGAATTCCACATGCTCAGTGCAAACTTATGTTTTGTAAGTATCAGAAAGCATAGTAAGAGTCTGCAAAAAAAGCTCCCTCAGCTTTTCTTTTTCCTGCAGCTATCAGGGAAACACACTGCATGCTTAATAATCAGCAGGAAATGGGATGAACATGACAGAACTGTAAGTTCACAATGAAATCTGGGCTCACATTCATTCCGTAAGTTAAGCGTACCTTACAGTCACGCTTCTGACTAAATAACACCTCTCGAGTATTTTAGGAGAAAAGGAAAGGAATCTAAAGCAAAGACTTTGCATTTTAAAAACTTGAAGTCTGATATATTTTAAAAATGCTAGAGCTTAAAAAACGAACAAAGAAAGTTAGTTTAATACAGCAAAAACCTGAATGCTGAGGCAGGCCTCAGCTTGATAAACAGAGCTCATCTATATAAATCAGTACTGAAGAAAGACCGTTTTACCTGAGGTTTCTGCTGTGTCTCTGCAAGCCTGCATAAATACTTCTACTTCAAACAAAGAATACCGGATTTAAATGTAATAATTAAAATTTACAAATACGAACAGGACCACTTACTCCAGGAACTGTCCCTCACAGTAGCAGTCTGAATATAAGCTATGTACTCTTTTCCTGCGCTTGCAAACAAACTTATAATAACGGCCCCTTCTCCTCATAGAGAAAACCACTGTGGCCAAGCTGTTGCTGCCTTAATCCTTCTGCATTAACTTCACCCGCTCCATCTTTTCTAGTCAAGAGTGGCAACAACTACACTTCAGACAGGGACTGGTAACTCACAGGGTCAACCACACTGTTTCATCCCTTTTGAAGCAGTATTGCAAGGAAGAGGCCACTGCTTTGGTAGCCATCCAGTTCCACCCTGCAAGGTCTCAATTCTGTATGGATTTGCATATTTTAAGTTAAGCAGGTATCTGTGTGGAAATCTGAGTCACTTCCACACTAAAGTGTCTGAGGGATCCAATCCATCTGGAACATGCTTTTGCATCTAACTTGGATTTACAGCTAAAGTCAGTGATCAAGTTCAACATCAGAAGATTTTTCCTCAGGTAACAATGCAGTATTACTGGATAAGCAAAGGCTTTCAATGAGCATATAAAGTTTTATTGCAAAATTATTAAGATAATTTCTGTACAAGACCTGTATGCATAAACTACCAGAATGCCTAGGGCAAATAATCAGATTCAGTCAGGCTTCAAAAGAAAGGAACATTCCTTCCAACTTTTAAAGAATTTTTGAAATTAAAGGTGTTACAAAATTTATGTTCACTTTTATAAATTCTGTCTCTATGTACTGTAAAAATCTCTACAAAAATGAAATAATTGTACATGAAAAACAGACTTTTGGAAGATTCTTTGACATTCAACTTTGTTACTTAAAAAAAAGAAACTGAAACACACGGGATGTAATCCTTACTGTTAGCTTTTTTGATCTCAAACAGTACTCAAATTCTACTTTGGATTTCATGCAAGTGCAAAGCTAGTATCTTAAAGTTTACATTTTCATGTCTTTACAGTGCACATACAAAAGAAGGAACATTTTCCATAAGCTGTGGATGGACATCTGTGTGCTTTGCTCTAGGGATCAGTTTTTCCTGCTTATTTAAGGAGCAGTTCAGCAAGATGACATCCAGGGAAAAATTTTACAGCAGCAACAAACCTTGAGGAAATTAGGTTAATGAAAAAATACTATTACAGCCATAAACACAGTACCACTATTTTGCTGGTACTCTTAGTACTCAAAATGTCAAGAGATGAAGTGTAACTGATGAGACTACATAGCAAAACGTCAACAAAATCTGTCAGCAGGTTGTTAAGTCTGGTTCCTAGTAGTAAGACACAATCAGAGAAAAACCAACTACTTAAAGCAATAAGGTAAAAGCACTCTTTGTGTCAAATAAGGTATTTACTCATAGGGCCAAAAATATAAAGTAATTTTTTATTCTGAGGACAACCTCTATGATTTGAGACTAAGAAGTGATTTACCTTAAGTGATACCATATAGGAAGTTCTAATCTGTTATTATAAGGCAATTCTAAAAAAAACTGCGCCACAATTATGCATGTATTAACAGGTATATATTGTCCCTCCCTAAATGGCATTTTAGATTTTAATCAAAGCCTGTTTAAAACAGAAATTTAAAAGCCATTTCTTCAATTTGGATACACTATGACACTGTTTATAATATCATTCTCACTTGCTTTGCCACTCCAGAGTAAAACTTCTATCATAAGTATTCAATATACACTGTTTATAAATAGAAGCTCTTCAAAGATAGGTTTGATTTCAGGATAGAGTCAGACTATTCCCTCTCTGTTATCTTTGTATCCTCCTATCTGTGATGAACTGAGTTCATAAAAATCGCACTGCTATCTCATGCAAGTGTCAAAGATGGAAGATTGTCAGTAAATCAAGACTAGGAGACCATTTAAGTATTTTACAACTGCAAGCCCTGCGTTGGATGACTGCTCAAGCAGTCCCCAGGGACTGCTTCAGTGGTTTACAAGCTAATTTCAAAGAATCATAACATGGTTTGGGTTTGAAGGTAGCTTTGAAGATCACCTAGTCCACCCTCCCTGCCTTGGGCAGGAACACCTTTCATTACATCAGGTTACTCAAAGCACTGTCCAACTTGACCTTGAATACTACCAATGATGACACATCTACAACTTCACCACAACATCTACAACAAGGCAACCTGTTCCAGCGTTTCTTCACTCTAATTGTAAAAACTTTCTTCTTTATATCCTCCTCATATCTTTCTCATATTCCTAAATCTACACTCTTTCATTTTAAAACCATTGCCCTTTGTCCTGTCACTACAGGCCCTGGGAAAAAGTCTCTTCTCACCTTTTATAAGCCCCCTTTAAGTATTGAAAAGCTGTAATATGGCCTCCACAGAACCTTCTCTTCTCTAGGCTTAAAAACATTCTCAACCTTTCTTCATAGGAGAGGTGCTCCAACCCTCTGATCATCAATTCTTTCCACAGTCTGTAGTGATATTGGGGATTGCGCCCAGGTGCAGCACCTTGCACTTGGCTCTTCCTGAGGCTCACGTGGACCCACTCCTCAAGCCTGTTAAGGTCCCTCTGGATGGTATCCCTTCCATCAAGTGTATCAACCACACCACTCAGTTTGGTGTCATCCACAAACTTGGTGAGGTTCCACTCAGTCCTATGGTGTCACTGATGAAGATATTAAATAGTATTGGTCCCAGTATAGACTCTTGAAGGATACCACTCATGACTGGTTTCCACATGGGTGTTAAACCATTAACTCCTTGGACATGGCCATCCAGCCAACTCCTTATCCATCTAACAGGCCATCCATCAAATCTGTATCTCTCCAATTTAGAGGCAGGAATGTTGTGTGGGATCATGCCAAAGCTCCTCCAGAAGAACAGTTAGACGACATCTGTAGCTCTTCCCTTGCCCACTGATACAGTTGCTCTATCATAGAAGCCCATTAGATTAGTCAGGCACAATTTGGCCTTGGTGAAGCTGCATTTCTAAACTGCCTCTAAAACCACCTCTGTGTCTTCCATGTGTTTTGACATAGCTTCCAGGAGGATCTGTTCATGATCCTACTAGGCATGGAGGTGAGGCCGAGTGGTCAGTAGTTCCCAGGGTCCTCTTTTTCACCTATTTTAAAAGGCTATTTTCTAAAGAAAGCCAAGAAATAAAAGTACCTATAGGATTACTGACAAAATATACATGAATCTGAACCATCTCAACTGTTCCCTGGACACACAGAAATACCACCAAACACACATGCCACCCTTTGTGTGCTTAAGGGAGCAATTTTCAAAAAACCTGCTTATTCCCACAACCAGTTCTTAATGCATGATCTACCTATATGTACTGCAGATAATTTCCATGCTGCTGGGGACAAGGTCTACATACTCAGAAGAGGTTATTCCCACTGGACTTGGCAGTCAGGTACTTGAACTAAATGAATAACACAAGAATCAATTCCTTCCGTCTTTGTCCTTCTGTCATTCTCCTATAACAAAATAATTCTGAGGTTATTTTCTGAAGAACTGACATCAACTTAAATTGCAGCTTGAAACATACTTCCTCTTAACTGCTGTATTACAGGACTCTTAGGATACTTACATATACAGAAACTGATACTTGAGAGACAAAGGCTGATGCTTTAATACAGATATTAAAGACAAGCAATGCTTTATTTTTCTTTCCCCTCTCCTCTGCTGTGCAGTAAGATTCACAGCTCCTACACTGTAGTTATATCTGATACATATCAAAAGGAATAAATCACTTATTAACAAACTAAAAGGAACATCATTTTTTGCATTAAATCTCTGCAAGAGACTGACACTATTCCTAGCACACTCTGAATAGCATCTCCAGTTCAGTGTCCGGCCCCTGTGGCAGCTTTGCTTGGAGGTTACACAGTCCCCCTGGTGGCTATTTCATCAGGTGCGCTCCTGCACAAGTACAATCTAGTAGTGGATGCTCTCACCCTGCATATGCATATTTGATGCTCTTCCAGAGTGAAGCAAAACATTAATTTATACAGATACATACTGGGGTGAGATCCACCACAGAAAATACTGTCCAGAAGCCAAAATATAGCAGTGCCCTTTCAGATAAAACCTCTCCTCCAGGAAGTTCAGTATCTACTAGAAAGAAGGAAATTTTTTTTCCTGTTCTTGCCAACCAACAAAAGAAGGCTAACAGCAGCACACTAAACCCAAAAGATACCCAAACATAGTCACTTAAAAGCATATGTAAACAGGTATAGAAGGAAAGAAAACAAGTGTTTCCATAACTCAAGGCTGACTTTTGCTGACTGTAAATCAATCGTAGAACAAAAAAATGTAACTGGCAAGCCATAAAAGATCTTTTAATCTTGTCACAGAATTCACTTTTTATCATCAGCTGTGTGCGAGCTGAAGGAAAAGATGCAGACAAATACCCAGCACAACTACACTAAAAGCCAGGTATGAGCAGATAAAAGCACATGGATACCCTTAACATTGCTCTATTCTCATCCTTATAGGACTTTATGTTAATGGTTTTCAAGATTCAGCCATCTTGAGTTTCTGAGCCTCCTGAATGCAAGTTATTTCTCAAAAGCTACTTGAAATTTCAATCCATTTGTTCTTCTTTATTTACAACTAGACTATTTGCAGCTAGACTGATTTTCTTGAAATTAATTTCCTTTTGAGAATTTCATTTAAGACTGCAAAAATCAAAGACTGCTTATGCAAACTGTCTAGCAACTTCTTTTTGGTGCTAATGAATAAAGTGCTTTCTTTGGCTTAAATTTATTGTCACCATTACAACATAAACTTGTTGCCATTATTATAACAAAAAACAAGCACAGAAGCACAACTTTACATGTTAAATTCTAAACCATGCATTGTTTCATCCCTCCTGTTTCTTTATGTTCTTTATGGCATAACACACCAAACCAGCAAACCCAGTATTTATTTGCAAAAAGAATTTTTCTTTTTTTAAGAAGAAAAGCCTTAAAGCTCCCACACAGCCTAGCCTGCAGAAGAGAGAGCTTCAGTAGTAAAAACGTTGCTAGTGCTGCCTGACTCATGCAGCCTTCAACACAGATGGGAAACAGTGATCCAGAGCGTGCTCAACTTTTTCCAGTATCCTACTTCTATCAAGACACAATGTCAGTGAAAGCCCTGAACCAAAATTTCAAATATACCTCAATTTTGTTATTATTTATTTCTTAATTTCACTGTATGTTCAATCTAGCCTTAAAGTGAAAGGTAACCATGAAGCGCTGCCTACTTAGGAACTGACCTCGGAAATACCTGTTTGAAAGCATGGTTAAGGGTGTAAGATCAAGCCAACCTCTAGGAAACCATTTCAAGGGAATGCCCAAGCTCTCTCTAAAGACAGCTTACCTGCTAAAATGGGAAAACCTGAACACAATTAAAATTGGTACCAGAGAGAAGCTAGAATTCAGTAGTTCTTTGTTAGTGTGTATGAGCTTTCCACAACTCCCACCTCCCTGCAACTTAAAAGGTTGCTTACTTAAAAGGTTGCAAACTTAAAAGTGGTTACTATTGCAACTTACATTAATAATCAGTAGGAGTGACTTGCCTCGACAAAATGAAAACGTTAATTTTTATTTGAGAGGCCACGACTAACTTTCTCTCTTCCTGTCTTTCTTGGTCTCACTCTAACTAGTAAGCATTTATCAGAGTCTTGTTTCCAGGAAGGAACCACGTTAACACTGAGCATTTTATTTGTATCTTTTTCTTCTTACGCCTGCAGAATAAGACCATTAGTACCCAAAGACACCACACCAACTTTTAAAAAAATTAAAGAAATATTTAGTAATATTTTTGTTCCCTGAACAAATCAGGTTATGATGATAATACCCAGGTTACTTGGGAGGAAAAGAAGAAAGGTTGACAGTACACCTCTTTCACCCCAGTGCTGCATGTCCATGGTAAAAGAGATTTCAGTTTGACAATATCACAGTTTTCCTCCCTTTCTGCACATATTACGCCTCAATCTGCTAAGGTTTTCCAAGGAACTTCAACTTACTTCATCACAAGCAGCAATATATTGTAATCAACGAGGCAAAGATTCCCAGAAAATAGGAGGCAAATTTGGTATTTACACAGCTGAATGTTTCTCTGGAAAACCAAGTTCTGCTTTTTTGGAGTACTATTCAGTAAGTAAATTGCATGAAGCTTTACAGCGCAGAAATTCGGTGCTAATTTGTGTTGTACCTCTCATGGGGAAATGCTGCATTTCTTTCTGACTTCTTTTTTTTTCTTCTCTGGCTTTTACAACCAAGATGCACTATAACATACTTCATCCCATTGTGGTATTCCTTTCCCAGCTTCTCCCTCTAACTACATTTGCCTAAGCCTCTCCCCAGCTCCCAGTCCCTATCACCATCCAGATCCCACTTGCTCTTGTTCACACTACCCTCATTCGCAAAACCTTTTTTCTTACACACTGTTCTGAGGAGGAAGGACATCAACAGGTGTACAAAAGTCCCTAATTTTAGCCCTGGTGCAAATATGAAACACAGTTATTACAGTTGTAACCTGTAGTTTAAACTACAAGTAAGTCAGCCAGCAACCAGATATGCAGAAAGCACCACGTTTGTTGCTTTCAGTTTCCAGCATTTTTGAATTCTGATTTCTTTTTGTATGATTTTGAATTTTAAAGGCTCCTCATTACTCTAATTGAAATGGACATCCATGGGGATGGTAAAACAGAACAGTGGCACAAGAGTCCAGACCTCTGCCAAGTTTCAAATGCCAAGAGCACGTTACATAACTAGAAAATTTCTCATGAAGAAATACTCAAAGAAACTTACCTAACCAGCCAAAATGCATTTTTGTCTGTCATGAACATTGGAGATAGCAGAACATTTCTTCTGAGGTCTTCCCAGATGCTGCACTGGAAAAATTCCATCTAATGTGTCATAATTTGGGAAGAAAGCAACTCAAAACTGAACGCTATCTTCAGTTTTTCAGGGAACTATTGCACTCTTACCAGCTCAGGGAATTAAGACACGTAATTCATCTACACAGAGAACTCCCTTTTCAAGTATCAGCACTCCTTATTTCTAAAACCTTCAACTTCTAATTCAATTTCAAAATTAAAAAAAAACCATAATAATCAAATTACCTTAAATTGTTTTCCTATCATACCTCACTTTATCTATTTGCAAAAGCAGTCGCTCAGCATTTAATGCACATTCCACCAAACACCATGTCCTGCTGCTCCAGACAGTTCATCTCATCATAACCATTTCATCCTTTGCTTTAAGAGCAGATAATTTAGTTTACATTCTCCATACTAACAGCCAGAAAAACCCCTCTGAACACATACTATAAAAACAACCATATGCGCTAGCATGGAGGTGAAAAGCTTCAGTGTCAGCAAAACCCTCGTATTGCCCTACTGAACAGCAATAAGGCAACTTTTCAATATGGTTATGTCAGTCACTATTTTTGCATGCTGTTGCCTTTTCTCTTTTAAAGATAGATAAATTCTTTGGCCTATCTCTCCTGCTTCCATAGGCTACCAAGTCTTAGCAAGTCTACT
Source organism: Limnodromus scolopaceus (assembly GCA_028565335.1). Classification (NCBI taxonomy): domain Eukaryota; kingdom Metazoa; phylum Chordata; class Aves; order Charadriiformes; family Scolopacidae; genus Limnodromus; species Limnodromus scolopaceus. The sequence continues at coordinate 51,314,817 of JAOXNO010000020.1, read as the reverse complement.
AAATGTTAACAGAGACACTCTTTTGATACATATCCAACGCTCAGACTAGAAATCTGTCAGCTATAGAATGGTCAATTTCATTAACCACTGCTATGGAGAAATTAAATAAAAATCTGACCTTTACATTTATTTTGCCTTTGTTAGACATTAGGAACTCTAGCAAGAGCAGTCTGGAAGCTTGCTACCTAAGAACAAATACTCAAGCTTAGATGGATAGCTTGTCTAAACCCCAATCTGGTCCCAAGCTGGTCAATAACAAATCTGTCTGGAACGAGCACAGAAGAATGCACTTAATTTCTTCTTCTTTTGCCACAGCCTATCAGCTCATAACAGTTCCCAGTAGTTCTAGGATCCCTGATTTGCAGGTTGCATGTGCACGGTGTTGATTAATGAACAGTGATGGATCTATCCCTCATGAATTTGTCCAACTGGGTTCCCTGCTATTCATAACAAATTCAAACTTCATCCAAATCTTCCCTTCTGATAATTCTTGCATCTTCCAAAACTCACCTAATGTTCTTAACAAAGGTTCTTAAGGTTTTCAGCAGAAAAGAATCTTTTTTTGGAAAGAGTACATTAAAAAAAATTAGCTCTCACTAACATGCTTTTCACCATTCTTAAACATGCTACCAATTTAAGCACCTAAAGACACACAGAACTCAAAACCTGACCTGTGATAAAGAAGCACTGCTACAAAAAAGTCTTGAGTTTTTATTTATTTCTTAGTTATTTAGAATTAACTGGTTTAGGTGATTCTCTGGAGACATTCAAAACCCACCTGGATAAGCTCCTGTGCAACCTGCTCTAGGTGGACCTGCTTTGGCAGGAGGGGTTTGGACTAGATGATCTCCAGAGGTCCCTTCCAACCCCATAGAATGATAATTCTATGATTCTATGATTCACTACAGTTAATACCCATCAGAAAGTTAATTTACCTTACTGTCAAGTACCTATTCAAGCAATATAAGCTGGGTTGCACCCATCCATCCGTGTTTAAAATTTGCAATCAAATAGCCTAACATTACCAAGATCAAAATCAGTAGAGTGGATAATACCAAGGTTAAATGTAAGGTCCCTTTTGCTTCTGTAAAATACGCAGCATACAGGCAGGGTCCCATTAACTCACAGCACACAGAAAAAGATGCTCTCTTGAACAGCCACACAGCCCCTTTTTGGACTGGATACTCAACTTTCCAATATTTTAAAGAGTTCTCAAGAAAGCCATTCCAAACCCCTTCATAATAAAGGGGGGGAGGAAATGTAGGAAAATGAAATTCCATAGTAATACATTGCCCAAGAAAAAATCAAGATGGACTAAAAGATGGTACACACAACCTTGATTCCAATCCCTGATCCAAGGAAGAGTCTTTCACCATCTCAAGCAGGTGAAAAGACAATAATTTAAGATACTGAATTTAAACATAATCAAAGCTATTTTAAAATGTACTTGAAAATGAACACTAAATTGTCCAGAATAGAAAAAAAAAAAACCCAAAATAGTAATCAAGTATTTCAAAGGGTATATATGTTAGTCATGAAGTTTTAGCATCAGTCAAGCCTCTAGAAGAAGTTCTTGGCTAACCAAAGTCAGAATTGTTTATCATGTTCTTTCAAATGTGAAGCCTTTTTCCTTCGTTTGAAAAGCGAGTAATTTCTCAGTTTAATAGCTTACTCATTCAAACTTAAGATAAAACAGTCTAATTTTTATAGATCAGAAAAAGAAGGCAAAGTGCAAGTCAATACTAAAATCACTAGCTCTACAAATACAAATAGCAAAGCAAATACAAATACAAATAGCAAAAGCTCTACAAATACAAATAGCAAGAAAAAAACGTTGAATTCATAAATTTGTTTTCATTTTCTCTGACTTTCCTAAGCTGTTTTATTCTCAGCACACTGACATGTAATCATGTCTGCCTTTTAAGACTGTTTTACCAAGCTTGCTGTCTAAATTTAATTTCATTATGTTCTTAATTAACAAGAGCCCAGCATCAATATATAAACTAATATTATCAAGGATAAAAAAAAATATAAAAAAATGCAATTTTCTAAAAGGCTAAAACACAGAACATAAGCCAATAAAATGCTAGCTACATAAATTGTTTAAACATGGCTGTAAGTTACCTCATTTCCTCACAAAATTTAGCAAATGCAGTACAAAAGCTACTTTAAATTGAAAATATCATAGTTACTAGTCAGTAAGATTCACATTTTTTTTTTTAGATGAATGCTCCCAAGCTAAACCAAAAAACGTAATCCAAATAGGTATCCTACTTGGCAATTTAAGTTAATTAAAATCAATCTAACCTAGTTTTTATGTGAAGATGCTTTTGTGCAGTGGTCTAATGGTTTTGTTTGAAGCTTTTTCCCCTCCACTTTGAAGGTGTTTTTCCCCTCCACTTTGAAGGTGGACTAAAAGCATGCACAAATTAGTATTTGTTGTCAGATGTACACAAGGAATCTACTGGTTTCATTCCCCTATTTTTTACGCTTCCATTACTTATCAGTGCTAATGTGTTTCACTAAAATATATAAATTAAAATATATAAACTAATAATCTATATATTTTTATATATTTACATATAAAATATATGTTATATATTAATATATATATTTTGTCTATTTTGCAGTTCTCTGTTCTGTAAGATACATCGGTAATTTAACAATGATATTAGAACTCTTCCTTTCAACCAACGGAGTAACATTCCTCAGTTACACCATGGAAAAAAGCCATTCAATAGGGAGCAAGGTCAGCTCCCCATTACCTCTGTACCCCGACAGGTCCTCACAGCCATGCACAGCCCTTGTGTTCTACCTTCAGCCAAGCGCAGGACCAAGCAAGGGCTCCTGGTCCCAGCCCCAGCCCAACCATCCGCTTGCAGCCCCCAGGGTTCACCATAACCTCGCTCACCACCTTGCTGAATGCAACAGAAGCAAGGCACGCTGGCACAAACATAGGCTAAGTAAAAACAACATAGTAAGGGATATAATATTTTGTCTTATGACAGCACTTATTTATAAGGTACAAAGCTGCAAAACTTAACTGGATTGTTTCTCTGGAATGTAAAGCAAATTGCTAATTTGTTACTGGGGTGGGGTGAATGCTTGAAGCACAACCAGCTATGAATAGGGCAGTTATGAGACCAGAATATAACAGCTTTTAAACGGTTACAGGCTGATTATTAAAAATGTTCCTGTTAAAATATTTAAAGGATTAAATGTGTCAAATGTTTAATCTGTAGATGCCTGATAGTTGAAAAGTCTTCCAGTTATCAGCCTCCTCCCAAATACACTTGTGCCTAAGCACCAGTGCATATATAAAAGTCCAGGCACCAGACACTTGCTGGGCCTTTCTTTGCTGCCTCATACCTCCTCCTACAACCACCAGCACAAGCAACCCGGGATGCATACAATGACAAGAGTGATCTGTGATTGAGAATTTCCACAGAAAGTCACAGACCTTGCTGCTACCTTCCTTCATCAGCCTCCAACAGACCTGCTTGGTGTCACCTCTCCGCTTACACCACAAATATTGCTCTCCATGCTCTTCCCACACATTGTCTAACTCCATGCTCAGCAGTTGCCAACTGACAAGAAGGGAAATCACCTGAAAAGCTGGCTTAACATTACCAACCTCAACTGCAAACGAGATTGTCTTGACTCAAACAACCGAAGTTGTCACAGTTTAACTCTCTGGTACAGGCAAAAGAGCATTCTCCCCCTGTCCCCCACCCCCCAACAGACACACCTCTTTAGGGTGCCATTGCAAGTAGTTCCCAGAGAAGCTCCAAACTAGGCACAGTTGTTCTTGCGCACA
>JAOXNO010000020.1:51286005-51310900 GCA_028565335.1 Limnodromus scolopaceus | reverse complement strand
CCCGGTCCCCCACCCCCCAACAGACACACCTCTTTACCAACCTGCCTATACAGAGAGGTATCTTGAGAATAACTTAAACTATTGTTTATTTTTTAAGCTTAAAACATATGCTTGGTATAAGGAAGATTTTTATCTCTGTACTAAAGACAACATCCACTTTGATTTTAAGTCTATAACCTAGAGTTACAAACTAACATAGGTTTCCCAATGCAGAATTGTCCCTTGATGCAACCACAACAGCCCTGCCACTTCATTATTCTTAGAAAAATTGAAGTGACAAAAAAAATCAAGCAGCTGCAAAAATTTTTTTCATAAAACATGCGTGGCACAGAGTTCACCTGCGAACATTTTCCAGTGCTGCTCCACTCAGCACTATAAGGAAACTAAAATGCAAAGTAAAACTATGGTTTATACTGGATGTGTTTATCAGATGTTAGGCAGAAGGCAAAGTCCCTTCAGCTACCAGTAGAATCAAAATCCTAAAGAGAGTAGTGAGTTCACTTTTTTCTCTTTTAAAATGTGTTTGTGTAACTATACCTGCCTGTTTGATAGTTTGTAAAACTTGCAGAGCTGCCTGAACACAGTGCACAGTGTGACACAAATTCTAACTTTATTCCTTTACCTTTAAAAGGACAAGGCAGCATGTATAAACACAAACATATTTTTTTTAAAAAATCATATACAATACTTTGTTTCAAAAGCAAACCTAGGTTAAAGATAATTTTTATATATGAGACTGAGGCTGTTTTTAGTGGCAGAATACACTTTTGCCAATATAAACTGCCTTATTGCTGGGGCCTTGGTTTCCTAATCATACCAGTAAACTCATACTAGTTAAACTCTGTCATACAGCATCCCTACGACTCCCTACAAAATAAAGTCTTGTTGATAGTCTTACTCCAGCTATTTCTCCACAACCTTGACCCTAAGCCCCAGTTAGTGTACATAAGGTTCACCTGGACTTTTCCAAAGCTGTAGAAGCTAGCAAGCAAAATCAGAACTAGATGCAGAGCTACCTACAACTATATAGTGGATATTTGTTGAGTAGGCTTCCCTCTGAAACACCATCTTGCAAAGTAATTCACAAACAGAGACTCCTTTTAACCACCCGCCTGAACCACTGGGATCATTGCACGATGTCTAACAGCAAGAGCTGAACAGAATGAAAAATAACCAGAAACGTGCACATGCTCAGATGCCAGGAGGCCCTGCCCGGGAAGACTAAGCTATGCTATTAGTCTCACTGAAATCAGTTGAGAGCAGGCACAGGCAACCTGAAGTTGCCGAAGTCACAGCTCCTTTTTTTTTTTCCAGCTATGACAAACTGTGCGTGCGTGTGCAGTTTGTTTGCAGTTTGGAAGTATTAAAATGTATTCAAAGGGGTATAAAATAAATCCCCAAGATACTCCCTTAACACAAGTCTTACTGTTAGTTACCAGTAAACACTGAAGTAAAATTTTAACACTGTGTACATATAATTGAAACAATTATGTATGTAAATTATGTATGTGTACACTGTGTACATATAATTGAAACAAATTAGATCACGCTATTGAATTAATAACCCAGCAATTATTATACAAACAAAACATAGCTGTAGGAACCACAAACATTAGCCAAAACCACAAAGCCTCTACCGCTCAGTCTCTTTCAAATCAAAATGAAATAATGTTTTTAAATTAAAAAAGAAACAAAGAAGCCAAACAGTAGTATTTCCTTGGGCTCTGGCCAGGAATGCCAAGTTCCATGGCCTGCAGTAGGTTTTCACCACAAAGTAATAAATTCTGCCATGCATGAGGTTATAATGGCAGTAGCAATTTTTAACTATGGTACTAGTAACGGGAACAGCTTTTAACAGGTTTCATGAAACTAGTAATTCTATTTTACAATTTGAGTTTAAACAACAAAGCATTTGTCCTCTCCTCTGTTTCTTGGACAGTCTTAAAAAAACCCAAACACCAAAACTGACAAACCCAAAAAACCCAAAACAACACAGCAAGATTTTGCAAGGGAGTGGATGCAAAGGACAGAAAGTTGAGAATGTCAACAGATGCAGGGTATTATGTTTTCCACTAATTTCTTTCCACAGCAACATCAGTGAAAGCAATACATCAATTTTTTCAGTTAAATTACTTTTTAATTCACATCATCTCCAATTGGAAAGGGACATTTTGTCCTACAGTTAAGTGAAGAATTGGGGGACAGCAGTAGGAGGAGAAAAGGGCTTGGAGTGACAGTAACAAGAGGCACTTCAGGAGCAACATTATAGGCTGAGAGGCATCTGTCTGAAGCATATACACATAAACACGTTCAAGCCTGAGAACAGATAGGAGGAAACAAGAGCCCTGCATCCGGTCACAACACGACGAGGTTGGAATAACTCGGAAATTGCAGGAATTGGAAATGGCAGGAATGACCAAGTTGTGGTGGACAGACAGATGTTCTTCAGGAAGTGCAGACAGGGAAGACGCAGGTGAAGGGCTGCCCTTACACAAAAAAGCTGTTTGGATATATGCTGCTCTTTCAGGGGACAACAGCTGGGTGGAGCTCGTGGGTCCAGTAGAGGCCAGTAAGTGTGGCATCACAGCAGAAACAGCTTTCTTACAGACCTCCCAAGCAGAAGAAGCACCCTAAACAACTTGAGGATTGCTCTTCATCACAGCCCTGGTTCTTATGAATGATTTTAATCTCCTTAATATATGCTGGAAAGGCAACAGAGTAGGAGACAACACCCAGTGGCAAGATTTCGAGAAAGAGTATCTCCTTGATAATAGGTACTGTATGGCTTAACCTGGGATGGCTAAGCACATCTGGTATTCACTAGCAGGGCAATACTAAGTAAGGATATATAAAAATCACTGGGAGCCTCGATGGTAGTGACCATGGCATAGGGGCGTTCAAGATCCTGAGGGCAGAGAGGAAGGACAGTAGCAGAGTACAGACCATGAAAGCAGACTTGGGGAGTGGTAGGTGTGATCCCATTGAAAGCTGCAATGAAGGGTAAAGGATCAGAAGAAAACTGCCAGGTCCTTAGGAACAAGTCAAGCAGACGTATCAGGAAAACAGCCCAGCCAAGGAATAAACTCATGGTGGAACTCCACTGCAAAAAGGCAACTTACAGGAGGTGAAAGCAAGGTTAGGCTACGAAGGAGAAATTTAGAAATGTTGCCTGGGCATGCAGGAATGGTATCAGGAAAAGCATAGCTCAGCTGCAGTTAAGACCTGCAAGACCATAATGATAACATTAGCAGTAAAAGACTGAACAAGGGAAACATGGAATAGTAACTTAACGGAGTAGGTGATTTAGTGACAACAGAAACAGATACGGCAGAGGTACCTAATGTCTTCTTTGCCTTTATTTTTCACCAGTAAGGTCTTTCAGTGTTCTTATAGATAGGATTCAGGGAGGGAAAGGATGGTTATCAGGATGATGGCTGATGATGATTTAAGTCAGAAATCCCTTAAGGGAATTTGAACTATGCAGTGTCTCCCTCAATGACATAGACAGTGGGATTGAGTGCACCGCTCAGCAAGTTTGCAGATGACACCAAGCTGCCTGGTGTGATTGACATGCCTGAGGGATGCCATCCAGAATGACCTGAACATGCTCGAGAAGTGGGCCTGCGTGATCCTCATAAGGTTCAACAAGGCCAAGTGCTAGGTCCTGCACCTGGGTCAGGGCAATCCCTGGTATCAATACAGGCTGGGGATGAAGGTATTGAGAGCAGCTTACCGAGAAGGACTTGGGGGTACTGGTGGGTGAAAAGCTGGACAAGACCCACTAATGTGTGCTCGCAGGCCACAAGGCCAACCCTGGGCTGCCTCAAAAGAAGTGTGGCCAGCAGGTTCAGGGAGTGACTCTGCCCCTCTACTCTGCTCTGGTGAGACCTCACCTGGAGTACTGCATGCAGCTCTGCAGCGCTTCGCACAGGAAAAAACATGGACCTGTTGGAGCAGGTCCAGAGGAGGAGCACCACAAATATGATCAGAGGGCTAGAGAACCTCTCCTATGAGGAAAGGCTGAGAGAGTTGGGCTTGTTCAGCCTGGAGAAGAGAAGGCTCCAGGGAGACCTTATGGTGGCCTTTCAATACTTAACTGGGGCTTATAAAAAAGATGGGGACAAACTTTTTATCAGGGCCTGGTGTGACATAACAAAGAGTAATGGTTTTAAACGGAAAGAGGGCAGATTTAGACTAGCTAGAAGGAATGTTGCACCAATCTTAAAAAAAGCTAATAATAAAAAAAAAAAATTTAAAATGCCAAAAGGACAATTTGGGGAACTGGAGGATGGTAAGCTTCTCTTTGATCCTCAGTGAAATCACTGAGCATGTGAGTTCTCTGTGAGCATGTTTCTGAATACAGAAATGTAAAGGTGACCGTGAACAGTCAACATTTGCTCCTGCAGTCCTCACTCTATTGCTAGTTACCAGGCAGAAAGTTAACATGGGAACTCATGCACATCTGTACTTGTGGTTGGAAGATATTAAGGAATTAAGATAGGGAGTGATGAGAGAGGAGGTTGAGCAGGAGTCACAAGCACACACCTCTAATTGGAAACCTCCACTTAAGAGCTGGCTATGTATGTGTAAATCCAGATCCTAAAGCTAACATCCATTTTGAACACTTTTTTAAAGCAGACCTGCTTAAACTGGCAATGAAATAAATCACAGAAATATCCAGGAGATATTACTTTTAGAGGGACCTGTTTCATCGTAAGCTTTAAAGCAAGAACAGCAGAACTGCAGAGAGGGCCAGAAACCATGCCAGTGGTTTTGGCTGTTGGTTTCTTGCTCCCCCGCTATCCACTGCACCAGCTGTGTGCCCAGGCAGCTAAGAAAGCCAACAGTATCCTGGCCTGTATCAGGAACAGTGGAGTGAGTAGGACTAGGGAAGTGACTGTCTCCCTGTACTCAGCACTGGTGAGGCCACACCTTGAATAGGGTGTTCAGTTTTAGGCCCCTCACTACAAGAAAAACACTGAGATGCTGGAACGGGTCCAGGGAAGGGCAACAAAGCTGGTGACGGGTCTAGAGAACAAGTCTTATGAGGAGTGGCTGAGGAAACCAGGGTTGTTCAGCCTGGAGAAAAGGAGGCTGAAGGGAGACCTTAATGCTCTCTACAACTACCTGAAAGGAGTTTGTGGAGAGGTGGGGGTCAATGTCCTCTCCCAAGTAACAGGTGATAGGACAAGAGAGGTTTAGATTGAACATTTGGAAAAATTTTTTCACCTAAAGGGTTATCAAGTATTGAAATGGGCTGCCCAGGGAAGTGGTTGAGTCACCCTCCCTGGAGGTATTTCAAAGATGGGTAGACATGGTGCTTAGGGACTTGGTTTAGTGGTGGCTTTGGCAGTGTTAGGTTAATGGTTGGACTCAATGATCTTAAGGTTTCCTTCCAACCTAGATGATTCTATGATTCTATCCAAAGGTTGAATGTAAATGTAGGGGAAAAAGTGAAAGACAAAAGACCAGAAGAAAGTGTGGCAGATATGTAGTAAAAATAAAGTTTGGTATTTTGCCTCTCTCACGCAGTATGCATGGGAAAATGAAGCTCACAAAGATGTTTTTTCTAGTAACTGTGACCAGTAAAAAGATCTCCTGATGTACTCAAAGAGATCTAGGAAGAAAACTCTATTACCCTATGCAGGGCATGAGAAGACTTTGTTACAGTAACCCAGGATACTTCAACTCTCCTATTCCAACTATGTAGAGTACCATGCACATCTTACCTTGTTATGGTAACCTGGGACAGTTTCCTTCTTCCCATCCCATTCGAGTACATAGAGTCCCAAGCACATTTTATCTCATTGTCACACTAACCCAGGACACTTCGCCCCCCCATCTGTACCTACTTTTGCACAGGCACGAACAACAGCACCCGGCTGTGGATCTTAGAATTTGGACAACAGCACCTGCACGACATCAGCAGGTTCACTAATGAGCAAAACAGGACATTCCATACGTCTGACATGTTAATTGGCACACATCTTATTTTGCACCCCTGCAGTGCTTCAGTCCTGAGCAGGGCTCCAGTGTGTCAGGTCCCCACTTGATTAGGACTGGTGTCCCAGGGCTCCCACTGTGGCTAAGCTAGACTTTCATTAAAGCCCAAGCTGTCACTTGCTAAGTGCTGTGCCTCACCCCGAGGGATCTGTACCTCCTTTCTATGCATAACACCCTACTATGACCAAAATCACACAAAAGCTGGTATCTTTATCAGGCTGATTAACTTTCTTCATTCTTATACCTTATCCTTGTCAACCAAGTGTAAATAATTCTTTCATCGTTATAAAGGGAAGAAAGGAGACCTGAGATGGAAGAGTTTTCACTTGTGTTATCATACATAGCACCAAAGAAAAAAAATTCATAGTAGATCCAGTCACAGCGGTATTAATCAAAGCATCAGAAACTGGATGTCAAAACACAAGCCAAAACCTCTGGGTACTCCAGTTGCAGTAGGCTGGGTATTAGGAACCATTCTTACCAACCTGGCTTACTCAGAAAAGTTGAATGAAAACCAGCTAACATTCAAAACTTAAAATAACACTACTCCCACACACCCCAAATGCTAAGCCAAACAGGAAAGGAATGAAAGGATTATATACTGGTAAAAGTAGAAAGATCTTCCCCAGCAATGTACAGAGCTTCTTTTAAGCCATGACTACTGCAGTGTACAAATCATGTCTTCAGTGAGTAACTGTGTCCAGTAAATCACACCAAAAAACGAAAGGGGTAGGGAGGAAGAAAATGCTAATTTAACCTTGACATTTTACTGGGCTTCATAAACAACAGAAAGCTAACAATTAACCCAACTTTTAGCTAATAAAAGCCAGCCTCAAAGGAAGTTAAACTGCATTTCCAAGGGAAATTAATAATTTGGGAAGGTAGAGAATCACTTACCAAAAATAGCTAACATAGCAACCGAAAACAGTATCTCCAACATTCAAGAACAACACTTTAAATAGTCATTGGCTGTTCAGTTTTTAGGTAAGGTAAAGGGTTTAGCCAGAAATTTCACAATCTGAATGCCACCAATAGACTTGTTTTCTGTGGTTTTCACTTTTTCTAGTTTTGTTTAGCTAAAGATAATCCAAAGACATCTTCACTGATTAGCTTACCAGTATTTTTCCCACCATGGGACGGCAAGACTGAAAGCTACACAGGAGATGCAGTCCAGCTTCCAAGTGAATGAGGAAGCATGAGATACGTAGCTACAAACTGTAGCTTTTTGTAGAACATAGCTACAGAACAAGGACAGAAACAGAACTGAATGCAGTCTACACACAAATAAAGGGCAGTCAAAGAGCTCACATCAAGATGTAGAAACATACTAAAAAGCTCTACCTGCACCTTGAAGCAGGTTTCTGTCTTCCACAACTAGTCTAAAAAAGCATCCAGTATGTGACAGAGCCTCAAGGAACATCCGGGTTTCCATAACAATAAGTTCATTACCAGGTCTCATTCCTAAGATGTTCTCTAGAGGATGCAGATTTGGAAATTCCTCCCCATATTAATACAAGAAATAGATAACAGAAAGTAAGTCAATGCAGCCTCTCTACTAGATCACACCCTGATTCCTTCTGCAACCAGAACAAACCAGTCACATTTCCTTCTCTTATGTTACCTTGGAGCTAACCTAAATCAAACTAGTCCCTCCCTTTTCTCATGCCAACGGAATTAAATAAGCATATCCATGCCCTCCATTTAGAATTTTGTACCGCATCTATCTTTAATCTTCTTGAGGGAAAAATACCCTCTTGCAATTGCTGGTGAAGGAGTTAAAACTTCAAAACCCTCACAATGCTCCATGCTGTGTATATAAGCAGTGGCCTCTATGTTGGTAGGCACTTTAAACTATCCCATTGATAACATGAGTAAAACGGTCCTGAAGTAACACATCCATACTGGACACACAACCCAGGCAGCAAACACACTGTAGTTCCTTTTAATTTCTGTTTCAAACCTAGAAAACGCCAGTAGATCAGATCTATACATTAAGGTAAGGCTTCCTTTTATTTAAGCATAAAGCTACCCATTTCATCACCTCTGTAGAAAAGGAACAAGGATCTTGCCTGTCTTTTCAACAGTTAAATGTATCTCAGCTATTAAGACCCACTGATCATACCTTAAGACAAAACATTCATGTAATTTTAAGAAATCACACCTGATTTTCTACTTAGAGAAGAATGACTGAAAAACACTACTAGGTTTTATGCAGGCACCTACACCAGCTGCTGAGCAGGGTTTGTGACTGTACATTTAAGCAGGAAAACATCATTCTCCTTACTCTATTGATACATGAAAAAAACCACACACAAAAGTCATTAGAATGGATCTGCCAAAGTAGACGGAGTAGTAAAAAGTAAGACCTCAATCTTCACCACCAAAAATCAATCATCATCAAAAATCATTATCATCATCAATCATCACCAAAATCACCTAAAAATTGCTGACTCAATATTTAGTTTATGACTGAATATAGACATTGCAGAATATTTGAGTTTAGAATGTACAGTATACTCCATATTTCTTTTTTCTGTGCAAAATTGACAGCATTTAACTGTTGAAGATGAAATGCTTCTCCCATTGGTAAGAAAAAAGAAGCTAAGAAAAATTTCCCTGATCAATACAGAATAGTTCAGTAACAGAAAGACTGCCTGATCTTGCAAATTCATTAGTCACTATCACTCCACAAGGAACATTCTGCAGAAAATTACTTTTGTTCACATACTAAGGGAGAAAAAGCAACAAATTCTCCTTTCTGCCTTCATAGAATTTCGTGATACTCAAATGCACACAACATGTTAGAATTACAGGCTGTGGAAGAAACATGGGTTTAATCACAGAGTCCATTACAATTGAAGAATCAAAATGAGTCCAACCTATTTTGTGAGAGTTATGTTCTACTTGGCTCTCTAATACATAATGCAGCATTTTTCCACAAGAGTTGTGCTATCGTAGAGAGGCGCTGTCTCCGTAAGAAAATTCATAGCAGTAGCTATCCCTAAATTAGTTTCAGGATCTGGAGACATTTAAAATCCACTGGACACTATCTATATGATAGTAACCTGCTCTAGATGACATCACTTGAGCAGGGAAGTTGGACTAGATGATCTCAAAAGGTGCCTTCCAACCTTAACCATTTTGAGATCTGTATATACTGACAGAGATTACTCCAGGATAATTAAAGAAGCCACCTACTCCAGAACAAACTCCCAAGCAAGCATGATGGGCTATTTTAAAGCTCGCAATACTCCTTTAAGGGTAACCTCACATGAAAAGTCGTTACTAAAAAATAAAAAATAATCTAAAAAATAGCATGAAAAGCTGTTATTAAAAATAGTTTAAACTATTCAATTTATGACCCGATTCAATTCAATGAATGTTGTCTCTCATTCTTCTGCTGTACATCCAAGTAAAGAGCCTGTACCTGTCTTTTAAGTAACTTTTTAATAGATATAGGCACACTGCTACTACATACGCCTGTGCTCCATAGTTGTCTTTTTTCCATGCCAAATAAGCCCCCCATCCTTCAGCCTCTCCTCAGAGGGCAAGCAAGCACTCCAGATTCTGCAGTGTTTCATGATCCTCTGCTAAGCTGGGTCCAGTTTTTCAGCATTTTTCCTCATACTGGGGGGCCAAAAGTGGATGCAGTATTCCAGATGTAATCTAGTAAGTGCCAGGTAAAAAGGAATCACTTCACTTGATCTGCTTATTACGTTCCTGTTAAAACAGCCCAGGATGCTGTTAGCCTTCATCACTTCCAAAGTGCATTCCTTGTTCATGTGTAGCCTATTGTAACCCAGGATCTCCAAGAACTTTTCAGCAGAGCAACTCCCCTGTAGTCAGCCTCAGCCTGTACTGTTTCAGAGAAATAGCATGTCCTGTTGCATTTGCCTTTGCTGAATTTCACAACATGCCTGTTGGTCCACTCTTCTAGCCTGTCTAGATTGCTCTGGATGACAAGCCCCTACCTCAAGTATATAAAATGCAAACACAGATTGGAGTCATTCACAAACTTGATGAGGTGCATTATCAATAACTTGGACAAAAAGATATAATGACATTAAATGGGGATTAAACAGATCCTAGGACAGAATCCTGTGACGATACTATCTGGAGGCCAGTAGTGAGTATTACCCACCAACTACTACTTTCTAAGCTCAAACATCTAGCCAGTTTTTCACGCGTGCAGACCTTACCATCTCAACTGGGATGCAGGGATGCAATGGGAGACCACAGCAACAGCCTTGCTAAGCTAAGAATCAAGGCAGATGACAGCTTCTACTCTCCCACTGTCCATAGATCTAGTCATTTCATCACAGAAGACAATCACTTTGGTGAAGCTTGATTTATCCCCTTCCTCCTTCATATACTCAGAAATGGTTTCCAAGAAGATTTATTCCACTCAGACCAATGTAGTCTACTTATTTCAAAAATAAGTAATATTGTGCTATTCTTTTCCTTTTTACAGTTCATTAAAGATCCAGCTCACAAGGAGAGAAGATATTAATTGTCCAGCTGAGCTGAGGATGATGCTATAAGTGTTTTAGGAGACTTGCATCACCATGGAAGTAAACTTGTTGTGCATAAACAATTTTTAAAAAATATTTTCTTGCTAAGGAGACTCCCCAACACTGCATTGTAACTTCTAAGTCAGTCCCTCCCACAATTTCACAGAATCTGTATTTGTTGGTATTGCAAAGTTTGCATCTTTTCTTGGGGTACCATGCCAATCTTTAACATAACTTTGCTGTGCTTTAGTATTCAATCTGCATTTAGAGGAGCAAATGCCTGCCTTTGGCCAGCAGACATTGTGAGAGAAGGAATTCACTCACAGCTTTAACTAACTATGGACAACAGGGATCAGTCATTCAATCTTCTCCTGCACCGTACACATCTAGAGTATATACCTAAAGTACCAGAAGTTGCTTCACTGGCACTCTGGGAGTATTTTAAAACCTTCTAATAAAAAAGTATCAGAGTTTACCACCAGCTGTACAACCTGCCCAGTAGCCCCTTTGGGGAGGTTGCTCGCTTAACTGCCTGTAATGAGCAGGCAGTTCCCTGCAGAAGCAAAGATTTCTACAATAAACACGGCATTGACTTCCCCTAGTTTTTAGTTTGCATGGACTCCAAAGAAAAATCAACAGTATTTTGAACTACACAACTATTACTGGCAAGCATATTTAACTTTTAGGCAATTTTGAAAGAGACTTCTGATATAGCTCAGCTTGTTCAAATATCCCTGAATATCTTTTAAATGTGTTGTTCCCCAGAGAGCAACCTGTTAATAAAAAGCAAGACTTCTAATTAATAAGAAAAATATATAACCCTGTGTTATCCCACTATTCAAAATAACACATAAACCAATGGGTTTGTGTGTGAACAACTGCAGGGGAGTTCACTCAGCTAATATTTTAGCAACAACTAAAAGTATTTTTCCTGTTTTCTACTAGATAGAAAACACTAAGCTTAAAATAAAATAATGGCTTTAACAGTTGCAAAATACTGCAACTGACATAGAAAGAAAGCCCTCATATGTTAGTAGAGAAGCCAGCTACTGAGGTCAGCCACTTGGGCAGATAGAAAGCAGAAGAGCATTAAAGACAAGGAAACACAAAGTATGATTTGAGGGTCAGAAGTAGAGCAGAGTACGAGAAATTCTCATCCAGCATTATTTAAATTGGAATCTGCCAATTAGTCAAAATTATTTGTTTTTCATAATGCTTCAGTGAGTCCCCTTGGTCTCCCACTACAACAATCCCCTGCTCCTTGGTGGACTGCCAGCCAGGCTTCCCAGGCGTCTTGACCACAACACTTCCAGGCTCTGGGGCCACCTGCACAACCACCCTGAGCCTCCCACATATTCAGTGTCTCCACAGTAATCAAATCCTCCATAAAACCCCAACTTCCTCCTTCCCAACGCATCCAGAGCCTTAATTAGGGAGCAAATGGACACACTAACTACCATCTAAGTATGCCCTTATTGTCATGCCTGCCGCTGGACGCCTCAGAACTAAGAGCAAAGGTAAGGCAATGGAAAAAAACCTGCATACATAAAATTCCAAAGTGTGGTAATACAAACATATATAAGTAAAAGGGAAACTCTGATGAGATGTTAGGAACACTCACTGACCAGTTAGAGGGCAAGGATGTCTGGGGAGGGTAGGTCAAAGGAAAAAAAAAAAGTTTCTCATTTATTTTGGAGAAGGGCAAGTTGGTCTTCTAATGGGAGAGGGATTTTTTTTTTTTTTTTTAATGGCAGGTAACATACTTTTAACTCCTACCCTTAGCTACCTTACACCCTTAAGAAAACTTTCTACATGGCACAGGATATTTTCACAAAAACGTTCCAACAGCAGAAGTTTACTTTTGGGGAAACACTAAGAATTTCTGGGCTTGCATCCTTAAAACTAGACTGGCAGCTTTAGAAACCTAGGGGTCAGTTGTTTGGACAGAATCCCTTTCACTCCAGCAAAGATTTGGAACATCAGAAAAGGCACTTCCCTGACACGGAACAGTATCAGAAGTCTCTTCAGTAACGCACTGGTATTTTTCACATTCACTAACACTTTCTGAGCACTTCAGATATTAAAGTAATACTTTCCAATACAAGACACAAACTCTGCCATTGGAAGAAGTGGAGGCTGTATTGGCAAGGAGCAATAAAAGCTGTACAAAAAATTGATCTGATTTTAAATCCTTTTAAATATAACAGGATACACAGATCACTCCATGTGCAGCACTTTCTTTTCAAAGCTGCTATACTACAGCATTAGTGAGTCACCGCACTGCAGCTGCAGTGTACAAGCCTGCAGTAGGCTGCTGGAAATTCCATGGCTTGATAAAACTGTTCATGGATCTACCCTGCAAAGGCAGGCACTGGCCATTAGGAACACTACTTGCTATGTGCAAATTAAATAACCATTTATGTGACATGCTGGTGGGCAGGAAAACCTCTGGGAGCAGCCGTTGAGAAAGCTCTGGCACTGAACTCAGCTGGAGCTCCAGTTAAGCCAAAAGGCAATTAGTATTGCTGAACTGATGGTGAAGAATTTTGGTAGCATGTTGTTAGAGTAAGAGCTCAAAGAAAAAACTGGTACAACAGGATTATGAACCATTTCAGTTTGCTTGACTTAAAAATCACAGCACATGTTCTACTGTAGGACGTGAGCAGTTTGATATAAACCATGAAAGCTGTTGCAAAACATGCACATTTGCTTTCTAAAAAGAATAAAATGTTTTAGATTACTTCTAACAGAAACTCTACCCTCACCAACTTTCCCAACATTTGATTACATAAACCAAACAGAATCAAGAAGTTAGAGGTATATCACACATAAGTTGAAGACCAACAACCACACACACAAAACACCTCTCTGTGTTTCCCTTGTGTGTTCTGAACAACTTTCAGAGTCGGAGTATCTGCAATAGCCAGGTATCAGACACAGGGCCCAGCAAATATGTTTGTTGGCAGTGACACACAGAACAGCCAGGTCTGAAGAGGCAAATGGACCACCACACACCAGCTTCACTAACCAAGATGAACTTGTTGTGATCTCTAAGACTGAAGACCTTGTAGCTGTTGCAAAGTCTACGTGGTTAATTTGTCTGAAGCAGTCTGCTTTTGTGTAGCTATTCTTCTGCCAATGTCCTAGACTAGCTCTGCAAGAATGTTCAGAGTTCATTGCCTGATGAAAGCTCTGGTGACCAGGATGCCCATGCCATCTCTAGATAGCAAAGTGCTCCGCCCCTCAACCTCAGCCCAATAATTTTTACTGCTAAAAGCTAAACATATGTATGGCATTTTCACCAAAAAAAAAAAAAAAAAAAAAAAGGTGAATGGCATGGTCTTCTTTTTTCTAGCAGCATTTCTTTCAAGCTGAAGGGAGAAAGTTCTCACAAAGTGAAGTGCTATTTCAGCATTAAATTAAAGAACAAATGAACAGATTTTCCTCAATGATCAGCAATTTACACTGCTGACACATCTGAATGTGTGCCTTAGTTAGATCACCTGATCTATTTGCCACTCCAGAGACAGAATATGCGTTTTCATCTTATAGATTCATAAGAAATACTAATTTTTTCAATGAACTTGCTTCTTTTTTTCTTTCTTTCCTAAAAGCTTCTTTTTTCCACCCATAAAACTGAAAAGCTTTAAAACCTCATCATCTCAGCCTCGCAAAACTTCAGACCCAGATGACAACCCAGAATGGGGAAGCAAGCATATTGCCTTATCTTCAAAAAGACTGTCATAACAAAACAAGATGCTTCTGCAATAAAGCTAGCTGATTTTTGAGCCAGGTAAAAGCTTTGAAGGTTTCTGTTGTCCCCAAAGGAGTAGTTCTCACTCTCGGTGTAGGAAATCTTGCTTCACTTCCTTTCTCTTGACAGAGTGGGAGTTCTTCCTGAAGGTTAAAAGTTAGGCTACACTTGTCTACTGACAAAGCTGTAGAAGGATTATCCTTTCCAACAACAGAAAAAGTTATTAACAGCATGACAAACCCAGCCATTCTCACCTTCCTATATAAAATTGATCTGTTACAAGAAACAGTCAGAAAACAGTATTTCTGGTCTGTGAAAAGCTGTCAATTTTTATTTCAATTCCAAATTAGAACAGCAGTTGACAATTCTTCTGCAAGAAGGCTGCCAAGTACAATGCAGAAGCTGGGATGGGATCCTAGGGATCCTACCTAAACTGACCTTCATCTACAGCCTTTATCTGAAAACCAATAAAATTTGATTTTCATTTTCACCTTGTGAAGTTAGTTTAAATCAATTCCTGGTCAAGTGTTTTTCTTTGAAATGCCTTAAAAATTACCTCCAAGTATTAGAAGAGAAAGCACTTCTAGAAGAAAGAGAACATTTTTGGAGGTAGCAACTTCCAATTTCACACTTCAGAGCAAAATGTTGACAGTCCTTTTAATGTGGAAGAAGAAATGATCCATTATGACTGCTGATTACTATGGTAACAAGTCTTTGCTGTGAAAAAGACAGAAGAATCACAGAATAGTTTAGGTTGGAAGTGGAAGGGATCTCTGGAGGTCATCTTGTCCAACCCCTCTGCTCAAGCAGGACCATTGAGAGCAGGTTGCCTAGGATGATGTCCAGATGGCTTGTGAATATCTCCACGGTCTCCACAATCTCCCTGGGCAATCCCAATGTTCAGAAGGAACCTCTTGTGTTTCAGTTTGTGCTTATTGCCTCTCATCCTCTATCCTACAACCAGGGTTGTCTCAACTGATAGCAATATAATTACATTTTCCTCCAAATTTCAATTGTTTGGCTACTTCTCAAGACAGGATGCAACCCACAAATGAGGTGCAAGAACATAATGCACTGTCTACTTGCTTTAGAATGAGAATATAGCGAGGCAGCAGAAACTGAAGTTATTCCAAAACCACAGTGCTGTCTACTTTTTTGGTGAATAAGGAAGAAAATCCAGTAGTTCTTCCTTTCAATGTGTATTTGCAACGTTCTTAGTTTATGATCATATCAAAATATAAGCCAGCATTTTTATCTTCAGTAGGGGGTAAGTATACCACAGGAAAAGAAATGTACAGCCAAATAATTCCCCAACTACACACTCAGACAATCAAAAGCCATGAATTTACAAAATATGTTTCTAATTTCAGCTCAGTTTAACCTTAGCAAAGTTCAATGCAAGAACTAATAATAACTATGCCTAAATTCTTTTTTCTTTCTAAAAGAAGTGTAACTTTGGAGAACTTGCTGACCTTACTGGGCTGTAATAAAAGTTCCATAACTTTAAGTATGCAGAATCTATGAATTTTTGCATGTATGGGACAGAAATAGGAGGGCTACAATCTTCAAGAGCCATTGTTTGTTAGAATTTGGAAACCTTATAAAAGCCTTTGACAAAATGTTCCCTTTTTTCCAGCTTACTGTATTCTGTTAAATTTAGAGCACCATAGTTATTAAGTGGAGGACCCTATATAACTGCCTGCAAAATAAACTGAGATGTAAGGCAAAAGACATAATGAATATAAACAAGGATTTGACATTTTTTCCTACAAAGTCTAAAACCTGTGGCACAATTAATTTCTAATTATGAAAATTCATTACAACACTGCTCATTATCTATGTTCTTGTCTGAAAAAGGTATCATTAAATATAGTGATCCAATATAAGGACTAACAACTACTGAATTAAATTTTCTTGATTAAAAAATGGTTCTCTTCCAAAAAATAATTCTATATATTGGTGGACTCCTGCATCAAAGATTTTGTTTGATGTGAGCTTAAAAGTCCTATTAATTCAATCAGAAAACCTGAAGATACCATGGTCTAAGAGGAGTAAAAACTAAGTGCCAACATTGGTCAGAGAATGGAGTCAATTGCTATTTTTTGCACACACACAGAACCCAATTGTGCAACCTTTCCAGAATTAGTATGCTTTCTGAATCACTCCCTACATGAAAAAATTGTACAATGAATGAGGTTAATTATCAGGTACCTGTATGCATAACAGGTATTCATCTGGTTTTCAGTGCAGTATATCCATGATTGACACCAAGCTACATAAAGTCTACCTGAGGCTAGGCTAGCTGAGGGTAACATAGCTTACCACTTTCACTAGAAGGCTTTAACAGTTCATCTACAAAGAGGATGCCAGAGCAAGGCTTGAAAGGTTAGAAGAGAGTAAGTTGGTAGCAATGACACACTCACAACACACTCCCATACTATATATACTCCATATACAGACATACTTCTGTCCTTCACCAGCCTTCAGGGAATGAGGTGTGAAGATTACAAGAGAACTGAGTTTTACAAGGAGGCAGATGCAGTGCAGCAAGAGTCAAAGGCATAAATGAGGTTACAACTCAAAACTGGCAGACAGTACAGAGGTTTGCAGCAAGAATGATCAGGACATGAAGAGATCGTAAGAATGCCAGTACATATCACCTTAGAGAAGGTAACTAAGGGACACTACATTTAAGCCTAAAAACATTTGTGTGATGAAGGTAAGTAGAGAACAATTACTTACTATGTCTCTCAGGACATCTGTCAGCATTGTGAAGTTATACAGTTAAGTCATAATTTTCCTACACAATCCCTCTCTCACCTGTGGAACTTTTTGCTATAGGATGCCACAGACAGCTGTGGATCAAAAGTCATTACAGACAATAAAATCACCATCCATTACTAGTTGCCAAAAGCTGGACGCACAGATCAAGAAAGGATCTTTCACTGCTTCTTTTGCTCCTAAGCTTCTCCTGAAGCATTCACTAGTTACCACTCATTGAAATGAAAGACTAAGGAAGAGGTATCTGGCCCAAGGACTCATGGTCTTTTGCTCCCACATAAATGGAGATAATAGCCACAGCCAGCACAATTCAAAAGGAAAGCAACAACTTCCCAAATTCTGCTTTAAACTCTACAAAGTCAAAGTAAATCCCAAGTCAAACTACTTATCTTCCTACAATGATTTGGCAACTTCAGCACTCTTGAGAAAAGGCATAACACTTTTGCAGCCAGGTTGGTCTGCTTCTGCTTACAGTACCCACAAGAGTCACCATTGCATTTGTTACCTGAACATTCACGAAAGCCGGGATGGTTATCAAGGAGGAAGGAACAAGAACTTCAACTGATGTCCTGGGCCAGCTGGACCATCCTCTGTAATTCACTGAATACAGTGTTACTATTATGAATTACTATTATAGCAGAGGAGATGGATCTACTTACAGGTGCTACAGAGGAACGAGACAGCCTACAGCCCATTTATCAAAACACAGAAACTGCTGTTCTACCTTCCTAATAGGTGAAACTGTTGGGATCGGTGCAAACTAAGAAGAACTGAGAATACACCCACTGCATTTTGGCAAGTAAGGCCTGCAGAAAGTCCCCTGCTAAACTTACTCACCAGTTGCTGTAAGGGGATTTCTTTTTTCATTATCTTTTATGGCTGCCAGAAGAGGTTATAAAATACCTTTAAAAAGGCATGGGGGGAGCTAGACCAGACATTATAAAGATGTATTCCTGGCCTGGAGACAGCCTTCCAATGGAACAGCACATTAAGTCTCCCTGTGCACAAACCCTCAACTTTCATAGAGTGGGGGCTGCAGCCTGCACTTTTCTCCAACCATTGGCTCACCTGGTTTACTCAAAATATTAACTCTACAGAGTGCCAAGCTCAGAACAGTTCCATTAACACTGGAAACCCTGAGTCATTCACAAGTCAATGTACAATTTTATTTATCTTTGTTTACCAGCCTGAAGACTGAGAAATGAGATCAGTTGTATCAGGTTTTCTCTGTTCCTGCTTGTTTATTACATCAGAAGCATTCAGATGCTTAGTCATTAAGTCAAGTTTAAGCATAAGCCTGAAGTATTTAGACTTCCTGGTTTTGGAAGCATGAAGAAACACAGATTTATGGATTTTATTTCGTCTTATTTTCCTTTTTAAAAGATCATTCTAAACATGTTTCTGTGTATGGCAAAGCCAGGTGTTCTGTATGAATTCCAGCAAACAAAGCAGACTGTGAGCTATAGTAGTTTTGCTTTGTACCTGTGACAAACTGTTTGCAACTAGACAGCCTACACTCTGCACATTTAATAGGCACTCTTAAGGCACGTGGGAAATTCTGTTTTCTACACATTTTTCGCGACTGCTAATTCAAAAGCTGATCAGCTGCTAAGCAAGTTGAGGCCAAATGACAAACCTCTGCCCCATTTATTTTTCCATGCAGGAAGTGGGGAGAAGGAAGCAAGTGCATGTATGTCCAAGCATAAGTGTGCGTATAGGAGACTAACACATCAATCTCTGTATCTTCTAGCAAGGTTCTTAGAGATTTTCTGGTTTGTCTGTTCCTAAGGGGATGTAATGTTAGATGCGTGACTTTTTGAAAAGTAACTGAAAGCTTCTAGTGCTTAACTTCATTCAGAGGTCATCTTCACACATACACAGTCCCAGCTCCAGACATCTGCCAGCAAGGGAGGGACAGAAAATTGACAGAACAGAAGGGAAAAGAAAGGATCGTGTTCAACCTGATACTAACACTGTCACTAAACACAACAAATCTTTCAGAACAGAACCTCCTCATTTGACAAAAATAAAAGGGTGGAAAGGCATAGTGTTTGTTGATCTCAGCAGATAGCAATTGAACATCCAGAAGCAGTCGGGATCTGCAATGACCAGCTAACAGTACAGAAGAGTAAGAGAGAGTAAAACCTTCATACGTACCTGCTAGGCAGCTAATTCTGCTCCTAAACCCAACTTTGGAAAAAGAATCCTAACTAATGGGGACAGGAAGGTCTTGTCCTTCTGCCAAAACTGTGCATCTTTCTGGTCATAACCCTCTGCAGGACCATGTGGTATGAATAAAAGAGCTCCTTCAACCCAGAAAATAAAAATAACGCTGCTTCTTATGCAAACTTACAAGCTATACAGACCGTGTGCCCTGTGGTCAGTAGGTAAGTCAGCAGCAAAAATTCTGTATGGGCACATGTACTCATAACATCATTAAACTTTCACTTGGAAGGTAAAGATTCTCATAACTCTCTAAAGCACTACCACCTACAGATTCTTAATGAAACAGTTGTAAGAACATATATAACAAGGAAGGAAAGGCAGTTCAGGACAGTTTTCTTAAGATGTCCACACAATGTTCCCATGGAGTCTGAAAGTTTTCAAAATAATCAGGAGGTGACCCTCTACTTTCAAACTCTGTAAGTAACTTTCTCATGAGATCTGTCAAAATACCCGCATAGATACTGGGGGAAAAACATTGTGTACCATAGAAGAATGAAATACAAACAGTCCACTGCTTTGTATGAAAGACCAGAAATGAAGCTTTTAGCTCCAGAACATTTTTGGATGGCTACCAGAATGTTCCTGCCACTCCACAGTAGTTAAAAAACTGCTGTGATAAATTAAAACAATTCTGAACTAAAACTGTACGTGCAATAAAATGGGCAAGGCACAGGAACATTACAGTCAAATTTGACACAAATCTTAAAAGAAACTACAGACTATATGCAGAGGATCCAGTATATAACATTGTAGTCATGAGTTTTGTATGTCAAGTACCCAGATATTTTGCATCTTGGTATCTTAAAGCAGATTAGGCACCATCATATGTTACAGTCTCTGCTTTAACTGCCAACTGGTTTATGACTTCAAGGGAAAAGTCACAAGAACTGCTACCCAAAGCATTACGTTGAAGACTGACTACCCAGATAGTAACAACTGGTGTCGTTTTCCTTCAATGCTGGATAAACTAAAATTTTAAAATAAATTAAATAATTACAAGGTAAATAAAATACTAAATAATATTCATGGAGGACAGATAAACAGATATACAAGAAAAACAATAATAGTTTAAGTAAAGCATTATTAACAAAGCATTCGGCAACTGAAGTGGTAATCATGAAATCTAAAATATAACTACACTAGGTACTTCAGTACATTTTCTACTTTAACTAAAGCCCTGAAATTGTCTAACAAATGCTTAATTTAGAAGGAAGAAAAAGGTTTTGAAGTGAAAAATTTCAAATGAAACCTTTTACCCCTCCCCTTTTACCATTCTTCTTTCCACTTATCTTTGAACTTCCTATTCTTACAGTCTCTGTCCAAATTCTCCACCAAAAAATTCCTTAGAGTTTTTTCAGCAGTGGTAGTTACCACAACGAACAAATGCTTTTATCATGACAGCACCTTCTGCAAAGCTGCATCTCTTTATACGGAGGCTTCTGGCTCTGTGGTCCAGACTCAAGTAACATGTTTCAATACACAACACCTAGAACAATCTGTTTGAAACTTCATTCCCTGAAGAAGTTTGCAATTTCACTAAAATCACCACTTCAGTTCTCATAGAAGGGAAAGAGAACACAAAACGTCCCGCCGTTTTGTGAGGGCTCACAACGTGTTTCATACATATGATTCAAGACAAGCCTACCTAGTTCAGAGAAAGCAAAAGGCACAATTCACCAAAACCATCACACAGTCCAACTGCTACAGCATCGCCTCCACGGAGTTACATTTTCAGTGTAGTCCAAGAGTTGCCACTATAGCTGTATACTTTAAAGGCAGCAAAATCTATGAAACTGTACACCAATCAACAAAGCCAGAAGAAAAGGCCCAAGTCAGTTCATATTCTGAGGACTAATTCCACCTGGGCAATACAGAGTGCCAGCTGTACTGGTGGTACCACATCACTTACCATCCCTAAGCTGTCAAGGAGGGCTCTGAAATGACGACAGTTATATTTAGTCAGCCGCAGCCTACCTTCTGACAATCAAGCACAACTTTTCTGCCTCATCCCTCTCCTGTGCAAGGACAGGTTAATTGTTCAATAACTCCCCAAAGTCTCCAAGAAGGCAGAGGGAAGGTGCTGCCAATCTAACCGGACTACCCCGCACTTACTCCTCTCAGGCTTCCCTGTGCTGTCACATTTCTGCTTGTACTCCTTACAAGATAACCTTGCAGGCAAGTTTTTAATACTGAGCATCTTGTAACAGCGTTAATCTGCAATACCAGAACAAGAATACACATGTACAAGAACCGTCATTATGAACTTATTGCATTAAGACAAAACTAAGGCAGCATTTACAACTTTTCTGGATTTTAAGATGGTTTTGAATAGCATGAACACAACAGCCAGCACAAATAACACAACTGCATAGAAGGCTTTATAGTTTGTACACACTAACAATGCTGACTTGACTTGTACCCTATGAGGCACCCTGTATGTCCTTGGACAGGAGGAATGGAACAGACAAGTTTCAAAGAGAAAAACTCTAAACTCAGGAATCAGAACAGAGTTTAGTAACATGAGAGGCATAGACATAAATCAGATTAGTCTGCTGCAGCAATTTATGATGGAAACATGTCACAGAGTAATAAGTTTAGGTAAGAGTATGAAAGTCAGTGATGAGACAGGGAAGAATGTCTCTGAAAGCTACAGGAAAGACAAATCAGTAGAAAAAGCAAAACGTCAAGGGGCAGAACATAAGTTAAAAAGGGCAACTTTGCAAAAGTTCTAGAAGAAATTACCCAGAAGGAGCTTCATACAGAAAGAATTGGGAAAAGCACAAAGTGTATCTGCATGTGATAAAGATTATAACAATTACTGTTAAATAATAATATATAACAGAGATTGTAACAAATTATAACAACTTCTGGAATAATCACACATCATAATATTTAACCTCCAGTTTCCTAAGTTACACAAGATGTTTTAAAAGTTAAGACTCTACAGGGACAAGAAGCTGCTGATGTTCCTCTCAGGAGAAAAACAGCAGTGGAAAATAAAGGTCAGGTAACTGCCTTAACACTGAGGAGCTGAACTGTGTTCATTAAACAGTCTTCCCTTATCCAGAACTAAGAAGCAGAAAAGCTATCCTATGTTTGTATGGCTACAGCAAAAACTAAAGCACAGCACAGAAATTTTTGAGCATTCTTGGAAGCTCACCCTTTAAGCATGCAAGTGGTTCAGCACCACACATATTGCTTTAACTGTTCAATTTTCTTTCTCTCTTAACTACAAATATGCCTGAATTCTTTGCTACTATGACTAGATCTGCTATCCCATCCAAAACAGGAACAAAAAGTCCATTTCTCTCACTGCAGCATTTTTTTTTTAATTTTATTTCTTTCACTCATCTTCTTTCAGTCTGGGCATTACTGACTACTTGAGATATATTGCCAAATAATACAAGATTGGTAACATGAAGTTAAATATCCAGCCAGTAACCTAGGCTAACAAGCATACTAATGATAACCTACATCTCACCGAAGACTTCTTTTCAATAGTATTAATGCTATCCAGACAGGGCACTTCAGCTTCCCCATATAGCAGAAGACTCAAATACTCATTCACTTCTCAAGCTGGACAGCAAGCAGGTGTCATGTATCAGAAAGCTTGGAAATCCAGTGAAAGCTTATTTGAGAAACATGAAGAATGTGGCTGCCACCTTGATTAAACACAGCAAGTCCCCAGGGTAAATCCTTCTGCCTTTTCTCTCCCCAGCAGCTCAACTGTAGAGGTAAGATATGAGTTCTGCCTCCAGCATTTCAACTACTGCAAAAGCCCACAAGAGCTCAGCCCATCCTTCTTTTGTAACACCGTCTCAATGAGAAGTCAATATATTTACAAGAATATTGTCAGAACATAGTTTACTTTGCTTCTGAAAAACAAAGTTCTTGGAGAGGGAGAATTCCCACTGTGTGCTACTACCACATTCAGTTACAGTCAGGAGATTTTCCCTCAATAGCGTTGTTTAAACCTTATTCAAGAAATTTACACAGCTCTCAGGATAATCACTACATGGAAAGAATTCTTTTGTTCTCTGTTTGAATAACAAACAAAACAGATTTGAGACATACTTTCTGGTATTGGTAATCCCAAGGAAGCAGCAAGTTGATTTAGCTAGTGGACCGAACCCAAATTTCCCATGCAGGTGCAAAAATACAAGCTAAAATAGGAAGACAACAAACGTCTGGAAGCACTCCTCACAGCAAACCAATAGATTCGTGCAGGCATTTTAAGGTCTTCCAATCTCCACCAAATGCTAGTGAAATTACAGCTTTGTACACTCTGGCTTGACAGCAAGATTATCTACTAGGATCTCTCTAAGAATGATATGGAGAAGAGGCAATCCCAGCAGTGGAATGTGGAGCGGACACATTCCCAGAAAGCACAGGAAGGAGTGAACAGTAGATTCATACATCAACTTGAAGAATCAGTGACGGGTTACAATGAAAGCTTCCCAATTATTCATACCAATTAAAATCAAGGCTGCTGAGCAGAAATTACTTACCATTTAGTAAGTAATTTCCATTTACCAATTAATGGTAGTTACTTACCATTTTAAGGAGTGAATGTCATGAATACCACAGAGAAGGTGGACAAAGAAAAGATATAAACATACATATATATCCATACAGAAATAATGTCCTTAGTCTATGGGCTATCCCTCTAAAATGTCCCTTGAGTCATTTAATCTATGACTTCAGGCTCCATCTGCTAGAAAAATCTCTCAGGGTGGGCAAGATGGTGTGTGGTGCTGGACTGTTGCATGCTGCATTTTAAGGGCTTGTGGCTGATGCCCATGGTCCGTGGGTTGAAGATGTTGATCTCAAAGTTGCTGGGTGCCAGCTGCTGAGGTCAGTTCTGACCCCATCACCACTGCACTCTACTTGGTTTTCCATCAGAGTCCATCTGTCATTAGTTTGGGTGATTCTTACTGTAGTACAACTGATAGCAATTACGGAAGTGAGGATGTACAGTGAGTTATTTAGCAATTAACACAATACAATTTGATTCATTGGCTATTCTCGCCCAAAATCAGATCCCCATGAAGTACACATCAGACTTACCCATCCTACCACATCACTGACCAAGTGCACCCAGGTCCCTGAGCAAAATCAATCCCACGGATGGGTTTGCCTTTGCCTGAGGAAGGACCAACACAGACTGTTTTCCCTAACATTCTTCATGTGCACTATGGGGACTTTATCCCCTCTACAGTACATGAAAGTTTTGATTGGGCACAGATTGGTAGATCCCCTGGAGTTAACTAGCCAGGTAGCCTTAGCTAAATGTGTATCCCAGTGTTTTAAAGTCCCACCACCCATTGCTCTCAGTGTAGTTTTTAACAGTCCATTGTATTGTTCTGTCCTCCCAGAGGCTGGTGTGTGATAGGGAATGTGATAGACCCACTGGCCCAGGTGTCTATGAGGCTGTTTCAAAAATGAGTCCCATTGTCCGACTCAATTCTCTCTGGGGTGCCATGTCACCACAGAACTTGCTTTTCAAGGCCCAGGATGGTGTTTCAGGCAGTGGCATGGGGCACAGGGTATGTTTTCAGCCACCCAGTGCTTGCTTCTACCACTGTGACCACATGTGCTTCCCTTGACAGGTTTGTGGGAG
>JAOXNO010000020.1:51242437-51255146 GCA_028565335.1 Limnodromus scolopaceus | reverse complement strand
GGGGTGGATGGTGCAGACCTTCCAGCCAGAGCTGCAGCCTTTGCTCACAGACCAGTGCCCACCATTCTGCCTTGAGGTCATAGGACAGTATCTGGTGCTTAACCAGTGGAAAGCTGCTGCTTCAAAGAGGTGCCCTTCTCAAGCATCCTTCTGTGTGGACTGCCATCCAAACTGCTGCGCCGTGCTCCAGCTGACACACCACACACACCCTATTTGCCCACCCTGTTCACCACAGCCCTTGGTTACTTGCGCTCCCCAGGCATGCACAAGTACAGTGGGAGCAAAGGGTCTGGCAACAGTGCCAACAGAGTTGGGAGCCTGGGAAGGCAACCAAAGTAGAGCTGTCCATTCTTCCCTGAACATGCTTCCCAAAGCGTGGCTTGCCCCTCATAAGTACATCAAAGCAACACACAGTCTAAATTCCACATGTTTTCACAGTGGTACTTGTCTCCTGCTTTTCTCCCCACTGTCTCAACGCTCAGTGCTTTGCATGCACCATGCCGTGCCTTTCTGGCCACGACAGTTGTCTCAGCAGTGGAAGCTGGACGTACTTCCTCTCAAAGGATGAAGCACAGTGAGATACAATTGCTATCTTGTTTGACACATTCTCTTCCACTTGTTATATCCTAAATATGGAACAACCTTAGCTTGAGTTTGAGGACTAAAATGTAACTCGGCTCATGATAGTGTATAAGGGATATTGTCCTTTGTAACAGGTTTATGAATACATGTCAAAGTGGGCTGAGGAGTTCTTGCGAAATATTACGGCTTAGTTGTACTTGCTGACAGGTATTTTAAAGTTGATATGAATGCAATATACAGATAACTTACTTGTGTGGTTTTTTTCTCTTTCTACATATAGACCTTAAACAGGTTGCTTGTTTTGTTTTTTAAAATAGGAAAGGTTACAGCCCATAAAATCAGCCAGGCTGCCACCAGTATGATACTCAGGCCACACATCTGCTAAATAGTATGGCAAATTTGCCCAGTCCAGGGAAGACCATGGTGTCTCTGAAACTACATACAAACTGAATTACTAGTAGGAAAAACAAGCGAAATCTCTCTTCTTGAACGTTTCTGCAAGAAATCACACTAAGAAAGCTTATAGACCTTTCCAAATCACAAAGTGGTTGTAAGACAAAATTATCTCATTTGCAGGCATGATTTTACTGCAGAAAACAGGACAATACATTCTTATGAGGCCTGCTTTAATTCTTAATTAATCTAATCCCATTTTTTATAGAGTAGTTCTATCTGCTGCTCTTCAGAAAAATGACGTTTGAATCACACTGCTTTACTGCTTGGATTGAAAGATAGACAGGACAAATGTGGAAAGTGAAATATACAGGAAGAACACTGAGAGCTGTGGAAGGGTATGTGGACTGAGAGTGTCCGTTCCTTTAAGGGTATCTTGTCAGACCAGCCATAAATCAGAACATACAGAGACAGAAACCTGACTGACAAATGGTAAGACCAAACATTGTCAGTCACACCAATTGGTAAGAATATGTGGAGTGTGAGAATGTTTATTATTTTCAGGAAGATTATCTTCTTAAAGACCTTGCAAAATTGGCATGATAAAGAAAGGGAGGAAGAAAAATAGAGAGACTCATGAAGTCTGAGCAATTAGCATTAACAAAGACAACAACCAGAAACAAATTGGCGGGCTATCAAGAAACTGCAGGCAAATCTGGAACTTTGCAATGGATAAGGATGCAAACCCGAGCGTCCAGGATGTTGGGTGTGGGGAGTGTAGGGTAGGGGGGGTGGAGCAGGGAGGGACTGTGAGTGGGATTATGCCAGCTGAGGAGCCATAGTTGGTGTTTACTACAGACCACCAGATCAAGAGGAGAGTGTTAATGAAGCATCTTGCTTCAGCTTCAGGAAGCATCACACTCGCAGCCTCTGATCCTACTGGGGAAATTCAATAACCTGACATCCGCTGCAAAAAGCAGCACAGCAAGCAGTAAGCAGTCCAGGAGACTCTTGGATTGCATTGAGGATAATTTCTTAATCCATTTGATAGACAGGCCAACAAGAGGAGAAGAATTTCCATCATAATAATAATAATGGCTTCTGCAGGTATGTTGGTGAGGAAAGGAAGATGAAAGAAAATGTAAGGCCCTGATAAATAAGACAGGATATCTAGTCACAACTGACACAGAAAAGACTGAGGTCCTCAATATGCTTTTTCCCTCAGTTTTCAATGGTAATCTCCCTTCCTACATCTCTCAAGTCCCTGAGTCTCAGGGCAGGGACTGGGGCAATGAAGTTCCCCGCATCATATAAGATCAGGTTTTAGGCCACCTGAGGAACTTGAAAACACACAAGTCCATGGGACATGTCAAGATGCATCCCAGAGTCCTGAGGGAATTAGCTGATGTAGTTGCAAAGCCAATGTCTGTCAGTCATGACAGTCAGGTGAAGTCCCCAATGACTGGAGAAATGGAAAAATTCCACCATTTTTAAAAAGGGTAAAAAGGAGAACCCTGGGGGCTACTTACCAGTCAGCCTGTATTTGCTACATTTTCATCTCTACCTGGAAAAGTAAAAATGCAGTTTATTGCTCAGGGGAGCATGGACTACACTGGTCAGTGTCTGAACTGACACCACTAGGTTTCTCTAGCTTGCAGCACATGCGTGATCAATATAGTGCTAACTATGCATGTGCATAACTGTGCTTGTGCATGCACAACATAGTGCTAACTATGTTGTTAGGACCAGCTGCAAGTCCAGAGGGACACCACAAGAGAATATTTCAGCTGTATTTTTGCAGCTGTTATGTTTTCTGCTTTGGGGCTGAGGTTATTCTCTTACGGTTAAACTTGTCCTGAGGGCATATGAGTCCACGTCTGCTAAGTGCTCCTTTTCCCCTGGTAGGTCTGTTGGTATCCACTGTCTATAGATAGCACATGGAAAAGTGCAAACGGTGGCTAGATCTAACTAGGTACTAAAAGCCTAGCTTTGTCTTTGCTACGTTTGCTGCTATGCGGTTTCTGGTACAAGGGAAGGAAGGGGGAGTTTGAAGGGAAATTTGTAGTTTCTCAAGATCTGCACCACCTTAGTACATGGGGAGACACAAAACCTGGGCCTTGCCCACTTTCCCATGTGTTCTATATGAGCAGGCTTCCACCCCTGAAATAGGCAATCTCTTCCATCACCACAATTTGAGATGGCAGGGGGGCATTCCTATTCTCTCTTTCTTCAGCTCCAATTACCTTAACACAACTAACAAAGCTGAAGAGCCTTATACTCTTACACTTATACTGGACAACATCTGCATGCTGTAACTGATTTGCAAGGCTGTGACCTGTACGGTCACAGGTGTATGTACAGGTGTATGGTGCCCCTGTTCCAGCATGGTTCTATCCATGGGCCTTAGTGCCTTCAGAGGTACACCTGCATTCAGTAGCAGTCATTCTGCACTGGACAGTCGCTGTAACCAGGTGATGCTTTCAGACTTCAGCAGTCTCCCAGTGGCTGCTCCGTAGGATCAACTGGAAGTAAAACACTAAGTGCCTTTTGCAAACGAGAAAGTGGAGATAGGAACCACACCCCCACACTCCATGACTCCTCATTTCGTTGAATGGGCTCCTGGGCTTTTATTTGATATTTAAAATACAGAAAGCGAACAAAATCCACAACTCTCTACTGGATCAAGTTGGGTTGGTTTTTTTTTTTTTGGTTTTTTTTTTCTAAAGGAAAGGTCTGGTGTAACACCAGTGGGAATCGGTGATTCTGTTCCCTTCAGCATTTGGATCAGGTCCTGGGAAGTTTACAAAACCCTGGCCTAAGTATTAGAACAGTAAAGATGAGGACAGTAAGCCTTCAGACGCTCTGAACAGAGTGAAGTGGCAAGAGTTTGGGCAGAGCAAGTAGGGTCTCCTCCCACTGCTGAAGAATCTTGGAAAGGCTGGCCCAGGCAGACAAGGAACAAATCAGCTGGACTTTGCTGCTCACCTACAGCGCTGTTCAACTCAAAAATATGGAGAAAAAGAGCTGCGTACGTGGGCTGAGAAAGCGTGAGATCCAAGAGGAGACAGCTAGAGACAGACTTGTAGTAATTACTGCCACAGTAACTAATACAAGAACTGTATAATAATAGCTACTAGCAAAAACTGGTACAAGTAACTTGCCTGGTGTATTGGCCCCAGTACTGAAGTACCTTGTGTAAATATGACCGACTAGAAGCAATACTGAGGAATAATGTTTTGGCTGTGGTCTGGGAGAATGTTCTTCCAGAATATTCCCCACAAGTCTTCCCCGCTACATAGCTGCCTATGATGACTCACAAGAAAGTTGTTCTTTGTTTATTTCCTTATTGAAGCAGAACCTGGGAAATACCATGAGTATGTTAGAAACTTCTGTGCTTTCACCAAGGTCTCTAGCCAACCTGCCATCGTGTGTTCTTGTACTTGTTCTTTCCAGTCTTAATCAATGTTTTCTAGGTATTTTCCAGCAGTATTTGCTGCTGACAAAGGAATTCAGATTGTTTTTCTACATGATTTCAGCTGTTGTTTTATGGCAGCAGGAAGAACAAAGGTTTCCACAATAGTATATGGCTTTTTCTCTCTATTAAGTACGAAACCTGAAAAGAGGCTGCTAGAAATTTATCATGAAGTTAAGTGACATTTTGTAAGCATTGTGGACTGAGTATCACACAACTCAAACCATCGCTGAATAAGTGGTAGAAGTTTGTTTCCATGTTCTGGATGCTTTGTTTGTAACTGTCTGCTTAAGGTGATGGCATCATACTGTCATTAGCCCAACTCTCAAGGCACAGTATACCCTTAGTGCAAGGTTCATCTTCCACAGTAGAGGGTGTGCATCCCTATTTCCGATAGTTTTCTTGATGAATTTGAAGTTGCTTTGGCTCAGCTTGAATCTGCAATGGTGTGTCAACAATGTGCAAATGTTAAGTCCATAGGGTTCAGAACATCTGCGTGTTACCAGCACAAACAGTTCAAAAAGATGTAGCGCTTTATTGGGCTATTTGTGCCCTGGACTACAGAATAACTCTGCTGTTGTATGCACAAGTGAACTGTCCTATGACTGTAATCCCCTTTGCTCTGCTGGTTGACGTGACAAGGTGAAATGAAAAAGTCTCCGCATGGGGGAGAGGGAGTAGCAATTTGGTGCCAATTGTTAAAGGGGACTGTTTCTAGGGTCCAATCTTCTGGTTTCTACAGTCTAGAAAACCAAATAGAATTTCCTGCCTAATTACCAACAGCTTGCCCCCTGGCCTCCAAAATCCAGGGTTGAAGAACCCTGGACTTGGACAACAGAAGGCACCACAATGAGGCCTATCCTTAGAGCTGGCCCAGACACAGTTTGAATAGGAAATACTGTAGCGTGCTGGGGTAGTCACATGCAAATTGTTGCAACTCGTTTCATGGGCCTTCTGTTTATATCAAGATACAATTTGCCAGCAAAATAGAGGAGCCTTCACTCAAACACAGCTTCTCCTTGGAACATAACCTATTCATGTGAAAGGATGGTGATTTATACCTTTCTGAACCTGGAGTGGCTAATGTCATATTAGCAAAGTTGGGACACTTGCTCACATGGGACACCTTCCAGTGTGTCACGTCAGTAGTAGGACAACATGGTCAACTCAGCACATTTCTGGCCTTTGCTGCAGACAATAGACAGAGCGTGCTTTGCCACTTCTCTAATCCCCACATGATAGGGTACAAATGTCACATACTTCATGTCTTCACTTTTACATAAAGGCAAATAAAAACATGAGCTGGAGCACTGTGAAGAATCTTTTCCTTCCCTGACAGATGAGAGCACTCAAAGATTGCATATTGCCCTCTAAGAAGGAATCATGCTGAAAGCAAGAGCCTTGGTAATGAAGTCTTTCACTGATGTCCCTGATTGCAGCAGCAACTCCTTGTGCTGAAAATACACATATATATATATTATTTTATTTTTTCCACTAAATCACCTCCCACTTCATACATGTCTTCTTATTTTTTGTGACAGTGCAGGTCTTTTAGAAATTACAGATTACTGGAGAAACAGTACAATTTGTGGAATCAAGCCTGACCAGAGCAGCTGGATTTATGTGCATCATGAAATTCCTGGGGTCACATTATCAGTAGCATCTGAGAATGGAGCTCCTAAAATACCCACTGGCATCATATGGGAACTAGAGGTGCTTTGGAAGCAGGAGTTTCAGGTAAGATCTTCATCACCTATGCACCTCACAATCATTGTGCTGTACTCATCCTGGCAAGGCCTGTACAAGATTGTATATTGACATTGTCCTACTGCCCAGCAAGGCAGGATAGGTGGTAATGCGATGGAGAGAACCCAACTCTCACTCTTGGAGACAAAAGTGTAACCAACAACCAAAACCTTTCACCTGTCTACAGGAGATGAATTAAACCCTGTTCAGATTACATTTACCTCCCCAAAACTGCAGATCTCTGTCCCATACCCATCCCCCTCATCCTCCTCAGTCTCCAAGGAGGTATAACAAGAGATGCATGTGGTGTTTTTATGTATCTCTGTATACAGAAAAAAGACAAAGTTCATGAGATAATTTTGTCAAGTTCTGACAGGTCTTCTAAAATTCACAAATCCCTAAATTTTTACAGTTCTAAGAGCTCCAATTTTAATGTGCAGAGGCTGGATGAGAATCACAGCTTTAATGGAGGGAAAGAAGGAAGAGCTGCAGATGTGGTCAGAGAGCCATCATGTCCATTAGTTTAAGAAGTCTTGCAACTTGATGAAAGAAGCTCAGAATTCATTATTTTGAACATCTAGAACTGGCCAAATGATCTGTCTCTCCTCTTCGTCTCTTGTCAAGGCAACAACTTGTTTATCTTGGACAATACTGTCTTAATGCACTCTATGGCTACCTTGCACAGCATTTTCTCAAACTGGTTTCACCTCTAGGCACATCTTCCCATGGTTCCACCACAATCCATTGTCTCATGCGTGTTCATCATTCACCAGGCTCCCTGGGAGAAAACCTTTTTTTCTTAAAAGATATGTGTTCTTAATTTACTTTAATGATTTACTTTTTAAATTACTGTAATATCTATAGACTGCACTGATAGGTGTGTTGTGTTAGGTGCTGTACAAATGTAGACACAGTCCTTCAAAGAGCTTGCAACTGGAACAGTGCAGTATAATATTCATCAGCAGATCTGCCAACAAATCCAAACTTGTTTAAACCTGAGCCCTTCTAAATAGGAGACATAAAGTTCTAAATAGAAGACATAAAGCCCTTTACCTGAGGAGGTAATCAAAGCCATAAGACACCAACATTAAAGATGATTAGTCCCTTGTGAGGCTTGATCATACACACAGCAGAGCAACAGGGTCTTTCCTTGATTTCAAATGCAGTCATGGGGGTGGTGCTTGCCTGATAAACTGCACAGATAGGAGAAGAGAGGAAGCAGGAACAGAAGCAACTGCACAGAAATGCTGTGCAGTTTCAGGCACAGAACTTGTTGATGGCGACTAAGCAAACTTGGAAGTTGTGAGAAAAAAACCTCCCTGAGCCAGTGTATTAATCTAGTGACAAACAGCTTTTATTCTTGTTATCTGAAGTAATTAGGAATGCAGTGGACACACATGGTTCACCAGTTGATTCCTCCTCCTAATGAAAATTAAGTTCTAAAGCCTCAAAGAGTAGTCAGCCAGCCAGGACGATAGACAATGCAGACCGGCCTGATAATAAAGTGTTATGACTTTAAATATGGAATTTAAAAGGTATTAGCCATCTTTCAGATTACTGTCAATCAGTTACTGGTTTTGTGACTATCCTGGTGGCCTTCTACAATGGTGTGACTGTGTTGGTGGATTAGGGAAGAGCAATTGATGTCATCTACCTTGACCTATATAAGGCTTTTGGTATAGTCCCACACAACATCCATGCCTCTAAATTGGAAAGATATGGGTTTGATGCAGGATTCATGCTGCATGTATTGGTACTCTGGTAGGTGTATTCATCTGTTCTGTTGCTTGTGAGTACACAAGTGTCATGGCTCCGGATAAGAGACTGAGTTTGAGAAATGGTATCAAAAATCATGCATATGTGACTAAACTGCATATTGCTATCTATTAAATCTGTCCAAACTGCAGGGGATAAGTTCCCGTCAAGGATTCATGATTCACTCCGTCTTCTTTCTCTAGATCATATCACTGAGAAGGCTATCCTTTCAGCACAAAAAGTAAAGGAGATCAGATATATTTTAGACTTTGGAAATAACAAGCTGTTTGAGAATGTGCAGTTTTATACTCTGGATTTACTTGTTAGGAAACTTGAGTTGTTTGCAGATGTTCTCACCCACTAGTAGTATAAAGCCTGAGCTTGCTAGTAGAAAAGACATGGTACTCTTTCAAGTACTTTTATCACCTGTCTGTTAAAAAACTTCATGTCAGCATCTATTTAAATGGTTGTCTTTCAGAGGAAGAAAACTGAAAAAAAAATACTCCTCCTTAGGACTGTAGTGTTGGCTTGAACTTCTTCTTGTGTGTTATGGTTTTTGGAAGAGTATGGCTTAATTGTTCAAGAGATCTGACATGTTGAACTCAGTTTTAAGACATATGGAGACTTTCAGATGTTGACATTCTTGTGTTTTTTTGGTCTGCAGGAGCAAGCTGTCTTCAGAGGGTCATGAAATTGATAGGTATCTTGGTATTTGCTGTTTTATTTTGTCTTTCCTGGGTTATTGTTCACCACTGTCTGAACTTTTATCAATAAGATAGAGTCCTCTTGATAGATTCTTCAGGCTGGTCTCATTTCAGGATGCGTCTTTTAAAAACAGAGTAAAAGAAAAATTATATATACTCGATGTTAAGTAAGACAGACAGACATAAAGAACTGCTGCTGCAAAATAATTCAGTGGTATTTGTAGTCCAGTTCCAAACTACTCAAAAATATGTGCTAATTTTTTATGTTAATGACATATCTATATATAAACTTACTTTGTAATTATTTTTTTCTTGCTAAGATATGCACGTCTTTTCTGTGGAAATGTTTAATAGGCTTTTAAAAACTGAAGGAAACTCTTTGATCATTTATTCTGATCTCCTATGCAGCCTAGGCCAGAGAACTCCGCTCAGTAAGCCATGGGCAGAAGGACCTCTTCTGTTCTCTGGCTCAAGTGACATTCTTTAACTCTGTTACGTGTGGTTACTTTTATACTGAGCATGGGGCAGATGGGATGGAATACCCCTGTTGGTCAGGTTTGGGTCACCTGTTCTGTCCGTTCCTCCCCACAGGTGGGACCCCTCTACGCTTTTCCGTTTCCGACCCTCTAAGGGGCAAATAACGAAAATTGGCTGACCTTGGTTGTTATAGCAATAAGTATAAGCAAGGGCCTCTCTGCATACCATTCCTTGGCATGTAGCACAAACATTGGTCTTATCACTCTGAGAATGAGCAGTTTTCTCCACAATACGCTGTTAATTTCAGAGAGTTAGGGGAGGCCTAGCTAAAATGTAAAATTACAGAACACAAAATTGGTTCAGTTTTACCTCAAACTGGGACAGCCCCCTTCTACACAACAGGTTTCTTACTAAAATCCTGTCAGAAGTTTCTGCATTTTTTCATGTGAACTTATCACATAGAGAGATGGCAAAATTGTTCATAGAAAAAAGTAACAGCCATAGACCTTCATTTATCGGAGGCTTCATTCTGCCACTTCTCATAACAAGTTGGATATAGTTCAACAAATAGCTCTTCTGGAGTCACTAGAACTATTTGAAGTAGAAGTTACTAATCAATACACATATCCCAATATGCATATTCTAGCCTCTGTTTGAATAATCTCTGGCTTTTTATTGGTTTGAGGATCTCCTACTTGATGTTTCAGGTCTCAGATCTTCAAGAAGGTCACAGTCTTGCATAAAACCTGCTATTCAGCAAAGGATACATAGCATGATCTAGCCAGTTGCAGACTACTCATCATTGTTCACCATTAGTCTTGCCAGAGATTTAACAACCTGACTTCTTGCTAGGGTACTTAGCTGTACTGCAGGAGGTTATGGATTAACTATATGAGCAGTTAAGCTTAGAATCTAAATGGACTGGTAGCCTGTACCTAAATGGAGTGGTTAAGTACAGATTGTCTCAACCTGGAAGGCAGTTGAGACAAAGAGTGGCAATAACTCTGTAACTGTAAGACAATGAGCACCTGTAATTTTAGACTGAGCTTTGTACTCCTCTGGATTCCTTGAGGGGATACGTGAACCTCATAAGGTTCAACAAAGCCAAATGCAAGGTTCTGCATCTGGGTTGGGGCAACCCCTGGTATCAATACCAGGCTGGAGGATGAAGGGATTGAGCAGCTGCATGGAGAAGTACTTGGGAGTGCTGGTGAATGAAAAGCTGGACATGAGCCAGCAATGTGCACTTACAACCCAGAAATTCAACTGTATCCTGGGCTGAATAAAGTGTGACCAGGACATTGAGGGAGGTGATTCTGCCCCTCTACTCTGTTCTGATGAGATCCCACCTTGAGTACTGCATCCAGCTCTGGAGCCCTCAGTACAGGAAAGACATGGACCTGTTTGAGTGGGTCCAGAAGCGGGCCACAAAGATGACCAGAGGGCTGGAGCACCATTCCAAAGAAGACAGGCTGAGAGAACTGGGGTTATTCAGCCTGGAGTAGAGAAGGGAGTCCACAGAGAGACCTGTGGCCTTTCAATATTTTAAGTAAGGGGTCTTATAAGAAAGCTGAGGGCAGACTGTAGTGATAGGACAAGCAGTAAAGAATTTAAACTTAAAAGAGGATAGATTCAGACTAGATAGAAGGAAGAAATTTTTAACAATGGGGATAGTGAAACACTGGAATAAGTTGCCCAGAGAGGCAGTAGATGCCTTATCCCTGGAATTCTTCAAGGTCAGGTTGGAAGGGGCTCTGAGAAGCCTGATATATTTGGAGATATCCCTGCTCATTGCAGAGGTGGGGGGAGGGGTTGGACTAGATGAACTTTAAAGGTCCCTTCCAACCTAAACCATTCTGTGATAAAGCTCTGTTATCCTTAGTTTTCTTTCCAGCATGACAAGAATGGATCAGTAGCTTGCTGCCTGTACAAAATGTTTTTGAAACCACATCAGCACAACAGTTGATACCCCTTTTTCATCACTAAGTCTAATTAAAGAAGTTGAGATACAACTGCATTTCAATTGGGATTATGTCAACCAAAAAAAAAATGAACCTAGTATTTTCTTTTTGTTGTGTCACTGTTTTTCTCTACAGACTGTTTTTGCACTTTGGTTTCTTCTACTTGAGTAC
Source organism: Limnodromus scolopaceus (assembly GCA_028565335.1). NCBI lineage: Eukaryota > Metazoa > Chordata > Aves > Charadriiformes > Scolopacidae > Limnodromus > Limnodromus scolopaceus. The sequence continues at coordinate 51,243,885 of JAOXNO010000020.1, read as the reverse complement.
AAGTCAGGCGGAGACCCTCCTGCTTGTACTATGGTAGCTAATGAAGGAACTGCAATGCATAATGAAACATATAACACAAATAAGAAGCTTTACCTGTTGAGGTTCCAGAAAGCTCATGCACTAGAGTTATAACTCCAAGGAGCAACACAGAGATGTTCCCCAAAATTCAGACTTTGGCCAAAACATCTCCTTCTCATTTTCACATGAATTGACTTCAAAACTCTTCCATCTTCTGGTCTGATGTGGCTATCTAATTACAGCAAAACACAACACTGAGAGCTAACTAACCTACAGGGGAAGCTTCTGTTTTCTCTTGTTCTGAATAAATCTGATTGATCTGCTCACCATTTGCAGATAAAATGGCTATGTACCTTCAGTGAGGGCCATCAGCACTTTAGTCCAAAATATAAAAGGAGAATAAGGTACTCTGGTTGTTATTACTGAATCTTATTTCCACTTGCATGGATATGAGTGTGATATTCCAGAGTCTAGATTGCAGGCAGCAAACTAGACTGAATAGGGATGATTAGAAACATCATCTGCATACAGAAACCACCTTCTGGCACCGAACATGACAGAAGAAGTAAAGAGGGGACATAGAATATGAATAAGGTTTGGTAGTTGTTTGCCTGATTGTGGTACTGAATTCTCTTTTGTGCTCAGATGCTCCTGTTCCTATGTTGAATAGATATTTAGAGTTTCTCTCTCGTCCATGAAAAAAACTTGATAGGATGTGGCACACTATCCATGATTGTTCATATTGATACTGAGGAGAGACCTGCAAGCTGTATAGTCTTTTATGTAAAACAGGAAATACAATGAGTCACTGAGGAATGAGAGATCTATGTTGTTTAAACCACCCATATTCTGGCACAAAATACGCAGTGCAGTTCCAATTTTAGAATGAATACCATTGAAAAGGACAAACCAAGTCAATTTTGGAATATTGCTGTGTTTTGACAAGACAGTGCAAAGTGTGAAATACCCAGCAGTGACAGCGCCCTGGATCACACAACTGTACTCCAGCTTTCCTCAAATAATTACCACTTTACATAGTGTCTTTTAACACATTCCTTCTGGAAAAACAGAAGATTCTCTTAAGAAAATTAAATTTTTGTTTCTCCTTCTAGAGCAGTGACTATTAAATGCTACATACAGTCCAGGCGATTTATTTTTCTCTATCTATAATAACAACATATCATTACTTGTTATTTTTGCAGGAACCTTCTGCTACAGTCATCTTGATCAGTCAAATACTGCTGCTGTAGGCCACTTGGAGCAATAGAAAGCCAGAGCTTTTGTGTTTCATCTTCTGAATGAAAATAGCACTGCTTTTAAGTATCAAACCTCTTATTTTCACATTCAGGAAGTCCTCAGTGATAAGATAGGGATAAGAGTGTCTTCACAACCAGGTGATAAAATATGGATAAGAGTGTGTCCACAAACAG
>JAOXNO010000020.1:51205159-51235906 GCA_028565335.1 Limnodromus scolopaceus | reverse complement strand
GACAAGGCTGTCCTTGGCAAGGGGAAGTGGACCATACTAATTCAGCAAACATAGAAGGGAAAAATAAGCGCCCCTAAGAGAAAAAAAGAAGAAGGTCGTGCCTGGGAAGAATTTTCCCAAGAAAGACGACCTTACCTGGAAAAAATTTTCCCAAGAAAGAAGACTGTACTTGGAGAGATTTTTCCAAGAAAGAAGAAAATTATGCCTGCGAAGACTCCCTGAAAATGATGCTGGAACCAGGACTGGTGATCTCTTTATCTCTGTCTTTTTCTCTGCCTTTTTCTGTCTCTTCCCCTTGGTTTCTCTTTTCTCTTAGAGTTGTTAGGTAATGACGTTAAGTACTGCTTGCTATAAGATGTTGTATACGTAACATGCTAAGTAACAGAATACATACCTCACCGCTTGACATAATTTGTTATATGCCTAACCAATTATTGTAGACTTGTTAAGAACTATATTAATCATTTTGGGAAACTAATAAAAAAAGGCTCATGAAGCATGTGAATAGCTGTGGACATGCATCTTACAATACACTCTACAGGGTGACACCCCAGAGTAAATTGAAAGCTAGTCAGTTCCTGTGTAACCCTCTGGTTCTCCAAAGAAAGCCCTGTCATGTTTGTTTGTGTAAATTACAGTGATTGCAGTGAAATACAACTCCTTTTGGTGTGTACAGTGAGACTAGTTAAGAGATTGAACATCTTCCACAGTGCAAACAACACCATAATGATTTAGAAGCACCCACACCCCCAACATCACAGCAATAAATGTTCTTAAAAAAAGTCTATTACCAGCATGGTCCTTCTTAAAGAGTTCTTCACTGAATTGACTGTTTTGTCATCCAGACCTGGAGATTACCAGTCAGGCATGGGGCTGTGAGATACCTCAACAGGTATCTATTTATTGTATTAACAAGTGAATTCTGTGCAGATCCCAGGGGCTGCTCTGTGGATTCACAGCAGGGAATTCAAAGCACAGCAGGGCTCAGCAGAAGTAAAGAATGAGAAGAAATTAATTGACAGCCTCTTGTCTTTTAGTTCTGTGCATCATATCATATCAAAATGGCTCCTTTTCTCTTCTGCTCCATCTCCCCGCATTGATGGCATGTGGTTTTTTTATCCCTTTTCTCTAGTTTGGTTCAGCCAAGATCAATACATCAACATGAAAAATACTGAAACTGACCGGTACAGGTCTCCCTTCCAGGGCAATTGGGAGCCACAGCCTCAGTATCCCAGTAGATTCTTGAGTGTTCTATGATCTGTATGCTGAACATGTGGCTTTGAAATAATTCCCCTCTTCCTGTAAGACATCTAGGACTAATCATGTTCTCAGATTCATCACTTCTGAAGATTATTTTATAACCGAGGTACTTGACAGTTATATGCAGGACACTTGACAAGAATGCTCATCACTCGCATAGCAGAAAGCATTTAATGTAATATAATCTCCTACCTCTCTACACATAAAAAATGGTCCTTCTGTCTTGCCCCATCAGTGTTGCTTCAGCCTAGCTTGAGAAATACAAGTTCAATGGTGTCCTGTTTTGCTTGTTGTGCCTATAATTAAATCCCAGGTATGTGCATATTTAACACACCAGTGGAACTGCTATTGAATCATCTTGCATGTATCTGGGTGGCTGCTGTTAGCTGTGGGACAACATGGTTGGATGCCACGTTTAGTTAAACAAAATAGACAGGTATTTCAAACGGTTTTCACCACTAGGAATCACTTTTCAAAGTGATTTATTATGTCAAAAGTAATTCGATTTCTGACTGAGCTGCCACAACTCCCTTAACTCCTCCTCAGACTCCAGTGTTCCCTTCACACTGCCTCCATTTTGGTTAGCCAGAAAAGCTGAGGGACTTGTAATGAAAAGAATCTCTCTTGGTTACAAAAATTTAGAATGTTCCTACATTGAAGAGCATCAGCTGTTTTGGGCAGACCATGCAGCCCTACCCCCTTCCCGGGGGCTGCACTGTCTGACTGGCCCCATCAAGACCAAATGGGCTGGGAGTGGCCATACTAGGCCATACTGGTCTGGAGAAGATGACATAAATTAAAAAACAGCATTTTCATTCTCTCATCAAAACATGCATATTTTCTTAATTTTCTAAAACCTAAACCAAATTATTTGGCATATAGATTTGAGTTTTTCCAGTTGGTGGTAAAGGGAGGAGGAACGGGAAACTAAGATAAAGGAAAGAAAGGAGAAATGCAGCTGGAGGGAAAAACTGAAAAAACTGGAATGACCACAAGCAGGCTGAAGAGGGTTTCTGTTTTCTTTTTATTTGGTTGAAATAACCAAAATGCTAGGATTCAGTAACGAGAAAACTCTATAACGAAAAAAGATCAAATATGTTGAACATTAAATTAAAATTAAGCTTAAATTAAAACAAATAATAAAAATAATTGCAATAGTCGTTTCTTTAAAAGGCTGAAAGCTTTGAATGCACCTAAACCAGCCTCCTTCTTCAGCCGCTGGGTGGCACACGGCTGTAGATTGAAGAAGTGCAAGCTGTGAGGGAAGGATGCATGCATGACCAGCTGGTGGCTCTACATTAGAAAAACATAGCAGTTCCACAGCTTGGTGATCCCAGGAAAATGTCACATCGTGTGTTTTCAGGAAGGCACATTCAGGAATGTTGAGCAAATGGAGGTAACTAGAGCTGCATCTAAGAACTCCATGAAGCAGTTTGCAGCATGTCTGATGGTGTGGGGAAGGGCTCTGTCCTGCAGCTGAGATGGTGATTGATGCTGTGTTGGTCGTCCTGTGTGTTCCAGCTCTCTGGTAACACCTTCAGTGCTACATAGTTCTGGAAACAACAACAATCAAAGAGAAAAACCTCAGGAGAAACAAGGCAAAAACCAGTTGACTCTCAATTGCCTGATTTCAGTTCAGTCTCACATAACCGAAGGTATGATTCCCTTCTTAGTTGTGCAGAGATGAATCATGAGAAATTGAAGCTAATGCAGTGAAATGAAAAAGGACAAGCACAGCTCAACGAGGACTCAACAGACACAAAAGATGCCAAAGTTCGAGTTTCAAGAGTTTTGTGTTGAGCCTCTCACTTGCTGAATGCTTTCTTCTGCATTTGGAATTTGGCCTGAAACAACCTCCATGCACAGACAGACACTGACAGAATATATTTAGCCATTTGATACAATTGCATGGGGAAGCGTTTCTTGAAACAAGCAAACAAAAAAGCGAGCAAACAAAAGCCAACCACTCAACCAAAACAACTTTCATCTTCATAATTCTTTTTCTCAGTCTCGTAAAATTAAACTTAGGAAATAGCATAACAGGAAAAATAGCACTGCACATAGTCCCTCTTGAGCAGAATATCTCAATGACTAGTTTTTCATCTGCCCAGAATCAGAAATGTCAAAAAAAAAAACCCAATTAAAAATACCCCAAAATTCAATCAGATCAAAGTTTACGAGAATTGCTCTCGACTAACCGAGGACACACAAAAATATTATTTCTGGTGCCGTCAGAAAACTTACAGCGGTTTTCATCAAGCCTGCAAACAGGAAGGAAGAACGAGGCAAAGTTGGAAGGATGCTTCCACCATGCTGCATGTTAAAGGGCTATTTCAAAAACAGGCATTATTTTTCACTGACATGCAATCACACATCTGGGAAAAGCACCTCTACGAGTCACCTTGTTCAGGCTGCAGTGACAGTCCGAAAATGAGAAGTGAGTTTCTGAGTTAGTGAAGTTGAACTGGATCCAGCTCTAGAATCACAAGTTATCGCACAGTAGAATCTGGGAGTGTGGATGGGCTCAAACCACTGAAAACAAGAAAAATAGCTGGCAGGAGAAAAAGGGGAAACAAAATAGAGAACTGCTGAACGAGGTGAATGGTAACGAGCGCTGCCTGAATACCTCTTTCCTGCTCAGCAGAGCGCATTCACTGCCACCCAGGTTTCCAATAACATATTGAAACTAGTGACATGTTTTCCTGTTCCCACAGTCGCCGTTTTAGACAAGGTTTCCTGTTTCATGGATGCGGGCAGCCCTGCATCCCCACCATGGCAGAGGACTGCAGTGACCAAGATGGAGAACATGCACAGGCTTGTCATTTCTCTTGTTCTTTCGCACCACTCTTTCACCTCCACTACAGCAGCGCATGATGTGTGTCATGTGTTGCACTGCTGTGATGAGCAGCAAACCCAGGTTCCTTTTACCCCACTGTCTTGACACTGTTTCCTTCAGCTTCTCTTGGCTCTCCTGACTCTAGTCCTAATTTTATCGACACCCCAAATTCAAGCAAGTATAATAAGCACAGACAGTGCCAACTATGCCACATTATTCCTTTATCACTGCACTAAAAAAAGCTAAGGATTAGGAACCAGTGCCATGGGGAGGGCTACAGTGCTGAAATCTTCTCTGTCAGTACACAAAGAAATCTTTGTTGAACAGGGATGGAAGGAGCTCTGTGGAGTCCAAGTGCTGAAAAGTTCAGGAGGAGAGGAGAAGTTACAGCAACTCCACTGCAAATGGTAGTTGGGCTCTTGGCTAGCTACCCTGTCCCACTTGGCACATAAGTAACTCTCTTTCCCTCTTCAAGTCTCAGGGGCTGCAGCTCCCTGTTGTGGGGAAGATCCCACAGGTGTGGTGCAGCCTTCCTTCTCAGGCACTTCCTGAGTAGCTTGATCCCAGTCACAAAGGCCAAGACTCTGACTCTCCTCTCCACAGAAAGAACTTGGTCCTTCTCCCCACCCCTTCCTGCTCCTTAGGAAGCACTGCTTTGAGAAAGGACATAACAATGTCGGATGCAACCAAATGAGATTGCAGAGGTGGGTCTACCTCCATGTACAGTAGAGTGGGAATGACATATCATATCTTCTCTCTGGGCCTGGATAGGAGTGATGCCTAGCTGACTCCACACCTGTCAGAGAGATGACCAACAGGTCAACAGTAGCATAGCTTCTGACATGGACACTCCCTCAGGATGTAGGGGGGTTGTTCAGAACAAATCATGTCTTACTTCAAATTTTACTGCAATATGTGGCTGATGGAAGGGAAGTTCCTTCAATCCAGACAAATGAGAAGGGTTTATCCCTGACTCTTTGGGGCTCAGAGGACATTCCATCCATCCTACCCTAAGTCCTAGGAGGTTGCTAATTGCCTTTTGGAAAGCAGACTCTTTCTTCTTCTTTAGTACTCACAATTGCAGTTCAAAAGATTTTTTCTTTTTTTGTGGTGAAAGTTTTCAGCTATATTTTAATGGTGGAAGTACTCATCTAGGACTTTGCTTTTTCCAAGTGTGTTTTCCTACCAAGAACATTCCTTGGTGGAAGAGTTTTGATGCCACATTTTGTTCTTCATCATGTCTTCTCTCCATATATCCCTGTGGAAAATCCACATGAACACAAACACAAGAGTGTTATTTCAGCAGCCTCCTCTCTAGACTGTTTTTAACCTCTAGGCACTATAGAAATGTGCCCCAAAGAGACTATATCTCCCATAATAGTCTTCTGGAGCTTAGCAAGGCAAGGACACAGCTTCATACTTCAGCATTTATCTTCCCCAGAACTTGGCCAAATGCAGGTCTCCCACTTGGATCATGTTGAGCGTGGAGACAACACTGACCTCAAGGATTGTTCCAGAGTTGTGACACAATTTGTTCTTCTGGAAAGGAGTGTGAGCTCAAATATACTCCACCTATGAGGTGTCACAGCTCAGCTATTCACAGCCTTTCTTTCACTGCTATCATTGGAGGTGGCCTTCCAGCTCACACTCTTCCCACGTGGGTGGTAAAAAGAGTGGTTAAGAAAAGGAAATCAAGTTATCTCTAGCAAAGGAGGCCCAGATGTACTCAGGAAACCCAGGACCCAAAAAAGAACGATCCCAAACATCTGTCCTGCTGAGGCAGAACCAGAGCCTCCACCTGGAACAGGAAATAAAAATTACTCAAACCCAGGGCTGTTAGTGCTCACCTGTCACACTATCACCCCAACCCAGGAGAGCCGGGGCTTTCAGCAGGTGCTTTTAAGCTGTGCATCTCTTTCCTAGACTGCCTGAGCACCAGATCCCAAAGCCCTCACTGCAGGCAGCTGTCAGAGAAGGGCAAATAGGCTCTGCCCTGCTTCTGAGGAAGAGGTCCCACTACCCATGGGCATGTCACCCCTTCCAGCAGGGCAGTAATAGTTCTGTCTACTGCTCTTTGATCTGGCGAGGGTCAAGAAGACTGCAGTGCTGGGATGGGGTCTAGCTTTTGCTCATTTCCGTGTCTTCAATGCACCCTCCTCCTTCCAGGGGTAGCATTAGTTCTTTCCTTCATTCATGTTTCCTCAGGGGATATTTTGGGAGAGTTCACAATATGGTGTTGAGCACATTAGTGGGTGCTAGCAACATGCTTTATAATGCAGCCGTGCAGTGAGGGTCACTGTGCCCAGTGTGACGGGCATGCTTAGGGACACACTTTATGTGAAGTACAGGAAACAACCAGTGCAGTGGTAAGCAGCACTGTCTTGTACAAAGTAGCTCTGCTATCCTCTCGCAGGGGATGAGAACAGCCAGTAAAACTTGAGCCCTCTCCCAAGGAAGGACACCATTTCTGACAAGCTCCGACCAGTCATTTTCACATGACTTCTACAGAAACAGAGCTTACAGCTGAAACAGGGTGCAGATTTCCAGGCATAACTCTGAGCCAGCAAGTCAGTCTCAGTCCAGTGGTAAAACAGCAGGTCCATGGTCACATGGTAGGCCTGAGGTTAAGCCAGGAAGCCAAGGTAATAGGTCAAAATTAGGGTCAGAATCAAGGAGGTACAAGGCAAGCAGGTGATACTACAAAGCTGTCATATGTAGCACAGGTGGGGGCTGGCAGCAAAATCTTGGCTTAAAATCAGCTTCCAAGTGAAAGAGGGGCAGGCTCTCACTTTTAGCTTTCTTCACAACAACTCCTATCCGTGAAAGACCAGACCCTGGACTCTGCAAGTCAGTATCTTTAACTCAGCCTGTATTCAGCACCTTGAAATCAGAATAATTCAGGCAGTCATGTGATAACAGCATAAAAGACAAGGGAAGGGGCTGCTTAATTTGGCTAACAGAGGTGAAAAGCAGTTTTAATAGCATCAAAACTGGTGCAACTGATGGTTGGAGGATGTCTGGGGAATAGCAGTCATGAAACGATAGTTTTCCATTTTTGGAGAATGAGGGAATGTGGTTAGTAGAACTGCTACATTGGACTTCTGGAGGGTAGACTTTGGCCTGGTTGACAGAGTCCCTTGGGACTGAAGGGCAAAAGTGTTCTGGATATTCTTCAAGAATGAAATCTTAAAGGTTCAGGAGCAGGCTGTCCCTATGTGCTGAAAAACAAGCCAGAGGGGAAGGAGACCGGCCTGGCTGAACAAAGAGCTTTGGCTGCAACATAAGAAAAAAAAGAGAGTCCACGTCCTTTGGAAGAAGGGGCAGGCAACTCAGGAGGACTGCAAAGATGTTGTGAGGTTACATGGGGAGAAAATTAGAAGGCCCAAAGCCCAGCTAGAACTTGGCTACTGCAGTAAAAGACAATAAAAAATGTTTCTATAAATATGTCTACTGAGCTGGAAGACAGAGACAGGAAGTAGAACGATGCCTTCATAATCCAATGGGAAAGGGTTAGCTACCTGCTAACGCCACCCAGAGACATACAAGTCTATAGGACCAGATGGGATCCACCTAAGAGTACTGAAGAAGCTGGTGGAAGTGCTCACCAAGACACTTACCATCATTTATCAGCAGTCATGGCTAACTGGGGAGGTCCCAACTGGCTGGAGATTAGCCAATATGATACTCATCTACAAAAAGAGCCAGAAGAAGGATCTGGAAGTACTACAGGCTGTCAGTCTGACCTTGGTGCCCGAGAAGGTTATGGAGCAGATCATCTTGAATGCCCTCATATGGCGTGTACAGGACAATCAAGTGAAGAGGTCCAGTCAACATAGGTTTATGAAAGGCAGGTCCTGCTTGAATAACCTGATCTCCTTCTATGACTGAAATGACCTTCTCAGTGGATGAGGGAAAGGCTGTGGAATGGAATTTAGTAAGGCCTTTGACATTATTACCCACAGCATTCTCCTGGAGAAAATGTCTGCTCATAGCTTGGACAGATGTACTGTTCACTGGATAAAAAACGGGCTGGTTTGCTGAGCCCAAAAAGTGGTGGAGAATAGAGTTAAATCCAGTTGGTGGCTGGTCACAAATAGTGTTCCCCAGGGCTCAGTACTGGGCCAGTTCTGTTAAATAACTTTATCAGTGACCTGGATGAGGGGATTGAGTGCACCCTTAGTAAGTTTGCAGATAACACCAAGCTGGGCAGGAGGATTGATCTGCCTGAGGGTAGAAAGGTTCTGCAGCAGGATCTGGACAGGCTGGATCAATGGCTCAAGGCCAACTGTATGAGGTTCAAGAAGGCCAAATGCTGAGTCCTCCACATTGGTCACAACAACCTCATGCAGTGCTCAAGTCTTGGGGAAGTGCGGGTATTGGTCAACAGGCAGCCTAATTTGAGCCAGTAGAGTGCCCAGATGGCCAAGAAGGCCAATAGCATCCTGGCTTGTATCAGAAATCATGTGGCCAGCAGAACTAAGGAAACAATTGTCTCCCTGTACTCGGTGAGAATGCACTTTGAATACTGTCCCCAGTTTTGGGTTCCTCACTGCAAAAAAGATATTGAGGTTACTGGAACGTGTTCAAAGAAGGGCAATGAAGCTGGTGAGGGATCTGGAGAACAAGTCTTATGAGGAACAGCTGAGGGAACGGGGGTTATTTAGTCTGCAGAAAAGGAGGCTGAGGGGAGACGTTATCACTTTCTACAGCTACCTGAAAGGAGATTGTAGCAAGGTGGGTGTCAATCTCTTTTCCCAAGTAACAAGTGATAGGACAAGAGGAAACAGCCTCAAGTTGTGCCAGGGGAGGTTCAGATTGGATATTAGGAAAAAATTCTTCACCGAAAGGATTGTCAGGCAGTGGAACAGGCTGCCCAGGGGAGTGGTTGAGTCACTGTGCCCAGAGGTATTTCAAAGATGTGTAGACATGGCACGTAGGGACATTGTTTAGAGGTGGACTTGGTAGTACTAGGTTAATGGTTAGACTTGATGATCATAAGGGTCTACAATTCTATGAAAATAAGAATATTCTCCATGTGTGGACACAACAGATATGGCAAAATCTTACACGTTACCCTGTCCATTAATGGATCTAATTAATGGAGATAATTAATAAGATGATTTCAGAGGAAAGTCTACTTCATTTGTGCTGATAGAAGGTTATAAATGAACCACAAGAATAAAAAATGTTGTTTAAATGGCCCTTGCTTTCACAGAACTGATGACACCCAGGTTGAAAACATGGAGGCAGCAGAACAGATAGCTTCTTCTAGGGCTTCAACTCTGAGTCCTTCCTGGCCATATGAAGTTTGGAAAGCTTTTTATTATAATGATTTAATACAATCATATAATGTACGTTTGTATTTGGAAATAATTAACAATAACTAACTAATTAATTAATAAGGAACAGGGAGCTCTGGGCTTGTTGTTTCAGTTTAAGACCAAATGGACAGTGCAGAGACTAAATGGAGTCAGATACCAAAACACTCTAGTCGCGGATATGTGTCAATGATGAGCAATGTGACTTTACTGCTCTACAGGACAGATTGTGCACTCCAGGAGAGAAGCTGGGTTGGTCACTGTAGTGGTTTCTGATATAACTTCCTTGCCCTGTGTGGGAGACCACATGGTCTAGGAGAGAAGTTAGGTGGGTCAGTGTGTAGCAGTTACAGCCCTACTTTGTGTAGTCTGGGTGTAAGGATGTGGGATCCCCTCTGTTTCTCCCAGGGTATTCCTGCAATCTTCCTATTTTCTCTCCGGGATTTTGCTTGAAGTCACTTCTGAGCCTCTCTGGATTCTCCCCAGGTTTCCCTAATCTCTCCCCATATTCTCTCTCTCTGAGCTCTCTCTTGGAAGTGTCTTCCAGGTCTCCCTTGAGTGACTCTGAACAGTACCAGCTACAGTCTGGTAGAGAACGCCCAATTCTTGATTGGCTCATCCAAATGCTCTCAGTGTCCCACACTTGGCTCTTGCCTCACTGGCATTCACAGTCTGCCCTTTCTAAAATTATCTCCACACTTTCCCCATGACACATTTGCATTTTTTATAGCAATTAACAGGTTATTTACCTGTTATTTACCATTTCTTCCATGGCCCTGTTGTTTGGGATGAGTGCACTCACATGATGTATGAATTCATTTTCTGCAAGCGATTTGTTGCCACACCTTGGTGGCCCAAAAGGGTTTAACTCAACCTTCCCATCCTTGTTTTTACCTGTGGTTCTATCCATCCAAACTCAGCATCCCTACATCAACAAGGAGCCAGTGTAAGCATACACTGTGGGACACTTTTCCTGTTAGGTTTTTCTAGAGCTAATTGCATAGCCTTGGCTTCTGAAAACAGTCTGGATTGTCCTGTTCCACTCCAAATAACCACATAACAGGTGATGGTACTCTGTACTGTTTCTCTCTGTGCAGGGCGTTCTTTATTTCCCAAATGTGCTCACTGGGTCATTGGACTGGCAGTCCATTTGTTCCAAGTATGGGCAGTAGTGCGATGGATGGGTGCCACCCATTCTTTGAACATCAAGTGTAGTACAGGTAATTGGAGCACTTACGCACATGGTCGTTCTGCTCCTGATGTTTCAGATGCTGATTGTGTTCATAATCATAGGTGGAAAGGGTCGTATTCTCTTGAGGTGTGTAATTAGCTTCTGACCCCTGGTAGCTGCAGCTTCAAAACCTCAGTGGTCAGCCTTGGATTCATTGGGGCTCCTTTGCCACACACTGCAGGAGTTTACAACACCTCCTGAGGTGACATACAGGATATCTTGCACTTATCACCAGTTTGGATAGGGCCCAGGGCTATTTCCTGTGCCACTTCCAGCTTTACTTGTTGGAAGTCTTGCTGTTGCCCGGGTCCCTGCATAAAGCAATTTTACTTTTACCACCGTTTATAGAGGTTTTACTAGTTGACTGTATCTAGGAAAGTGCATTTGTCAGAATCCTACCATTTCAAGGGAATACTTGAGCTTCCATTTTGTTGGTAGCTTTGGAAAACATACTAATCTTTTCTACCACTTCATTGGATATGTCATCTTCCATCCATCCATTTTACTCCTAGTGATTGTATTTCTGTCTTAGTCTGTAGAATTCTGATGGCACATCTTACCTTTAGCAAGATTTTAATGACAGCTTAACCTTTTTTCAAATATTTCATCTTTTGTTTGTCCCCACAGTATAACATCATCAGCATACTGTTGGTGTTCAAGAGCACTGCCCATCTCTAAGGTTTCTTGAATCAGTCCATGGCAAATGGTGGAGGCTATGCTTTGACCCCTGGGGTAACTGATTCTAGGTACACTAGATTCCTTCCCAGGTGAAAGCAAATTGAAGTCTATGCCCTTCTACTATGGCAATAGAAAATGATGTGTTGGCTATGTCAGTGATGGTATACCATTTTACTACTTCTGTCTCCAATTGTTACTGCAGCTGGAGTATGCCTCTTAAACTAAACCCTGAAATCACTCCCCTATTCTTGTCTACTTCTTTGTAAATAAAATGTAGCCAAGCCCAACCCAGGTCAACTGCCACACTGGCCAGAGGAACAAAGCTTGTTTTCGAGCCTGCATTGTGGCTGTGTGTGTGTGTAGTGTTTCATAATCCCCCCAGTGCTAAATGCGGTGCTTTGATTCAAGCCCGCTTTGACAGCCTGCTGCCACTTCAAACCAAATGGTAGTGATGAAGATGGGGAAGGTGCTGATGGTAGACGAGGCTTAAGCAAACTTCCACCCTCCACCAACTTCACTGACAGCAGAAAGGCTCTGCCAAAATCTCTACCACCCAGTCTGCCCCTCTGAGCTTGCACCACCAGGACAGAATTGGTGGGCTCCAATGATATGTCTCAGGATTTCTGTGGGGAAACTAGAGAGCAATACAGGAGGGAGAGCTCAAGCCACTAACAGCCTGAGGAGATGCAAAGCACCAGATTAGAAGCAAGAGCAACATTCCTCTCCTTTTAGCCTTCTTTTCTTCCAGCTAAACCAGCCTGATTCCCACTGCAGGTCGTCATATATCATGTCTTCCAACTCCCAGAGCATCCTAGAGGTCCTGCTCTAGACTTGTTTCAGTTTGTTGACATCTCTCCTTGTACCTGGAACCACCCAAACCAGACACGGTATCTAGATGCAGCCTTACCAGTTTTTTGTAGAGGAGATAATAATTTCCTTCCACCTGCTGGCTATGTTTCCACCACACAGTCCTGACCACAGTCAGCCTGCATGACTGCAAAGGCAGGTTGCTGACTTCTGTTCAGCTCCTTGCTACTCTTCTCCCACTGGTGACCCTTCAGTCTGTCCTTCTGCAAGGTGCCAGTGCATCCCAGTGCAGGACTGCCTTTATGGAATTAGGGGAGGTCCATGCTGTCTCATTCCTTGTGCCAATCAAGCTCACTCTGTATAGCTACCTCTGAATTTCCCTCTACTTTATCAACAGCTAGCAGTCATCTCCAAAATATGGACTGTCAGGCGTAGCCAGTCCAGGATCTCTGTTCGAGGCACAAACACAGGAGAGCCCTGGGATTTACTCTTGAATAAAGTTTTGGTTTGCAAGCCTTGTATCCTTTGACCTTTAGCTGACAGGTAAACAGTCCCTTTCTGGTGGCAAAGTGGCTTGACTCAAACAGAGGAGATGCTGATATCGGTCCCTCAAAGTTACTTCTTCAAGCGGTGTGGCTGGCAGCAGGAACCTTGAGATTTTTCTGTGGCTTCATAGTGCTGCAGGCAATGCTCTAGTAATCGCACAGACCCCATAAACAGAAGTCAATGACATAAATGCCACATGAGCTTTGCTTATAGGTAGGCACTGAGGGTCCTGTCTGCCACCTGGGGCAATACCAAGGAAGGCTCTGATAGTCTGGCATAGAATGAAGCACTTTGTTTTTCCTATGCTACTGCTGCAGGTGTGAACACTTAACTGTTACCTGTACCTAATACAATGTCACAGTAATAACAATCTCCAAAACAAGCTTAGAAAGAAAATTGAGCCCTGCAAAGCTGCAATTAAGCTACTCTATTTGTGTCTTGGAACTGACAGCAACTATAAATGCAATCCATGGATCCTGAAAGACATTTGAGAAAGCACGGGCAATATTTGGATTGATCTTGTCACTGAGCTAACTACAAGGTCCAGGTCAACACAGCAATTCTGAATTGTGGGTACATGGCTTTCAGAGTAAGCTCAAGGCCTGAAACAGGTAATAACATCCTGCAGAAAATAGGATTATACATGGTCATCCCTTGGAACCTATGAACATCCTTTTTAAGTAGGCCTTCTACTTGCTTCATTTTGGACCAACAACTTTGTTGAGCTGCTGCCATTTCCCTCCTTCCTATCATCTTCCCTTCTTATTGGGAACTCCAGCAAGAAATAATAGAAGGAAACAACTAGCAGTGTTTTATGTGAGGTCATTGTAGATCACTAAAAAGGAAAGAACACAGGAAAAGCAGTTGACTCTCCACTGTTCATTCCCTTCTACCATTGCTCAAATCAGGAGTGCAGAGAGGTCTGTTTTGTTTCTATTTTGTTATTCCCCCTCTCCAAGGGGCTGGTGCAGCAGTCTGTTGGGTGATTTTATTTAGTTATTTAAACAAGCATTAAGACCTTGCTTAGGTACAACCTTAGGACAACAAGAATAGCTAACTGCAAGCAGAGGACCACCTGAGTACCCTAGAGTGGAGCTTAGCAGTGCAGCAGAGTGAATATGAAATCAGAGCCTGGATGAAAGATGGCATTTGCAGCCTCCACCACCATTGCCACACAGTGTTTGTGTTGCCAACTTGAGCCAATGACTGGAAGAGAAAGGGCAAATCCTGAACCTCATTGGGATGGTGAGGAGCAGCACAAAAAGCAGCAACCAGTTTTACTCAGAGCAAAGACTCACGCCATGCTCTTTGAGAAGGTGGAAATGTGTGTTTTGTACCTTTATGTCCTGGCTCTAAAGACTTAATTTCAGAGTCAGAGAATAAACTGTTATTATCCAATATAGAACCAATGGTGATGACTGTACTTCCACAAACCATAACAATTTCTCCAATTATGGAAGGAGCTGTGAGATATAATCTTGGCCACTAGAACTCTCCTACCTATCATACAGATGTTCACAGCTCAGGGACTTTAATCATGCCGTGAAATAATAATAAAAATAGAAGCCTAATTAACATGTCTCCTAAAGTCTGCAAAAAGCAATTCACCAGTGTTATGCTGTAAACAGCAATAACTGGATTCCTTGAGCATCTCAAGAAATTGAACAGCAATGGCATTCACACATGCACCTGTGCTGTTTCGGCAAAGCCCTTGCAAAGGTGCACACTGTGATGACAATGACTCAGGGCAGAACTGAGCCATGTGATTTTCCAGACTCCAAAACAGATTATAGCCTAATGATTATTTTCACTACACAATTAAGACACACAAACACAAGTTGTTCTTAAAGGCCACTTCAACTATTGTCTGTTGAAGATAATATGAGCACACATTGACAATTAGAGAAAGAAAAGGGAGAGGTATATAATTGTTTTTTAAATAAACTTTTAATATGTTATATAGGCATGATCTCTACGAGATCTTCCACCTATATGCAATACTACACACACTGCAACACACCACATTTTCAATGTACATTAAAAATTCTGGGAAGAATATTCCTTCATTGGAAAAATATCATACAATCAAATAAACAAAGACAACATTACAGTGCAAACAAAATCCTGATTTTATTTATTCTGCAATTACTGAATACTTTCTAGAAGTCTTTTTAAAGAATAATTGAAAAAAACTTCCCACAGATAAGCAACATTTTCTGAGATGATTTCCTCTTGCTGAATCAAGGACTCTGATCTGATCCTTGAAGCTGTAATAAACTGTATACACAGTATATGATGCATCTTCACCTGATTTGTATGAAGCAAGGGATCCCAACCCAAAATTTGCAGATAGAAATGAAGCTGCATCTGCTGGCTTCAGCTGAATTTCAATCAGGCTCATGACAAGGAAGTTTTGGTACAACAGTCATCTCTATGAGCTAAGGACAATGTGTTTAGAGAAGCCTGGGAAGGCCCTGGTTAATGGTGCTGTTGGTTAACTAGTAATTGCTGTAGGAGAAATTAGGGGGTTACTTTTCTGTTACAGAAGAACTAAAACAGGCCATAGAACAGCAACAATGCCAAATTCTCAAAAATGTACTTCAACATGCAAAAGAAGAAATATGACATATTTCTGTCCCAACGGGTGTGATGGAGTTGCCAGAACTCACACAGGCAAAGACTCAGCAGATGCAATCTGATAACTAATCTCTGCAAGCTTTGCCACATTCATGAACTCCTACTCTGATAAGAGAAGAATATGCTAACTTAAAAGTGCCTGCATGCTCTTGCCAACTGGGTGATGTTAAGAGGAAAATGAAGAGTTCTGCAAAGATTTTAGCGAAATAAAAAGTGCATGTAGGTGAGTATATGAAAAAGGAGATGTTTGGTTTCACTTGGAGAAGAATGTTGTCTCTTTGTACTCCATTGTGCCATCCTCCTCTCAGAAAACCAGTAAGAACAAATTCCAATGCAGCTTTAAATTCTGGGTGAGATAGCAACAATTTGACCCATTACTGTTGCTGCACGGATCGGCACTGGGCTCCTCATATATGTATGATCCACTCTTGTTCAAACTGTGTCGGATGTCATATAAAGAACTAGGCGGGCCTAAAAGGAGGCAGAACATTCATCACCAATTACATTATATGGGAAATCCTTGAGGTTCTTATCAGATTTGACAACAAAATGAAGCACTACTTTTACAGGCAGTAAGTGGCTATTCCATTGAGATTTGCAGATTTGTACTTCTTTGTAAGCAAACATAAAAGGGAGTAGTAGGTAAGAAAGATTAATTAAATAACGCACAATTTCACAGTCCTATTGCAGTCTGTAAAATACATAAACTGAACACAATCAGTTTGCTGCTACAACAGCTGATGGGTTATTGCACAACATTCTAGACATAGGTAGGAGATGGCACAAAGTGAGGACTATGACGCTATTGATTCCCTAGTTCAAATTTTTGCACAATTCTATTTTTTTCACTTTTCCCATCCAACGAGCACACAGAGCATGTGGAAAATATCCCTCAAGTGGATGGGCATTGAATTGGCATAACTAAGGTACAGAGCAGCTTCTGAACTGCTTCTGGCTGACAGTGACTGAAATACAGCAGGAGGCTTCCACTCACGGTGGAAATGAACACTGGCCAGAAGGTATGTGTCAAGGGAAAACATTTTAAGAATGCCTTGGTATACCAGAAAAACAAATTCTCCTCTGCTACACAACACAGTTCTCAATTATGCAGCTGCAAAAGCCATCTTACGGAAAGGCAGTGTGACATGCACTTGTTAGTTTGCTACTTCAGTATGACAACTGTTTGATCCAGATGAATGAGCAAGTGAAGATTTTGCCTACTAAAGCCTTCAACTACCCTCATGCATAAATACTCACCCATATTAAAATGATTCACTCTCAACTACTTAAAACATTACAATGTAACTGCCCCAAACAGAAGTAGCTGCCTGCATCTATGAATAAAACTTGCAAATGAAGACAGTAATCCTTAAGAGATTAGTGTACCAAAAAAGATAAAAATATATAACAAACTACTTTTTAATTACATTCCCTGTTCATAAATAATTGACCATGATTTACTCTCACAAAATTATTTTAAGATTGTGTGCCTAAGAGTTTAACATTCAGCTGTCCCCAAAAGCTGCATTAAAAAAACCAAGACCGACCAAGGTAAGTGACCAGAGCCACAGGGACTTGCCTGCTAGGTAACTCCTTCTCAGGTCCACCAAGAATATCCTAGGGTCCCTCAGAGTCAGGTTACTCTTTCACATGGAGAAGTTTCTTGGGGTTGTAAGACGATAAAAGTTGCTGGTGTTTTACTGCTGAGTAGAACTTGTTTATTCTTCTCAAAACATGGAGGAAGAACTTTTGTTGGGAAGTACTTTTATTTGCAGAGAAGCTCTGGGAAGGTTATCTGTTCTGCTTGCGCTAAAATAAGATTTCTTTTACGTAGAAGCAGTTTTAGATGCATGCTGCAGCATAAGAATCCATACACACAGTCCTATACACAACTCTGCAGAGCGCTCATATCCCCAAGACTAAAGGTTGCCACTCTACATCACAGACTCAAACATTGAATTTCAGCAATGAATTATGTGCAACTCAGCTTACTTCTCACCTCCCATCCACAGGAAGGGGTGAGACTAGATTATTAGAGGGTCCGCACAGCCACAGGGTAGAGCAGTGACAAGTGTTCTGCTCCTTTGATAGGCAGCTTTTTTGTGGTGTAGTAGTGGATGACTTCAGGAACACTGTTGAAGGGAGGGCTGTTCTGACCCAAGATGTATTTCTCTTTGGTTTTCATCAGTTTCATGTGCATAAAACCTTGACTGCTCCTGCAAGGAAAGCAAAGCATTAGCTCATGTTGTGCATAGTGAAGAGGGTAGCAGCACTACAACAGGCTCTCCTTTGTGATGTAGGGGAATATAGGAGATCAAAATGCAAGTGGTTGCTGGGTCACACACCAAGACAGTGGCCAGACTCTGACAGACAGGGACTGCAAGCTGCAAGCCCCTGTGGATAGTCTGACACAAAGGCAGCCTAAGCTAGTATTTTGTTTTCACACCTCTGCTGTCTGGATCCAGGTGCAAGGCTGTCTTACCCTGGAATTGATCCAGATGTGTGCCAGAAGACAACCCTTTTCCTGTTCCCCTGTGTTTTCCTGTGAACATTCACTTTTCACTACAGCCAGTCTTTACTTCTGAACCAAAAGGCATCATTGATGTTGGCCTGTCAGGGCCTGAGGCTCTCTTCATAGGCAGGCCATGAGCCTTACGCAGGCGAGGAACGGCCTGTCCTGTCCTGTCCCGTGGATGTCTCAGGACAGAGCACACCCATCCCACCCTTGTTGCAACTGCCCAGAGCATGGCTACGTGCAGAACCTGGTGGCTTCCACTGGGAAAACTTCTTTAGATGAGCCCATTCCCAAGATTAATGGCATAAAGACCTTCATCTGCACTATACTGAGTAAAGGCTGCTATCCTGCAGCCCTTCTGCAGGCAGAAACCACTCTGTGACTTCCACACCAGAAGCATTCTATTACTAGATGACCTGCCTGCATGCATAGTATGCTGCCTCTTTGAGGAAAAGCTTATGATTACACAGGTAAGAGAAGAGTGGCATAGTAACTGCTAACACGTTAACTGGTACATGGTAACACGGTAACTGTCTGTTGCCGCAAAAGCAACCCATCCAACATAATGCCACTCCGATGGGTAGCACCACACTGCCACAGTACCACAGTGGTAGAGCGGACCTCATTTCCTCCCAACAGTGACCCTTCAGCGTCTGCTCTCTTTAGCGTGTCAGGTAGGCTATTTTAAGAGTCTAGACAGGAGAAAACAAGAACAAAGGACAGCCCCTCTACTTCAAGATGTTAAAATGAGGCCCAGAGGCTTTTTAGAGCTTGCTTGATGTCGCACTCCCTAACTTTCTGGCTCAAAATCATTGTTTCTTCAAAGTGTGTTCAGGGACAAAGACAATAGTGTTAAAACTGGAGTCAGTCTATGTCAGCAAGGAAATCGAGTTTAAGATGACATAGAAAGCTACAGCAGGGAAACAAATCATGCCATGTTAAAAGCAGCTTCTCTGAAATCTGCCATTTTCTAGATAGCACATGCAGCATTCCCTTTGGAAGTGCCTGTAGCACAATCAAGCTCATATCTTTCAGATTTGTTCAACAATTCTCTGATGAAGACACTCTTTCTAGTGAGCAGAAACCACTGCAGGCATTGTAATTATAGCTCTACATGCTTAAAATATTGCTCTAAATATCAATTTTTTAGCAGAAAAAATATCTCTTTTGAATCATAACTGCCTTCTAAGTTATTTCCTTTAAACAAGGGTGGGTGGCATCTTTAAATACTTTATTACGAGGAGAGTTGTATTGCTCCCGTCCTTCAGTTCACTATGCATCTGCTCTGCTACAAAATCATAGAATCATAGAATCATGCAGATAAATTAATGGAATTACAGGTGCATGCCAATTTTAGGAGTATAGCAAAAGCTGGAGAAGAATCTGCCAAGTATACTTTAACGCAGAAAGGGCAATGACACATCAGAAAGAAAATGCATATAATGTAAACAAACTCCTACAAGGCATGAATACATGACAGACACCTATTGCTTCCCTAACAAGGATCTACGCAGATGCTTAAGTTTGGGCAGTGCATAGTCATTGAGCTTACAGTATATGATGTCTATGGCTACCAGAATTCCACAAATGAACAAATGAACTATATCATTACAGGTCAGCCTTTGGGAGACCACACTCACACTGAAGGTGGGTAAAAAAGAATGTGACCTAGAAGTTATGCATAGCAGCCTAAAAGGAATTCAACCAAGGCAAACAGAAACCTCCTGCCCTTGGGATGGAATAAACACAGGGAGCCATGCAAGCTGGGGCATGACTGGCCAGAAAAGGAACTATGGTCAACAGGACAGAACACGGTTCAGCAGTCTGTCCATGAAGGCCTATTGCACCCTGGGCTGTGCAGCAAAAGTGCAGCCACCTTTTGGGAGGAAGTGACTGCTTCCCCTACAGAGCACTGGTGAGGCTGCATCTGTGTCTGTAATAGGTGTCAGGCTGCCCATAAAAATGTGACACAAACTCTGGAGCAAGCCCAGAGCAGGCCATTAAGCATGGTCTAGGGGTGAGGGCACATGATATATGAGTATAGGCTGAGAGAACTGTGTCTGTTCAGTCTGGAGAGGAAAAGGTGAGATGGAAGGTTTCAGGTTGCAGTCATCCATTGCTTAAATGGGAGAATTACAGAGAAGATGGAAGTTTCTGAGAGTCAACAAGCTCAAGATGCAACAAAGAGCTCCCACTGGACGCAAGGAAAAGCTGCTTCTTTATGACAGTGGAACAGCTCTGGGTTCATGCTCAGACAGGTCAGGAGTTCTCCATCCTCACAAGTTTTCCTAATTCACCTGCACAAGGCACTCAGCAACCTGATGAGTACGTCCTGCTTGGAGCAGGCCATTGGACTAGACACCTCCAGAGGTCCACTTCCAACTAGATTCTCTCTAGAACTCCATGATTAATCTTTACCATTTGTATATTTTCAGAAACAACTAAGTAGAGCGTCTAGTTCAAAAAAAATTCAATTTGAAACATTTGTAATGCTCTACTATTCAAGAAAAAAGATGCCAAGAAACCTGTGAAATTAAATTTCAGGAGTCCTAACTATCACCAGTTTGGCTGGTGATCATTTACCTTACACCAATAGGTTTTACTTGGTTTACTGTGCCCAGCTTGGGGTAGTACTCTCTTTTCTTCTATACGTCAGAGAGTCTTCCAGCCTCTCATGTGGAGGGTCCTAGCTCAAGACAACTCCACCTGCTTTTACAAGTTTTTCAACATTCTGAGGGAGTTGGTCTTCATACAACCAGCAGGTCTTAAGGTCTCATTCAGTCTGCCATGAGAGCACACAGCTAATAGAGGACTCGGTGCTCTATCCTAACTAATGGGTAGGGGGAATGTTCTTAGGAACAACATAGGAAGAAAAGTAGAAAGCCAGAAGCAGGTTTTACAGAGGTGGGGAAGCTAAGAAATGTTATGGTTGAAATCCAGTAAATCTTTTTATTTCAGATGTTCTTAGGAAGCCTTTCTTGTCCTCCTCTCTCTTGCTTCTGGCAAGGAATGCTGCCAAGTATGTGCTCTTGTGAATCACAGGTAACTTACTATTTGAACAGACACATCAGCTCAAGGACATACAACAGCAGCAGTGGTCCCAAACCCCAGCCCCTTCCCTTTGGTTCCAACAAGCCAACAGAAGGAGCTATGTGCTTTAATGGAAATCAAACAGAACCCAAACAATTTTGTCCCAGACAAAGGGCTTTAGGACAACCTTGCTTCATAGAGCTTTCAGATCACTACGCAACAGCCCATGGAGAACACATTAACTCTAGTTTCTGTTGCACCAGCACGTCACCTGACACTGACAGAAGTCAGCAAGCATGCAGGTGCAAGGACAATACAGGCTTCAGGTAGAGGGGAAATAGCTATGGACAGTAGCCCTTCAGTTCTGTCAGAAAGTAAAAGCCTCTGCTGCTCTTATGCCTCTTCAGACTACTTAAAGTCGGTTGTGTGGCTCACAGTGGTCTCTGGCTAAGTGGTGTGGAGAGCCTGAGGATAGTCATGCTTGGGCCTACTATCATCAGTGGATCAGGCTGAATAGCACTTGATCTAGAGACCTTTAGGGTCCCATGGGATAACAGGCAGCCTTGAGGCATTGCTGAGATCATTCTGGCATTTCAATTCACAAGATCAGAGCTCACTCACAGCTTGTCTATATTAAGTCATGCACTGAAGAAGTGGGATTAAATTATGAGATGAAAGCGTAATGGAAATGTCTGAATATATAAGCCTGCTGGGGTAGACTTGGAGGGTAGCCATAGAGCACAAGGAGCTTTACTGACTGTGATAAGTAACTTTTACGCCTTTGGACCTAGCAGCAAGCCAAATAGAGATTCAATGATCCAGTCTGGGAGACAGAGCTATAACTATAGATAGGAAAAAGGTCCCAGTCCTTCCTGCAAAACATACCACAATGGGTCTGGCAATCAGGACACTCCTTAATTTTCAAGGTAAGGAAAATGAACTGACAAGAAGAGAGAATAAATAGTAAGATGTGGAGAGTAACGTTATCCAGCAAGCAGTTTATGCATGAAAGATCAAAATGAAGTTTCTGTAATTTTGCCAGAAGCATGGAAACTCACACAGTTTTTGGGAAACAGAGGCAGTATACATCTAATCAAAAGACCTCTAAGAAACAGATATCACACACTTGGCAGCCACAGAACACATTGACTAGAACAGAATCACAAAATGTGGGGCTTAAGACAATTGCCTATGTTCCCTACAACCTCTTATCATCAGCTTCAATATGGATAGCAATGAATTTGGTGAAATCATGGCAGGAAACACTTAAAACTACAGTCAGCTTGAAAGTCAGTAGTTGCATATTAGCATATACCTGCACTCTCTAACATTAGTGTCACAGAATACTTCCTAAGATGTCATTTTATGGAAACACAGGGCATACAGTGTGTCCTAAGCAGGGACACTATACAAACCATATCAGAGCAGTACATACAAGGACACAGTTCAAGTTTCAGAAGAAGTGAGAAGCATGGTCCAACCAGCATGGACATTCAGGAATTACAGAGAAGACCTGCTAATTTTTTCCACTGTAGTATCTACCAACTCCAGAGCTATGATTCAAGCCATACCCTAATGCAGTTATTATAGATTAATGAAACAGCTGACGAGGTTGCAAGTTCATGATGAAAGTAAATTACACATGGCTGGTCAGACTTAATTTTGTGCTACAGTTTTATTAACAAGTATCCCCTCAAGTGTCTTACAGCATGCTACTAGATGTTCTGCAGCCAGTACTTTTCATTTCACACATCATTCATACATCAGGAAAATAAATCAGAAGTTTAAAGCAGACCCTTAAAGATCTGCTAGCTCTGTTCTGCTCCCTTGTCCCTCAAGGCTGTTTCCCAGAGGGGTCCGATTGTTGAATAAATTGTTAAACAGCTGGAAGTTTGCTTTCCTAAAATTCAGGGTCCTGACTTCACTTTTCACTTGACTCACTCCCCTCAGGACTGTGAACTCCACCAGTACATGATCACTGCAGCCCAGGCTGCCTCCACTCTTGATGTAACTGATGATCTCTCCTGCATTGGTGATCATCAGGTCCAGTATCACATCCCCTCTGGTATGGCTGTCTATTACCTGGCTTAAGAAGTTATCCTCAATGCACTCCATGAGCCTCCTAGATTGCCTACAGCTTGCCATACTACTTTTCCAGAAGATTTGGGGGTGGATGAAGTCCCCACAGCAAGACGAGAGCCTGAGAGCACAGTACCTCCTGCAGCCGAAGTAAGAAGGCTTTTGTCAATAGGGTCCCCTTGATTGGATGGCCTGCAGTGGACACCAACCACAGGGTTCCCTTTGTTGCCTCAGTCTCTAATGCTCATCCATAAGCTTTCAACCTACTTGTAGGTACTCTTCAGAGACAGCTCTTCACACTCTATGCATTTCTTGATGTAGAGGGCAATGCCTCCACCCCGCCTTCCTCAAGGGGCTTCTTTTTCTCCTGCAAGGAAAACCTGGAAAATTTTCCTTTGCTGGAAATGCAAGTGAGCTTATGTCCCTGCTTATAGCAGGAGGATTGGACTAAATGATCTTTGAAGGTCCCTTCCTACCCAAACCATTCTATAATTCTGTTCTATGATACGTTGAAGCTAACATCTGTAACATACCCTGATCAGCTTAAGGTAGGTGAGGAAAGTTCAAAGCAGCACTAAGATTGGAACAATGCTTATTTCCTCATTCTGTAGATATTTCATCCTTGATCCTGGGCATTTTACTTTCAAGAGTTGTGGCAATACTGTACATCTCTACCACAGCAAACCACATGAAGCCTTTTTTCCATGTATGAAGCAAAAGGAACAAAATCTCCAAATGATACAATAGCTTATCAAGCCTGAAACAGAAGTAGTGGGAGCCTTTCAAATCAGGAAAAAAATAACCCAAGTTTATTTAGTTAAATGGTCATCAAATGAAGACTAGAAATCTCTTACCATCCCCAGATTGCAAGGTCCTAATTCAGTGACTGTCACTATATATCATGCAGACTGACAGTCTCAAATTCTCTAGGTGCCCTTCTGAGCTGAACCAGTGCAGCAACAGATTGGATCGTTTTCTCTTCTTGCACTATAGAAGTTATGGCTTATAAATTATGTTTATTATGTTTTCCTGACAAGTACTTACTTCAGTGAAAGAGAATAGTCATTCTTGCTTGTTTGACTATTTCTTACAAGGTAGCTACACTCTTTACATAAACGTAACAGGTTTTCTGCATCTGTTCGACTGATTGCTCCATGATACCATCTAGGAAAAAGCAGAGAGATTAATACACACACATGTTCCATCTCATACTCCTTTCAATACTTTGTTTCCTTAAAGTATCAATAATGGTTAATATCACCTGGATATCTTTAAGATCTAACATCTATGAATAAAAAGCACATTGCTTGCATTATCTGAAGTTAATTTTGCAATTTGGAGGCCTGTAGTTCCTGTTAGCTGAAGGAAAAAAATTAGATCAGGAGAGCATGTGACAGGATTGTTGTACATATTTATGTTAGAAATTCCCACTCAGAGCAACACATTATAATCTCCATCTTGCAAGTAGTAGATCCACATAATACACATTTACTCTATTTCATCCCTGTGATAGATCAGTATTTAAACTGGTATACAAAAGAGCAGAAAGAAAACAAACAAAAGCAAACAAAATAGAAAACCGCATCTGAAGAATAAGAACAGTTAATAGTGGAAAAGTTTTGCTAAAATGAATCTCTGAGAAAGGAGAAAAGTGATAAAGTGTAAGTATCTGTAACAAAGACACTTGTTCTAAACACAGCTGTGACAACTCAGAGTGCTTTAAGTAAATCTCTGTGGGTCTCTGGAGTGGGAGTGATAAATTCAGGGAAGAAAGGAAATGGGGAGATGAGAGGTGGGTCCTTCACTAAACTGACCACTACAACTAAAGAACCTCTTCAGCATGTGCTGCTTTGTATCAGCAATTAAAATCTCACAGTAAATGCTTTGACACTTCCCCCAGGCTTCTCAAGCAACTACAACTCTGAGAAAGATCTCTCCCTTCCTGCAATTGCCAGATGCACTTTGAAGCATGACAGGACACTACCACACCTGCCTAAGCGGTACAGTGCTTCATCAGAAGTGCTCTCTCTCTGTTATTACCAGGAGCTGTCACCAGCCTTGTGCAAATAAGTTTTCTTTCATTTGTTGTGATTTTATTTCTCTGCTGAACTCACTCTAAGGGAGATGTTCCAACCAAAAAGTGAATAAAGACAAGACAGATCCCTTTGACAGAAGTCATGCTCTTAACTAATTTGTGCTAATGTCAGTTTCATTGTCAAATCTGATGAATATGCTAACCAAAATTTGGTGCTCAAATTAAAAATTCATTGTGTGATTGGTTACGACCAAAGTCTGCTTTAGAGAAAGGTAAAAGGAAGGTTATACTACTGTATATTCAAGACAAACTAGAAAGGGAGGCCCTGACAGCTCTGTCACTTCATAAATAAAATTGAGACACAGATGTGAATGTTTTCAGGTAGTGTTCTCCCTATCTCCCATTATTTACTGCTGAAGAATATTTCTCAACAAGCACAAAGACTAGGTTGTAGTCTGAACGTAAGGGAAGAATATTAACACTAAGTGTAAAACAGATAATAGATTTGAGAGAGTCTACAAATTATTCCTATTAGCTATAAATATTTTTTCTTTCTTTTCTCTCAAAAGGACCAAATAAAACCAAATTAAATATGATTTAGCCAAAACTAGGGTCATGCCCTAGATTCTGATATCCAGAGGGAAGTATTTCATATATTCTTCAGATCTGGTGTTCCACGCTTATCAGAGAGATTCATGGAAAAAGAATACAGGGCTGGTTCCAGGAAACAAAACCTGCTTTTTAAACAGTTGGAAAAAAACCCAAAGAATTCTGAAGGCAATTGCTGATGGGAGAACATCTGATTCAGAAGTGATGCCTGGAAGCTGTTTTGGCTGAGAGTAAACAGCAGCATGCAAAAGTGTAATTACTTACGAATCATAAGCCCATGTAAACAGGACACTGAGACTGCTCCTGTTCTAGCTGGCTTGCAAGATAAGCATAGTGCTATAATCAGCTTAAAGTTCCTCACTAATTTCCTGTTTCAACTGCATTGAGTCTTTTTGCATGGGTGTGTCTGTTTTTTAAATATCAACATGTAAGTATTGTGCAGAAAGGTCAAAGATTCAAATGTTAATGATGCAGTCACAAAATAGTGAAACGACAACTTGTGAAAGATACCTATGCAAAAGCATGGGACATAAAAACCTGAAGACATGCATGTCTTCTAAGATATCTTGGAAAACCTAGTCATACAATGCAAACCTGAAAGCCAAATTCAAACATAATCACACATTTGATCTCTACCAGGATCTCATCCCAAGATTTAAAGCATCCTGATTGTCGTTTATAGAATGCCCTTCCTGGTGTTCCTTACTTTCTCAATGCTCAGGTTTCAGCCACTAAGTGGCCATAGCTCCACTGAAGACAGGATAGCTGCATCAATTATACAATAAGTATAACCAGTTATTACAGTTCATATAACGCACAACAGTACTCTGTTTCTGAATTGGTCAGAGCAAAACACGAAGTCACCAGATATTGTGTATAAGGCTGGGAGGGATTAACTTTCAGTAAGACAACAGAAACAACAGAACACACTTTCTTTTTTTCACTGTTATTGAGGAAATGGAACAAATTCATTCAATTCCCATGGGTCCATGCATTACTAAGTTCATAGTTACAGATTTCTTAATCACAAGCAACTAAAAGTATTCTCTTGATATATTATCACACCTTCGTATTTCTGCCTGTTTGGGAAACTTCTTAACTTACCTATCCACTTTTCAACTTGCATGCTTCCCTTCCTCTAGACCTTGTGCTCCTTTCTACAAAAGCAGACTCAATTTTTGTATAGAAAGATGGAATAGTTTGGCATGTGCTGTGGAGAGATCTGCTGCTACTAAATTTGAGCAGTTTGATTTCTTATGAATAATAAGGTAAATAATAATACCTAGTATCCTAAAGTACAATAAACCTAAACTCTTCCATTTTCTGATACATTATTGTAACTGTGCATTCATTTCAAGTTTTGTCCTTGAACCTCATGTCATTAGCAGATGAATAATTAAAGGAAGCAAAACCAGCTCGGCAGTTTTCAGTTATTATCAACCGCAGTTATATATAACTGCAGTTATACTACAAGAGAGAACTACAAAACAATGTATTTATAAGCCAAATGTTAATTGACAGATGCTCAACTTCCTGCAGTATTTTAAATATATTTTTTGGGGGTACAGTGGGCTAGACTACCCAAATCTGAGCACCAAATTTAACAGTCAAATTTATAGCTTTCTAGTGATTTACCTAACAGTATCAGTGAGTAAGCTCACAATAGTGGCTGTTAATTCCTCTGTTGGAGATACATCTACAATCTGTCAATGAGCAGATGGTTCAAAGGCTGAGATTAATTGGATGGAATATGACACCATGCAGTTGATTTTATTCTCTCTTTCAAGTTTAAGTTCCCAAATATTGCATGTAAAAATAAAATGTCAAAGAGAAAGGAATTTCTGGAACTACTTTCTCTCAGATGCAACTGACAGATGGGATTCTCTCCTACTGAGGATCTGAAGTGCAAAATGATTGCTAATCCTCTCAATACCACTGTCATTCAGGAACAAAGCATTCCCACAAAAAGCACACTCACATCCATGCTAAGTTATGCCCTCCCTTACCTGTGAAAATAACTTAGAATGACAGTCTCCGGAGTAGGACTGCCTTCAGGGATTCAAGACATAGCTTACTCACTTTACTGTGTGAATCCATTGGCTTCTCAGTGCTCACAAATACCTGTGCAAATTGCTCCACAAGAAGATTTTTCTTTCTTTGTGTAATAGGGGATTCTGGCCCCTTCTATGAGGCTGCACCTTTGGTATGATACAGGACAGTGGGTCATTCTATCACAAAAGCCAGTCTGTCCAAATGGTTCAAGGAAGAGTAACAATGAGGGAAGACAGAGGCTTCTTCCCCAGAAGTTTGAGCTGGCAAAATAGTTTCTAAACACCACCCTCAAGTTTGACACTATCAGAGTAGTCTGTTTTCTGAAAACTTTGTAGTGGTTTTATCAGTCTCTTCCTGGAGCAGTGTTACATCCAGATGCAAGGCACATTTGAGGTACCAGAAACATTCTATGCAGCTACAAATATATGGACTTTGTGAAGTTTTAAAACAGAATTTGTATATGTGCGATATACACCCTTTTTCCCTAATGCAATATAGCCAATATGGTTGAAAGTGGAATAGCTGCACGTACTTGGCAGATAAAATTCACTGTTCCTGAGTTGAGTTTCCTGCTTAATTCTATTTTGTCCCCCACAAAAGTTACTTACACTTTGGAGAATAAGAATAGGTTTTTGTGAGCCTAACATGGAGGATACTGAGGTGGGGGAGCTGGACAGCAGGATCTGGGACACTTGCTGCTCCTGTAAGTGGGGATGCAAAGAGCTAGAGATCAATTACTGTGCTTACTTACATCTGTTTTTCCAGTTGAATAGTTGGATCTATTCTCTCTCCCAGGATCCCACAAAATTCTGGACTGCCATGTTTGAGGTGTTTAAAGCCTCCTCCTGGTGCTCTTAACTGCCTGCGCTGGTCATTTGAGGGACAAGGAGACGCTTGCCGTTTCTCAGTTCCATTACATTGGGCTGCAAGACACACAATAATTACCTCTCCAGCCAAGGTTAACAGGACTGAAATAGTTGTAGCGCTTCGAGAGGTCTCATGCTTCTCAGGGAGAATAAACATGCACCCAGTAGCATTAAGACATAGTTCTCTATCTACAAAGTTATATGTATCACGTAAAGGTGTTTCTCACTCTGCAAAATACAGTCCTAAAACTCTCTTGCCTTTCCAGTAACAAAACCCACACTCTTCTGAACCTTTTTTACACTAATTAGTGCTTATCTTACCATTTGCTATTTTCTTCCCCAAGATATGATACTGTTAAACATGTAACAGTAACAAAGATAAGCTTTCGCTCACTTGTCATATTTACAATAACAAACCAGTGAGAACATCTAGAATCCAGCTTGCCTCAGTTTATGTGGAGTCATCCTAACAGTGACCTGGGCACAGATACAGACAGCTAACACCTGCCTACCCACATCAGAACTACTGGCAATAAATCAAAACTGTATCCACTTATGCAATGTCGGCACGAAGCTTTTGTCTTGAAACAGTAGGGTACAAAGTGACGAAAATGGAGAATGGGATTTGTTAGTTTGTCTCACAAATTACACTACTCGGAGAAAAGCAATAGGACTTAGTTTGCAAAGCAGTAAGGTCCTAGAGCTCTGCAACATCTGTAGCAAAGCACATACCAATGATGCCAACATCCTCATTCTGCACTTGCTACACTTACACCTGCAGACTCTACATATCTTAATTTCAAAAAATTAAAGGACAGGATACTGACAGAAACAGTGAAAGGAGCTACCCACAGCATCTTCCTGATTCTTACTGCCTTCTATGGTTTGCTTCTTCATCAAAAGCTAACACTACCAGCTGCAGGTGAATTATTCTTTTCAGGTCATCTAGCAGGGAGCAGGCAGAAAAAAACTTCGCTGTAGGAGATGGCAAACAGGGTGCACAAACACAAACAGCGCAATCAGCTCCTCTGTGAGTTTCAACAGCAAGATAAGAGAAAAAGTTGCAAGAACAATTAAAGGAACTCCCTTCAACAGCACGTTGTAGATGTCGTGCATTTAGAACTCAACTTACTGTAACACACAGTCAGTTAGTCATGTAGCTGCTAATACTCCCTGTTTTAAAGCAGCTCTATACAACAGGAAGACAGCTGTAATTTCAAAAAGATAATGCAAATAGAACAGAGATGTGCTGGACATGAGAAACGTTTTGGAGCAATTTTTTTTGGTCATTTTTACATGCCTTCCTTATGGGGCTTAGGACACTTCCGAATTTCCTCTCTACTCAGCAGAGAAAGTAGGCAAAAATCAGGCAAATATGCTCAATAATATTCTGAAGTATGCATGGCAGAAACATGCTGATTATTTCTTAAAATGGAAACTCAGATTTAACCTCATTACTGGATAATGAAAGCTGATTAGCATAACAAGGAGAAACATTTCATGCGCGTACTTGCCAGTGACATAATATATTAACAG
This sequence comes from Limnodromus scolopaceus, assembly GCA_028565335.1. Classification (NCBI taxonomy): domain Eukaryota; kingdom Metazoa; phylum Chordata; class Aves; order Charadriiformes; family Scolopacidae; genus Limnodromus; species Limnodromus scolopaceus. The sequence goes on along the minus strand of JAOXNO010000020.1, from coordinate 51,205,871 downwards.
CATTATTATTTTAGCTGTAAGAAAAACACCTGAACGGAATTTGGGAAGTCTGTGCAAACTGGTGAACTTAATGTCAGCTTCTTACCAAGCAACATCTTCCAGACACCAAAAAAGTCAGTTCACAAAGCAAACATGAAACTCAATTCTGACAGTAAACAACATCTTTACAATATGATGGTTAGAAGCAGGGTCTGTTCTCCAAAAATAGCACAAAGTTGAATTTCAGATGCTTTTGAATGTTTTCTCTGTCTGAAAAGCTCAGATATGTCTCTGGGCTCCAGCCCTATTTCTTTTTTTTTTTGTTGTTGTTGGTTTTTTTTTGTGAATTAAATTGGCAGGAAGCAACAGTCGGAAAGGGGTATCCAGGCAGGTCAAACTGACAAGTGCAATACCCCATCAGGCACTAACCTATGCAATGTTGTTATCGTTGCGTGTGATATATGTGAGTTTTCGCTGCTCTAAGTCCCCTCTACACCGAAGTTGTAGTATACACAGTGAAGGTTCAGAAGCTCAATTCCATGCAGCTGGGAGTGTGAAGTCTTTTATTGCTATGATACTTCTGTTTACATAGCCTTTACAATTATGGAACTGACTGCATACCTGACCCTTCCTCACTCTCCATGTGGCCTCTTACCCTCTGCTCTGTGGCTGGTGCCATACCCCTCTGGTGGAAGCATGCTAGAACTCACTATCCACCAGCTTTCTGTGCAAG
>JAOXNO010000020.1:51174336-51187082 GCA_028565335.1 Limnodromus scolopaceus | reverse complement strand
CCCCGATGTTTACCCTTCCCCTCATGTTTTGCATATTCCAACATTTTACTTTAGTTAAATATTACTGACAGGAAAAAAAAGGCTGACTGCATCTGTTTCTAAAGGTGAGATTTATGTTGTTCAACTGTGTGTTGCTGGATAATATTTTTCCACAAAGCCATGTTGTAGCACCTGTATCTTGTGTTCTTGTGTCAGCTAAGCTAAACAGAAACCTGTTTTCTCAATTAGTTGGATATGTATTTGCTTTTCCTGCATTTCTGTGAACGTTCTGTCTAGCAATGGATGCTCAGAAATGAATTTGGTAATTTGGATTCAGTATATGTAGCGGAGAGAGTGATCATCCCTCTCAGGGCTCCATTAATGTATACACACAGACTAAGACTTACATACTTGTTTTTGCTGGCACCTTAAGTACAAGCTGGGATCTGGGTGTATTAAAAGTATATCTGGAGCTGAGTAGTTCAGCACCTTTTATAAATGAAAAGCAATTTGATGGACAGAATAATGAGGGAAGTAGATGAACATATGAAGAGAGAGGAGAGAAAGAACTTAATCTGCTTGAAATATTTTCTTTTGGCAAGACCAATCGCTGTGAGTTGGAACACTGTGTTAAAACAATGTCTGAAGATCAGAGTGTAGATATTCACACTGGATTGTTTCTTAGTATTTTTCCGCTAAGGAGATGTTATTCTACCTGTAGAGCAAATGAAGCCATTGAGTATCTGCATGATATCTCATGAATCAAAAATGTTGAAAGGTTATGTTGCCATCAGTATCCACTGTAAAAGTATTTCCGGGACTGCCTTGTTTTCTTTTTGGGGAAGATGATGCAAAGTGTAGCAGCCCAAAGCTCAGATTATTAGGAGAAATGCAAGGAACCAGAGTAAATCTTCTTGTACCTTTCTTTTGTGACTAATATACTGTGGTGTTACTATGATGGTGGCCTGCATTGCAGTGGTAGGAATGCTTTGTTTGTCCTGCATTATGTGCACTGATTAGGCTAGCAAGCTCCATCACAGCAAATGACTTGTTGGCAACTCTGTTGATTGATTTGGCAAAAGTTCAGGCTAGCACTGTGCTGAGGGGTGATGCCTGAACTAGAAGAGGCTACACTAAATGTTAAAATGCAGGAGGGTCAATATCCTTTATTCTTAACTTTACGTTCTCTGTGATTGTTCTTCCCCTCACCCCGCCCCTGGCCCCTGTGCAGTACGAGCCATTCCTGTGGAGTACCTAAAAGAACAATACCTAGATCCTAAATCTTGTCTTTGCCAAACTTGGGTGTTTTTCACACAAAGAGGCTGTATTGTAGGAACATTTCATCTGTAAAAATTATGATTGTGACATTAAGTGAGATTAAGATCAACAAAGGCAAAAAACCATCATGTGGAGCAGAATGGAACTGTTATTATGAGATCTATCATTGGCTGATCTACAGGATCAGATCTAGGGCTGCGATCTACAGAAGTTCTTGTCTTTTAAATAAAAATTGGTGATTGAAAATATGCTTTGTCTATAGAGCAACCAAGGGTTGTGGGTTTTATTTCTGTTGTATCTTTTAATCTTATTTTGCTATTTCCTTTTTCTAGTAGCAGCATGTGTATTCTGAAATGCATACACATTCTAATAGCAGTGATGTGGTCAACGACATGTACATTACTGGGCAAAGCAACGCAGAGTACTTAGAAGATCAAAATAGCTGCCTGTACACACAGCTTGTTGATTGGAGCTCCTTCAGGGTTGGCTGTAGAGTGACCCTGCTGGTATTTCTGCAGGCAACTTTCACAACCCCAGTGGGGCATGTTCATCTGCTGTATAGATCAGCCTGGCACTCTGTGCAGTCTGCAGCTATTCCACCTGCTTTTCATGGTGAGAATGAGTGAAAGAGATGACCCCAGGGCACCTTCTAAAAGTGTCTGGTATCTGAACTGCCCCTGCCCCCATGGTGCTGGTGGTAATGAAGCTGATTTGAAAGCTGATATATGGTATCTGGGTAGGGATTTGGAGTAATTTAGATCTTAGTATTTCTTGGGCTACCATGCAGGCGTACTGCCACTTCTTTCTCTATCAAAGTCCTTTGTCTTGTTATGTAATGAGACTGACAAAAATTTAGGGAGATGTATTGTTGCTCTGTTAAGACCATGTAAGATTTACTGTGTTGCAAGTCATAGGCAGTAACTTTTAGACTTTATTGCTTCTGGGAGCTGAAATACCAGTTATGAAGAAGTGAACATGCAATACTTACTTTTTACTTACAAATGCTTTTGTATAGAATTGTCACTAGAGTTGTAAAGTGTGTATTAAGAAACACTAGTAATCCGAAAGGCACATTGGATTGTTTTGTTAGAAACAGTTCAATATGAGAGATTATGATAATTTGAATGTATTGCTTTAAAAAGAAACTGCGCCAAAACTAATGAATAAACAAACAAACAAAAGACCAAATGTCAGGTTTAATGCAGTCTGTCAGACTGTATGCCTGGCAGTCTGTTAGATGTTTTGCAAAATTCTTTAATTTTTTTTTCTCAGAACGATTGATTCTGGCAGACAAATATTTTGTAACTTCAGCTGTGATGAGCCTGGTATTTATCTGTCATGAAACCGATGGACAGATATGCTGTATGAAGAACATAGTCAGGAGTCCTGGATATGGGACTTCAGTAGTTTGAGAAGTTTGAGACAACTTCCTGCTTGTCTCCAAGACTCAGGGCCTTTTCACTAGATCCCTGTGGTTAAACGTCTTCTGTCATTTTAATTGCAAAGCATATCCTTGATCAGATTGGAAACAGGAAACTAGAACTCCATGTTGTAAAATTAAAGTTCAGAGCCCTCTTTCCCATCCTGTGTTTTGTTCAAGCAATGGCTTAAGACTGAACACCGGCTTAATGTTGTTGGAACTTGTAGAAGATTTTCTCTCTCAGTAGCACCCAGAGAGCAAAAGGTCATTTAAAACAACACCCTCCTCTTCCCTTTCCTTCCCTTTTCACTGTAGAAACGTAACTGGTACCAGAATGAAATGTGAAAATATTTGGTGAGATGTGAATGGACACATATGACAAATATGGACACAGGACACAGGACAAAATACCTGTGTCGGATATTAAAATCCAGTCTAAGCTTGTATAAGTTAGCCTTGAATTCTCCAGTTGTCTCCATTGGCCTCCAGAGAAATAGTTACGCAAAAAGTAACTTACATCTTTTGCATGTTGAATAGGTCGAGTGTTCAGTAAATGAACCACACTGGTTTCCCCCTCTGCACACCCCCCTTCAACAGTGCTTTCTTTTTGTTGATGACATTAAAGTAAAGATTTGAAAAGAAGTATCAGTAATAGTCTGGCAATCTACTTATACATTTAATTGGTAAATTTTGAAGTGTAGTTGATCCAGCAAATGTAATGATTTCCTTAAGAGTCAGGAAAAGACTTTCAGAAAACCTTCTAAAGAAAATCTTTTAGAAGCACCCAAGACCAATAAACAGTGATTTACACGAAATTACACTCTTAGCTCCTGTTTCTTACGGCAGTAAGAAAGATAAGAGGGAGTCTTAAAATACATAATCCTGTCTCATTTTAATTTCCATGATGCAGCCCAGTTGGCAGAATTTTACTCCAGTGCATGTGCAGAAGCTTGCTATTGGAATATTTGATCTCACATTCATTAAAAAAAATGCACAAACTAGCAGCAGAAGTAGACCTTCCAGTACAGACTGAAGGAGAGGAAGTAGCATAGAAAGTGACCTTATATGGCTTGAAACTTATGTTCCCTTGCTTATTTTGGATTGGAAAGCAGCATTTGCCCTCCTTTGCAATATAAGAAAAGCATTTTCAAGTTACGATGGTACAAAAATTGTGAAAAAAAGGATTTTTTTTCTGAATGAGCATCTGCTTTGTGCACTTTTCATCTGTCTGCTGTGACTTAATTGTGGAAGCCATGATATATGCTTAACTAGACAGATTCTTATAAACCTCTACCAGTTAGATTACACTTAGCCTTATAACCTTAATTGTATCCTGAAATTAAACCCTTGCAAAGTGGCATTTGTCACTAGGATGGACTTGAAATCATGGACAGACTTCATGTAGTGCCTGCCTTTTCATAGGAGTTTCCAGTAAAATGATATAGAGTCATCATATTTGTTTGCATGTAAGTAATGACGGTGCTAAAAGCAAAAGAGCCTGTCATGGTTTTTATTACCACACCAAATGGAGGTGCTGTTATCTGTATCAGTGAAGAACAATGATGTCTTAGCAAAACCAGAAAAACTCCTCCTTTAGTTCAGTGAGGTTGTAGGTTTATCTAAGACTTTTGAGATTGGTTTGCTCTAAGTCAATGTGTGCTGTTCTCTCTTATTTTGTGCTTAAGTAACATTAAGAGGACTAGAAAATGCTGGTTTAGGCTCTTTATTAACAGGAAGCACAACTGCTTGTAATGTTTCTGTTTCTTTTTTAAATGATTACATTCAGCATGTAAAAGTATATACGCGTATGTCTGTGGTTTTGATCTATTAAAAATGTGCATATGTAATCTTGCAGCCTCATGGGAATTAAGAACATGCTGTTTGCCTACCTATTGTTCTGTTCTGTCTCTAAAAGTCAGGCAGGGCATATAGGTGATACACAGATTTTCATAGCAATACTTCGTATTTCCTAATATTTCTTGACCGTGCTTTTTTCTATTTAGTTATTCCCTTCTGTCTTCTGAATTCAGTAATGTAAAAGTGGTGACATCTGTTTTGTAGCAGCCTAACTTGGTTTTTTTCAGAAATGTTTTTCTCATGTAAAGGTTCTAAAAATAAGACTTAACACATTTTAAGCAACTGCAATCTATTTCTAAATTCAAAGATCTGTGGTTTCCTATAAGTGGCTATGTATTGCTCCTACGCACTGGCTATACCAGTAAATAAAAATTCTGCTTAAACTTTCTTGTTGTGGGTTAACTCCATTAGGCAGCTAAGCCCCATGCAGCCGCTTGCTCACTCCCACCCAGTGGCATGGGCAAGAGAATTGGAAGGGTAAAGGTGAGAAAACTAGTGGGTTGAGATAAAGGTAGTTTAGTAGGTAATGCAAAAGCTGCACAAGCAAAGCAAAGTAAGAAATTCATTCACTGCTTCCCATCTGCAGACAGGTGTTCAGCCATCACAGGCATGCAGCAGGTCTCCAGCATGCGACATGATTACTTGTGAAAGCAAATGCCATAACTCTGAACATTCCCCGTTCCTTCTTCTCCTTCCAGATTTTATTGCTGAGCATGACGTCATATGGTATGGACATCCCTTTGGTCAGTTGGATTCAGCTGACCAAGTTGTACCCCCTCCTGACCTCTTGTGCACCTGCAGCCTGCTCACTGGCAGGACAGGGTGAGAAGCACAGAAGTCCATGACGCTGTGTAAGCACTATTCAGTAATAGCAAAAAATTGGTGTGTTGTCAACACTGTTTTGTTTGCAAATCCAAAACATAACACTATAGGAGCTACTATGAAGAAAATTATCTATCCGAGCCAAAACCAGTACACTGCTGAAGGGCAAAACTTAATTCAAACCAGAGCAATATGAAAAAGTGGACTCCAAAAAGAGAGTAACAATTTTGCAGAGAACACCAATTGCCTTTTTGATGTGAACAAGGACTATTATTGTGTAGAGATGTGTACACTTTATAGACCTTAGCAGTGATCAATGTACTCCTCACTGAAACGGGTTTCTGAATTAATGAACTCTGTGTACGGGCATGCTAACATAAGCAAAATCTTCTTCAGTGGCTAAAAACTCCAGGGCCAAAGTCTTCTCAGGGGTGCCCAGCGAAAGGACAAGGGGCAAAAGGCACAATCTGGAACACAGGAAATTCCATCACAACATGAGAAAAAGCTTCTTTACTGTGAGGGTGACAGAGCACTGGAACAGGCTGCCCAGAGAGTTTTTGGGGTCTTCTTTGGAGATACTCAGAACCTGCCTGAATGTATTCCTGCCTGGCCTTCTCTAGGTGAACCTGCTTTGGCAGAGGGATTGGACTACATGATCTCCAGAGGTCCCTTCCAACCCCTACCACTCTGTGATTCTGTGAAAATATGTTCTGGTTGTTGATTAAATCCTCCATCTATGGACAGAGACTCAGATTTGATCTGATTCGAATAGTAAAGTTAAGTCTACCTGTTGGTATTCCCTCTTTTTTTTTTTTTTTTTTTTTTTTTTTAAGAATTAAGATATTTCTGTTGTTTATATGATGCACAGAGTTAATGCTGAAGTGCTTTATATGTATATTGCTGCTGTTTATGCTTCCATTGTACCTTCACTTGTGCATGGCCTTGTACGGTACCGTACATGGCTTTGTCATAACCATTGCATTATGATGAAAAACCAGTTACAAGCATACATAAAAAATGTAGCACTAGCTTTCTGTAACAGCTGTCTTGCTTAGTTTGGTTTAATGCAATTGAAATGATGTCCTTAGGACTGCGCTAGCCTACCCTTCTGCAAAATTCTTAAAATGACAGAGGGAGCTTATGGTCATAATGAGGGAGAGATTTGCATTAAGTCTGAAGCTATGTAATGCCAGCAAGGAGGTGCAGGGGGAGGCAGGAAGCATGTGCTTCTCAGCTTTCTCATTTCTCCTGGTTACTTCCTTGCAGGATGGGTTTTTTTTTAATTATTATTATTATTATTATCTTTTTGCTATTCCCAAATTCTAGCTATAGCATTCATGACTTTATCATTGTTTTCTTTTGCACTAAAAGGATTATGAAGCACATCTAAGTTTCCTACATACTGTTGCAATAGTGTTGCTGTTAGGCCACTAGGAAACATAGTGACGAATATATTTAATCCTCAGGCAGGTGGGAATTTAGCTGCATAGCTCTCCTAGGTCATCAGGAAAAGTGAACCAAAATTAGTCACTGCTTTGGCAAGGTCTAGAACTGTGCAATTCTTTCCTTTTAAATTAAAGCACTTCAAATCCAAAATGGTAAAAGTGGAAAAACATCAGTTCCAATTTTGGAAGACAGAAACTGAAGTTATTTTATTTTATTCATTTTATTTAAATTTTATATTTGATTTTATCTTTCAGGACACTCTTATCAAATGTCTTGGCATAACTACTGGATACTCATAGTCATTTTTCCCAACACAAGAGACACTCATTCAAAATTGGCTTTCAGGGGACTTTGTTTGATATTCACAAACCAAAAGGGACATCTGCAAACTAATGCTGCTCTTCTGATACTGGAATCCTGTGGGTCTGTCTTGTATTATTGTTTTCAGGAGGTACTTGTGTATCTCCTTTATTATCTGAATGTTAACTTTGCACCGTAACTGAACTAGTAATTTTTTGTTGTTTTATGAACTGCTGTATCAACAGCCCTTGATTGTAGGTATTAATTTCTTTGACTAGATGATCTTAAAGGTCCCTTCCAACCTAGACAATTCTATAATTCTATGATTCCAAAGTTTTTCTCAGGTGTTCTGTGCTTCACTTGATTTTTATTATGGAGACTTTAATTCCCTCTGCCATCCCTGTGCTTCAGCTTCAAGGTGATAGGTGAGATCACGGTGAAATGAAGGAAAAATTCTTTCAAGTAGGACTTCTGTTTTCCTTGAAATTCCACTGGCTAGATGTCTCCTTGTTTCTAAGATGAGTGAAGGTTATAAATGTATGTTTTCTTACTGTGGATAGATGCTGATTTTAAATTACATGAATGGCATTGTGTACTCTTCTTTAGTAACAGTAAATACTTTCTCTGTATAGAATTGACTTATTTTATTGCTCAGAGGGAATTTGAAATGCATGGAACAATTAGGGATACATAGTAGAGAAGAAGGAAAACTAGTCAGAATCTTAGAATAACTAACATGTTTGCTGATACAGGCTTTGCTCAACAAGGTTGCTAGAAAAGATAAGTTGAGCTTCCTAGGCACCTCCCTCCCCCTCTCCCCAACCAAGTAATACAAGGTTTTATGAACAAGTTGGAGATAACCAAAAACATGACACTGCAGGAAGTATTTTGCATTATAGAAAGAAGAACTAAATTGATATGACAAGAAATAATCATCATAAATCAAGAAATACATGGTTTAGAGCAAGCTGAAAAGATTTTAAGATGAAAAGCCTGCCTTTTGGAAAAACCTCTGCTTTGTTGAATTCTATAATTTTTTAGTATGTGATGTACCTGTTGATAATTATCCACAAGAAGAAATAGTGTAATGCAATATTGAAGTGGCGGTAGAGTGACCTTAATTACTGCTCCTTGTAAATAGCAACTTGCTATTTTGTTTGTGGCAAGAGTTTTGAAAATATGGATAGTTAGTTTTACTTACTCAATTTTCTACTAATGAAGTGTAGTATCTTTAAAAAACAATACTTTGTAAGTAAGTTTTCAGTTTCTTTCTTTTCCTATAAATGTGGGCACTAAGGGATTTGAGCATGTCTTGAATTCAAGAAGTTGTACTTGTCTTCTATAAGATTCATGCATTGTATCACTGCATGGAATTTTTCTGTAAGCTTCAGGGCCAGAAATTCCTTAAGATGAGTAGTTTGCTTTCATGCAGACTCTGAATAAATATAGCTTCTTTTTTTTTTTCTTTGAGGTTCCTCCTCCCATTCCCTTCCCTCTATCAGGGAGCAAAATAGAAACATTACAGCTTGTCTGACTCACTGAAGCATGAGATTTTGCATAGATTTCCCAATATATTGAGGGGTTTTGCTTGGGATCATCAAGAGTCTGTCCCAATACCCTTCTCCTCTTTCTGAAAGGGACTTTTCTGTGTTCAAGAGAGCTGTGTCTATGAAAATAGCAACAGGAATTATTTACTGACTATGCTTTAAATCAATTGTTCGTGGGCAAAATTTAAGAAATCCTATGTAACTTCTGTTGGGAGGTATTTTAGAAGAAGAATAAGGCGAATTTAAAAATAAGTATTTGTTATTAAAGTACTTTTTTCCCACTTTAAAAATTTTTATTGCTTCCTCCAAAGTTTTGAGGCATTTATTTCCAAGCTATGACAAGACAAGACATACTGTGACAAAGAGGGAGAGCTGATAGGTAGAGAAGGAATTATAAGTTAAGTGAATCCTATGACTTTGCTTGGAAACTAAAGTAAAGCAAGAGCTAGTTAAGAGTTTGTGATCATCACAGGCTCCATAGTTAAGGAATTGCAAGTTAATTCCTCTGTTAACTGCTCCTGGTACACAGTCCTCCTAGTAGTGCTTAGAGGAGAAGTAGGAAGAACCTGCTCACATTTTTAATAATTTCATGATCTGCTGGGTAGCAGAAATAGGAAGCCCAAGAGCCGCTACTCTGAAAGGAGCAGAGGAATAGAGAGGAGGATGGAAAACAGAGCTGTTTCTGCATTATCTTGGACATAGGTATCCAGGAAAAGATGGTGGGATGTGAGAGGAGTATGTATCTTTCTGTTAGAGATTAAGATGGTGAATTAGGACAGGGAATAGGCACAATGACGTTCACTATGTGCCATTCTGCAAGTTTTAATAGCTGTGAATAAAGTATGTCATCAGCAAATAAATTAAGAAATTCTGTGTAAATTAAGCAATTTACTTGATTAGGTCAGATTTATAAGACTTATACCTAATGTTAAAAATACCCGTGGTAAGCAATTAATTCATAGAATCAAAGATGGAAAAAACACTTAAAATCATTGAGTCCAGCATTAATCTAACATTACCAAGTCCACCACTAAACCACATTGCTAAGTACTTTGTCTACATGTTGTCTAAATACCTCCAGGGATGTTGACTCAACCACTTCCCTGGGTAGCCTGTTCCAATATTTTACAACCCTTTCAGTGAAGAAAATTTTTCTGGTGTAACTTGAGACTATTTCCTCTCATCCTCTCACTTGTTACTTGGGAGAAGAGCCCGACCCCCACCTCATTACAACTTCCTTTTAGGTAGTTGTAGAGAGCAATAAAGTCTTCCCTCAGCCTCCTTTTCTCCAGACTAAACAACCTCAGCTCTCTCAGCTGCTCCTCATAAGACTTGTGCTCTAGACCCTCACCAGCTTTGTTGCTCTTCTGCGGACACACTCCAACATCTTAGTATCTTTCTTGTAGTGATGGGTACAAAACTGAACACAGTATTTGAGGTACAGTCTCACCAATGCTGAATATAAAGGGACAATGACATTCCTGGTCCTGCTGGACACACTATTTCTGATACAAGCCAGGAGGCTAATGGCCTCCTTGGCCACCTGGACACACTGCTGGCTCGTATTCAGCCAGCTATCGACCAAAACCTTTGTAATGGCACTCAGGATGGTCTTCTCCATAACCTTCCCCAACACCACAGTCAGCCTGACAGGCCTCTAGTTCACATGTTCTCCTTCTGGCCCTTCTTGTAGATGGCTGTCACATTTGCTAACTTCCAGTCCACTGGGACCTCCCTGGCATCGTGGATGAAATATTTGACATGGTTATGATTTAACAGCAATTCAAGACTTATTAACGATTAATTGAGATGGATCAAAAGCTGAATGTTGTCAGCACTTAATCATTAACTAATTTAAGGATTAACAAGGTGATTCAGACAAATATGTTATAATTAAAACAGCGACTTAACTACAGATTGAAGAATGACAAGATTCACACTAACTTATTACAAGGTATCCCGAATCAATGTAGATACATATATATACGCATGTATAAACTTAAAACATGCAAACACACACCATTCTAGGAGTTGCACGCACACCACCTGAGTCTTTAACTGTTAGAACTAGAGTCCCTTCACAGCAGGCAACTCGTGAGCCAATGCGTGCCTCTTTCGATTCCATACACATAGACAGACAGAAATCATAGATTCGTAGAACGGTTAGGGTTGGAAGGGACCTTAAAGATCATCAAGTTCCAACCCCCCTGCCATGGACAGGGACACCTCTCTCTAGAAATATTTGGATCCAGAGAAATGCATAGACACCCACACTCATGAGGGCAAATATGTATATTCAAACACATAGATCGGTAGAGAGATACATGGAAGAGGCTAGCCTATAGTTAAAATTTCCCTCTTCTCGAGTTTAGTGTAAATACTCCCAGTACATCAACATTCCTCAATGGGCAATAATTGAGTGTTGAGAAGTTTGACTTCACCCTGGTGCTTCATCAGCGTTGTCAGCAGACAGTCTTTAAACCTCGGGAGGTTTATGCTTGAGAGGTGTCCCAAATCAGCGGAGATGCTGGTCATGACCCACTGTATGAGAGCGCAAAGGTCTTGCTTAGAAGCACTATTTATAGGGTCTGAGATAACTGACTTTCATCAGCTACTTTTCCATTTTGGCCCCAGTTAGACAATGAAATATTCTGGTACTTTCCACCAGTTGCATAGGCCCAGAACCTGCTAGATCTTGAAGTTCTGGTATCACCCCCTTTGGGCCACGATCCAGATAATAGGTATACCTAGGCTGTCAGAGGGTGATTGATTCTCATTACAGGTCCCAAGCGATAGGAGAAGCATGATCCAGGTGTGTTGAGAGGGTGTCTTTATGTTCTGGTCCATTGCCTTTTGCAATTTATGCCTGACTTAGGTTGGTATGTGGCCCAGGTGGGGGAAAATTGTGCCAAGCACTGGGTGGCCTGGGGGCGGAGGGAAGTTGCACCACCACACCTGATTAGTCAGGACTGCTGATAAACGATGGAGAGTAGCTTGGTGAGCACTTCTGCCAGGTCCCTCAGTACCCTTGGGTGGATCCCATCTGGTCTCATAGACTTGTGTGTGTCTAGGTGGTGTATGAGGTTTCTAACCATTTCCCCTTGGATTATGAAGGCAGCAGGAATTATGAATTTTTTTTTGTCTTATTTCATTTGCTGAAGTGGTTAGGTGGGGTGGAGTGTAACGGTATTTGAGTCATTTCCTTCTCTGCTGAAGTTTCAAAACCTCTTTCTGATTTGTTAGACTGTGTCGTTCATAAATAGCATGAACTAAGGTTTCTAGCCTTATTTTATCTTTAAATTTAGAAAAATACCAAGTTTTTTTCTAAGAAAATATTAACAATGAATGTTTTAAGTGTGCATTTTGGATAATAAGTCGTACTTATCTATACCGATTATTATTCTCATTTCTGTTGACTTAAACTCTAATGTTTATTTGCATTAATAAAAAGTCTAACCATTGGTGTTTGGAACTAGTGATTTTTAATTGGCAGTCACTACCAAAGAGATTGTACTTTCTGAAATATTTCTCACCTTTTGGATTTCCAGTGTAGTATTTAGAATTTCAGTTTTCTTCAAAATACCTCTGTGTACTAGTTTCACTACCTGTGAAAATGAATCTGTGTTTTGGAACTCCCTTTTGGGGTCACCATCTACTTTCCCCTCAGCCAAGGCAGAAATAATAACTGCAACAGTAGTTTTGGCTGAGAATAAGATAAAGATTTGGAGCAAGACTCAAGCAATAAGTCCAACATGGAGTCCACAAATGAGAGTGAATATTCCTCTCTTTCTTCTATGAAAACTGTAATGTTTTGCAGTTTGCAGTTGTGGAAATAGATTCGTTCCCTGTTAAGCAGAATTGCTAAACAACGAGTAGGCGCAGAGCCTCAGCATGTAGTTTTAATTTTTACAGTTCTGTTAAAATGACTTTTTTACTAAATAACTTAGCATAAGCTAATAGATTTATGGCTTTGATTATGTAAATGTGAAAGATAGGTCTATGCCAAATTGGATTAACAAAAAGCACAAATCTTCATTTTCAATGACTGCATTCTCACAAATATATCCTAGTTGTTCCTTTTGAATGCAAGCTTCAGT
>JAOXNO010000020.1:51143050-51158151 GCA_028565335.1 Limnodromus scolopaceus | reverse complement strand
CTGTCCTTCCTGAACTGGGGAGCCCAGAACTGGACACAGTACTCCAGATGGGGCCTCTCCAGGGCAGAGTAGAGGGGAGGATAACCTCCCTCAGCCTGTTTGCCACACTCTACTTGATGCACCCCAGGATGCCATTGGCCTTCTTGGCCACAAGGGCACATTGCTGGCTCATGATCATCCTGTTGTCCACTTGTCACTTAATGACTCATCAGGGAGTGTAAAAGGAAATGGATATATTTCTGTTCATACAGACCATTTTTGAAAACCTTCCTTAAAGGCCTAAGCCTTAAATTGTTCTTGTATACACATTGGTCAATTGGTCTGTCTGTATTTTGACTAGTGAATGTCTAGCAAAAAAATTAGCTCTTTATTGACAGCTAAATAACTACTATTTGCAGTTTACATGTGAACTCCCAAAACAGTGTCCTATCTGTTTCAGGAACTTCTGCCAGCTCCTCTTTTACTTCTAAAGCCTTTGTAGCTGTACATTTCAAAAAAATTTCTCTTCTCTGTTTGGACTAGGTATCTGTTTATGCCATACCACAGCACCTAAACCAAGTTGGGTATGCCCTAAACACAGCAGTGAAACTTCTGGAATTTTATCAAAAATACTTCTTAATAAAGTACCCTCTTGAAAAATTAGGTAAGTTTTTTTTTTAAACTTTTTAAAAACTGAAAAAGAAGCCATAATCAGGGTTCAGAAACCTGTTCTGAGAAATGCAGGGGAATTTTCATTCTGAAAAGGCATGCTTAAAAAGAAAAGATAGTGTAAAATATCTGTGAAATAATGTTCTCCAAAAATTATTTAAAATAAATCATTAAATGTTTGACTGAGTATGAGTATTAAGTTATTCCCAAGTTGGAAAATTGTTGTGATTTTTTGACACAGGATTGCTTAGACTTGTACATAACATCAAATAAATAGTTTGCCCTAAGTTTAATGTGATGTGCTTTGGTAGGGAGATACAGAATTCTCAGTGTGTGAACCATATTCACCAGTCTAAAATCTGCAGCCTGACTTCTCTGCATGTATTAGTTTGACTGGAAAGATAATGAGATGCATTCTTCTAAGACAGTACTTTCTGTAGGGGCAGCCCCATTTCCTCCTTACTTCTGTGCATGCAAGATCAACAGGCAGTGTCTGTGTAGGGCTTTAAGTTGTTTGTGTAAGAGTACTGCTAGAGAAGCATGGTTATAAATCTGTGGGGCTTCTATGCTTTAGATGTAAGCACTTGCCCACACTACAGGATTTAAATAATGAGGGTTTTAGGGATTATGTAATAGAATAGGTAGACTTGAAATACAGAATTGCTTTAACTAGCAGTTTTTAAAAGCTTTTTTCAAATCTTTTCCAGATCTGGTAGCAATTCCTGATTTTCAGTCTGGTGCAATGGAAAACTGGGGCTTGATCACCTTCCGAGAAACAACACTCCTATTTGACAATAATACTTCTTCAGCAAGGGATAAAAAGTTAATAACTGCAGTTATAGCACATGAGCTTGCCCATCAGGTAAGGGGAGGTCATTGTTTAAATGTGGTGGGTTCTTTTTTTTTTTTAAAATGGAATTCTGTCCTTAAATTCACCCCTGCCCTCACTGTGCCTTGCATCTGTTCAGAACACCTGCAGATGTATTTTCTCCAGTACAAATACATGTGCAACTCCATCACGACACATTTAGTTCTTGCAAAAGCATTATTGTCATTTTGACTGAACTTGATTTTGCCACAAGATAAAGCTGAGGATGCATGGAGTGTTACTGTACTCATTTGATTTTATTTCTGAAAAAGAATGACATTTTTGTTTTTTCATAGTGGTTTGGAAATCTAGTAACTATGAAATGGTGGAACGATCTCTGGCTGAATGAGGGATTTGCCACGTTCATGGAGTACTTTGCCATGGAGGAGGTTTTTCCAGAATTACATTCAGTAAGTACTTTCTGTGACTTACAAGATTTATTTTGTAATGTTTACCATAAAGGACTTATAAACGTCTATTGAAATCCACTTTGGACACCATTGAGATCTCCTTTACTTTGGCACTTTCATTATATTGCAAGTTGTTTTGACTGGGCTTTGGGGAGAGTACTTTAATTTTGTGTTGGTTCTTTTTTTATTCTTTTTTATTTTGGCAGTAGTCTACATGCAGTCTCTGTGCTTTGTGTAGGTTAGAGGATTCTGCATAAAATACCTTGTGTTAAATGCTGTAGGTGTCTATATATCAAATTATAACTTAAAAGCTTTATACAGGAAGTCTAGGCATGGACTTGTTGACCAAGTTTGTCTGCCTCTACTTTTTCTAGTAGACTTCGGAAGCACCAAAGCTTTAGGTTACTAAATATGCCTAGACTAACTCCTGTTTTCCGTCGTTGTGGTACTTGCTTGTGTCTGAATTATTTTGGGATTCACAAAGCATGGGACCTGGTATAAAAGTGTTATATGGTCCCATCCCATGAATTCTGATAGCACTTAAAAAGTGCTGCTCCCACAGGCACTTCTATTTATACATATGGCTGAAGGGTAGAATCTTTTTGATATAATAACCTAGCGCTCATTTAAAAACTCACTCAGGTACTAAATGACCTAGCTTTCCAGACTCTGAAAAACTTGAAGGATCCAAACCTGATCTTTCCTTTCCAAGGAAGGGATACCAGCTACTGCTATAAAGCATCCCTGTCAGTGAATGCAGACAGAGTAACAAAGATTGGTGGAACTAAATGGAGGGGGCAGTGGAGAGGCTAATTTTGCATCCTGGGTAAAGGTATCTCCTGGGAGAGGAGATACCTCGGCTCTGGAACCAGCTTCCAGGAGTGTTTGTGATTGACATTAGTCATGGGATTAAAAACCTGTTACATACTGTTTGCTACTTGCTGGATTGTGTTCTTCTCATCATTCTGACTGAGTGTGAGTTTTGAGTTCTTCATTCACCCTTGTTACTGCATTAAGAAACAGGTTGCTGACTTGGTTCAGTAGAATTCTTTCTTGGAGCTGGATGTTTAAAAAGTTTTTCATTTGGCCCAGCATGATTGTTGAGTTTGATGGCCACTGAAAGCATGTTTGTATAGCCATTCTCTTGTTGGGGTGCATATGTGGTGAGGGAGGACACAAATGTCTAATGTTTTAACAAGGACACATGTAGCACTTGTATACTTAATTCTGAGATGTGCCTGACAAGGTGCCTTCATCAACATCTCATTTCACCACTTGGTGGTGCCAAAATGTGTTTTGATAAAAGGAAAAAAAAAATTCACTCAGAACTTTTACATTAAAAATTTAAAAGTTATCTTTACTGTGTTGTACACAGGTATTACCTTTTTTTTTCTTTTTTAACTGTATATTGTGTAGAGCAAACTTTGTGTATAGAAAATTGCTCAAGTCTCAACGAAATGAAATGGGCAAATACCAGTACAATCAGCTTAGTGATTGGAGTTGTCTTGTTCTGGTCACAGCTTATTAAATTCAAATATCTTAATTCTAGAAGAAAAGAAGGAAGAGTCTTTGGTATTAGCATCACTAGATAAAGTTTACATTCACACAAACAACACTGTAGTGAGTTATTTTCCTAGACTTCATGCTTTAATATTTAAAGTATACTAAAGAAGTCATGCTTTTGTGTTCCCTGCTTGCTGTAAACAGATCATTGGTAAGCCAAATCTGAAATTCACCACACAGTTACTTAGTAGGTACATTTGTTTTCTCTGGTGCTAATGATGCATTTACCTGAGACAGGAGCTTAAGGGTCTGCATAATGATGCAAACTCAAGAGTGAGATTCCACTGCTAAAACGCGGCAGGGAAAGAGCAGATTTTACAAATGCTACCCTGATAATTCTTTTGCTGCCTTCATTGGCAGGAAGGCGAGCATCGGCATGTTAGACCAATGGAAGAGCAAAGCAGACACAACTTTTACTGTTCTGCTTACCATGTATGTTCTAGCTTCTCAAGCACTTATAAATGTTTTTCTTCTAGGATGAAGATTTTCTTAACTTAATTTTCAAGGCTATGATGAAGGATTCTTTGAATTCTTCACATCCAGTTTCTTCTGCTGTTCAGTCTTCAGAGCAAATTGAAGAAATGTTTGATGCACTTTCTTATATCAAGGTAAGTTAGAAATATTTGGAGAGTGATATATTAGCTATGCTTCAGCACAAGGAATGCTCATGAAGATGTTAAGAGAGGGGAACCAGCAGGTAAAACAAGATATCCAGTTAAACATATATTCTTCTTCTAATAGCAGACTGTAACAAGTGCTTAACAAAGGAGTAACAAGGAACTTATTGAAGCAATCCCTCTTTATTATACTCTCTCTGCTTTTGAGAAATAGTATTTTAGAGACTTCCTGAGCTGGAGGGTTGCATATGGAACATAAGATTATTTCACTGCATTATCCTGGTTGTCTGTAACTTAATTATTTCTAATGTCTAATGAGGACTGTGTGTGAGGTTTGTTTTTTTAAAGCATCACAGTTCCTCACTTGAAAATGCATGAGAGAGAAATATATCTATATTTGCCAAATTAGCTCAGGCGTTAGATACTGTGTGCCATGATTTTGGTAGTATTGGAGGAAAACCTGTAATTTTCTTCCACCACTATCTTGTATACTTGTACTTTCATCTAATAAGAAACCATGGAGACTGCTAGTGCTTACTAGAAAACAGTCAAATACTACATCTTCCTAAGCTCAGTGGAACGCAGTTCCTACAGCTCTCTTGGTTTGTCTCCTATGATTTCTTTTTGCAAGTCTCAACTGGTCAACAAGTCTTATCTGGCACTCTTGAGTAGTCTTGAGATGCCAAATGGGCCTGCAATAGCAATATGATTTTGTTTATTTTGGTCTCTGTTTTCTCAACTACAAGAATAGAGATGTGTGATTTTTAGCTTCTCTTGGTTTTGAAATGGATTTCGTTTCTGTCTCTAAGCTGTATATCAAAAGGCATGGCTAGCTCATGCTTCAGAGTTGCTATCCAAAGTAATTATCTTTTTGGTAAGCTGGAAGCTATGCATCATGCGTGATTGTGTCTATAGCCAACTAACTTCAGAGATAGCAATTCTGTCACTCTTTGCCTGATCAAAACTTTATATAATTTTAATAGAATTATTCGTGAATTTCAGTCAATTGGTAAAGCATCATATTTGGACAACTACTTTATTGCTAGTAATAACTATGTGCATCTTCTGAATGGAAATATAGCAATCTACACCTTTGAGTTTAGGAGCTAATCAAAAGAAGTTTTGCCCTTGCACTGTCAGAAACAGAGTTTTCATGGCTGCTTTCTGTGTTTCAGAGGCTTTCATTGCCTAGCTCTTTATTCATGCATGCAGTCTTTGTATTCCACTACTCTTGGCCCTGTATCTTAGCTAACACTCTTGGCAATTTGAGTGGGAAGGCACTTGCAACATGGTCCCTAATCAGCTAAGAGTGGTCTGTTATTGAATTGTACAACTTTCTTTGTTTTACTGTGCTACCAGCTGACACAGATTAGTAAGTGGCCTCTACATTTTACTGTCTGGAATAGGGATTATTGTACATATTTATTTTTAGCCTGTTTTTTTGCAGACTATCAGTAAAACTAACACTCCATGGTGGGAAAACAATTTACCTGCAACAACAAGGTGTTTGGGAGAGTATAACAGTAAGAAAAACAAAGTAGTAGAGATACAGCTTAAGTATGAATGTACGCAAGAGAAGAAATTATGGCCATATTATTAACAATATAGCAAGGGGTATTCCTGCTGTTTTATGAATAATTAGATTATCCAGGTAGCCTGACGCTTCAGACAGGATTCCAAATTAAATGCCAAAACTTGAATTTGTAATGTGTAAGAAATCGTACATGCTCTCATTTAAATCTTCCTTTTAGCTTTTTCTTGATCCTTTCTCAAAAATAGAACCAAAAATATAAAGTACATGTTTAAACTTTTCATAATCTATGGCTGCTCATCTGGGTTCAACTGTACAGTATACAAGTCCTCAGGCAATTTGTTTACTAATGACTGTCACATACGAGCATTTCTATAGACAGAAAATGGCTTTCAGCTTTGTTTTAAAAAGGCAAAAACCACCACATTTCTGTCTACACATTCTTGGCCACTTTGATACCAGAACTACTCAGTTACTCTTTTTTTTTTTTTTTAACAAGGC
Organism: Limnodromus scolopaceus; assembly: GCA_028565335.1. Lineage (NCBI taxonomy): Eukaryota > Metazoa > Chordata > Aves > Charadriiformes > Scolopacidae > Limnodromus > Limnodromus scolopaceus. The sequence goes on along the minus strand of JAOXNO010000020.1, from coordinate 51,152,013 downwards.
ACGGTTGTTTCTAACACTGTCAAAATGCACTGTCAATTCCAGCCTACTAAGTGCATCTCATCTTTTTCCTGTATTTTTAGTTTTTTGGTAGAACTACAAATGATTTGACTGTTAACCATTGTCTTACAAGTGCAGTTCTGTATCATACAGAATGAAGTATGGCATCCAGGAGAGAATTATCAGTAAGAAGGCAATATTTTTGAGATTATGTTAACTGGAAAAAGTTTGAAGCTCTATTAGCCTGTTTTGTAACTGTATTTTGAACCTTTGAAATATTAAATATATTTTTTTCCATAGCAGCTCGGAAAAAATTTGAAGGTGTATTGGCCTTTTTTGTAACTGTATTTGGAGTTTATGAAATATTAAAAATATATTTTTTGAAGGCAACTGAGTGTTAAGGTAATTAAGACATAGTTTGAGATAAAATCTGACAGCTTCAGTATTATTCCTGTTCTGATGCATATGCTTTAACAATTTCTGTAACTTTAATTCACCAATTCTTTTTCTTTTTTTTCTTCCTAAAGGGTGCTTCACTTCTTTTGATGCTGAAGCACTATCTAACTAAGGATGTGTTCCAAGCTGGCATTGAGGTATACTTGCATAATCACAACTATGAATCTGCCCAGAGTGATGACTTATGGGACAGCATGAATGAGGTATCCATCTTTGCTGTTCTTGTTTTTTCACTTCTCTAAGTGTGTTGTAAATTTTGATTTATTTCATTGTTTATGAAAGAAATAGGATAATAGACTGCAGGTAGATAATCTAAAGTTCTTGCTCCTCATAGTCCAAAGTTCTGTCATGTAAATATGGAGATTCCTGTAGCTTCTAGGAGTCCATTGAATATCATCCCAAAAAAGCACTGGAAGTGGGTATGCACTGCCATGCACCATCCACATCAGTATGTACATGTCCTCTCTAGAGTTGCATTGTTAGTTGCACCAGAATAAAAATAATTCATCTTAAACACAGCACAAAGCTTTACTTTTAAGGAATATTAACCTCTGTACAGATCTTGAGATACTCAACTGTTTCACTGAGTCTCCCTTATGACAATTAAATCATTAGTATTATTATGTGTTGAGATCTTTGGTATGCTTTTGGTTGTTTCCCACATTTATGGTAATAGTGAAAACAAATCTATGATATTCAGCAAATTGACTGGCTGTTTTTCCTTTTGCTCCCATTAATTATGCCAGGGTGAATGTTTTTTAAAACTTCAACTGTAAAAGTAGCCTTTTCTTTGCTCAAATATTTTTCCCATCCACACAGCAAAATCATAGTAATTTCTTAAGTCTTAGTCTTCTCTGTGGAAATCAGCAATCACAGTTGAAGTGAAGATGAGAAAACTGCATGTGAATTAAAAGAAAAATCTGTAATAATGCAAATGAACTTTGTGTATACCTTACCTAGAAGGAAGAAAGTTTAAGTCATCCATACCAAAGAGGCTTTAACTGCTTGGCTTGCTTGGTTGCAGCTCAAGTTTCATATTCATGGATAACCTGTGCAATAGTGTCCACGGTCAAGTCCACCCCTCAGTTATGAGCATATCTAGATGTTGCATCTCTTCCTTGATGTCTTGAGGTGTCATGAGCCCATCAAGCTGTGAATAATTCACCCTTATGTTGCCAGTCCAGATCCACCTGAGCCACTTCAATCTTAGCAGCCTGATCCACCTGCTGGTTGTTTTGACATTCCTCAGTGGCCTGACTCTTGGGTACATGGGCATCTATATGATGTACTCGCACAACCAGATTCTCTTTCTGGGCAACAATATCTTGCCACAGATCAGCAGCCCAGGAAGGTTTTCCTCTGCCCTGACAGTTGCTCTGTTTCCACTTCTTAATCACCCCCACAGAGCATTTGCTACCATCCGTGAGTCAGTTTAGAGATAAAGTACTGGCCATTTTTCTCATTCAGCAACATCTAGAGTCAGCTGGATGGCTTTCACCTCTGCAAACTAGCTCGATGCATCTTGTCCTTCAGCACCTTCTGCAACTCGTGGTGTAGGACTCCACACAGCAGCCTTCCCTTTGTGATGTTTTCCCACAATCCAGTAGGACCCATCAGTGAACAGGGCATATTTCTTCTCATTCTCTGGTAGTTTTTTACATGGTGGGGCCTTTTCTCCACGTCACCTCCTTCTCTGGTAATGTTCTGAAATCCTTGCCTTCTGGCCAGTCCATGATCACTTCCACAATTTATGGAGGACTTAATGGTTTCCCATTTGAGTTCACTGTGTCATCAGTGCAGTCTGCTTACTTCATGTGGCATCAAATGCATCGAACATCCAGCCCAGCACAGGCAATGGAGGTGCTAAGAGGAGCTGTGTTTCTGTACCAACCACTTCCAAAGCAGCTTGAACTTCTTCATACGCTGCCAATGTCTCCTTTTCTGTTGGAGTATAGTGGGCTTCAGATCTTCTGTATCCCCAACTCCAAAACCATAGGGATCGAGTCTCCCCTAATGCTTTCTGCCTGAGGCTCCAGGTAGGGCCATTCTCCCCAGATGCGGTGTAGAGCATGTTTTTAACACCTTGTCCTGCCCGGACTGGCCCCAGAGCTACTGCATGGACTATTTCCTGTTTAGTTTGTTCAAAGGCTTGTTGTTTCTCAGGTACCCATTTAAAATCTTTTAAATCTTTTAAAATTTAAAATTCTTCTTCCAGGTCACTTGATATAGAGGACTTATAATCAGACTGTAATTTTCAAAAACACACAGTGCCTGTGTCTAACTGATCCTTACACTCGTGTGTCTGATATGCTAGGCCATCGAATCCATACAGTCCCTTAAAACTGGTTGTCTTTTTCCCTCCCCTTGCATCCTGAGGTTTAGAGAAGACCCCCTTGCTTTCTACACTCCGGCCCAGTGGAGAGTCTAGGGGCGGCTGGATCCAATCCTAGCCCCAGACTTGCTCCAGGAATCCAACACTTGTCTGAAGGATTCTATCTGGCCAATCAACCCTTCCTATCACTTAGCTAGGATTTCAAGCTTCAGCGTGCTAGTAGTCACTTCCTCGGGATCTGTTGCGGCAAGGAATCTCCGAATCTCGAGAAGTAATCTTGAGAGGTGTCCCTTCTCAAGGTAGCCTACTGTCGCACAGGAGAGGGGCTCTTGGGCTGTTGACTATTTCTAGGGGGAAGATGGTTCACCTCTAGGCATATTGGCATATCAACCACAGTAGCAGCACTTCTCAAGTTCTCCCTTGGCTCTTGTGTTGTTATCTGGCTCCCCCAAAGCACCTTGGAGCCCCAGATGCTGCTGTCACGACAAGATGCACCCCTCGTGACCACCTCGGGTGGTTATCGCCTGGATCTCTAACCTGGTCCTCCTCCATCAAGGGAGAGTCTTCCTTACTCTGGGCTCTCTCTCTCCTACTTCCAGGGCCTGGGGTTCCTGAGGGCCAGCCTTAGCAGTAAAGACTGAAGCAAAGGCGGCATTTAGTAGCTCTGCCTTCTCTGCCTCTTCTGTCACCAGGGCACCCACTTCATTCAGCAGTGGGCCCACATTTTCCTTAGTCTTCCTCTTTCTACTGATGTACTTCAAGAAGCCCTTCTTATTGCCCTTGACATCCCTTGCCGGGTTAAATTCCAGGCAGGCCCTAGCCTTAATTATTGCAGGCCAGCATCCTCTGACAGCGGTCCTGTTCTCCTCCCAAGTGGCCAGTCCCTTTTTCCACACTCTGAACACTTTGTTCTTCCATCTGAGTTTTTCCAGGAGCTCCTTGCTCATCCATGTGGGTTTCCTGCCTCTTTTGCCTCATTTCTTTCTGTTTTTATATGTTTTTCTTGTAGGCACACCATTTTTTAAATTCAATTTCTAGTATTCATTACAGATTTAAAAAAAGAACTTTAACCTGAAAGACCCACGTAATATCAGAATACCAATAAGGAAAGAGAAAGGGTACAGGGGAGCTTGGGAGCTTACTTTATTTTCTGTAACATTCTCTTCTCCAATTTCATGACATACCAGTTCAACCTGCCTGATGTTTCCAATTTGTCTTTCCACTGCTTGTCTAGGATTTCCTCAACTTTAGAAAACAAAATCACTTACTTGCCTCAATTATTAGTTGTGAAAATTATAAGCTCAGTGTCAAAGTGGTTGTTTACAGATGCAGAATCCTGCTACTACTTACATGGTAAGTTGAGGTGGAAGCTTTACAAATGTTCTCCATTTGCTATATTCTTGTTATGTTATGATTGTTTTTGCAGATTACCAATGGAACATTAGATGTAAAAAAGTTGATGAAAACATGGATTCTGCATAAAGGATTTCCTTTAGTCACTGTTGTCCGAAAGGGAAAGATTATTTCTGTACAACAGGAGAAATTTTTGTATCGCGTGGAAACGGAAAATTGGACATCAGATGCAAGGTTATTACCATCTTAATTACTTGTTATCCACTAAAATCTACCTTCTTGTGTCTTGTGCATCTTTCTCACTTGTATTCAGGGGTTCTAGTGTTTTTCTTGAAGACTGCTAGTAATAGAGAATTTGGCACAGAAATTCACACATCTAATAACTGCCTGAAGATCCATATCTATTTCCACTCAAGCAACTGGTAAAAATCTGTGATGTCCTTTGTAAGCTGAGTTTCTTATTTGCATGCTTTCCTGAAGCTTTTAAATTGAGATTATGAGTTGTGGTAAATAGTAGAATGAATTCTTCAGGTTTTTTAACACCAAAAGGCAGATCTCACAGGTAAAGTTCTCTTTTAATTTCAGAAAATTTTGTGTGGTTAATAAGAAGCTGAAGATATGCAGGTTGCAGAAGTTTGCAGATTTACAGATGTGTATGTCTTACTTTAGAGTCTCTACTCCTTCCTATTCAGTGTATATCTTGGGCTTTGTTAGAGGAAAGTAGAGAAGCTAGAATCAAAGCTTTCTTGGCTTAAAAATTTTAAGATGGTACTAATGCATCACACCAGATGGCTGAATAAATAAGAGAGGCAATATCCAAAAACTCAAAGAGAAGTACATATGCAAATGATGAAGTAACAAAGATGTGGCAGTTGCTGATTGTAAAAATGAATTTTCTGCAAATATATCTTATATTATGAACCTTGCTGTATTTTGTAACAAACAAAACTACTTAATTTTGAATTCTTTTGAGATTTTGATGGTTTTATCCAGTTGTTTGAAGTCTTAAGAGAAACTGGGACCTTCACATCATCTTGCAAAATCAGGCCTGTGAAAGGAATTTGTCTCTTGAAATGTTGGAGGTTACAGGGTTTTGTTCTATTTTTGTTATTCATCATTGAAAGGTAAGGGAACTGCATCTGTTTGCGGGAGTGCTCAGTACAATAAAGACATGGACCTGTTGGAGCGGGTCCAGAGGAGGGAAAATCAGAAAAATGATCAGAATGACAGAACACCTCTGCTATGAGGCAGGCTAAGAGAGTTGGTGTTATTCAGCATGGAGAAGAAAAGGCTCCAGGGATGCCTTATTATGGCCTTCCAATACTTAAAGGGGGCTTCTATGAAAGATGGGAAGTTTTAAACTAAAGGAGGGTAGATTCACACTAGATATAAGGAAGACATTTTTTATGATGAAGGTGGTGAAACACCTGAAAAAGTTGCCCAGAGAGGTGGTAGAGGCCCCACCCCTGGAAACATTCAAGGTCAGGTTGGAAGGGATTCTGTGCAACCAGATCTAGTTGAAGATGTCCCTGCTCATTATAGAGGGGTTGGACTAGATGACCTACAAAGGCCCCTTCCAACCCAAACCAGTCTATAATTCTATGAAATTTTCCCACTTGTCAACAAGGTGAGAACAAAAAAATAATTACTGTACATGCCATAAATATATTCTTTTATCATATTCCGGTTATAGGAGTGAGTTTTATACATTATTATTTTACACAGCATGCTGTGGTTCTAATACTACTAATATATTAAAATGCTTAAATTTAAAAACAAAACAAATCCTTCAAGACAAATAATATGTGTTTAATATGCCCGTAAACATTTGCTTTCCTTAGCAGTTACCTGTGGGATATTCCTCTCACCTACATAACTAGTAGCTGCAACTTTACCCATTGTACTAATGCATATTTACTGGACCAAAAGTCAGGTATGTGACTCAACAATTCTGTAGCAAGTTACTTAAATGCTATAGATTGGTAATCTTTCTAAGTGCATGCTTGCATAAGATATGAAGATGAAAGCATACATAGTACAAAAGAATTACTCATATCTGGAGCCAAGCACTGCTGATGGTGTCATCACTAGACAGTTGGTCTTCCCAGTGCATCCACAAAACCTCTTAAACTGCTTGTCTTTTAGAGAGTGACTAGTGGGAGAGTTGCTAACTGAAACGGGAGGAAGTCACTTCCTACTGAGTATTATTTTTTTTTTTAATGGTGTAAGAAACCTTTGCATCTAGAATACGCTAAGAGCAAGTCGTGATACTGTTTATTCAATCAGAATATGTAGGAAGAAGTACAACCTGGAATTTTGGAGCCGCCTTCTGGAACCCTTGTACTGTCTATTCCTTCTTCATAGTAGGGGGAACTAGTGAGTGGAAAGGGACTTACTGATTCTGTGGAACTAGTCTGCTTCATAGATTTGGGGTTGAACGAACGGTTGCTAAATTTTTATTTCTGCTGCTAATTGATTGTCTGCCCGTTAGCTGTCATTGAACTTCCAGAAGAGGTGGAATGGATAAAATTCAATGTGGACATGAATGGCTATTACATGGTACACTATGCTGAGGACTGGAAAACGCTGATTGATCTGTTGAAAAAGAACCACACTGCTTTGAGTCCTAAAGACAGAGCCAATTTAATTAACAGTATCTTCAGCCTTGCAGGGTAAGACTTCTATACTAGAAAACATAGTTAATATCTGTTTAAAGTTTTTTCCAAGTGAAAGAAGATCTGACTTAGATTCTAGAGAAGCCTGCTTCGGGTAAGTTTTGATTCAGTCTCTATTAGCCTATTGAAACTGTCCACTAATAATTTTTCTAGGTTATTTCAGTGACACTTCCTTATCAGTCTTAGATGCTATCTCCCTCTTCTTTATAGCAGCATCCATTTATTTGCATCCCAAAGAGCCACATGATACCTTCCATTTCTGGAAGACACTGTTTTCCTTAGTGTCTGATAATCTGCCTAGCATAGTGTTTTCCTGTACTCTGTCAATGACAGAAGTAGGCTATTTGCCTGTCAATTTTTTACTTGCTCCCTCTCTTGTCTTTCACCATTGCTGTCAGACCAGGTGAGGCTGAGTGTTCTGGGTGACCTCTTTGTCATCTGCTTCCTATATCAGGGTATCACCATTTATGATAAATATTTTCAGATATTATTGTCACGCTTCCTTACCTATTGCTTTGTTGCTATCTTACTAATGCTATAATATAAAAAACTCTACATCAAAAGTGTTCATGTTACTCCCTCTTTTCACCTATTCCTCTGTTAATGTAATGGAGGGCACCACTTCTGATCTTGTTTCAGGGAGTGCTTCTGATTTGGAAGCCATTTTAATGTTTGTGTTCATTGACCTATAGTCTAGGAAAAGAGTCTCTGGAAAAGGCCTTTGACCTGATTGAATACCTTACCAAAGAGAGCAGCACTGCACCACTCACTCAAGCTTTGTTTCAGCTGAGTCTTATATACAACCTTTTAGAGAAAAAGGGTGAGCAACAACTGGCAGCACGAGTCATGGTATGTCTTATTTTTCTTTAAATTATAATTTGACATAATTAACTGTTATGTTCTTTATAATCTTTTTAAGTGTTAACTGTTGAACATATTCAGTTATCTCACTAAATGGGATGGACATTCTAGATAGTTGCCAGTCTTGTATGCTTCTGTTACGTAGTAATGATCTCTTACTGAAATGCTAAAATTTTTTGAATCAACTTCCCCCCTATACACTCCCCTTCCTCCCTGCAGTGTTTTGTAGAGAGTGTAATGCAGCAAGAACACAGTGGTGTCTGGGGATTTACTACAGTGGCTATAAAGGTCAATGTAGTACAGATACGTAATAGAACAGAGTCCATGACATTTTTCTAGTACAGAAGATTTATTTGCAAAATTATTAGAGTTGCTGGAGATCATAGAGCTAATTGCTTTGTATAGAATCAATGGGAAAAAAACCTATTTTCTGTAAAAATAGGAATAGTCATTATTGTCCCCCCATTCCAGCTGCACAGTAGATTAACATGATACAGTGATATGGGCTTAGCAATGAAATCAACTTTGTAGCCTCAGTTCTTGCTGAGGAAATTTCTTTAATTTCTCTGTTTACCTTCTTGTTATGAAAACTTGTCTATATTCATCTACATGTTTAAAATGATCCTTGGTGCTTTACATTGTAACTCAGCAAAGGGATTTAGTATAGAAAGAAAACAATAAATGATTAGATAAAACAGCAGGTGGTTTTCTTTATGCTACGTAAGGGAAATTAGTGAGTGCTTAAGGAAACTTATAAGATACAAAAAACCACTACTATAATAATTTTCTCTATTTAGTATTTATTCAAAAGTTTTACAGATCTACTGTAATAAACACTCCAAGCTATGGTTTGCAATGCAGTGTCTATGAGGTTATATTTAAGTTTAAGTGTTTCAGCTGAGATGTGGTAACTGGTCAGGCACCTAGCTGTTGTTTTGGCAAGCTACAAAACTACAACCATGAATGGTGTTCAGCCTATAGATAGAGGTTGACTTGTTTGTGCTAAACTAAGGTGTATTAACTGTCACTTGATGGAGTTAAAAGCAATTAAACATACAGGAGTTGGAGTTAGTTGTGAGTAAGCTGACTACATACAAGTCTCAGCTGTAGCTCGAAGACTAGTGTTCAGTTTCCATGTGCAATGTAAGACATAGATGTGGCCCACCTTTCAGATCTATGTGTTATCTGATATTTATTCACACAGATAAGAAATGGTATGTAAATGTCAATTGGAATAGGAAGATGAAAACCTACTATGTTTAACTTCCATGGTTCTAAAACCCTTTTCT
>JAOXNO010000020.1:51118370-51130041 GCA_028565335.1 Limnodromus scolopaceus | reverse complement strand
CCCAGGGAGGTGGTTGAGGCCCCTTCCCTGGAGACATTCAAGGTGAGGCTCAACGAGGCCCTGGGCAACCTGGTCTAATTAAGGGTGTCCCTGCTGACTGTGGGGGGGTTGGACTAGATGACCTTTGCAGGTCCCTTCCGGCCTGGACCATTCTATGATTCTATGATTCTATGCGGGTTCTGTGGCCGAGTCTGGCGGGCAGAGGGACCCACAGAGCTGCCAGCAGAGCCCGTCTTCCGCATCCACATGTGCGGGCAGGTGCGGGCAGACTAAAGGCTGACAGGGAGGGAGAGGCCCCTTCATTCCTTCGCTCTCTGTGGGAGCGCCTGCCTGGGCTGCTGCTGCTGCTGTGGTTGCAGGGGGAGAGCCCGTTGTCTGCCTAAATGTGAGCTGTGCTCTAGAGTTTGAGAAAATAAACAACAATGGAATACTGTGAGGGGGGTGGGGGTGGTGAGAGAGGAGAGGAACCCAACAAATTGAGAAACAAACCCTTGTCCTCAAGGGAGAGTAGTGGACCCTCAGGTCCTTTGTATGATGTGCTTAGTCTAAAAAAAATTAAAGAGACACCCCTTCTTTAACCACTTGACACAATTTTATATTATGGGTGTTGTACAAGAAAATTTTTAGGTTTTGGCTGGTAAGATTGCTTTGTGTTGCAGTTTTTACCACGTAATTTATCTTTTCCTTCATAATTTTTTTTGGGGGAATTCACTAGCGACAGGGACTGGAGAATAAAAGTCATCATGTAAAATTTATAAACTAGAGTCAGTATTAGAGTTTGGAGAACAGAATGCTTAGTGTATTCCAAAAGTGTTTTTAAAAGTGGGGGAATAAAACAACTCTACTAAGTAATGACATTAAACTGGGACATATGGTATTTTTGCCATGGTAAGTAATTTCTGAGGTGTACATTCCTCAACCTGGCCTGAGAGAATGCTTACACATACATTTTGTTTGAATTCAGTAGAATTTAAGCAGTTGCTTAAAGCTAAGAAAGTAGTCAAATTTGGATCAGAACAGAAACAAATCTTGGCACAGGTTTAAATTTTTTATTCCAATGGTAATCTGCTGAAATGGCAGGAAGTCTCCTGCTTGATAGTCAGTACAAACTCTAACATATGACACCAAGTTGATATATTATATCCTACCAGCACATACTCATAAGTTGTAGAACAAGGATATAGCTGCAGTAGAATATTAGCTTTGACTGGGAAACTCAGCATTTGCAGTGAGATGTAGCAGGAATTTGCTCTTAAAAACTGTACAGCTGCAACTTGGATGCAAATAAGAGCATTTATTCATGAAGATTCTGCCAACTTAAAATTGTGCTGGAAGTTGCTGTATTTCACAAGTGATTTTTAGAAAAACTAACTACCTTCTCAAAACTATCTAAATGATTGGACTTCATTTTTTATTGCCTATTAGTACAACTGCTCTCTCAAATCACTACAGCGTCTTGGAAAATTCTGATGATGAAATTCCCAACCTTCCTCTTCCTTTTCTACATTGTTCCTTTCCCAAAAGTGTCCATAAATACACTACTGGGTTCTCCAGTTATTTACTGTTAGCCTGTGAAGTTCCTGAACACAGGCTCCAGCTTGACTCTGGCACTCTAACAGCTGCTCTTAGGGAAATTACAGTTAGTGCTCTACTTCAGTAAAGTACAGAGCTGACACATTGCAAGGATCTTGCAGGGCTTCCCCTTCTTCACAGGGATCTCTTTAGCAGGCTTCATGTTTCCACATTTTCCAGCTTGTTCTTTTTTTTTTCCCTTCTGCCAATGCACTCATTGAACAAGACAGGGTCTACAAGAGGAAAAAGAGGGAAAGAAACATTTCTGAGTTTGTCATGGGTAAAGTTACCTTGGTCACCTCAGGATTTGAAAAAGAAAGATGCAATGTGAGTTGTGAGACATCTATGGGAAGGGCACAAGTTACTCCTTCATTTATAATGTTCTGGTATGTGAGTGATGAATTAATATTTATTTGAACAATAAAGTACCACAACAGCAGAACCTGTGTGGATGCTACACGTCTCTGCTAATTATCACTCAGGAAGCTCCTTGAGTGACAAATTGCCCTACCCAAGGATAATGTGCCACGGGTTAGTTCAGAGATGCTCTGAAGCAGATCAGACTACAGAATCTGCTCTAAGGACCTGGCTCTGCATGGTTATGCCCTTGTAAATAGGATAATTCCCTGAAATACAAATTTCCTTATCCCTTCCCCTGTCTCATTCCCCTTCCCTTTCACCTTTCCCTTTCATTTCCCCTTTCCCTTCCTTCCCTTTCCTTTTCTCTTCCACTTTCCCCTTCCCCTTCCTTCTTTTCCCTTTCCCTTTCCCTTTGAGCTAATCTCAAACCATAAGCTTACTGAGCTAAATCTTGAAAATGGCCGGCTGCCTACATTTGCAAGTGCTCAGCTTCTCTGGACATATCCAATTGCAAACAGCAATGGATGGTGGTTGCAGCTACCCACATACAGCCATCACAAGACTGCCCCAAGATGGATACTTCCTGAACACAAAAGCAACCCAGGCAGATTTCTTCTGGAGAACAGATGTAGTTGAAGCTTGAACTGAGGTGATGCACGTGTGGTTTAGGTAAAGTGCTTTTGACCAGATCCCCCAGACGGTGTGACACTGACTTCTCCCTTTAGGGGCTGCTTTTCAGCAGACTTCTGCCTGGGAGCAGCCAGTCTGATCAGTGGAGGTGGTGGTGCATCCGGACCGGCAACCCTCTTCCTGACAGAGGGACTTGTCAGGATTTTCTAGTCGTGGAGGCTGAGTTTGTGAATCTCTGCAGCTGGTCATATTTTGCAATGATCTTGATACTGCTCTAATGCTAACCATGACACACTGAATCAAAGAGTGAGAATATTTAGGTATGAATGACATATTGTTAAGGTTTTTTTTTTTAATTCAACAGACCTAATATAAGTCATCTGGTTGTGGAAAATAAACACTGGACATTCTCTCCTCTGAGATGTTATGTTTTATTGAGGCAACCCAGCAACTAAATTCCTGTACACAGTAATATTTTCAATGCACTACTGAAACAAGCTGGCAGAGAGTTTTTGTGTTACACTGAGGTAGGGGAAGTTAATTCATAGCAGTATGACATGCTGTACTTACAGGAGAATACGCAAGTCCTGAGTTGGTGTGCGTATTTTTTCTACCCACATATTTAGCTTCACAGGCAACCCAGCATGTGAACCAGCCCTCCCAAAGAGGGCTTATTACCCTCTGGGGTTTCCTCTGTGCAGATTGTGCTCTTCTTGGAAATTCTCCAAAAAGCGACTTTCAGCTCAGAAACCAATTTGCTGCAGCTGCTGCAGTAAATTGAAACTCTTGTAGCTGTGAGTTAATCTGTGGGGATTCTTGTTGTATGTTGTAAGGTTAGTCTTGTAGGAGGAAGCGGTGTGGAGCTTAAGGTGGAAGGCAGAGAGTTTTATGAGAGCACATAGTTGCTGTAACACACAGCACAAACCTATTGTATCAGGTATCAAGATTATTTGCTTCAAATTTGGTGGACTTCTCTTTTTTAATACCTGTGGGGGTGTGGTATACAAAGTAAATGTTTGGCCTTTATAGCTGCTTCTCTCTAGGCACAATTGAATACTGAAAACACGTATATAAACGTACAGGCTGAAGCAGTGTTTTGTGTTCAGCTGTTTGAGTCTCTCATAAACAACTTGGTGCTTTCTCAGAAAGGGAAGTGATAAAAATGATCCATAGTGAAGATGAGAAAAGGATGATTGTGTTGTGGAAGAAGCTGTAAGTGAATGTTTTAGCATGTTGCTAGCACTCTTAGTGGTAAATTGTTAAGGGAAAGACTGTGTGCCTTGCCTTACAAAAGTAACTGCTAGGGTAAAGTAAGCACAGGGCCTTCATTCTTTAAATTTGCATCAGTTATCTTTCGTTTTAATAATCAATGTTATAAATGCTGTCTCATCTCAATGAAAAGTGAGCTAAAATAAGTATTTGTAAATTGGCATGTGGGTAATCTAGATAGCCAGGTTCCAAAAGTGCTATTTCTTTTTTTTTTCATTACTGTTGATTTTAAGGCTCTTTCTTAAGATTAAATGTGCTGAATTTCAGAAGCATTTGTGTCAGGTACATGGGGAAAATGTCAAAGTGGGAATTGGAAAGCTCTACTTTGCTCTGAAATGGTCTGTACTGCTCTAAAGGTCTGACAAGTTATAGTATTTTCATTGTACCCCATAAAAACTTCTGCGATGCCTGCAATATTAAATTACCATATAGCATGGTTTCCAGTACAACGTAATGTGAAAGAGCTTTTTAATCAGACCATTAAAAAAAATTAGAGAAAGGAAAGGGGAAGCCTTCTAATTTGTTAAGATTAAGCTGAGGATTAAATCAGGCTTTGTCCCTGGTTGAAATGTGATACAGAAAGTGATCTATACTTAGAACAAGAATAAATCCTGAACAAGGCATTTAGAATTGAATGAGCTGATAGAACAGCAGCTCTGGCTTTTGTGCATATGAGCAAAAATATAAAATATTAGAAGTAATTAGGGCTGAAGTATAAGATTATGGAAAGCTCAAAGCCAGAGAAGAATGAGCTCTCCTAGCAAATGCAGTAAAGATACTGTTTGCAGCTGGGGTGCCAGTGCATTAAATTGGCAAGTTGTCAAATCGCTAGGCAGTAGCAAACAAACAAATAAAATCTAGGGTTTCTAGCAGAAATGTTGTGTAGAAATGAATGTTGCCATACGTGACAAATTGCCAAGGGACAGAAGAACTAGCTAAGAAGTTAAATGTATGATGTATGTCTGACCTTGAAGTGAGAAATAAGCTTCCTCGGGATTTTCTTGAAAAAGAAAAAAAAAAGGTGCATGATAGTAGGATCTATAAAGTGGTGCCCATTAAATTTTATCTTACTGACTATGTTTAGCTGTATGTATTTTGGTCAGATACTTTCCCCAATGCTGTGTCCATACACCTGTGACAAGCAAGGAGTCAGTGGCATGGTTTTCTTAAGATAACTCTATGACCAAAACACTTACCTGCTGCAGAAGTTGGTTCTCATTAGAATTCTTGATATTTTGCTCTCTTAATGTTTCAGTACAATTCTTTTTATTCTTAATTCAAACTTGGAAATTCATCTCTAGGATTGGGAGGGAAAATTTACATAATATACAAACTAAAGCTGTTTTTTTCTAGATTTATATAACAATTGCAAAACAATGTTATTGCAGTATTTAATGCAAAGAGTGAGTCTTTCAAGAATCATTTGTCCTTCAGCCAGATGCTTCAAGTTGCAGACTAGAAGGACATTCCATTAGGTGACTTTGATGCCAGCTCTGAGGAAAAGTGATATTTAAGTAAAATTCCTAGTTAATTTGGAAGGAACTTCGTTATAAACTTGTTAAGATCCTCTTAAAAACAGACTGCATCAAAGAAAACATTATAGGAAATTCACCAAACCAACATGCCTAAGATCTGTAAAAAGCATGTTTAAAATAACTTCAGGACCACAGTTCTCTCAATTTTTCTTTTTAAGATGTCACATGATTCGGTGACACTAAACGTTGTGTACATGTGTTTATGGGCACTTTTGTTTTGGCAGATTTATAGTTGAAGATAACTATTTAATTTCTCTTCTGAGACTAGTAACTGCTCACTTCTATGGGCATCCTGCTGTTTCCTTTCTAGAGATTTCTTCTGTTTGATTGGTTTGGTTTTTGTGGTTTTGGGTTTTTTGTTTGTTTGTTTGTTTTGGGTTTTGTTAGTTAGTTTTTCTTGTTTTGTTTTGGTTTTAAAATTTGATTTAAATGTTTCTTTTCTCTGAGAGATTTTTCTTTTCAAATGGCTTGAACAACCGTCAGAGTTTTTGGCATCCACTTCTCAAGCAATGCCCTCTGCCTTCATAAAACAACACAATAAAGTATATGCCATGCAGCTTCCTTGCACGCGTTGATTCAGCCTGCAGATTAATCAGCAAGGTATTTGTGTACAGAGGATATGACTGTTGCTATTAGAAATTAATCTTGTATTTTACCTTCTTTTGTTTCTTTTGTTTCCAAGGAAAAAAAAAAAAGACTTCTTGTGGCCAGGTTGATCAAATGGTGGTGTTACCTTTGGTATTACAACAAGAACATTTTCTACCTTATGAATATATTTTAAAATTTTGGAATAAAGCACTACACAGGTTGTTTTCCTACTGTAGTTAATGTAGGGAAGTTATGTTAAGCAAGAAACTTTTTTACTTTCAACCTCAATCTTTCCGTGTATAGTCAGTTCTCAGAGTACACTGAGAACCAGATGTTTCTGATGAAGTCTTAAAAAGTGAGAGTTTCTGTTAAGCTCCTCATGATTGTAGCTACCTCTTTACCAGGATTGATGTATATGACTTTCTATCTCTCCTAAGCGCATATGGAGATGCAGCATATTGCTGACTTGCTTTCAAAGTGCAGAAATTACTCTGCTTAATCCTTCTTTCTGCCACTAGAAGAGTAGGCAAAAAGTGTTACATTTGACAAAAGTGTTAATACAGCAAACAACACTGCATTCTCTAGTACCAGAAATGCAAGAACCTATGAAAAACATATTCCTTCTACCAACAGTTTCCCTGGAATGCACAGGTCCTCAATTCCTCTGAAATGTTCTCCAGATTCCCCTGCTTGGGATTCTTTCTGGAAAATTATCCTAATTCACCCAATAAGGCCAAAATACACTTCTTGGGACAACAGTAGCAGAACATGCTCCAAATTGGGTAACTTCCAGGTTTTGCAGAATTTTGGAAAAGTCTTTTTGCCTGCAGCCTCTACCAGTGCATCCATACTGTGGCTCCAGAGAGTGCTTCCCTGCTCCCAGGTAAGACTGTCTCTGTTGGTACAAGAGTTGCCCATGCACTGTACCATCTCATCCTGTGGGTTCAAAGGAGAAGATGCTCTACTGTGGACTGGAAGGGTGCCACAGTGCTCTCCAGCCATGTGCTTGATCTGGTGTTAGGATCAAAGCCTGCGCAGTGTGTTACAAAACATGCCTGTATTACAGGTTAGATGGCATGAGAGTCCACGTTTCCTAACTCATCTGAGTATTTCCTACGGAGGTCAGCCCCTGTGGGGAGAAATTATATACAATCTCTCAAACCCATTGAAACTACTTGAGACTATGCCTTCTGTACAAGTTGACAGATATTGCAGCACTTGAGGAGAAAGAGAGTAAAGACTGCTGTCCACTACATAGGACCGTTTCATGTATCCCACGTGTAGGTGGGATCTGTGTATGGATGCCTCCTATTCCTAAGAGAGAGTGATTTAGTCTCGTTTGTTTGTATTCTAAGATGAGAGGGAAAACTACTACAAAATACAGAAAAATTTAAGCTGTTTGGAAGTTTGAAAAATAAAATATGTTAAATAAAATTTACATACAAATTGCCAATGCACACTTAGGTGTCATAATAATTTTAATAAATAAATACCAAAAACATTAAATCTGAGAGGATTTTCATAGGTATGGATTTCAGAGCCTAGTCTATCACTCATATTATTTCAATTTGGTGTTCATTCAAAGATAAATTGCAGGAGTATCAAGTTCTACATTTATCTTTCATTAAATTGCAGATCAGGTACATTCATTTCATAAGTAATAGATGGACTTGGTAATAGCTGATATTGCAAACTCATCTTGAATCTAAAATTCAAGTCATTGCTGCATTTTCAGAACTCTATATAATTCTGGAAGATCCAAAAGTTTTGCCCTCAGTAAAGCATGTTGCTTTTCACTGATCTGAATTTGGAGTGGGACTGAGTACAAGGAGCTCCACAACTGTGGTCAGTAGTGAAAGAGTGAGGTATTGCAGTTGAATTCCTGCCCCAGTAGGGGTCATTGCTCTTCATGGAAATGGTAGTAAGATGGTAAGTGCATGGATGTGGCTGAATATGCACAAGGAGATGCTCCCCCTTGAAAGGGAGGCCATATCTATCCAAGATCTGACTGGGTCCAGTGCCCAGTAAAATCAACAGAATAGGTTTTAATCAAATTCATTCAAATGGCTATGAGGTTTAATAGATTGGATCTGTAATTACTTTCTCAAATCAAACTGTATGGAGAAATACAAATGATCATAGAATCAGGTGTTCCAGTAACACAGGGACCAGTGTGATAATGCCAAGTTCACTGTAAACATCTTGGAGTTTTAGAACATAAGAGTAAAAATAAAGCCAATGGAACTATTTCTTAGTTAATATACCATTAATGCATGTGACTACCCAGATGTACCAATAAATAAATATTTGCTTATGAAAATGTTAAAGGATAGTTGGCAGTTACAACTTCTTCTCTGTAAGTGATGTATATATGCCTCCACAATAACACTGAATGCACAAAGGGAATTTCAAGCTTCATGTTTTCAAAGTTTCCTCTACAAGACAATTTAAATGTCTTGTGTTTCGCAGATGGCAGTGCTAGCTCTTTTTTGTGGGGTGAGCACATTACTGTCCATCATGTAGAGCCAAATGCTATAAATTTTTTGTAACCTCACACACTTAAAAGGGATTGTCTGGTTCATGGTGATTTTTTAAAGAATGAAAGTGAAAAAGCAGTGAAAAAAGTTTTGTTTTGGCTTCAAAGACTGAAACTGTACTGCAAAATTTTGAGACCTGTCAGAATAGTGATACTAAAAGCTTCAGTACTTTCAGTAATGAATGTCAGTCTTGAGTTCCTTCTGTCTTACGTCAAGTAGATCCATTTGTCACCATTTTGTTCCAGACTTATTTGTTTTGTTTGAAAATGGCATTCATTGCCATCACTCTTTCTTAACTTCCTAACAGAACTTGAGTTGATTATACTGGCTGCTACAACATAAATTGAAGCCATCCCTAAGGCTGCTTTTTGAATTCACACAGTATGTTACCAAGATCCTCTTGAAAAGAACACAAAATAGATATCTGAAATTGTTTTCCATCTCTGAAATTCTCTAAACCTGCCCTTAATGCTTCAAAATCTAAACAGAGAGCCTAGTTATTGGTCTGACCCATGGGAAACATACATTGTATGACTTCCATACCAATGTACATAGAAACAAAACTCATATGAAAAGCTGAGACACTTATTGTACCAGCAATCCCAAATGAGAATTGCTGGAATGGTACTAAGCTGCTTTATACCATAGCAGCTACTCAATTTTTGATATATGTGCCTGTATTTGTGCCTATATTTAATCTTACTATTCCATAAAGCTCTCTTTAGAGCAAAATTTGGCACAGTTAAGGGTCAGGAGTTCTATCTGAAGTAACAGCTCTAGTACCACTGGAGCGATTAATTTCTCCTCCCAGTTGTGCTTCAGTTTTCTTTTACATCTGGCATATTGCATGCTTTAGCAACTGGTTACTAATGCAGAAAAGAAACATTGCTGTTCTAACTGACCTGTTTGTTTGTGTAGGATATCTGGGGTTGAGTGAAATAAATCTGGACCAGAATGGACCAGAATTCAGTTTAGTGGGCTCCTTTCTAACAGTGGAATCAAATCAAATGCTTTTTCTTCCCTGCTAAGCTCTAATGTGCTCTGGGGCTCGCTCTGTCTCAGCTCATCAACTTATGTTGTTAAAGCTTCATTTCATGACACAAGACATGGAACCAGCAGGATAAAAGACTGTGCCCAAAGACACAGTTTCATAGCTTTCCCTCAGCCTCTCTTTAAGTGCAGCTAGCTTAGTCAGTGCTTTTCACCTACGGCTGCTGTGAAGAGATTGTGAGCGGTGTTAGAGTTATCTTGTTTTAGAAGCCCCTTACACAATAGGTACCATTTCTAAACTGCAGCTCAAGTGTCAGCATCATATTCAGATATCTCAGCAAGCCAGTTGAGTGAAAACATCCAAGAATGCACTTGAGATTTATCTTCCTTTTATTTTCTGTCCAGTGTGGAATTTGATGCCTACTGGTAATTCCTAACAATCTATCACTGGTGGCTTTGGACTTCAACCTAAGGAAAAGTAGTAAGACAACTACTGAAGCATAGGATAAAAAGTTTGGGAAAAAACAGTTCTGTTCTCTCTGACACTGCAGCCATGTTGACTGCCCCTTCAGTCCAAGGCTTTGTGCCTGTAGAAGACAAAATGACTGGGTTCTGTGTGGCCAGAATGACTTTCAAAAAAGTGGGAATGTGAAGTTGATAACCAGCCATTTGAACTCAGGCTTCTGCTGGGATTGCTGTGTAAGACAGACTGGCAACTCCTTTTAGAGCTCAAAAAAAAATTTATTTTAGTTTTAAAGTATTGCTAAGGACAAGGATACCCCTGTGTTTCTGCTGTTTCTTTGTTAAAGGCCATGTGTTGATCAGAGGCCGTAAAACTACGGTGGTGAAATGGGAGATGGCATTTTCCACATCTTTTACAAGAGAAAATGCCAAAATGTTAAGTCTCCCCAAAGATTATAATTAGAAACACATGGTAGAGTGTACAGAAGGCGGATTTTCTAATTTCCAATGCAACTTTTGCTATAAAATTATCTTTCTAGTGTTTGAAGCTATCACCTGGCCCTGGCCCCTCCCATTCCCCCCAATACATTCAGCATGACATTGGTGTAATATTGTTATCAAATGCCTTATAACATGTAAAAAGCCATGTATACATGAACTCACAATACCCATTTTAGCAAGTTGTTACATCAAGACAGAGGACTTATTATTAACCACTAGGTGCCACCGTTGCCCCCAGAGAAGCAGCCCCGTGTGTATCTTGGTCTGTCCATAAAAATCCGCAAACATTCAACAGATTTCCCCACAGTGTATGGAAATACTGGGAGAACAAATATACCAAACCAAAAATATAAATGCAGGTACACACTTGTAATATTTCTGTTCCAAATATCCTTATACTCAACTCCTTTATAAACTATCTTGATAACACACAACACCTTAAGGTCCATTTTCATCTTGGAAGTGTGTAAAAGGCCTTATGGTCACCTCGTCACCTCTCACAGGTCTCCTGTTGGGTTTTTTTTGACAAAAATAAGCACTGTCAGACCTGAGGAATCAGCCCAGCTGACACTGGCTGGAGTCGTTCCAGTGTATGCATAAGCAATGGAAGTAGCTTGGTGTCACGCATTGTACCTCTGCAACCCCATAGCAGTCAGTTGTCTGAAAATTTGGGACACCATGATGGTTGGATTGTGTAAGCATAAAGGAGCCCTTACTACTGGAGGTCATTCTGCACATGACTTGCTGGGACCCAGCAAACCCTGGCTATTTGTGGGGAGTTGGGAGGAAAGAGTGGGAGGTAGTATTTTTAAGTGGAAGTCTCCTATGGAAAGCTGAGACACTCATAATACTGATAATCCTTAATGACATGGTAAGAGATTTCTGAAGGACAGCCTTCCGCTTAGCTTGTTGCCTGTTAGTAGCTTGATAGCAGCTTGATAGCCTGCTAGTAGATAGATAGCTAGCTTGATAGACCCAGGTTCTGCCATCTTGATGCTCACAAAACATCTTGGGTGGTATTTTTGTGCCCAAACTCATTGCTTGGGCTGTTTTCAGTGGTGACAGCAGAATGAATACGCATATGTGCTTGCTACATAATGCTTTGCTGCTTGGCAATATAAATGCTCCAGCTTGTATGTACGTAGAATCGTAGAATCATAGAATCATATGGGGTTGGAAGGGACCTCTGGAGATCATCTAGTCCAACCCCCCCGCCAGAGCAGGTCT
>JAOXNO010000020.1:51103941-51116251 GCA_028565335.1 Limnodromus scolopaceus | reverse complement strand
CGCCGGGGTACCCCCGCCCGGCACGCGGCCGACCGTGACCCCGGCCCCGGCGAGTGGAGGGGACTCCAGAGGGCGGCGGAGCCGGGCTGGGCGGCGGGGCCACGGCGCGGGGGAGTCGGGAGCGGCACCTAAAAAAAAATCATTTCCTTCCGGAGCGGCGGTGGCTGCAGCTTCTTCCCCGACGCGGCTTGGGCACTGGCAGCGCCCTCCGGGGTGAGGCGCTCGGAAGCCGCGGAGGAAAGCGGCTGAGCGGGGCCGCCGCCGCCGCGTGGAGGAGGCTGAGCGGTGGGAGGGGCGGGGAGGGACCAGCTGCCGCGGTGACAAGGTGCCAGCGGAGCGGAGGGGCTGCCGCGTCCCCACCGCCGCCCTCCCACCCGGAGAAGTTTGACTCGGGAGCAGCGCAGCCGCCCGGGCCACCGCGGCGGGGCGGGGAGCCGCGGCGGGAGTCGTTTTGCCCGGGGGTGGCCGCGGGACCGGGGTCGCCTCCAGCGGGAGACGGCGGGGGGGGACGCCGGCAGCGGCGATTGCGGCGCTCCGGGAGCCGCCTCGCCCGCGCCATGGCAGCGCGGACCCGGAGACCCTGGCTGAGCGTGGTGCTGGGGCTAGTGCTGGGCTTCACCGCCGCCTCCTGGCTCATCGCTCCCAAAGTGGTCGAGCTGAGCGAGAAGAAGAGGCACGGCGCCAGCCTCTGCTCCTACTACGGCCGCTCAGCCGGGCCGGGGACGGCCGGGGGCGCGGCGGCGCCGGGAGGGCAGCAGGCGCCGCCGGAGGCAGCGGCGGTGCTGGGCGGCACGAGTTTCAGGAGCAGCCCCTGGGAGCTGCCGCCGGCGGCAGAGGGCACGGTCTCTAGCCCTGCCGCCGGCGGGGAAGGGGAGCAGGAGGAGGAAGAGGAAGGCGGCGAGAAGCGGAGCGGCCGGCCCGGCGGCAGCCGCAACGGGAGCGGGGACTGGGGTGGGGGGCCGGGCTGCGCCAAGCCCCGCAACTTCCTCTACGTGGGGGTGATGACGGCCCAGAAGTACCTGGGCAGCCGGGCGGTGGCAGCCCAGCGGACGTGGGCGTCCTCGGTGCCGGGCCGCGTGGAGTTCTTCTCCAGCCAGGGGTCCGCCGCGCCCCCCGGCCTGCCCCCGCTGCCCGTCGTCGCCCTGCCCGGCGTGGACGACTCCTACCCGCCGCAGAAGAAGTCCTTCATGATGATCAAGTACATGTACGACCACTACCTGGACAAGTACGAGTGGTTCATGCGGGCGGACGACGACGTCTACATTAAAGGTGATTTGGCGTCGTTTCGCCGGTGGGAGGGAGGGGAGCGGAGACCCGGGGTCCCGGCGGCGTCCCGCGGGGGTGGGAGGAGGCTTGGTTCCCGCCCGCGGGGGGAGCGCAAGGGGCACTGCGACCCACTTTGCTTCCAGGCCTCGAGAGCGGGGCGTGGGGTGGCGTCCCGGCGCCGAAGTCCAGGTGGGGACCCCGAGGTCCCCCACCGGGGCCTGGCCGGGCTGCTCCTCGGGAGTCCGCGGCGCGTTGGAGGGCTGATGCGGCGGGCTGGCGGTGGCCGAGGCAAGCGCGGTGAGTGGTCCCTGCGTGAGCGTGGCGTCCCTGTGCCGCGGCCCCCGCGTTTGCTGCGGCCCCGTCCCGCCCGGGGGCTTCGACTCGGCACTCGTCGGCAATGATGTTTTCAGGGCCAGCAAAAGTTCTCCGCTGGCTCACTGGCGCTTCGGCTGGGCAGATGTAGCTTCTGGAGGCTACTTGTAAAGCTGGTGTTCTCATTTGCGGCGTTTGTCTCTGACAAGAGCCGGCTCTCTTTTCGGGCGAGTTTGATGGCACCGTTAGAAAATGATGTTCTGCAGCCCACTTCCTTTTGGTCTGTGCTTATTGCTGCTGTTCTTCGTGCAGTGTCCTGCTCTTGGGGAAGAAAGAGCAGCCGAGGTTGTTAAGCGCAAGCCACGGTTGTGAGCGTGGTTGCTTACACTGTTGAAAGTTAATTGGAGGTAACTGTATTCTTCCCAATTTGTCACTTGATTTTGTTTGAGTGGTTTAATAGGCTGCCTGCTTGTTGACTGTCATTCATCTGTGAAATACTCGCACACGCACACATGTAGATATGTGTGTGCATTGGGTTGCAAAAAAAGTTGCCACTGCTTTCTTTGGGCTCACTTTGACTTGTAATGAACCTGCCTTTAATTGGTTTCAAGGTTCCTAGTTTAACCTATCTAGAAACTTTTTATTTCAAGTAAGCATGAAATCACAATTTCTTAAAAGAAATAGGTTTGAAGGAAAGGTGTGGGGACATTGTAGCACTGGAAATACTTTGGAAGGAGCCTGGGTTTTACATTGTTCCGACAATTACCCTGTAATAAAATATAATTATCTAGGTTAATGTATGTTTTCTCTGGCTTTCTCAAAAATTAATCCTATAAAAATAATACCTGGCATTTCCCCTCCCCTTTCTCCCCAGCCTGGAACCACATAGGCAAATTGTCCTGCTTTAGAGCGTTTTGTACTAGCGAGGGAGTGCTTTCCATCAGTATCAGTTGAACAGAACAAGGTTTACTGTACTGCTAAAATTAAGTTTTGATGGTATTCTGGCTTTTGGCTGAATAAATGTCATTATAATGTTAATTAATTAAAAAAAAAAGGTCTATGAAAGGAAAGCTTGTCTAATGCTATTTTCAATTAGGAAGTGATTGAAAGTGTTTTGGAAGTGATTTCTTGTGACAGTTTCAGGTGCCTGTTACATTTTTAAAGAAGCCCAAGGTACAGGAAAAGAGATGACTGGCAGACTAGGCAGAGAAGTAACAGTAATCTTTTCTCCTTTGCAGGTGAAAAATTGGAGGAGTTTCTTCGCTCACTGAACAGCAGTAAACCTCTGTATTTGGGACAGACTGGTCTGGGTAATATTGACGAACTCGGAAAACTTGGGCTGGAGCCTGGAGAGAATTTCTGCATGGGAGGGCCAGGAATGATCTTCAGCCGGGAGGTTCTCAGGAGGATGGTGCCACATATAGGTGAATGCCTTCGAGAAATGTACACCACTCATGAGGATGTGGAGGTGGGCAGGTGTGTCAGAAGGTTTGGAGGAACTCAGTGTGTTTGGTCATATGAGGTAAGTGACTATAAATTGCAATGTGCTGTTTGTTTACAGAGTTTTACATTTTGCAAATTAAGTAGATGTATCCACAGTCTCTTTGCACCATAATTATGTTTTAATGCATTCATCAGAATGTAAACTGCAGAGTGTAAGGAAGAGAGGAAAACATTCACAGCGTGTTGCTGCGAGCATGTTTATTTCTACTTGCGTCTTTCAATTAGCATTGGTGACAATTGCTGCAGCCATGTTGTAAGTAATTCTGGCAACTAGTTGCTAAAGTATTACCTTGCAGGTTTCTACATATAGTTCTTGACAGGATGCTGCTATATTTGGTGTTCAGCTTGGATCTTTTTAAAAACTTGTTTTCAGATAAGCATGTGGTATATCTAGAGATTTGTTCTGCGTCTCAGGTTCTTAAAATAAGTTGTGGTATTTGAAGAAGAATTGTCTGTATTTTCTGTATTACTCAGATGTATTTTAATGGAGTTCATTAGCAGCAAAAGCAGAAATAGGGCATAGGGTTGCTTTTTTGTTGTAGAGAAAATGAAGTTTGTTACAGTGCCTGTGTCAATGATACACTTTTAACAGTGTTTTTCTTAGTGTAAAACAATATTAAAATCTATTAAGGACACGCACAGTGTTACAAACCTTCCTATGCTGAAGTCATTTTAGGAGCAAATGACTTTGTTCTGCAGTAGCATTTTCTAAAGTAAAAAAGATGTGTTGCAGTAACCAAAAAGTTTGTTTGCAACACCATAAGTAAAATTTGGACTGATTTCTCTGGAAATACTGTGGTTAGTGGCAAGACTATCTTAGTAGATAAAAATAGATACTAGCTGTGTAGATTAAAGGCATGTAACTGCCCCAAAGCGTAAAGGGTGATAGCTTATATGATGAGTATGATTTTAGTTATTTTGACTGGTTCTTTAATATTTATATATGCTTGCCCTTAGGGCACTCCTGTGTCAAGCGGGAAAACTGATTTAAATGGGCTACTGAAAGATGTTATGTGCTATTAATGACAAAAAGACAGGAAAAATAATTAATTTTGTGGAAAAGTGGTTTTCTGAATGGCCTGGGAAAAGGTGGCCATTTTGAAAATGGCTTTGTTAGGCTACAGTGCATGTAAACAGGTGAGCAAAAGTAAATTTTTAATTAGTTGATACTAACTAGGTAGAAATCTTAGAGGAGGAAATCCTATCCTTTGCTTCACAATATAAAGGTGCTTTTAGAGACTATTTCAATAAATGTTGTAAATGTGGAATAATGTGCCTGTTGCACTAATAGAGCAGGGAAGGCATTTATCATGCAGATGGATATCGATGGAGGACTGGTGATTCTTAATCAGACTTCCAAACAGCATGCTACGTTGGCAGCTTAATCTTACACTCTGATGTGTTTAGGCTATGTCTGTACAAGGTTGTTGTTAAATCCTTATGGGTCTGTGATGCCTGCTGGTCTGTATCAGATAGCAGAATTATGATTCTGCCTTGACAGTTGTATCTTGGAAGGGGTTTTGTGTTTGTTTTTCTGGTTTATCTTCTTGGGAAGAAATCTGGGGAAGGGAAAAAAACTGGTAATAGATAACATTATCACTAAGGTTATAGTTTATTTCGATGTTGAATGTCAGGAAATTTTGGCTCCGGGCACTGAGCCTAAGTGTGACAGAGTGAAAAAACATATTTGACTTTCGTCAGTTTTGGAAACTGAGCTATATGACTGCCCAGAAGCTCAGCTTTTCATGGTAGGATTGGGGCCTGGAAACAAACTTCTTGGAAAAAATGTGTGTCTTGTGGGATCTGGCATAAGGTGAGACCAGTCTTGACTGTCAGTTGCTCTTGAAGTCCCTAGATCCATGTCCTAAGAGATGGAAAAAGAAAAATATCTGTTAAGCATTGCAATAGCAGCTGGCATTTCTGATCAGTGTTTCTGTCTGTTAGAAGACTCTTTGACTCTGTTGCTGGTACAGGAGATGCTGCAGGAGTTGCAGATCATTAAGACAAAGCTGCTTAGGATGCTGTCCCAGTGTTAAATCTGTGTGGAAGGACAGGGGCGAAATAGGATGTCCAGAAAGAGAGAAGTTGTGTTTGTGCTTTGGCATAGTTCGTGCTGTGTAGCCTGTTGTTTCAAGCAGTCTGATACTGCACCTGAATGGTACCTGACGTGTTGCAGGTTGGTAAATTAGTGGGTGACTAAAGTGGCTTTTTTTCTAGGACACTGGAACTTTTGCTGTGTGCTTTTTCATTCCTGCCTTAGATCAGTCACACCCTTTGTATGCTAGAAGAGGAATTATTGTCTCAGATACACATGTGCAAAACCCAAGACTGGGACCAGGAACTTCTGCATAGCCAGTTGCACTTTTGTCCTGAAGTCCTCTTGTTGTATGTAAGTATTAAACTGTGTCCTGTTGTGCTGCAAGATTTTTATGAATTTCACTGCTTTTGGGAAGGTGCTTAATTTATTTAGCATGTGCTACTGAAGACTAATGTAGACTGGAAACCATTCCTTTAAAATAAAATTCATAGAAGCAGAAAAGCTCTAGAAGAGTTGAATCACTGTTGCATCAGTTTTTACTAGATTTCTTTTCTAAGAACTGGAATGTAAGTCTCTTTTTGGTGAGGATGAAAGAAATCAAAGAGATCAAGAGAAAGCCTGAAATGCTTGTCTTTGCTGGGTGGCTCAACTGGTGTGGGTATGACTGGCTGCCTGTCAGGGTTTATTCTGCTACCATTTAGAGTTAGCTGGTAAGCTGTGCTAGTTTATATGCATACTATGCTTACTGGCAAGGAGAGGGTTACAAATTAATTTTTTTTTTATTATTTTATTTTTCTTTGTCTTTCATAATGAATAAGAAAAGAAGAGGTGTGCGAGTCTGTAATGAGCCACTTACTCCTGGGGCTTTCTAGAGTTTCGTTCTTGTTCTCCTAGATTTGAAGCCAGGCCTGAAGGCAGTGTCTCCCACATACCAAACCACTAACGGGGTAAGGTGATTGTGTCTCTCTGTCTCTGCTGATGGAGCTCCTCACTCTAAATAAAGAATCAATCATCAGACTGTTGAGGGTGAGTCTAATAACAGGGTCTTTAGGGCACTTGTACAGAATGGAGGAGACAAAAACCTGCCCTTGGGCTGCAATTTGACAGTTGCTCTAAGCTGACACAAATATGGACTTTCAATGAAGTGTGGCTGCTCCTTTTGGTTGCTGTTCTGTTCTGCAGGACTTGTGCAGCCCTCCGGTGAGCTGGAGCAGGGAGGGGCGTGAGACACTTGAAACCTGAACCTGACCATGTCTTTGCTTCAGCTGAATCAGTAGAGCATCAGGAGAAAGACGTGGTGATGTTCAGCTAGGAATGAAAGGACAGAAGAGTGTCAAACTGCCTTTCTTGGCAGCAGCTGATATTCAGATTGGCTGGAAGCAACAGATGAACTGCAGCCTAAGTCTTGTACATTTCCTTCCTACATGAGGAGGTATCAGCTAGAGGTGATGTATTTTGGATGGGTCATTTTCTTTCTAGAGGAAGTCCACCCTTGTTCTGATATATTTGTCAGCTGTATCTTAATTTATACTCCAGTTTTGATGAGGCTGTAATGATTAAGGTGTGATAAACTTGACAAATTTGTCTAAAATGTCTCTATAAAAAACCTTTTTGTTTTTGTTGGAAGTTAGCAACTTCTGCTTCCCCAAATCGATACCAGTAGAGATTAAAAAGAGCCTTTTGCTTTTACGCTTTCAGAATATGTATTTCAAGCTCGCAGTTTCTTTTCCACTAATTTTGAAGCTTTGAAATATTTTTCTTTAAATGAACGAAGAGATTAGCTTGATTTTAGTGACTCATGCTTGTTTAATTCTTCAGAAACAAAAATGCAGTTAAAAACCAGACATGTTATGTTTATCTGCGTTTTACTGCTTAGGAGGGACTTGATTTTAGAGGGCCTTTTGGAAAAAAAGGCTGATTGCTTTATTGCTGCCTCTGCCCCCTCCCCCCCCCGGTTTTTTAATGATGTTTGTGGTTTCAAAATACTATTTGGTAATTTGTAACCTAAGTTTATAATAGATCAAATAGTGTTGTTCCACAACAATTCGAGCAGAAATCAACCATTGCCAGGCTATAAACACTGACTATCAGAGAAGGGTTTTCTTCAGGAAATGAAAAATTAAAAATGCAGCATAAAAGATTTAAAGACTATTCATCAGTGTATTTGTGACATTTATTCTAATGTTAAGTTTGCAAGTCTTTTGTAGCCTGTTTTTCCTATTCTGTGGGAGAAAATATCATAGGATCGTAGACTATCTCAAGTTAGAAAGGACTTACAAGGATCATCAACTCCAGTGCTGCCTATGTTAATTTTAAACTTAAAACTGCATTCATCCGAAGCACCCCATATACTTTTGATCTTTTGGTAGTGTGTAGATTGATATTGAAAGAAAATATTGTACTTTGTACAATACAAGTGGTCCACATTAAGGATTGTATCTGTTTTTTCATTGTTTTTTTCCTTTTACAAAGTTCTGTGACAACCATAGAATATAGCCTCATTACTATAACTTTTTTTTTTAATAATACAACTCCCTAATATCCTATTTGTTGTTGATTCCCAGTAGTTACAGTAAATATCCTGGGAAAATACCTATTTGGATCAAACTATACTCTCAAAAAGGTTCCCTATGCAGTGCATTGGTATTGTGACTGTCTCATGAGATGCTGGAACG
Source organism: Limnodromus scolopaceus (assembly GCA_028565335.1). Classification (NCBI taxonomy): domain Eukaryota; kingdom Metazoa; phylum Chordata; class Aves; order Charadriiformes; family Scolopacidae; genus Limnodromus; species Limnodromus scolopaceus. The sequence continues at coordinate 51,108,457 of JAOXNO010000020.1, read as the reverse complement.
TTTGTAAGCCATCTTCTGGCTTCCTGTAAAAATAATTTATCTTTTCTTTTTTGATGCTAGTTTTTCTTTCTGTTTTATTTTAATTTTTCATTTGAGGCTTTTCATTCTCTCTCTTTGGTGAAGATGTTAGTGGATCACAGCTCAGCTTTGAGTTGAGCACTGCACCAAACAGAAGCATTAGAGGTGTATTTGCCTTTGATTATAAGAAGATGATATTTTGCTCATTCAGGTACTGGAATGATCAGTCTTGAAGTAGCGGTAGTCACCTTCCTTTAAGCTATTGGTTTTGGGCAGCTTCATTAGGCAGTTACATAAATGTAGCCATCATATTTAAAAAAACCATGAAGTGAGCTATCGGTGACCCTAGAATAGAAATGCATGGAAGAGTAGATAACTAAAACTGTAACAAAAACTGGCTCTGAGGTTATATGGAGTGGAACGAGATGACCACAGAGGCCTCAGAACTGTTTGAATAAATGGCTGATTACTGATACAGAATTGTGTATGTGTTCTCTTAGCTATTTGTTATTAATAGCTATCTGATTACAGCAATGTAAAAGGTAGTTATCAAGCTTTTATACTTTATTGTGATTCTCACCTGGCTACAAGACTGAGTTATATTTCCTTACCATTGTAGTAGAGTGTTTCTGTGTGTACACAATACTAAATAAAATACAAATCATTAAATGCATATCCTGTTGCAGTAACTGTGGTGCTAAAATTTGGTCATTACTCTTGCCCTGTGTGGCTCTGCCTGGTCCTTATTTGGGCCACCTGCCCCTGTTGTGCTATGCAGACTCCTGCTCTTCCTCTGGCTTTGTAAGTAGTCTGCTGTCATTCATTTGCTTTTTTTTGAGGAGACTGCCTTGTGTCTGCATCTCTTGGGTTCACATACCATGGGGACTCCCTGTCTTCTTGCCCCTTTTTGATCCTGCAAGATCAGCTTGGCTGGGATTTGAGGAAGTTCACAGTGAAAAAAAAGAGTCGTCCCTGGTACTTGCATGTGATTGAGGGTCTAAAGAGTTTTCCCATGTGTCTCAGCAGGAGTGCAAGAGTTGGAGATACCTTTTTTTTGGGCGTCTTTATTGTGAAGGATTCAGATGGTATTCCCACAGCTACTGTGGAGGTGTGTGCTAGCACACACAAGCCCACAGCTGTGGTCCACTCTATGATAGCTTTGCAGCTGTGAAGCCAGAGCTAAAGGGGTTCTTTCTCAGCTTGGTTGAGTGCTAGCTTTTTTCAAGATTTCTGGCTTGTTTCCACATTGGGTGCCCTATCTTTCCTGCTGTGCCCTGAGAGGAAATACTGCTGTGTAATTTTGACTCCTGGTCCTGAGCTACCAAGGTACTGGAGGACTCTGGGGGTGTATTTTCCTGTCCACGATATGAAAAAAGCATGAATACACCTTCCTCTTACTGTGTTTTCTTCCAAGATGGCAGTAGCTATCTATGTGCAGGCCTATGTGGTCTAGCTAACAGCATCTTAGTCTGTTTTGAAAGTTTGTACCGTCTTAAAGCAAATATTTCAAAAGTTTTCCTCTTTAAGAATAAGCTCTTGTTTGAATTATCAAAGCGTCCCACAGACAAGCAAAAGAAAAACTTTAGGAGAAATTCTTACATGATTGAAAATGTGTCTTTAGTTCAGCATATGGGTATCCTGAACCGTCTCTCAACCTGTATAGAAATTTTAACCTAAACACATTCAACTTTTTTCTCTTGTTTGCTCTGAAAGTGTTTTCTCAAGACTTTTGTGCATTTTGCGTATTGGAGGTGGCATTTCCAGAGAAGTCTGGTGCAGAAGCCTAGCTAGCTGTTGAAATGTGTTTAAATATAGTATTTGACATGAGACAATGCAATTGTGGCACAGCTGTTGTAAGACTCATCTCATTTAAACCCATCACATCATCACTCTTGACAGTGCCTGTCACATTATAGAAGGAATAAGCTTGATTTTTAAATAGGGACTTATTGATGAAGAACTTCTCTACTTTAGGGTCAACAGTGGATTCAGTGTGTTAAGTGGATCCATGAAAGAAAGCACGATGAAATCCTGATGTTTTTTACTTTTTACCTGGAAATAATTTTCTGTACTTTACCTTAAAATCAAGTAAACCAAACCACATGGGAAGCATTGGTTTCTATAGATAGTCCAAGAATTATCTTTTTTGTTCAAAATTTTGTATTTCCTAGGTGTTCTGAAATAAATTTCCCTTTCGCGAGTACAGATTTAATCATGGTTATTGGTCATACTTTGACAAAGAGTTAGGGTAAACTCTTCTGCTTGATCCTTTTTGAAGATGAAGTGTGTGTTGCAGATTGCCAGGTAAATCAAATAGTATAGAGTTGCTCAAAGTGTGTGTAATCTTCTCAAAGGCACTGATAGTCCACAGGATGTTTCCTCCGGCTCCCTCCCAAGCCCCAGAGTTGATGGGTTTTGTATCTTTTTTTTTTGAACTGTTCTTAATATCTCTTCATGTTCTGACTTAGAAAATCTTCCAGAGGTAGCTTTCACTTTCCAATTTCTCATGTTTTGATGACATCATCAAAAGACTTTCATCTACTGAAATAGAAAATGCTCACAAAGAGAGAAGCTGGAAGTTGTAAACAAAGAGAGTTACAGAAATTATTTTAAATAAGCATTGATTAAGTGTACTTATATTTACCTTGGTGTTTCATTAGGTATCAAAAATAGAGTATGTTTCCTTTTTTAGAAGAATAAACTTTTCAAGAACTTCCAGTTCTCTATGTTTCTTGGGAGTTTTCTGCAAGTAGACAAATAGGTATAAAGTGTAGCTGCATCATTTTAAGTCTTCAGACTTTATTTATGTGGTTCTCATTACCAAACTGGTTTCCACCTATTTTCAGTTCTTATGTGAGAAGGTATGTATTAAGTCATTGTCTGTATGTGCTGCTGTAACATACACGCTCAAATACGCTTTCATTTAGTTATTTGATTTCATTATATAGTATTAAATATTCAAAGAATGCATACGTTAATTTAAAGTGGAGTAGGAACTGAAACATTTTGAGGAGTTTATTCCATCTGAACAGTGCTGGCTAATGAATTAAGCTCAAGATGAGTGCACAGGCTGGTTACTCTATAGAATGTATTTGGAACAGGGCAGCAAGTTAATGTGTAGTTCCATCCTGGCTGCAATAGTTTTGGCTTCCTGGGTATCACAGTAAGAAAAGATTTTTGGCCTGCTTTAAAAAATTCTTTTAAAACATATATATACTTTAGGAAACAAAGAGCATCTAAATTAAAGGTATAATTTTAGGAAATTCTGGATGAAGATAAGCAGCCTGGTAACTGACATAGGTTTCTTGAATGCAGTGTTATGTATGATTTAATCTTGAACCTAGGAAAAGGAAGGTTACTTTTTCATTTATTTTTTATTTAGTGCTTTTGAGACATATTTTCCACATTTCCTGAAGTTTTAGCTTTAGTAAGCTAACCTTTGTGAACATTTAAAAATGAAAAAAGAACTCTAAATTTAGTTTCTTCTGGAATGTTCTACTTTAACCAGGCAGTTAGAATATTGAAGATTAAAACCTGAGGTACTGACCGGACAGATTTTTTTTTTTTTTTTAATTTTTAGTTTGTGATAAAATATTTTATTTAGAAACTTGGAAGTATTTCTTTTGATAATTTTGAAATAGGATTGTGATTTTCTGCTTCCTTTTTTTTGTGCATTTGGTACTTCGATGGATTTTCAAAGTTGTCTTCAAGTGCATTTGGATTCCTAAATGTTTTTGCTTTTTGTTTCCTTATTTTTTAATATATTTTTAGCCATTCAGGGACCATAATTTCATCACCAATGACAATGCTCCTTTTGATTCATCTGCTGGTATAGGGGAGATGTTTATTCCAGGAAGCCTTCCTGACTGTGGCATGTGTGAACAAGCTCCTTATGGCATGGAAGCAGATGCACTAAAGAAATGCAGCATTTCTTTAGTTGTACGCATGGCTGCAACGCGGTGAAAATATACGTGGCCTTAACTACTACGTGAGGCATACACTGTATATCTGTGTGCATGGAAATGTGCATTTGTACATATGCATATATATAAAACTTGTGCCTAACGAAGTTGCTAACGAAGCTCCCAGAGGCATAAGTGAAGGTCCTTTGGAGCTTTTAAGCTGTGCTTCTAGGTCTTTATTGCAGTCTCTCTAATGTAAAGCTTAAGAACTTATCTTTCAGCTTGTTTTTAATTTCTCTTATGTTATGTCCTTCTGTTCTGTATATACATGTATTGTGGCTTCCAGCTTCAATTTAATGTAGCTTTTTGGCTTTCCATTTTCCTTGTAAGCATCTTCTTTTCAACTACAGACTGTAGCGCACCTTATTATTATCATCATAACTTTTCAACACCAAAGAGGACTTTCTTATGGACTACCCCTTGTCCTGCCAGAATTGCACAGCTTCCTATTGTTGATCATGATAAGACACAGTGACTTTTTCTGTCACTTTTTATCAATTTTGGGCAAAATTTTCTGAAGTCCATGAGTCTCAGTT
>JAOXNO010000020.1:51080885-51091481 GCA_028565335.1 Limnodromus scolopaceus | reverse complement strand
TGGTGCTAGGGAGATCTGTACAAGTTATGAATTGTTTGAGTGAAGTGTCATCACACCAATTTCACCTTTTGCAAGTTTGGATGACTTCACTGTACAAACACAGCATGCTATACAAATGTATAGTTCTGAACAGAAGTAGGCATGTTTCCTTAAGTACATTTACCCTTGCGAAAAATAACAATGGACCAAGATAGGAAATTATTTGAAGAGAAAATAGTGGGGGAAATAGGCTGTTTTTATGACTTCTAGCACGTATAACAATAAAGTTATGGCACTAGAATTTTCCAAGGTTTGGCCAAAAGTAGAGAGGAAAAAAAAGTGACTTAAGCTTGAGGAAGACAGAATGATAAAAGTCAGTAGCTTAAATATAATTTTTATTCAGAGTGGAACCTTGTAAAACCACTTGAAAATGTCTAACTTTCCATGAGTTTTAAATGGCATACATTTTTTGGTTGTATTGATTGGCCATTTCATTTTAATTTTCATAAACTTGGTTCAGGCATAAAGCGGGATTATCATACCTTTCCAGTGCTCATATACCCCACTAAGACTCCTTGTTTTGTATTTGTACATCAAATTTTTCTAATTTTAGCTCAGGAAAAAGTAATGTTAGTTGTTTAAACTCTTTGACTTGCACATTTTGATAATAACCAAATTGCAGTAATATTCTGTCTTTAAGAAGCTGAACAAGGACTTTTCTTTGTCAGATTGGCCTTAAGTCATAGAGAGTTGGTGGAGTCGCTTTTCTGCTTTTTTAAAATCCTTTTTTCCTCATATTGTACAGAAGAGGCTTATTTAATTTATGCGATTATTAGGACAGAACATGTTATATAATACTGTACAATTAGCAGAAAAAAGTCAATGTATGCAGCAAACCCAACTGTATAAAAATATGAAAATGCACAGTTGTCATCAGAATGAAATTCTTTCTGCAATGACAGCTGGTAGTAACGTGTTGACAGTAAAGGTTTGTGGTCTTGTAGTATTGATGACCACAAATTTGGCTAATGGCTATTGTCTCTTTTTTAAAGATGTGAACTTTTCTTTCCTGCTGATTGCACCAGGGTTGAGGTCACAAAGAAAGTGATCCAGAAGACTCCGCTGCATTTAAAACAAGAAAAAAAACAAACTCACTGTTTTGTAATAGAAGTAGTTATCCTTCCTTTCTTGCTTTCCTTTCCTTTTGTAAGACGGATTACCCTTAACAGTTTCGTTAAGTACAAAAAAACCATGGCAAATGTTACGTTATCTTAGTTGAGAATTGTAATCCACTTTTAAAGCTGATCTCAGGAGATTTTTGGATGGTGTCATGGTCCGTGTCTCTCCCCCCTTACTACTCAGAGAGAAATAATAATATTGTTTGTATAAGTGAAAGATTCAAGAAAGGTGCCTGCCTATTTACAATTGTATCTAGTGCATAATATGAACAAACAAAAATGTGTGAACCAGATGGTTCAACAGAAAAATATTTTTTGTGTTACAGGAGCAAAATCTCCAAATATTAAATAAGGTGCACACCTTGCTTTATAATACATGCAGAAAAACCTCTTTTGCTTATTCTGCTTCTCCAAAGGTAATTGGTTTTCCTCTTTGAAGGAGAGGGGGAAAAGAACCCAAAGAAATAATCAGGAAACTGATTTTTCAGGCATAATTTATAGTAGTTGTGTAAGTTGAAATCTGTTACAGCTTGATTTCAGACACAGGTCTTGTGAGGGGTTAGTGAGCAAGAAAGCTGATTATAGATGAGTCAGATTGCGTTTTTATGGAAATTTCTGTGTTATTTAAGTTTAGTTATGCATTTTACAAATTAGTCTGAGGAAGCAAAGACTAAGAAGGACTTTAAATACAGAAAACAGAAATTTTGCTGAAAATAAATTATGTGCATTTACTATGTTGCTAGAAAATATGAATTAGTTGGAATCGGATTACCACAAAAGCTTATGCTTGAAGCTCTTTCAAGGAGCACATCAAATCAGGTTTATCTTTCTCACAGCTGAACCCCTCTTAATTTGTTTGAAGCTGCTTATCTGTTATAGACATCTGGGGTGTATGCCCCAGGTGGATACTGTAAATTCTAGCTGTTGCTTTTTAAGTACAGATGGGTGATCCATCTTCTTCACCATAGGAAATTTTTCAAAGTTACTGAATGCTTTGAGTAATACATTCTCTTTTGAAAATTCTCTAGTTTTTTTTATAAATCTTCATATTGTCCCTTGTTGTTCTTTGGTGACTGGTTAGCTGTCTGGGACTTGTATGAACAAAGATGCTGACCTGTTAGGTTGCTGTGCAGTGAGATGATGACCATCATCAGCTGGTGCCAAAGTCCTTGATATGGGCCTGATTCAGAGGTCTGGTCAGATTCTGTGCAGTATGAGGGTAACATCTTAGTCTTATGCCTTTGTAGAAATTTTGGTCTGGCAAAAAACTGAATGTCCTCAGAACAAAAAAGAGCAGCAGTGGATTTATTTCACTTTTAAAAACAATGAAATAAATGTAACTGTATGTATATGTATTATTGATTATAAATTACTATCTATATGAATCTTAGAATAAGTAGTGCTGCCTAAGTGTATACACACACAGGAGCAGAGATATGGTTCTTGTACTTAGCGCTGCCATGTATTTCAAACTTACAGAAGTTTTAACACTCAGATATTTTAGGAGCTGACTTTACTGAAGCAACTTAATATTTTTTTGAAGCATCCCGCAAATTGGAAGTTACTGAAGGTTGTTCTATCCATCCTGATCACTTTCTCATCAGAAATGCAAAAATGTTTCAATAAAATAGTATTTTTAATTGTTTCGAAAAGGATATAGTAGTCTTTTACAACCCCCCTGTAGACTAAATATAGTCTAGTTACTGAGGATTATTGTGGTTATTTCTATTTTTGTTAGATCTGCTATACAACAGGGATATAGGTAATCTCCAGAAATAAAGCAGAAAATACAATAGCTGTACAAACTACAGTAGCTGTAGTTTGTAGTAGAGTAACCTCTCTGAAGAGTGTGGTGAGAGAAGAATAAAATGGAGACCCTGCTGTGAAACAATACACTTCTGAGCATAGTGAAAAAATTAAGGAATTTCTCTCCCTTCTTATGGATTGCCTCTCTGTGTATATAATTCAGTTAAAATAATCCTTCATCATAAACTGCATTTAAAAAAAAACAAAGACCATTTAATGGAATGTGGTCAAGTAATATGACATTATAAGAGTTATCTGAGGTCAAAACAAAAAAACAATGTTTCAAAACTTGATGTAGCTTATTTTTGCATTTGTGTATTTTATAATAAAATCTGGAACCTTTTTAGGAGAGGTACATCCTCAAGTACCCTGTTTAAAAAACTGCCATTTGCCATTAAGCAAGCCAATTATATGTCACTTTATGGGTCTGGAAGAGTAGTGTGGTGATGTGACTGAAAGAGGAATTCAGAATTCAAGATCTGATAAATCTTACCACCATGATCCTGCTCAGGGTTAGATAGTCCTGTCACCTGTTGATAAAAATCTAGAGATGAATTCTGTGATTTGCTCCCTGTTGGCAATATTAGGTTTCTACCAATGCCTGGGACAAATCTGTGTGACAAGGCTTGTATTGGGTTGTATTTTGTTTTGGTTTGGCTTGTGTTGGTTTTTTTTTTTTTTTTAAACTCTACGCTAGATTCAGTTATGGTATGTTTTGAAATTGCTGTCAGTACTGTGAAAGGAAACACCTGAGTGTACTTAACTGGACATCCATCTGAAATCATGTGGTGAAACTTGATTCTGGAAGCTGCTGAATTAGTTTTCTTTCCACAATGGTTTTCCATTTAGCAATGAATTAAAAGCCTGCATACAAAGCAAAGTGCTTTGTCAGGCACTTAAAACCTGAAGTACCAGGATGTAATTTAAGTGCATCTTGCTTGTGTTAAAATAGAATTTCTAATTACAGACTTGTATGTAGGTGTTCTTTCAGTGGGTAAATGTAAAATTTTGCTTCAGAGAGTCTTCCCAAAATCATAACAGGTGGAGCACTCATTGCTGTACAGTAGCATATAGTGACCTTGATAAGGTGGCAGATCATAATTTCTCATCTCTGATACACCTCTCATCACAAATGACAACAATTCTATAAATGGGATAGCACAATGAATAATGGATTCTTCTTTCTAATGCATATTCTGAACCCTTATGAATATGTTCTGTAGACTATAGAAACAAGCTTTAATAACATAACTATGCATTCCACTTTACATTTTATACACAAGAGAGCAAATAACAGGTAAGGTAGCCTTGTACTCCATTTCAGCATGTGTATAAAGTCAAAGGTCTGTCCCGATTTGGCAGCATACTTGACAGTTTCATAGTTATATGATTGGATGCATTTCTTCCTGCTCCCCCGCCATGTTATGACATAAACTTTCTCTTAAGACTGATTTTGAAAGTCCTTAAATTCTTCTAAATGAAACATTAATAAAAGGAATAAAGGAATAGGGGAGGCAAAATGTGGTATGGGGCATTTTAGTGAAAATGTTTGCTGTAATGAAGTTTGATTCTATGCTATTTCAAAACTTACTGTTGATGAGGCACTGTATAATAATACAGCCCAAAGGGGGTATTATTTTAGAAAATGGTATGGCACTGAAACTTTAAGAAGACTTTATAATGAGAAAGCAAAGTACTCTAGTTGCAATTTTTACATCAGTAATACATTTTCACTGGACAAAACTATATTATAATGAGTAGTGAATTCCAGAGTAGAAGATAGTACACAGGATAAGAAAGGTTATGAGAGCAGCATGCAGAGGTTTGTCTGCACTGGCATCATCTAGTTCCTTGTGTACCTAGTGCAGTTGGCGAGTGGGATGTGGCCCCATGCTTTTTGTATGATCTGATATGTTAGATGGTCAGGGATGATCTTGTACAAAATTGATATTGCTCTAACTGAGAGTAGCTAGCCAGCTTAACAAAGCACACTAATGAATATGTAGAGACTTCCTAAGGTGGGTTTGAGAAACTCAGGATGCCTCTGACTTGATTATCCAGAGAAGGACGTTGTGGTAGATAGATAAAAGCCATCTAAAGGGTACTTGTTCTGATATAGTGTAAACACGGCTGCAATTTTGGACAAGTCCTAGTAGGTAGTGGCTGATGATGCTTTGTGCTTGATGCCTTCTGAATAGGTTTGAGTAACTTAAGAGTCCGTTTGTGTATGAAAGAGTTCCAACTTCCCATCTATTTACTATGAGGAGGCTGTAGCAAGGTGGGTGTTGGTCTCTTCTCCCAAGTAATACAAGTGATACAACAAGTGGAAATGGCCTTAAGTTGCACTAGGGGAGGTTTCAATTCGGTAATTCTTTCACTGAAAGGGTTGTCGTTTTCAAGCATTGGAAGAGACTGTCAAGAGAAGTGGTTGAGTCACTGTCCCTGCAGGTATTTAAAAGATACATAGGTGTGGCACTCGGGAACATGGTTTAGTGGTGGCTTTGGCAGTGTTGGGTTAACAGTTGGACTTAAGGGTCTATATCTAGCCTTTGATGATGTTGGAAATGGGAGAAATTTAGATCCATCGGCCCTGTTTTGTGGACCATCGTTTATTTTGAAGTCAAGTGCATCTTTAAACAAAACAGAGAATTTGTGTAGTATTATCTAAATATATCTTGTTAATTGCCTGTTCATTTCATTTGTCATGTGATGAATCTGCATATTATATACATCTTGGCTTTGAACTTTCAAAACCAGCTTTGACGGGTTGATAAATCTAAAATTACTGTTACAGGAGTGCAACAGGCAATCCTTGCTGGCAGTGTAAAACTGAAGTTCTGCTGGTCTCTCCATCTCAAAGACATCTGTCTGCAATCTGCTTTGTCATTTCTACTTACCTTCAGTTACTACTGAATTCCATTTCAGATACCGCTTTATAAGTTAGAGGAAAATAAACACTAGTTATGACAGTACAGTTTTCTCAGCTGGAACCATCCATTCAAATACTACTAGCTTCAAACATGTACAATTTATTTTATTTAATTTCAAAGATGTTTATGTCCAATCTGGAACTATAAATTGATGAACTTTCTGATTGAGGTTATAAAAGAAGCATTACTCAGAAGAGTTCAACAACATGAAAATACATTCTTCTGTTTCCTTGCAAGTGAGGTAAATGTAAAGATAGTGGACAAGGTTAGAATTTTATTTTCATCCTGGTTTTAAGGGATATTCTTAGCAACATTTAAAAACATGCAATGCTAAAGGAGAAAATTGCTGTTATTAACACTCGTTTGTGGAGGACTCTATGACTTTTCCACCTGCCTTATTTGACATGTGTTGCAATGTTAAAAGAAGTAAAAACAGCCATCCATGGGGTATTTGTGAGGATTAAAATAATTTACTGGATGGCAGTTTAAGTATGGATCTTTCATTTAACTAAGCGTCCTCTTCAGTACAGCTGAGTTACTTGCTTTGGTTGTATTTGGACCGCAGCAGCACGGGCAGCTGGGCACTTGCCTGAGCATGGTAGTGTTGGCTGCCAAGATGAGCTTGGTGTTCTTGGCTCCTGAGAAGTGCTGGGTGCGGGAACCTGCTGGGAGGTAGCGTTGGAGGGACTGGAGCTGCACCCTGCTTCTGTGCGTTGTCAGTCCCTGCAGGCCTGCTTCTGCTAGCCCAGGATTGGTCATTGGTAGGCCGTTTGCCCAGGCTGCAGCTCCACTGCAGGGATTGACTGCAGGCCCGCTCTATGGCCATCCTCCTGCGCAGGCTAGGAAGCAAGCTGATCCATCTACTCCTCATATCTGTGATCCCCTTGCACCGAGTGCAGCAGCTGCTCCAAAGGCTGCCTGCAGACTATCTATTCTCCAGGCCCACAGCTGGGAGCATGCTAAACAAAAGTGGTGCATGCAGAAGGCCACTTAGGCTGCATCTTTGATATCTCCTGGCAGACTGGGACTCTGCTACTGCCACTGCCAGCCCTGGCTGTGGTGACTGGCTCATGCTGCCCTTGAAGCAGAGTTGCTCCCCCTCATGGCTTCCTCAGTGCCCAATGTCATGTCCTACTAAGAGAGACATGGAAGGTGCTGGAGCTTGTCTTGTGCTGGGAGCCAAGGAAAGCCAAGAAAGCCCCAGAAGGCTGTGGGAGAGGGGAGGCCAGAACCTCCCGAGGGCTCTCCTTGTGGGCTGGAAAGCAGCAGCAGCAGCCCTGGGGCAGGGCACAGAGATGTGGGACTGGGCTGGGCTGTGCCCCTGACACCCACCCAGACAGTGAGGCAGATGCCCCAAAGGGGGAAAGCATTTTCCAAAAGATGCTTGCCACCTTCTTATTGCCTGGCAGGTAGGTTTTAAGCTCAGGCCTGTTGGGTTGTGTCATAAGAGGCTGGTGCCTTGAGCACAAAGACCTGACAACGGGCAGCAGATAAAGGGGGAGCCCTGGTGATCTTCTCAGTGCCAATGGAGCAACCCAGCTCGGCTCCTGCAGGGACCATCGTGGGGGAAAGCCTTTCCCTTATTGGGCAAAAGCCCCAAAGATGAGAGAGTGGTTGAGGTTGGAAAGGATCTGTGGAGGTCATGTGGTCCAATGTGCCTGCTCAGGCAGGCTCACATAGAGCACATCACCCAGAACCATGTATGGACGGCTTTAAAGATCTCCAAGAATGGAGACTCCACCAGCATATGCTTGTACTTGGTCACCCTCAAAGTAAAAAGGTCTTTCCTGATGCTGGGGAGGAACTTCTCTCCCATGTTTCAGTTTGTATACACTGATCCTGTCCCAGGGAATCACTGGAAATAGCCTGGCGCTGTCACCTGCACACCCTCCTTTCAGCTTGATGAGATATTCCCTGAGCCTTCTGTCCTTCAGGCTAAAACAGAGTGAGTTCTTTCCACTTTTCCTCCTATGGAGCTGCTCCAGTCCATTCCTCATCAACAGTACTGGTCCCAGTGCAGACCTCTGAGGGACACCACTTGTTACTTATCTCTGTTTGGAGATTGGGCCATTGACTGCAAGTCTTTGGATGCCTCTGTCCAGCCAAATCCCTATCTATGCAATAGTCCATCCATCAAATCCATATCTCTCCAATTTGTGAATAAGAATGTTGTGTGGGACTGTATCAAAGGCCTTTCAGAAGTCCAGGTAGATAACATCAGTTGCTTTTGCCTTATTCACCAACGCAGTCATTCCATTGTAGAAGTCCACCAGATTAGTCAGGCTTGATTTTCCTTTTGTGAAGCCAAGTTGGCTTTCTCTAATCATGTCTCTGTCTTCCATATGCCTTGACATAGCTTCCAGCAGGATCTGTTCCATGATCTTGCTGGGCATAGTAAGTTCCCAAGGTCCTCGTTTTTACCCTTTTAAAAAGTGGGTCCAGTCATGGGGGGACTTCATCTGACTGCCAGGACTTTTCAGATATGCTTGAGAGTGGCTTAGCAACTACATCAGCCATTTCCCTCAAGACGCTGGGTTGCATCCTCTTGGGTCCAACGGACTTGCGTATATTCAGGTTCCTCAGATGGTCTTGAATTTATCTTAAGTGATGGGAGGAATTTTATTTCCCCAGTCCCTTCTAAAGAAGGGACTTGATGATGTGGGAAGACCACTCGCAAGTGAAAACTGGGGCTCTGGCTCTGTATTTATGGGATCGTGCTTTCTCTTTCCTCTTGTTTCTTCTCCCTATCCTCCCTAGCTAGAGTCTGGTAAATCCTTTTCATTTTTTTCTGTTTCTCACTATTCCACTCCCTCCCTGCTCCCTATTAAATCTTGCGAGCTAGCCTTATCCTGTAACTTCTTCCAGATCTACTTGAATACAAATTCCTTTTGTTCCTGTATTTGGGATGAATAAAACTTGAATCTAACTGTCATGACTGCACACTGCTGAATATCTCACTGAAACCCAGTCTGCAGCTGTGGTACTAGCTTCTGTTATAGAACCTGGTTTTGTGGTGTGTTGCAAACCCATTACAAATATATTAATCTTAACACACTTTTGTTGTGATATCTAGTAACAAGTTGAAGCCAGAAGTTCTTAATGCATTGTAATTTTTAAAGTAAATTTTGACATAGTCCCCCCTCTCCTAGTGAATAATGTTAATCTGTCACTTGGTCATCTTGTGATTCACAGGGGAGTATTTTCTGCAATATAGCCATGTTGTTGGCACTAGCACAATCCTGTGTATCTTCAAAGCAAGTCTTCATATTATAAAAGTAGCCATCTTTTCTTGAATGCTACTGATAATAAATAACTGAATTAGATATAAACTCACTTGTGAGAAATTTCTTCTTGAATTTATTAACTGATACCATTTTATGATGCTTACTTTCTGCCAACCATTACTGGTCTTCAGTTGACATAAAATCCTTCTACTTATTAGAACAAGCCAAATGTCTTTGGAGTTCCTTAGCAAAAGGTTATTGATTGCCATTAAGACAGAATTAGAGTAGAGATCTTTAAGTCTTTATCTGCATCTCATTAACTGGTTTGTGATTTTCTAGAGTGGCTATTAATTATACACAAGAAACTGGGTGAATATAAAGGATGATTCAAAGACATGCTGTCTTGACAGCTGGTTTTGTCCTTAGGCATTGCACATTTTCACTGACAGACCTTAATTAAACTGAATGTTTAGATTTTGCTATGATAAAAGCCTGAAGGGTCGCACCCAAGATTGTTGCTTGTATTTGGAATCCTTTTAATTTAGTCTGTTATGAAGTCATTTATCCTAAAATCTTTGTTGGAAGCTTCTGATAACTGGAAAGCAGCAAATAGAGCTCAGGGTGAATAAGAGTGACAAGACGAGAGATCCTTCTTAATGTGAAATCCTACACAAGCTGTAAATGATGACAGGCTGCTAGAAATTGCCACTGTAGGTGATACTGTAATATGTTACTGTGCTGTAAAGGCATGCAGTTCAGGATATAATTACAAGTTTTATGAAGATGTGTCAATGAGTGTGCTGTGCCTTGTGAACCATATCATTTATGAGACACTTTCTATTTTGTACTTGCTATTGTTACATAGTTAAACTTGGTTATGACTGCATGCTTTAAAATGGAAACAAGGTGTATTTTCAGCAACCTAATAATAAAATCAGTGAAAAAATCGACTGTAAGTTAGAGGAACCATCTGTTAAAGGCAGTTTTTCCGTTGCATGGGGAAGTACTGACTAATGGGATCACCACACTCTACAAATCTCATGGAAGGCTCAAAACTTCAGGTGGTATGGTGTAAGGAGAGGAAGGTGAAGGATTTAAAGCAGGGGCAAAGATAGCTTGCTACTGATTGGAAGCACTAACAAAAAATACTCTTACTGAAGGCCTTGACATTCTAATGCTGGTGTGTTTGAGGAGAGATTGGAGGAGATGTGAAATAAAGTTGACTGCAATACTAAAGAGAGAATGAATTAGTTTAAATTGTAGGCAAACTGGGTCTGTTGAAGAGAAATGAAACAACAGTGTGGTCTACTAAAAAGCAGTAAGATTCTAATTAGTTATGTCACAGAATCACAGAATCTTCTAGGTTGGAAGGGACCTTAAAGATCATCTTGTCCAACCGTCGACCTAACTCTGACAAAAATAGACACCCACACAACAAACAAGGAGCATCACCATCACTAAACCATACCTCCCAGCACT
>JAOXNO010000020.1:51024909-51039789 GCA_028565335.1 Limnodromus scolopaceus | reverse complement strand
TGCTCTAGGCGTTCCTGCTTTAGCAGGGGAGTTGGACTAAATGATCTCTAGAGGTCCCTTCCAACTCTGACAATTCCGTGATTCCGTGATTCAGAGATAATTAAGATAAGATGAAGGTAATTTTGATTGAAGCACACTAGATGAAATACAAAATAACTTTTGAGACATCCATTCACAAAGCCATTAACTCCACCTATTCAGTATATTGCTGAGTAACATACACTTTTATTCTCAACTTTGGTCTATAATCAGACTTGAGTTGTAAATGGTACTGCTTCTGATGGAGATTACAAGGAGCAATACAAGTACAGAAGCTGCTAACAAGATACTTGCTACACTATATATAATATACTTAATGCATTTAATGAATCTTGTGTAGTATTTCAGGTATTATGTAATAATTATTCATTTTTGAGTGAATGTTGTTCTTTTTCAGTAGTTTCCTTAACCAACATTCAGTGATAGATCAAAACAATAAACTAGTGTTTCTGTGTTTCTTCCCACAGTGTCTAGATGGTTGCCAAGATTCTTCTGATAATTTTTAAAAATTTTTTATTTTGTTGTTGTATTACATATTGGCTATAAGAAAATTCTTTATGGAAAAGTAAGTGCACGTAGAAGAAGAAAACATGTAACATTGCAATGAATTTTTGAGCATTTATAACACCTATCCTTTTTTCTTGTAGAATCTGTCACAACGTCTTTATATAATAATATTTATCTATGCACTACATTGGAAAAAGGGAAAAGGAAGACGAGTTTGGAAACGTTGTGTAAAAAACCTGTGCACAAATGTTCATTCTTCATGCAATAATATTTGCTATTTGAAGCTTTTCTATTATAGCTAACTAATAGAGCTCAACATCCTGTGTTTCTCAGAGGCAAACATACATCAGCACTAGTAGTTGTTTTGATTTAATGTAGAGTGTAGGGTTTTTTTTAAATGTAATCAGAACACATGCATGAAATCCTTATCTGGAATTGTAGGAGTGGAATTCTGGTCCAGCTGTGGAGCTGAGAGCAAAACTTTAACTCAATCCAAGGCAGAATTTAATTGTAAATGCCAAAGACGTGCACCCAGTAGGCTTTTTAATACTCTTAGGTGTGACCATATGGACACTGCTGGCAGGTCTGTTCACGTGCTTAAAGTTGGACATTTTAATTATTTGAAGGCTTGAGTGTTTTTTAGAAGGACAGAAAGAAACATTATAGAGGGTTAACATTTTGAATGTATTTCGGTGTCAACTGCTATTGTGTGTCCAATAATAATCAATTATATTAAGTACAATGATACAGGTTGCAACATTTGCTGGGTTTTTTTTTTTAAGTGTATGTAAAAATTTTCCTTATTGAAATACACCATATTATTTAATAATTTCCCTCCAAAACTTAACTATAGTCTTATATTTGTGAGATACCGTCCCTGTGGTCAGACTAATAAAGAAAGAAGAGAAACAGATCCTTTGGCAAGACTTGCTCAAAAGCTGGTCTTGCCATATTACTCTACCTCCTATCTCTTCCGAGTGAGAATCAGTCTAAGCCCCAAATATTGGTGAATTAGGTCAATATTTTGAACTAACTGCATTAGGTCAAAAAGTTGCCATTTGACAACTTTTCTTTAGGCTTTTAAGACCTTACTGGACTGTTATCTTTGTGCTGAGATGTGTTGCCATCTCGAAAATCCTGTGCTGTTGTTTCCTTTCTGTGCACATTCTAGCTTCACCGCAATGAATATAATTCACTGATCCAAAAAGCCTTTGACAGCAGCTACTGGGCACTTGAAGCAAACTGTGTGGCTGCACCGGTTAAAGATGTGCCACATCAAAGATGAGAGAGAAAAGCCTGACAGTATGGTGTTCATGCAAAGATAAAGGATAAAAGATAGCACTGTGTTGCTTTCGGTGTTAAAGGCTTCTTTCCTGCCTCTTTTTTTCAACAGGTGTTTTCACTAATGTGTTTGACTTAGGCTATTAGGATAACAAAAACAAACACTCTTTCATACAAGGACTTACTTTGTGCTTTTACAGTGACACAGGCTGGTAAATATCTGTGCTTAATATTTTGTAAGATTATTTAAATGACTACATAACAACAAAATAATAGTATTAATGATCACAGAAAAGCATACTTGTTGTCTTGTTGCTTGTAGAAATTAATCTTACCATATTAGTATTAGAAACCTGAGCTCCCCCTTTATGGAAACTGCATCTTCCAGACACCCAGAGTAATATTTTTTCTAATTATTATATTCTGTCTTAATTATGAACTGGTAAAGGCTTGATTCCACCACTATAAGTATTCTAAGTACTCTATGGAAAAGCATAGTGCAATCATTTCTACTGAACTAAGCACAGGTTTGTGGCATGCACTTCTACTTGCACTTAGATTTCAGCTTCTCAGTGTCTACTTACTTTATTACAATACTGATTTATTTTTTTTTTAATCATTGAGTACCCACAATTGTTAAAAATATAAATAAAAGTGATGGTATAGCAGAAACTTTACACTGCCATACCACAACTTCAGCCCTTGACTGCATGGTAGTGAAGCTTTTGGGGTTCTTATACTTGTCCATGTTTTCTCTGTGCAGCTTCTGTGAGATTGGAATATACTGGTTTTAGAAGGAACATTGAGATTTTTATAAATATGTAGGCTGAAGGCCATCAATTCCTATTGCCACTGTCATTCCAGGGAAGGTCACTTTTCTTTGCAACTGTTGTCCCTGGAATTGCACCCTGTCCTCTTCTAATGAAAATTAACTGGATTCACTTCTACATTAGTTTAAATTAAGTAGCCTGATTGATAAATCAAGGGGCCAGAAGTCTCTGGGAGCTTTGAAGTCGTATTGCTGTCCTGTCTGCTGGAAGAACTACCCCTAAAGGGAATCTGTGATCCAACCATAAGCTGGCTCTTAACTTTGTCAGTCACCAAATACTTGACATAAAAATCACAAGAAATAGTTGTATTTAATTATACTTTTTTACAGGGTGAAACTGCTTAGCAGATGCTGATTTTCCTTTTCCTAGACAATGTATAAACATTAAAAGTTTGTGCTTTCTAGAAACTGGTAATACTGTAGCTACTAATTTCTTCAGGTTAGAGCAGATGAAGTGAAGACTTTGAGACTCTCTTAAATCTCATTTAACCTCTAAGCACTTTTGTGAACTGTAGCATTGAATAATTTTTGTGGAGAGACATTACATGTACCTTGAGGTCTCATTTAGAAACAGTTCTCTAGGAAAGCTGGCCATCTGGGGCTAGCAATAAGCTTTTTAAATGTAGAAGCAACTGTAGTCTTCTTCCTTAGCCAGGAGCTGTAAGACAACTTGAAAAATTAACATGGGAAGTTAGAAATAACAAGCAGGACACTTGATGAGTTCCCAATTGCAGTGAAACCAGCTTTCTGTGAGTAGTAGGTAAGCACATGGTTCTTTTTGCCGTAAGCATCCATTAGTATTTATTTCTTGATATTACAAAGGCACTTAAGCGTAGTTCTCAAATAATTAATTTAAAATCTCTATGCAATATAATCCTTAACAACTGGCAGCTTAGATGTAGTCCTATACATTACTTATGATAAAAAACATTGTTGGGAATTACACAATATCTGTATTTGACAACTTGGTTGAATGGTAATTCTGGTCATGAATGTCTGTGGATTCTGATATATGGCTGTAAAATATGCTTCAAGAACTTCACAGCGGGGGGAAATCCCTTAACTCCTGCAGTTTGTGCATGTCTGTATTTCTTTTGCACTGTTTTAATCTAGTTCCAATGTATTTCAGTTGAAATGAAGGTATTATTCATATATGTATACATACCTGTGTATAATTACATAAAAATTGAGTTAGAACAGCTCTTGTTTTCTAAATTCTATTTAATTCAATAGACTTGCACAGGCAGGCTTCGATATACATATATAAAACTGTGAATTCCTTCTTCATTGAGGAGGATCTGTTCAGTATTAGCAATATCCCATTTTTATTAATTATTTGGCTTTATAGTGTGGCAATTATAAGAAGTGCAAAAATATTTTTGTGTTTTATGTTATTCATCTTCTGCTTTGTTTGGAATAGCATGTACTGGTTTTATCTCCAAACAGCAAGAATCTTGGAATGAGTTTTGAATGTGGTTTATAAAATTACAAGATCTCAAAAGGTAGTATTTTCTGTTATTGCCTTCCTGAATTCTTTTGCAAACAATATGCACATCGTGCTCAAATTCATTTTACTTCTATAAATTTATTTTTAAATTTCATTCTATGTTTTATTTCTAAAATATTTCATTTTAGGTCTTAATAGCTGCCTAATTCAGTAAAAATCCATGTCTTCTTCAGTACAGAGCTATAGCTACGCTGGCAGACAGTGCTCTGATAAGGTGGTTCACTTTTAGGAAATGGCTTTACAAATGGCGTTCTTCTCGTAAATGTTTTCATACTCACCGTCAATTCTAAGAAAAATGAAAGAGTCTGAGTTAATTTTAAAAAAAGCAATTAGGAAAAGGCTGTTTATGTTTAACAGTGGTATTACAAAGGCTCCAGGGATTCAATACAAATTATGTAATGAAACAGTGTTGCAATTTAAAAGCAGTAAGGTATTTTAAAAAATAACAAAAATAAATTGCAACCAATGTCTTAATGAACCACTTGGTTACTACTGTCTTCATCAGTATGATATTCTTGCTGTTTTTTTAAACTTGGAATGTAGCATAATTAACCAAAAAGCTGTCAGAAAGCAGCATTTGTTATCATCTCTACTGTAACAGCTAGTTTATCCTCTTGATGTGTAAACTGCACTTTTAGAACATAAAGAGCAAAAGTTGAGTAGATTGACCTCACTGGGTTAATGAAGAGGATGATTAATCTTAAAATATTCTTAGAGCTTCTGAACATAATTAATTTCTGATTTTGATGCATAGTTCATCACCATGGCCCCAGTAATCTTGTAGCATTAAATTAAGGTTATATTTTTATTCTCTTTTGAGAAGAGTTGCCAGAGTCAAATGCCTTTCGCATCAGGATAGATAGGCAAGTTTAGGATATTCTTTTTCTACCCAGTAGTTCTTTCTCAAAGACCTACAAAATAGTTAACTGGAAACAAAATAAAAATCTGATTTTAATGGTAAAAACTGTACTTTTTTATCTTCTTTTTTTTTTTTTCCTTTTCTTCTATTTGTTATGAAGTATTAAAAACTAGCACCTTTTCTACATTAAGATCTGTCAGTTTTTCCCACTGCCTATATGAAAATATTCATAATAATGATAAGCTATTGTAAAGATATTACTCCTTGATCATCCAGAATTATGGATAGTTTGAGTTCATTTTACAATAGAAAGAAAAGGAGAGTGAAAAAGATGAGGGTCAGACACACCACAGCTTTATTATTTATTTTTCCTTCTGTAATATTAGTGAAAAAGAGACAGTAAGAGCACCAAGGCTGCACTTCTTTACCTCTTTGTTTTAATATTCATATGAGTTAAATTGAAATGTGGCAATTAAACTCCTAGGAAAACTTTTGATTGTCATTTGGAGAGCTTTGATTTTACTTTCATGGTGACTCTTGTATAATGGAAATATACTGAAAATGTGTTCTCAGGATGAAATGAATATAAATGCCTGTGCTCCTACCATGCAGATTGGCAAATGGTTTTGCTGTAATATTGGCTCTTTTTGAAGTTTTTGCTTAATTACAGACCTGACAGTCTAAGCAATTGTAGGCAGCAGAAAATACTTTATTAGCAAGTGGTTTAAACAAGGATGTGTATACCTTCTATTTCTCATAAATCAAGGAACCATGGGAGATATGCCATGCAACGTTTTTCACTTTTGATTGATTTTCTGACAATGTATTGTAAATATAACTTGTGTAATTTTTTTTGGTTAGCACAGCTTCAGTATTTGCTGAAAGCCATATATGTGCATTCCTCAGAATAAATGTGTTCTTCCCTGCATATTTTTTTTTACATTACGCATATTAAAATTAATATTATTTGTTTGTAAACTACAAGCTATTCTTTTATTGGCTGAGCAGCCTAGGAAATGTGTTTATTTTATATCTGCTATGTTTCTTGTTCTTGCTTTTATTTGCAATCTTGGAATTCTACTTACAGAGATAAATTACTAATAGTAAACGACAGCACCATAAAAAATGACTTAAAATTGAGGAATGAAAGATGTTGAACGCATCCCATTTTTGGGATACAACCTTGGTATGTATGCAGTTGAAATTAGTGAAAAGATATTTTATTTGAATCCAAAGTGAGTTAAGGGTTCCACCTTTTTTCTGTGATGGTATATATAAGAAAATTAACTATATTTGCCAACTGCAGAACCACTTATTCCAGTCATTGTTTCTTGAACCATTTTGTCCTTAAACTTAAAACATGTTGTATGTTGCCTGAACTTTAAATCCCAGCCATGCCACATCCCCACACATGGGATAATTTTGCTTCAGATGTCAGACTTAGGTGTCTTTGCATTTAGCCTTCACATTGCAGTTCTTTTTTGCTTTGTTACTTTCCTTTTTGTTTCAGAGTTCATTTTTGTAAGAAATTCTTGTTTATAAAATGGCAAGAAATATTTCATTTACATCACTGTTTAATAAGGGATGTTAATGTAACTGATGTTGCTATAACTACTGTTGCATTGTTATTCCATGGAAGGAATGACTAAATTTTGACTTCTGGAAGTGAATGTTATAAAGTTTGGCTATTGGGAAATTTAAAATTCTTTGCCAAGACTTCTATGGTAATATTATATTACCTTTGCTTCACATGCATTCTACTAAATTTTAGGTTGATGATATCTAGGTAAGTAGAGTGTCAAAGAAAACACATGATCCTAGGGTAGGGGTTTCAAAAGCTAAGAAACAGCATATTACACAGAATTAAAGGAATAATCCTGGAATTGTATTCTGACTTGGATGATGTACTCTCTCTATGGAATGGTACCTTAAAACATTAGGGTCCTGTAAACTACACTTTTTAACATTCTGCAAAAACAGATCATTGCACAGAAAAGCTTCCAGCAATTGTAGCATAAAATGGCCACATTTTGCAGGTACTTTGCCTAGCCCTACTGTGACTGAGTACAGGGGGAGGATCGCTTCCCTAGGCCTGCCTGCACACTGCTGGCTCATATTCAGCAGGCTGTTGACCAATTCCTCCAGGTCCTTTTCTGCCAGGCAGCTCTCCAGCCACTCTTCCCCAACCCCGTAGTGCTGCATGGGCTTGATGTGACCAAAGTGCGGGATGCGGTACTTGGCCTTGTTGAACCTCATACAATTTGCCTCAACCCATTGATCCAGGCTGTCCAGATCTCTCTGTAGAGCCTTCCAACCCTCGAGCAGATCAACAATCCTGCCCAACTTGGTGTCATCTCCAAACATCCTGAGGGTACGTACACTCAATCCTCTCATCCAGTTCATTGATAAATACATTAAACAGAACTCGTCCCAATACTGAGCCCTGTTGAACACCACTTGTGACTGGCCACCAACTGGTTTTAACTCCATTCGCCACCACTTTTTGGGCGTGGCCATCCAGCCAGTTTTTTACCCAGAAAAGTGTATGCCCATCCAAGCAATGACCAGCCAGTTTCTCCAGAAGAATGCTGGAGAGCAGTGTCAAAGGCTTTAGTGAAGTCCAGGTAAACAAAATTCACAGCCTTTCAGCAGGTCATGTTGTCATACAGGGTCAGGTTTGTCAAGCAGGACAAACCGAGGTCAGACTTCTCCTTCCAGCCCTTCTTATGGATGGGTGTCACATTTGTTAACCTCCAGAAACTTCAGAGCCATAAAGCTTCAAATGGTATGATGCAGCTACTGCTAACAAAGAAAGACCTGCAAAAGAAATTGCAAAAACTTGGTTTAATTGATAATGGTGTGTTACAAGTTTGCCAAGTCTTATAGCCCTGTAAGAATCTTAAGAAGCATTGTGCCTGGGGAATTTAGAGGGGAAATTTACAAGGCAGTCTTTTTTCAGAGATGATGGAAGTGGTAACAAAGCTTAAGAATCATTTTTACAATTTATATTTAAGAAAGCTCAGTTCTTCTGGACTAGTTATTTCTACAGAAATAGTTCAGATAATTGACTGCTTTATGGGCAGATTTCTCTGTATAGGCAAAGCACTTCATCAGCTGTCACATTTTAGGCAGCAGATGCAGCCCCTCATGTCTGTTCTTTTTGCAGCTTTGAATGACTGTTTCATGTGGGAAGGGACTGAGACCTTCTTGTTCTTAAGATAGAGAGAAAAGTAATGAAATTAACAATGTCACACAGAGAATACATCGGATATTACAGAACAGATGTTTTTTGAGTCTTAATGATAAATAGTATAAACCTGTAGTATTTAATACACCACAAATTATCCTTAATAAATTCACATTGGAGAAGAGTATACTTTCTCTAAAGGACATCATCTTTCTAGTAGGTTTCTTAAATGGAAGCAATAAATTCTTTTACTAAAAAGAATTCTTACTTAGATTCTTGCTTAGAAGTAATGAAAATAATGAAAAAAATCCTTTCATAAAAAAGAAAAGAATCCTTTCATAAAATCAGATGGAAGGTTGTATTACATCAGTTGTTACTTTAAAGATTTATCCATAGCCTTTCAGACTTTGTGGCAGGGAAATACACAGAATACTATCTCACTAAGAGGTCTGCTTTTCTGTGCAAGTCTGTCAACTTCTGGTCTTAAAACACCTTGTAGAAGGAAAGTGGAGAAGTGTGATTTTTCCCTTTTTTTAGTGTTAAGGGTGTCAAGTAAAAAGAAAACTATATCTGCAGGATAAGTCAGTTATTTTGTCTCATTTTGTACCGTTTTTTAATTGATATGCTTGAAAGCTGTTGGAAGGAGATAGTTTCACCTGCATGCTGGCTGTTCTTGAACATGTTTAATGCCTAGAGTTGTTAACATTAGGTGTGGAAAAAGGATGTCATTGCTTTGATTTTCAGTCTTCACTGGTTAAGAAACCTGAAACGTTAGTTTAAAAGTACTGTATTTGCCTTCTTGTTTGGGTGGAGAGAAAGGATATAATAGAGAGAGTTCATTTTGGTTTTTGCTTATGAGAAATACCAGATACATCTTTATTTGCCAATAATTTCAGTGAAACTCTGGAACTATTAAAATAAGATGTCATCAGATTCTGAAACTTGCCAATATAAGGAGGAAGAAAATTGTAAGACTATTTTTAAAAGAGGATTTTGTTCACCACCTGTTTAACCTTACTTCTTTTTAAAATTGACCATTGTGCTTGAGCATACTCTAACATGAAGCATTTTGAATAATATGAAAGAACTGTGTCTTTTCATTTCTATAATGTTAGGTATTAAGTTTAGAGTACTTTCGGTAGCTGTTTTTGAGAGGCCTTTGTTAAAGGTTTGTCTGAAAAGACCTAGATGAAATTATCCTTAATGCTTTTATATTCCAGATGATTCTATGTTTCTATTGTAAAATACGAATACGCCTAATAAAAGGAAGTCCCTAAGCATATTTCAGAGCACTGTTACAAATCTCAAATACCTTCTCTTCTTTACTGCATCTATAAAGGAAGCAGTCAGGAGGAAACTGGTTTATAATTTACTACCAGATGCTTATTGCTGAATTGTATTGACACGGTTTTTCATCTATAAGCAATGCAAATGTATAATATTTAGAAAGTAGAATTGCTTTTCTTCCATCTTACACTATTTTTTTTATAAAATGGAGAATTTTATTGAAGCTCTTTCTGAATGCTGAGCTGTTGCACTGTATCTTTGTAAATTTCTTGTTGCATCTGGTTTTGAGTATTTTGGTTTGGGTTTTTAAATTTAAAAAATAGCCATCTGTAAACAATCACTGTGTGATATGCCCATGGGAAGAAATTAAGTTTCTGGTTTTAAGATGCTTCCTTGCTTCATTTTCTATTAACAGATCTGTTTCCTTATCTAAGGAGAATTACTTATAATTATAGTGTTACAGGTTAGTGTTGCATAAGATCCACTTATAACGAACTGACATTTAAAAAGATGCTGAATATATGTTAATTCTTATACAGCAATTTATTATCAGAAATTATGATAGCTGATGTTATTCCTTTTTTTCCCCTTTTTTCCCCCTATTTTTTCTATTTTTTTTCTATTTTTTCCTATTTTTATATTTTCCTTTTTTTCTATACCCTTTGAGAATCTTTCCAGATCTAATCCTTCCAGTACTGTTTGTCAAAACATTAAACACAACAAAAAAAGCTTAAAAAACAAAAAACAAACAAAAAATCCACCTTAGCTTTCAGCTGCAAATCCACTGCATAGCCCAGTGACATTTGTCGTTGCAAATGGATCCTTAGTGAATGTGAAAGGAGTCTCAGATTCTAGTGTCCTTGAAGTTGCTAGAACAGAACTTCAAATTTTCCCCTTCTCTCCATTTCAAATTAATTATTCACAACCTGCCAATACACACTAACACCTTAGGATAGTCTGATCTAACGATGCTGCTGCTATAGGCTAAAGCATATCCAGAAAACATTAGAAAGCTGGAGAAGCTGACAATTCCAAACTTTAACCTTAACTATGCCATTTGTCACTGAATATTGATGTAACTCCTATAGTCTTTTATATGAATCACTCATACTGTGTATAAAAGCAGACAAAGAAATATTTCCACTATATAAAGCTGCAGAACCTTTGTCTGTTGAATTCAACAGTAATCACTGGGATTCAAGTAGAATCTCCTTCAGGGAAAAAATGTTCCTTGATATATTGATTTTTTACTCTGAAATATAAAACAGCAAGAAGAGAAGATATACAGCAGTAATTATTGTATAATGACATTTTCTTTTCACTGTGGTTCATCCAACATTTTTGCTACAAGTCTATTGTACAGTACTTCAGTCATACTAACCAGTATTATAGAGATACAGTGCCTATAGATAGACTTGGATATAGAAAGAGTACTGTTTCCTAATGGAAAATGTTGACTCCTTTTTACTTTAAACTGGCACTTAATAGAATTTTTCATTCTTATGAAGAAAGTGAAAAACGAGCAGGAAAATACGAAGGCAACTTGGTTTGGCTTCACTAAATTCAATGTTCTATGATTTGAAGTGGCAAATACACTTACATATATGTGCACATATCTAACAATTCTTAGATTGTTAAACGTAAGTGAAGATGATCTCCTCTGTCACATACTGCAAATCAGAAATAAATATTTAATTGTTGGTTGGTTGTTGTTGTTCTTGTGGATTGAACAGGGAAAAGGCATTTTCAGATTTTCTTCTGATACTGTTTGCTGCCAACACAGCAAAGTGAAAAAAATAAAAATATTTTGCCCATCAGGAAATATTTTATTAATGAAAAACTCTGTAGATTGTTAGGAATCTTAGCTATCTAATACATCTCTTGGAAACAGGACTTTTGGAAGGGAATTGGACTTGTAGAAGTTGGCTATCCAGTAGCTAGAGGATATGGTTATTTTTAAAACTGATTAAAGCCAAAGTATGCTTTTTGTGTTACTGAGTACACAGGTGCATTCTGGTTTCTGTATTACTTAGTTTTTTTGTTTGTGATCAAGTTGCCATGTGAATGCTGCAGCTGTACTGCATTTATGACAGGAGGCCTGGCTATTACTGCAGACACTAGAGTGCTTGTCAATTAGGGTCTCAGGCAAAACAGAAACAACTTAGGGAAAATGAATTTTGTTTATGTCAATTAAAAATGCACTAGGATGGAGAGAAGCAAAGACAAAACTAAAACCGCCTTCCCCTGCCACCCAGTCCCCCTTCTTCCCAGGCTCAAAGTCACTCCTTTTTTTTTGACTCTTCTGCATCCTCCTATCCCTTCGAGTGCCCTGTAGAGAGCAGAAATGTTTGTATTATGGCTATTGCAATTATGTTGGCTCCAAATTTCCTTCTGATTTAAAAGTAGACTATCTTGCTTTCTTAGATGTGTTTATTACTCTGCTGGTCACTGTCAGCCTCTACTATTTGCAAGAAGTATACACAGTAGTCACATTGTTTGTAGAATCAATCATAAATATTTTCTCTTCCATTTCTGGTGGGGGCACTTTGCTATTTTTAAATTACCTCTGCTATTTCTCACATTAAGAGATTTTCCAGTGGCTGTTAAGTGAATGATTTATTAAGCTTCTCAGGTGTATTATCGATGAACAAATTGTAACATAAATTTAATTATTTCTACTGCTGAGTTTTCGACACAATT
Organism: Limnodromus scolopaceus; assembly: GCA_028565335.1. Classification (NCBI taxonomy): domain Eukaryota; kingdom Metazoa; phylum Chordata; class Aves; order Charadriiformes; family Scolopacidae; genus Limnodromus; species Limnodromus scolopaceus. The sequence goes on along the minus strand of JAOXNO010000020.1, from coordinate 51,027,593 downwards.
GTTTCAGCATATTGTGAAATAACCATCTAAAAATCCATCATATTCTATTTACTGCCCAAAGCAGCAACATAAAATTGAATTTATTCTGTCTTCTCTGCCACAGAACTAGTTACATGGGCCCTAGGTTTATTCTAAGTGATAATAAAATTTAGAAGTTGCCTACTAGTTTAAAAAAAATTGCAATGTAATATTTAAATGTTTTTTGCTTGTGTAATATAAAACATTCAGGAGGGAGAGGACATTTGTTCCTTCAACTGTTACACTGTCGAAACTTTTAATCTGTACATTCATCAAATGGTGAAGGTGTTATTTTGTTTGATGAGCAATGCTTTTTTTCTGGCTCTAAGAGGTGTATGATATTAATTTAGGGTTCATTTGTCCAGGATAGCAATCTTTTCTCAACCAGTTTTAGCACATACAAAAACCACTAAAGTGGTAAAGTAAAATTTTGCAATTTCACAAAATTTCATATCATTGTCTCTCTCTGATTTGGTAAAATAGGATTGGTATTGCCCTGTAAAATATTCATAACTATGTTCTTGAGAAGTTGGTACTGAATTTTAGTGAGTTTGAAATTTATGCTTTAGACTTTAACTGCTGCAAATAAAGTATTAAAAGAAGGATGAAATAATTCATTTAATTATTTACAAAAGTATATTGCACAGTAACATTTAAAAATGTGTCAATGTGAAGATTGTCCATACCAGCTGAATTTATTCCACTCATTCATGTACGTTATGGTGCAATTTCCAGTTTTATATCCATGTACGTTTTTTTGTTCAAGTGCTCTGCCACCGTTAAAGTAAAGAAGTTCCTTCTCATGTTTAGCTGGAACTTCCTATGTTCAAGTTTGTGCCCATTACCTCTTTTCCTGTCACTGGGCAACACTCAAAAAAGACTGGCACCATCCTCCAGATTAAAGATCCCTTTAAGTATTTATAAGCATTGATCAGATCCCCCCTCAGTCTTCTCCAGATTAAAAAGACCCAAGTCTCTCAGCCTTTCCTCTCAAGAGGTATATTCTAGTCCCCTAATCATCTTTGTAGGCCTTTGCTGTACCCTCTCCAGTAGTTCCCTGTCCTTCTTGAACTGGGGAGCCCAGAACCAGACAGAGTACAGATGAGGCCTCACCAGGGCAGAGTAGAGGGGCAGGATGACCTCCCTCAACCTGCTGGCCACACTCTTCTTGATACACCCCAGGATGCCATTGGCCTTCTTGGCCCCAAGGGCACGTTGCTTGCTCATGGTCATCCTGTTGTCCACCAGGACTCCCAGGTCTTTTTCCACAGAGCTGCTCTCCAGCAGGTCAGCCCCTAAACAGTCCTGGTGCAAGGGGGTTATTCCTCCCCAGGTGCAGCACCCTACTCTTGCCCTTTTTCTGTTAACATGCTTAGGTTTTCATTAGCAGTGTATTTACTTTAATCTAGATACTTACTTATTGCCGTTTCAAAAATACTCAGTTAGTTGCCTAACTATTTTTAAACCCTCTTAAAGAAAGCCTGCAGATTATCTATAGAAAATAGCCTTTTATTTTGAGTGATTCCTTATTTCCATTTCATGAAATGCAGGGATATAATGTCATGTAATAAAAATGGTCTGATATATCCTATTTTGTTACCTTGTAAATGAAGCTATCCTATGAGGTGCAGAGTACTATTTGAGTGTATATTATCATATATATCATGACTATGTATGTACTGAGTATAGTGAAAGTTCTTGTACGATTATACCATAATAAAATTGCTTTACAGTTTTGTTTTAAGATATTTATACAACTAAGGGGTGATATTAACTAGAAGAATGTTGTGTGAAATGATATTCACATGCATTAGCAATTGTAGCCAAAGCAAATTCATATTATAGCCACATGATAATCAAATACCTTATAAGATCTAGCTAAGTTGGCCACATAATTCTCTGGGAACAGGTGACCTTTGTAGTTTGTTCTTCAGGGTTATGTATCTTTCTTATGTTTTTGTGTCACATTGTCTACAGTAACAGACTTTTTTTGCAGTGCATCTTCTTTCTGTTTTCATTTCTCTCTCTCCTCATACCTCGGTTTCTGGTCCTTGTGTTTCCTCTGTTATGTGATTGGCTTTTTCTCACTGTCATCCCAAGCTCTGGTAAATACACTCTTCATAATGGCAGATGCTGGCCTTCACCAGCTAACACTTTTTTACATTTTTTACATTTATTCAAATTGTTGATCTCTCAATTTATTTTCCAAACATTCCAAAAACTCAGATTAGCCTCATTCTCCTTGTGCTTTTTATTGATCTTGTGGAATTAATCAAAGAGCCTGTTTTATAAGGTACTCTGTGTTTCTTAATTACCATAATTTGTAACCTCTTTTCCTTTACTTTCCTGCGAATTCTTTCCTTTCCTTTGCACACAGGTAGATGGCACTATGCTGTGCAGATCTTTGCTGCCAGATATGAAGGAAAAAATGTCTTTCCAAGGCTAGTCAGATCCATAAGCTTTCATGTGGATTTCACAACTACCTAAGACCCTAGAGTTCATATAATGGGTTTTTTTTTCAGTTCCAATTTTAGTGCATAAATTTCATTTCATGCTGTATTTCCCAAATTATTTGAATGCATACAATCCATAAGCATTATATTTTTATGAGCTGTCTCCCATTAGTATTTCCTAGTTTTTTGCACATTGTGACGGATTATTTTCCT
>JAOXNO010000020.1:51003939-51018904 GCA_028565335.1 Limnodromus scolopaceus | reverse complement strand
AATCTCTATTTTTTGAAAACAGTGGTGTATTTTTCTTCTAAATTATATTAGTTACACCTAGAGCTGGCAGTGTTTGATAGCTGAAGCATTTGTCTGCCCTGTGTGTTGACATTCTACTAGTGATGGTTATGAACCTGATGATAGTGATTAGTGAAACTTATTTATAGGTTGATCAATATACTTGCATACATTCAAGGCTCTTACTTTAGGTATAGGGGAAGCCATCCACTGGAGAACTTTATGCAACTTAGTAAAATCATTAATTTTTTTTCTGCTTTAGTGGTGACATGCAGTGACAGCATGGTGTAGTGGAGGTTTAAGAGACTACTGTTAGACAAAACAAGAATGACATATGTTTTTCAGCATCAAAATAATACTAACACAGTGGAAATAGCTGTTACGTGCTTGAGGACAGAAAAATCGATTGATTCTATGTAAACAACCTTGTGGCTGTCTCCTGCATGGCTCTTCTGGGCTCAGCATGAAATGACAGCCCGTCTCTACATGCTTGGGGACAGAAAAGTTCTTACTAAGAACTACCTCTCACATTCAGTGGTGTTTGCTGTGATGTGACGTGTCCTAGCCTATGGAAAAGACAACTGAGGCTTGTCTATAGGAATTGTGTTACGTAGGTTTTTAGAATTTATTTATCTGGGCACCGCACAACACAGAGAAGTCTTGCTAATGACTAATCAAGCTGTACTGTTCTCTTGGCCACTAGTGTTCTCTTCTGCTGCAATACATGCCTGAGGACATGGACAGGCACCCACACACAGAACTTTCAGCTCTCCACCATTGGAAAAGCTGAGGAGCCCCCCATGGGATCAAATTTGTTTTCTGTGCATGAAAATGAAGGTCTGGTTTTCCTCTTAATATGTTCTGCAATTTGTTGTAACCAGCAATTCAGAATATCTCCGTGGTTCGTGTTTCCTTGAGGGATCTCTTTTGTCTCAAGTGGATGTACAGTTTTTATTCTTCGGTGAGCTATGCACATGAACAACATACTATTTTGATGCCTCATTTTAGAGCAACTTCTGATTAATGATTTTTGATGATTTCATATTTTAGCTGGACAAAGTGGGATGAATTTCAGGTAGGAAATTCAATAACAGAATAGTAGAGATTTTATTGTATATTTAGCTATGAATAGTGTGTAATATAAATATATTACTAGTTATAATAATAAACAGATAAAATTCAGTAATTGGATTCAGATCCAATTCCTTTGTTGTCCAGTTACTGTTCCCATGAAGAAAAGCAGGCTGATATGAATTTCCTGGGATTCATTTATTCTGTATTTGGAGACATTAAAATGAAAAAGTTAAAATGTTACAAAATTTTAAAAGTTGATGCTTTACCAATATTTACATCTTTTACTGCAAGTTAAAGCTATTAAAGGAGATTACAGTTTTCTGAGATTGGCAGTGAGCTACTTATATAAGAAGTAAATTTAAAAATTAAGTGGTTGCTGTGGAAATCTAATGTAATTTCCATTGAAAATGACAGGCTTTTTAAAATGCAACATGTAACCCATAATATTTTTCAGCTATTAATTTTAGAAGGCGATGATGATAGTTTAATGATTATATCAGACCTGCAAGAAAATATGATTGCATTGTAAATCTTTACTTGTCATGGTTTACGTGTTATGTGTAACTAACATGTCTAGTTAAAATATCAGCACCAAACATTAAACTATAACATTATATTTTCCTGTGAATCTTCATCCACAAAACAATATTTCTGCTTTTCCAAAAATAATGATGTAAGTTACAATGTGATCATCCACAGAATTCCTGGGGACTTTGTATTCCTGACCTAGAATAATTTTTTTTCCTGTAAACTAGTTAATCATTTTTATTTCTTTTTTTTCCCACTCTATAATCTTGTGATACCAAATTGCTAAATTCTGGTGACTATCAACCAGAAGACATAGCGTGCGCTGTTTGTTCCAAAGAAATATGTTAGACTTTCTTTCATAAAAAGAAAGAAACCCTAAACCCTCTTTGTCCTCTGGGAAGTGGACAAATGGCAAAGTTTTGAAATTAAATGCTGAAGTCTTGGAAGGGCTTCACTGCAAGACACTGTAGGACACCAAGCAGGAAGGAAAAAGACAGTTTATCAATAGGAGAGTAGGATACATATTGTTTGCACCTATCTGCCTGTTTTCTCTCTGAAGTGAAGCTTCTCTGCAGTGAAGACCTCAGCATGCGAGAAAGCAGAAGATGGGTTGTTTTGTATGTTTACTGTGCATGTAGGTCTCCTTTGGCAAGTTCTTCTTGCATGACATATCATTGCAGATATCTATTTCTGGCTGGTTTGGTGAGATTTGAATGCCTAACGGAACAAAAAAGATGGAAACATCCTTGGTCTTCACTGTTAGTGCACACAGAGGAAAAGTGTTCTCTGAGGAGCAAGAAATTCTGTTGCAGGTTATAAAAAAGCTAGGAACAGGTTTCTGTAACCAAATAGTGTATCCAGAGTTTGGCCAGCTCTCACCCTTATCTAAGCTGAACACCCTTCCTAAAATTTTTTGCTGAAGGAGCTCATTTATCCATTAGCCCTAGTGGGAGCTGTTGATGTTCAAAATGAATTCTGATCCCTGTGTGAAGTTAGATAGTGCTGACACCAGAGTAATTGTTATTGCCTTCATTTTAGCTTTGTTTGATCCTAAATGTGGAAAGCAGGACCTGCTATTTTTACACTCAGGTCAAGCAAGACTGATCTTTCTGCAGCTCATGGTAACATAGGAAGGAAGACAGAGCTCACAAGTGAAGGTCTTATGACTTATGATCACTTTAGAAAAATAATTTTGAATTCATTCCTCTAGAAGTTCAGGCAGCAATTGCTTGCAAAATTAGTCTAGGACAACACAGTCATAACAGCCTTACCAAAACTGCCACAGGTAAAAGCTAAATTTCAGGCTTAGTGTGTCTCGGTGGAACTCTGAAAAAATTTGCTGCTGGTTTATTAATAGCATCTTTCAGTGTTTTCGTATAATGACTGGGGAGAAATGGAGGGGAAGCCTGGAAATATTCTGGGAAGAGTTTTAAATGGCTTTAGGAACTATAAATTGTTACAATAAATAGTGCATAGTCCATTTCTTATTTCCTTCAGCATAATGTATTGGAGTCATACTGTTTTGCAACAGCCTTTCCTTGAGAAACATCTTGCATAATAAAATATTCCATTCTGAAAAGAAACCTAAAGTGGTCATTTTTTTGATGCTGTAAATTGCATGTTGAGATCCACACATGTGTGCATATATAGTTAATGATTTACAGGACGAAGACATGTCTGAGACAAGACCCTTTTTTTCCCACTTGAACAGTAAATCTCTGTGTTTCAGAATGTCAACATAGGGATATTGCTCCCTACTTTGTATTTCACCCAACAGAGGCACCAAGAAAGAGACTTTCCTGCTTGTAGAGTTTGCAGCATGTATGTGAAGTTGTACATTCAACACAGAAACGTTAGTTAAAAGGCATAGTCAAGAATTTGTGCTCAAAACCAACTCTGCGAACACACATGATAAATGTTTCCCTGCCAGACTCTCCCTGCATCTCATCTGCTGAGGTAGTGTGCTATATGCCCACATGCTAACTGGGTTCCTTCCCCATGTTTAGATCCAGGCAGCAGGGGCTTTAGATGAGTAGTTAACACTACCACTGATTTTCTTCAAAATTGCAGTTGCTGATGTGATTGAAACTTAATGGCCAAGCCCAGACTGATGATGAGCATTGACTGAACTGTGCATAAATTTTAGTATAAGGGGGAAGATCTTATTACTTTATCTATTAGCTGACAAAGAATCAATTGGATGACACTCAATATTTCAACTTCAACATTTTATTTCTTTCCTCTACTGATTGATTGCTTTGTTACCTCTGATATGTCAAACAGCATGCTGCATCTGTATGTATTATGAGAAAGGAATGGTGATTTGGGTTTGGGCAAAAAAGTAGTGAGGCAGCAAATGCAGTTCTGAGCTGAAAGAAAGGTAGAAGAGATGAGAGTGGGAAAAACAGTTTGCAATGAGACAGAAACAGGAGGGTGACCCGACTTATATTGCAAAAAAGAGAAAACAGTAAGAAGGAATAGTGTGAAAGTGTGAAAACAAAAGCATTGTTTATTCAATTTTATATGATATTAGAGTAAATAATAAGTGGTCCAAAAGCTTACACATATACAAGGAATAATGATTAATTTGTCTTCAAATATTGTTAAATGGCTGTCCTCTTTCTATTCAGAAAGACTTAGCCTTTAGTAAATATTCTAGTCATTTTATCAGAGTAATGCCACTAAGGATTTTTTTTTTCATGTGTCTTCTTTTAAATTAGTATTTAAAACCTACATTATTATTTATAGCCATGAATTTTCTTTTCACTTTTCTCACGATCATGGAAGTTTTGGCTTTGCCTACCTGAATTTTCATAAAGACACTATAATATCTGTGACTTTGTGATCCAGCTTCTTCTAGGTACCTTATGCCATATGTATTACAGTTAGATCCTCATTTACATTCCTTATAACTATTTTTGTTGTTCATATTCTCCCTTCATACCTCTTCTTTGTGTGTCCACTTCCCTTCTGTTCTGCTATCCCGTTTTCTAAATTTGTAGCTAGAGAGAGGCTAGAAGGTCACTCACTGATTGTGATAGTGACAGTTTCTCTATCCTTGTCCTTTTAGTTCCTAAAATTCTACCTGGTGTCTTTGACCACAACCTATTACTGGGCTGAAAGTTTTATTAGAGTACCTATTCAAATGCCAAGATCTTGTTTGGTCATTGATTTGAAACACAGCAAAGCACGTGAAGGCTCTTTTTTGTATGATTATAAAGTTGCATATTCCATGGTGAGAGACAGTCATATTACAACATTTTCATATCACCCTGAAAATGTGAATCAAATAGCTGAAACTTTTATTCATTTACAATCTGTTTACAAAAGAACTGAGTGGAAGGAGCTCAGTGTGTAATTATGAACCCTGAGTTAGAGTGACAGTGGCACTAGACAAGAGTGGAAAAATTCACGAAATGGGGAGATTATAGTTCTGACTTCACAGGTGGTTTTTCAAGGTATGCCTATTCAAGTGAACATGTTTTTCTCCACCCATCTTGAACTTAGCAGTACCTCTCTGAACACAAGCTGCAAAGAGCTCTGTCAGGGTGTCATCTCAATCCCTGGAAAGTTGCTGCCTGTCCTTGATATCATATTGGTTCTGTTTAGACCTCTGATGTTTTACTGATAGAAGTGTGTTGGAACGTATGGCCACTGCTCACATGCTGGAGACCTTGAGCTCTTTGATGTAATGTAATCATAGAGCCCTGTTGCTGTTTGATTATGAACGAGTTGCCACATGTTGTCAGTTCTTGGGGGTGTTTTAATAAGAAAACCTTGGATTTCTCCTCTTTACAAAGCAGTCAGTAAACAGGACCAAAAAAGCAATAAGAGTTATAAAATAAATTTAAGTGCCTCTGAGCAAGAATTTTGTAGTTGTCTTACGGAGGATAAATTTAAGGGAGAGAGACTTTGTCGTGCCTGACATGTCTAAGAGCTTTGATGATTTCAAGCGCAGACACAGCACTTACACAGCACTTCTCAGTTAGTACCTGAAAGGCATTCCTCTGAGGAAACCATGAATGTTTTGACAAATCTTTGTATTTTAGAGTCAAATGGAGTATAGCCTTTGAGTTAGAACCAATTTTTTATTGGTGAGTATTGGGTTTGAGCAGGTTACAAAACTCAGGCTTACTGGAAGTCCTTCATAAAATATATGGTATTTTTCCAGATGCTGATGGTCTTACTCAGATCTTATACCAATCATTTACAGGTTTGGAGATTTTGCTTTGGTTTTGTTTTTTAATTATAGTTGATATTATTTAAAATTCAGAAGTTTTTATAAAACTGTATCTATATAAAAGTAGATGGTTTTGTATATAAATGATTATTTCATGAATCCTCAGACATTTTTAAAAAGGATCATTTTTTAACCCAGTTCACTGTTAAAATACATTTAGTTTCTGATTTGTTCCTTCTGATATGGGTACATAAATTTTTGATGGCTGCATTAAATTTGTAGGTCTAATATCTTCAGGAATATTTAGACACACAGAAATGTAATTGCATGGAGGTCACCTGACATCAACTGATTCAGTTCACTGAGGCCTGTTTATACCTACTTAGACCACCCCTTATATAAATTTAAGAACATAGAAATATTTTCATAAAAAACTCCCAGGTAGGACACTTCAATATATAATATATAAAACATATAATATATAGCATAATAATGTCCTATAGTTTTTCGACTGTATGTATAGCTAAAATTCCCATTTCTAATGTGTAGCAAAATAACTTTGCTTCCAAGTAAATCTCATTCCTCATATCCTTTCCCTGGAGGCCCAACAGACATGAAGAAAAGTTCATAACCACATTCTTGATTGTAATTTTTTTTGAATACTGGAAGGCTGCTACCTTATTATCACTCGTTCTTTTCTTTGTAGTTCATTCTGTTTTCTCCAGCTACATTGTGTTTCCAGCAGGAGCTTTCCTCAACCTCTGTAGATTGATGATATCTTCATTAAAAAATTATGCACCAAACGGAAGATATTATTCAACATAAGGTGTCACCATACCGAATATGTTTCAGAATATATTTTTCAGATACCTTTAGCTTCATTTAAACATGGTGATCTGCACATATGGTCTGTCTTCTGAGAGCTATATCTGTAAAAGAAACAGCATTTTAGGCTATGAATTGGCTAAATTAAAAAAAATAAAAATATTTACTTCTGTTTTGTCCTTTTCTTAAATAAGCAACAAGGATTCTATTTATGTGTTATCACTTCTTCCATGAGAGATGATTGTCACCTATATTCACTGCTATGGCCTTGGTAGAGGAAGCTTTTAACATTAACTCTCAGAAAAATCAGGCTTGGACTCACAAGATTACTCAGTTCATACTTTAAATACTGTGAGGGGCATCCACTGACCTCATTAGGAAGTGTATTTCAATATTAACCAAGTTTTCTTTTACTACTTTTTTTCTCCTTTCTCAAGATGCAGTTAATATTAAATTAATATTAATACTTTCCCAATCCACTATGGAGACAAGGAACATCTGTTTGCATCAAACAGCATATTTCTCCTCAGTCTTTTCTAAAGTAGAGAAGAAGGCTTATATTTAAGGATAGTGTCTCAACTAGGATTTCTGATGGTGGTTTCTGTAGAAATTATTTTCTACTCTTTCTCATTTAGGCATTTGAATAATTTGTTGGAAAACAGTGTTATCAGTATTATCAGAAGAAGCAGATCATTGCACCTGGATCTCCAAATTGCTGGTTGCTTTCTTCTTCCCTTTCCAGTCTATGAAATGATTAGACACTGGGTTTTAGCAGTGAGAAAGAACAAGGATGATGCATAGAGCTGATGTTATGTATTGGCGTTTCTTCTCATTTTTATGCCATGTCTGTGTAACATGTTCTGTTTCCCCAGCCTCTCCCCTGGTGGATATGTACTACTCTTCCCGTTTACATCTTTTGTTATGACTTCTATTTTTCGACAAACACAAAGAACCTTGTTATCATTCTGTTCCCACTGGCCTAAGTGACTTTGTTAATGCTCTCTGATTTACATTGACTATAGCATGTTGAAAAGTTCATCTTTGGACCTAGCTGCTCTCTGCCTTAGGGTCATACTAGGAAAAGAAAAGAAAAAGTGTTAAAAATGAAGAAGCCGTGTACCTCTAACTGCTCCCAAAGTCTGCATTTATTCTTGATATCTTCACACAATCAAGAATCAGATTAGCTCCAGTGTACATACAGCTATTCTGTGTTGGAAAAAAAAAAAAAAAGGGATTGTTCTGTTGTTGGTGGTGGTTTTTTAAATCTTCTGATGGCCAATATGCAACAGTTGTTCTATTAGGTCTAGAGCACTGAATGCATATAAACATTAGAGGATTTTTCTTTTCTACTTTTTCTGAGATGTTAAAATACCAGTATTGCTGAAGCTTGACTGAGTGAAAAGATTTTTTTTAGAAGAAATAAGAAACAACTATTAGGTTTTTATCTGTCACTTTGTGTCACTGAATTCTGTCTCTGAATAATGCACTATAGGTTTGCATATTTTCAAGATGAGAATGTCAGTCATCGCTCAAAAAGCAGATTGAAAATTATGTAGACTGACTATATCAGTTACATTTTTGAATAAGTTTCAATTTATTCTTTCATTCTAAAATGAGTGTTGCATTACCATTTGTCCACTAAGCATATTGTATTGGTCAGATACTCAGTAGGTTGTACTATGTTGTAGTTACATTGCGAGAAATTTAAATCTTTGCTCAGATACAGCTGTTGGTCATGGTCTTATGTAGCTTAGTAAACCTAAGATGTATTCAGACTGAGTTTTGTGCTGGTGCAGTCTAGACTTCTGGATTCAAGCTTGTTTTCAGCTTACTGGCTCGGTGTTCTTGGTGATATGTATCCTGGCAGCTGTCTCCAAAGTTAGAAAATTAAGTCACAAACAGGCCTTGTAATGAAATATGTTGTGTCTAGAGGTTAGAAGCTTTTCATGACAAAAAGTCATTTGAACACTATTGCTCTGCTAGTTACCCTTGTAAAACTGGAAGTTGCTTGTTAAGTATTTGACCCAGTGTGGTGTGTTAGCCTTGGCTAAGGACCAGACTCCCACCCTACTTCTCACTCACTCCCCTGCCTGAGTGGGTGCAGAGAAAAGATTGAGACCAGGAGATCACTTACCAGTTGCCATCGTGGTCAAAACAGACTTAGCTTGGGGAAAATTAATTTAATGTGTTGCCAATTAAAAGGTCAACTCCTTCTCTGGCCTTGATATTCTCTCTGCTATTTCTCACTCTTTTCACTCCCTCTTCCTCTCTCTCACTAGCTTTTTTTGCCTTTTCTTAAATATGCTTTCACAGAAGGACCACCAACATGACTGATGGGTTTCACTGTATCCTGCAGTGGGTCTGTTGGAGGCGGTTGGATCCAGCTGTAACTGGCCATGACAAATACATGGCACTGCACAACCCCCTCCCACCAACACCAGGACATGAACACCCCATGAACATCCAGACCATGGAGTCTCTTATGTTGTGTAAAATGCTGGATTGGCAGAAGCTAGAAGATACCTCTTGATGCAACCTAATCTCTTGATACAACACTCCAAATTTAAATATTACCTCTTCAGTGCAAATAACGTTACCTTTTCACATGGTGAATTCAAAGGTAACAAATAACTGTCTAGGTACTGGCCTGAGCATGTAGAAATGGCAGTATTTTCACCCCATGTGTTTATGGTTGAAAGAAGACTGCATGCTGGGTGGAATTTCCTTTTAGGTTTTGGGGTTTTTTTACAGCATAATATAAGTTTGTGCAGCTTTTATGTGGGAAAAAGAAAAACCTTTTCTGTTTATGAAGGTACACTTGATTCTGTGCTTTAAAACTGAACAATAATAAACTCTTGTTTTTCCTCAGCATAAAGATGATAAATTGATCTGGAGGGTTTCATGCTTTCTTCCTGTAAATCTATGTGCAGTTGTGGGCATACTACTAGCAGTGGGATGGGTATTATTAGGATTTTCTCTACCAATATCATTGCTAATAATCCTATTCAGGCTCATTAGTATCTATGAGACACTCTGTAAGCCTATTTTTTAAGATTCTTTAAAAGTGCTTTTAAGTAGCTTAAGCTAACTGTTGTTAATAAGTGCAAGCTCTCTGTTCTCACTGAGTTGGACCTCTACATTGCACTGAAAGGCCTTTGCCTCTTCTGGAAGGCAGAATGAGACCTCTTTTTGTCTCTTGTTTGTTAATTTAGTTCATTTAAGTAATTGAAACTTCCATATCCTGACTGGGTTTTGGCATAGAAGCCTGTAGAGAGCACACTGAAATAGGCAGTGCTTGCATCTCTAGCATGTTGTCATCTACTGCCAGGATCTGCAGACAACATTGTTGCTGGTCACTCCTGCAGAGCTGCCTGCTGAGATGAATGAAAGGGCGAGGGAGGAGAACTGTGAGTGGCAGATGTTTGAAAAAGCAGAGTAGCAGTAGGATTACAGGAGCTTAAGTAAGTGGGTCGTATCCCATGACATATAGTGGCAGATGTATTTAATGTCATATAGTGTGTAGGGTGGGAGGATGTTACATGCTCTTTAAGCCACTTCAGTGATCCATGTGAATTTCCCCTCCTTGCTCTGAAACCAACTACTTTGTACCTGGGAGCAAAGAAATGAAAAACATCTGGGATAAGCTTATATATGCAACTTACCTGTTGCATAGGGAATTATCTAGGAGAACTGTATATACCACAAATGTGTGGTTTCTGTGTTTATGAAAATTCTGTTTGCTTGAATCATCTACTTGTAATATAATTGATTTTTGTGTAAATTATGCATATAATGCTCATTGTATGTATTTGACAGCAAAGCAGATGTGATTATCCATGGATCTGAGATGGAGTAAAAAAACCAAAACACGTAGAATAGATCTGGTTCATCTTACAGTGATGTATATAATGTATTGTAATTTAATGGCTAAAGTACTGTAATTGCAAAGCTCCTATAGGTACATTCATACACTTAGGACTCTGGGAATTCTTGTTCATGGAAAAGGAGCAATGTAAAAGAGGGTCGTGTATTTTTTTTCCTTTTGAGAGTTGAATCTCTGGTGCCTAATGATACTACCATAAAACCAGCAGTCTTTCTCTATGCTTTCTTACCACAGTAGCTATATTGTAATAGTCAAACGCTTTTAGTAAACTTGGATTTTGTGTTAACGTGAGCAGGTTAGGATATAAGCTGTCTTTTAGAGTCTGATGTCTAACCAACGCAGAAGAGCACCTGATTATATAAAGATTAGACTCCCTTGAAACAAATCTGGGTGAAAGAGTCAAACTAATGACCTTTTTAATGGGACTGAAAATTAATCAGTGCAGAAAAGTAAAATAAGTATTGAGGGAAAAATTCAGCATTTATTTGTTTGTTGCACCAGTCTCTGAAAAAGAAATAAAATATTTTGAAATGTATGTTTGAGTACATTTATGCTTTTGTCCTTGTTGGATACTGAGACCAGAGGAGATCAGTTATCTTAAGTCAAGGGGATTTTTTTACAAATTGTGGCTAGAGAGAACACTTGGTGGTAAATTCAGGCAGATGTTGCCCTGAATACTCTTGTTGTCTTTATGAATAGGGTAAACCAAGAATGATAGATTCCCCTTCAATCTTGAAAACTCTCTTGGAAATGGAAATAAAATGAATTACATGTCAGTGTTTTCACCCCATTCCAGAATATATTTTCAGTAAGGCTGTTTATTTTATTGTCCTTGTTTTCTGTGAAGACTGTTGTATACAAGCTTAAGACCTTAATACCGTCTTTTCTGTAGCATGTATGGGTTTATATTATTCAGAGATGTTTATGTAATGTGCAGTAAACTTTAATCTGGCTAAGCAGTATTGTACCATCTTGCTGCCTTTTTCTTATTGCTATATTACTGTGTCCCTAACTCTTTTCTTTTAACGTCCTTACTTGTTCAGATTCTCCAATCTTTTCTCATTTTAAATTCTCAGAAATGTAAGTGTTCTCCATGCCTATTTCTAAGAGTTATGTCAAAGCAAAAAAATTATAAAATGCATTTTGTAGATGAATCAGTTGTACAGCAGACACAAATAGCCCCATATTAGGCTCAGTTTCCTGAATTCAGTGAGTTGTGATCCCTGTGTTATACCCATTAATGACAGTTTATGGTATGTTTAATTTTTGTGACTTCCAGTGAATGCTGTACACAGTGTACTACATATCAATGGAAACTATTCTTCTGATATAACATGAGTTGTGCAAACATTTATTAAAAATCATTTTTAGAGGGAGCAGCTAGCATGTTAAGAGTCTGATCTTTTGATCACTTTGTGTGACCCTTGGTGGACTGCTTATATGTTGACTAAAGGTTATCTTTTGAGTCACTCTTTCCTGATATTATCTGATTAATATATTCCATGCATTTAATGAATATATTACTGTTTCATTGTAATTATAGTGCAATTTATTTTAAAAAAGAAGTTGGCTTTTCTGTCTTTTCCCAGCTAACATATGCAGCAAGCACTAACTGTATTTAAACCATTTATGGTGGTTTGTTTCTTTTTTATTTTCTAGATAGCATATATCTGACTCCAGTAGTTCATTTTCTGAATAAAAATGAACTTTTATGTGATTATATCTTACAATTTTATAGTATTCTGTGCATTTAATGATGAACTATAAAACACAGGATAAGATTTCAGGACTTACCTTAGCTACAAACTTCTTGACAATATACTCACAATAATAGATTTCAGCCAGTAGTTTCAAGCATTGGCTCAAACATATGATGTCATCTGGCAATAGGATCTGCAACTATAAAAATACATAATTTACTGTAAAAGTACAGTTAGACTATTTGCTTATTTTGGCTGCTGGCCTCAGATGGTTATATTCAGACAGAATAAACTTTGTTCACTTCAGAGGTTTCACTGTTGTAGTCCACAAAATGCATATTATCTTCTGTCAGGTTGTGACCATTCTGTTAGCTCGTCTCTTTATAATTCCCTGACCTGGATATTTGTTGATAGTTCTTCAGCCAAAAGTAAGAGATTACTGTGTTGAGACCTGCTTGATGTTAGTATTTCTGTAACCTTGTAGGTGAATTCTGTACTTAAAGGCAATAAGGAGAGGGATTTGGCTGAGGCAACAAAGAGTATTTTTCATTTGCATTTTTTTTCACAGGACTTTCGTATCTCTTCATTTAATGAAAAATAAAAAAAGAAGGCATTAGGCCTGCCATTGAAGTAGTGGTGTGGTAAGGCCTTACTTTTTTTTAATGAATAACTAGTTTGCTATATTAGATTGTATCACATCTGTCGTAGACTGAGACAGCTGTTTTGCTGACAGTTGCCAGATAACTTTCTTATATGTTGCTGGCAATTTCCTGTTTGCACGTCCATAAAAAAAATTATCTTGCTTTGTCCTTGTGTTGAGGGATGACACTACGGAATCCTGTGCCCTACAGCCTTTTCAGGTCAAATTCATTTCAAAGTTTGGTAACATAAAGGAAATGGCTTGATTGTAGTTTGTTTTGTATGCTGTTTCAGAGGGATTGTGCAAGCCCACACATTGACGGCTCTAAGCTCCTGTTAGTTCTTTCGTCATGGATTGTACTTCTTCCATAACTTTTTTCTATAAATTAATTCTGGAACCAGATTAGCATCTTTAATTTTAATAGCCCACTGTTAGTTGTAATTTTTGGAAAAGTAATGAATTAGAGTTAAAAGTGAAGAACACGTTACATGGAAAATAAAAACTGTCCACCAGATTCAGTTGCATCTCTTGATGAGATTCAAGTTTGCCAAATAAAGTAAATTGTGCAGAACTAATGATTTTTGTTAACTGTTTAATACTGCTTGGCATGATTTTTCTTTATAGCATTTTATACATGTTAAAGCCATTAAGATACAATTAACAGATCTTTAAAAATATTTGTCAGCTGAGGGAGGTCATCAAGCGTTTTTCTAGGAATTGCATTTTCTATTAGATTTAGCACAGATGATGAAAGGCACAATTGAAAGATAGGTTAAAAGAGGGGAGCATTATGGTAAATTTGAGCAGCATGTTGTTTTAACCAAGGCAAGTGAAGAGTCAGTGCTTTAGCAACATGGAAAAGAAACTATTCCTGTAACATGTGGAGGGTAGCTTTTGTCCCTGAAAACAGGTTCATACTGGATTCAGGGGTCAGAGCAGAAAACACTGAACCTGGGCCCACAGTGTGGCCACCAGCATTAACAAAATCCTTGAAAAAGAGGAAGAAGTAAATAGAAAGGAGGTGGGTTTACTTCTACCAAGAATAGCTGTCAATGACGCCTGAGGGTGTATAGCATATGCATTTTGAATAATGAGAATAATTCAAGAGAAGCCGAAAACTGTCCATGAGTTAGAGAAAAATGTTGGTGAGGGTGAACATAGGAGTTCAGTGGTTTACCTTATAGGAAAAAGATGGAGACATGACTGGATTACGTGAACACAGAAGTGAAAAAATTACTGCCACTATTCTTTTTGAACGGAAATAAGCCAAAAAACACAAAGGGCTGAAAGTTGCAAGCAGAGAAACTCAAACTGAAAATTTTAGTGTTAAAGGGACCGTATTTAATTCCTCGATCAACAACTGAAGAACACAGCAGATGATACTCTTCCCTTTGACACTGGTATGCCTTTTGGAAAGCTACTTCTTTGCCAAAGATTATACATAGAATTTAATACCTGGCTTAACTGGAATGTATGTAAGCACCTATGGTGTGTAAGCTTGACTGTGTACTTGACTGTACTGATGTTCTGGTTTATTAGACTGTCCATTAGTCTATGTCATATTAGTCCATGAAAATGGACCCCTTTTGGCTTACTTGCTTCCAGGTTGCTCTTGGATGTCTGTCTTAGTTAAATTGCATTTCTGATGTCTTTCTGCAGCGAAATAAAGAAAATGGCAATGGCACAACGCTTACAAAAATAATTGCAGAGGAGATAGAAGGAAAGCATGTATGATACTGTAGAAAATGAGGATACAGGGCTGGCATTAAGTTGGAGTGAACTAGGAAGGAGGGTGGGCCTGAAGAAGTTGGGTCTGATGCTGATGGTTGGTCACCTTAAAAAAGTTGGTCACCCTCTCTACTCTGCACTGGTGAGGCCACAATTGGAATACTGCATCCAGCTCTGGGCTCACCAATTCAAGAGGGACAGGGAACTACTGGAAAGAGTCCAGTGAAGGGCAACAAAGATGATCCAAGGATTGGAGCATCTCCCTTATGAAGAAAGGCTGAGAGAGCTGGGACTCTTTAGCCTGGAGAAGATAAGGCTGAGGGGAGACCTTATCAATGCCTATAAGTATCTAAAGGGTGGTTTGAAGGAGGAGGGAGCCAGACTCTTTT
>JAOXNO010000020.1:50991036-51003839 GCA_028565335.1 Limnodromus scolopaceus | reverse complement strand
CTCTAGCTCTGGGCAATCCTGCTTCAGCAGGGGAGTTGGACCAGATGATCTCTATGGTCCCTTCCAACTCTAAAAAACAATTCAGTGAAATTCAGTGAAAGAACTTTAAGAGCTAGACTGAGTTCTTGGGATTGATGATTAAAAGAATGAGGAGATAGCTATGGAGATTTTTGCTAATAGAAATAAACTGGGTAATAATTTTAACAACTGAAGGAGCATATTAAACAACTCAGCTGTATTACTGTAACTTCCTAGTGGGCTAAAATAATATCATGAGATAATTAAACCCAAAGAAAGGTTGAAAACTGTCAGCAAAATGGGGAAAAAATTAACAGATTGGCACTTGAAACACAAGGTGTCTATTATTTGATTAGAATAAAGCAAATATGGCATTGATAGATCTAAGACTTTGGGAATGAGACCCAAACAGATGAGGTGACATATAAGAGAAACCTAGGGCAAGATCTGTCCTTTGGGTTCTATGTGTGACTATTATCACCCAAATGGGCAGCAGCAACACAGTGGGGAGTTCTTCAGTTGCAGCAGTAAATACAGTTTTGTACTGGTAGGTTCTTTAAATGTGTTGCCCTGGGTTTATAAACAGAAACTGACATCCATGCTATGCTGTTCACTGTTTCTAGTCTAAGCTCCAAAGTGCTTGGAAGAGGGAATGTGAAGATGCAGTGAGCAACAAGGTTAAAAGGCAGTATAAATAAATAAATAGAAAATTTAATAGATATAGCAGATTTCAGCCTTTCTATTATAGGTACTCTAGCTCACAGCTATTGCACTCACAGCAATATGAGAGACAGAAGTGACACAAATGGACTCGGAATAGCAATATGTTTTCAGTCATTAAAAAAAGAAAAAACCCAACAACAACCAAACAAAAACCCCCAAACAACTAAACCCCCAAACCTTTCATTTTTTAAGAGCACATTGTTCCAAATCAGAGTAAGTGCATTTCCAACCGAGGTAACCATTTGAATTCATGACAATACTTCATTTATCACAGTATCTTTTTTGGTTCAAAAGCATTTTACCAGACTGAAGTCCAAATGATCTACAGTTCAGAAAATATATGTTAGATGGTGCCAGACTAAGGAAAAGTTAGTATATTTATTAAGCCACATAAAGACTCCTGTCATTCCTTTCTCAAAACTGGTGCAGAAAATAGGGAAGTCATACGTCCCTAACTGCCAGATTTTCATACTGACTTAATTTCATCTCAGGAGCTCTTCATTGGTTTCCATACCACATGCAGAGAGAAACATGTCAGTTTAGATACATCTGAAAGTGAGGCTCTCTGAGGTTTGGTCATCTGTGTGCATATCAGATCTGCAAGGAAATTGTGGTCACCATTATATGTGCTTTTACTTAAGCAGTCTTATATTTGCTATTATTTTAAGTGATGCTTTGGAGCATTAAGACACTGTGGTTGGATTTGTAGGGAAATTCAAATGTCTGTAGGCATTCTTTCACTAACCATGCTAAGAACAATTATATAGTATATATAAACTATTTTACATATTATATAAACAACTTTATATAAGGCAATAGATCTTTATAAAATACTTAAAATACTTTATGTATATGTAGTCTTTACTTTGCATCTCTTGTCCACCCTGCAATATATAAATCCTCTTTCTTTTTCCCACTCTGTACATTAAAAGTTTATGCCTTTCCATAGGTTTTCCTTTAAAGGTGTAATCTGTTTTTTGAGTTAAGGAGCAAACAGATGATGGAGAAAAGGAAACAGGTCTTGTTCACAACATCTAAAGCTGTGTTTTAACACCTTTTGATCAGCTGAACAATTCCAGTTTAAAAAGTTGAAAGAAATTATGTATTTACTAAAGATTCAGCATATCCGAGTGTCTCTGATTAAAGGCAGAAAACACAGAAATGTCTTGTTGTGTCAATCCAATCTTTCTAAAGACAAAATTCCAAGAAGAGACAATTTGATTTTCCTGTTATTTCTATGACTGAGAATCCAGAAAAATATCTTTCAGAACAATAACACAAACCTTTATAACTTTTTCTTGATGAAATTGAAGCAGTGATGAAATTCCTAACTATAATCAGATTCACAGATGCTGGCAATTCAAATTTCGGTCTTTTTCTTCTGGAGATATATATTGCAATGGAAAACTTGATGCTGACGGTGCTGTATATAAAAACGGACTAAATTGTATGGACTACTGAAGTGAAATATCAATTCTAACTTTATACTAGGTGACAATATATGGGTTGTTCTAGGAATTTCAGCATAAAGTGTGGTAGAATATGTAATATAGAAAGTCAAGGTAAATTATCATAATTATACTTGCTGGTCTTGATACCTTTGAACCTGAATCCATTTCCACAGTTGATCGTGGTACATATTCTCATGTCTTTTCTTTGAGGTACCCTGTTGCAGCATCTCAAAGTTCTTCAGCATCTGATTTGAAAACCTGTGTCATTGTCTTGTTGTCGCTCCACTCCCAAGACTATTGGCAGCAATCGTGTTTACATGATGGTCAGGGAGATTGTTAGGGCTGGCCTCAGAACTGCGAATTAAAGCATAGGGAGAACTTACCTAGGCAGTGCATAAAAAAAGTCAAAATACATTGTTCCAAAAAAAGGCTGTTTTGTTAAATATTGTCAGACAAACTGATCTAGAGAGAGTGTATGAGTTTGACTTATGCCAACTACTGCAAATGTAGTGTGAAAGCATGTCCAAGTATTTAGTATGCTTCAAACCATTGGCTTGTAGAGCTTTTTGCAACATTAGAAAAGTCTGATTAATTTCTCATGATAACTGACAGATTTCTTGTGCTTTTAAACAACTCTCTCCCTAATACATTGCAACTGTCTAATTATTTTATTCTAAGCATGTTAATTCTGGTGGACTAAATGAACTCAAAAATTAAATTGTATTAGTATGATCATCTTGCTGACAAATACTAAGCAGTTGTACAGGGTGTGGGATTTCAGATACAGAGACTTGTATCTGTCAAATAATTGCTACTTAAACATTTAAACACTTAACCACTACACACAAAATTTTATGGGACGTTTGCATTTTTTTACGGTCTCCTTTATTTTCTTTTTGTTTAACAGCAGATAGTTGTTTTATTAATTTTTTTTTTAATGAGAAACACTGCTCTTAGTATTCTTTTGGAAGGTTTTGGAGGTGGGGGGGTGACACTTCATTGAACTGACCTGTGCTTTAATCTTACTTCTGTGAATATCCCTTTCCTCTCACTCCAGAGAAGAGGTCAGAAAGAAAAAGAGCCCTGCACAGTGGGGAAGAGAACAAGGAAATACAGGAAAAGGATATAAAAATAGAAGTCTCACATTCCTGGAGGTGGTTTGGATTTAGCAGATATGCTTGTATGAGCTTGAGCTCAGACGTTTGGGACTCAGTCCAGTGACACCCAAACAGTATAATGATGTGTCTAGAGGTGTATCCGAACTTGCAGCCAGTGCCTGTTGTTGCTGCTGTTATTTATAGGATTATCTGGGTTGGAGGGGACCTTTAAGATCATCTAGTCCAACCATCAACCTAACTCTGCTAAAAAAACATCACTAAACCATGTCACTAAGCACTATGTCAACCTGTCTTTTAAAGACCTCCAGGGATGGTGCCTCAACCAATTCCCTGGGCAGCCCATTCCAATGCTCAATATCCCTTTCAATGTAAAAGAATTTGTCCTAATATCTAATCTCAACCTCCCTTGGAGCAACTTGAGGCCATTTCATCTTGTCCTATCGCTTGTGAATTGGGAGAAGAGACCAACCTCCCCTCACTACACCCTCCTTCCAGGGAGTTGTAGAGAGCAGTAAGGTCTCCCCTCAGCCTCTTTTGCTTTAGACTGAACAACCCCAGCTCCTTCAGCCTCTCCTCATAAGGCTTACTTTCCAGACCCCTCACCAGCTTCATTGCCCTTCTCTGGACCCGATCCAGCACCTCAATGTCTTTTTTGTGGTAAGGGGTCCAAAACTGATCACAGTACTTGAGGTGGGGCCTCACCAGTGCTGAGCACAGGGGGATGATCACTTCCTGAGTCCTACTCACCACACTGTTCCTATACAGGCCAATTTATTGATTTACCCAGTTTATTGAATACCTTTTTGCAGTCAGCACTGCTCCGTGCGAGCACAAGACTGGCATGAGTACTTGCAAGTATTGCCTTGGGTATATGCAGGCATTAGCATAAGCTTTAAAATTAATTTAAACAAGACTTTGGATCCTCTGTGCCCAAGGCTCTGTTTAGTGCCTTCTTGCTTGTGTCCTTTAGTTTTTTCATCATGATTAAGGTGACTTGTCTCAAGTGTCACCAGTAGGTTTGTGGTGGCATAAGAAACTGAATAGGTGTTCCTCAAACTGCAGTGGCTGAATCACAGAACTGCCATTTCTTTCATTGTTATTTATCTACTCTTATTCTCTTTGCTTAATTAACATTTGGGGTACAATAAAGAGGAAGATCACTATTTTTACAAGTATTATGCCTGTCTGTTTCTGGGATGAATACACCTAGTTTTCAAAATGATGAAGACATTCTTTTTTCCTATTATAAAAAAAAAGAAAAAAGAAATAAGGCAGCACTCTATGCACCCGTTAAGCAATCTATAGCAATAGATCTTGCAGTATTACATTTCTGTGGACCCAGAAAGGTTTTGCCATCAGGTCTGCTGCCTAACACAAACAAAAGCCATGACTGACTGAAGACCATGAAAAGAAGCAGAAGACCAGTAGGGAGCATGATAAAATGTGCTAATGTAGCAGCAAGGTTTCATATTTCGGCAATCATTCTACAGCTGCAAGGTGCTCCCTAATGGAAACTTGAAGTTAGTAATTCTTAAGCAAGTTTGGCACAGAAGTCAGATGTGCTGGAGAGTAGCTGCAGAAAAAAGCTGACTTTAAGTAGATGTCTTCTGTTAGAAAGTTAGCAGAGAGAAGCTGAAGTGTTCTCTTTCCAATGAATGTGATGGGTTTTTTTTCCCCTTGCAGAATCATTGAAGCCCTTTTTCTGTGTATGTTTTTTGGCATGTCTAGAGTAGGAGTTAGTGTTACATTAGTTAGTGTTATTTTTCACAATTTCATTTGTGACAGCTAGTATTAGAATCCTGTGGGTGGAAAAAACACAAGGTGGTAGATGATTATAAGCATTTGGCGGGGGGGGGGGAGGGTGTGTCCAGATTGATTATATGTCTTTTCCTGCTGCAAATGTTAAAGGAAGTAAATGATCTTATTTACACTACTGAAATAGTAAAACAGTATGTGGCTATCTGTAATGGAAGGAAATAAATTTCCACATAAATTATAAAAGACGTTTGAGAAACTCTGTGCACAAACAGTTTATTTTCTACTCTGTGTTGAAAAAGCACTTGTGGACTGTAGTAGAATATGACAGCTAAAATATATATCTTCATGGTGGGTTTGGTTTTATGTATTCTGCATTCTTAATTGTGAAAGAGCCATCTTCAGTCCAGTAACCATAACGGACAGCCATCACTTCCATTAAAATATACTACTGTCTGGGGAGAGCTAGTATTTACGAAGTACTGTCTAACACATTTGGAGGGAAGAGTGATGACAGGAACTGTTCTAATTAGTATTTCTGCAGTTTGAACGCTGGAAATAGATTTTGAATTATACTGAAAAAGATATTTGCCCATCATTATGTTACTTTAGTGCTGTATCTTGATGGTATATGTAGTTGGAGAGCTGAGTTACTGCAGCAAACTAACCAGAAAAATTGAACAAGCTTCTTCTCCAACGTAAATGTAACTTTGGATTGGCAGTGGACATAAGCAACAATCCACAGGGTTTTTTTCTGATCCCTATTAAGGTTTTTTTTTTTGTTCTGGGTTCTCTTCTAATTAACAATGTTTAATTTAGAATTTTTATTTTCTTCAAAACTGGAATTTGAGTTTCAAAAGACAGGTCATAAAGCTTTTGATTCCTTTCTTTTAGTCAGATGACATAAGAAATATTGGAGTAATCCAGAAAAAAAAAAATTACTTCTCCTTTTCTTCCCTTCCACCACGTATGTGGAGGTGACTGTAATTAAAGTGCAGCTAGTATACTACTACAGTTTCATGATGAAAGCAGATGGTGAGATAGGAGGTAATGGGACACAGTTTCCTCTATGCTCATGGTCGGTCACATGTAACTGGGACCCTTTTGCTCTGAAAGGGTGCATAAGTGCTCACAGACTCTCTGCAGAATCATTTAGCTACATTGCTGCCCAGTGTTTCAAGTGGACTGTGATTTCATCACTAATGCTTCTGCTGGACAAAGTCAACCTATTTGCCAGAGGAAAATGCAGTGTTTGGCCCTGAAGACGTCAGAACCAGCATTTTTTTGGTGGTGGCTCTCAAATGGTTTTATGATTTGAGAGAAACAAGCCCCTGCCATGTTTCCTTCTGAGATTTTGTGAATATCGATAACTATCTGTCTGTGGTTAGGTTGTTAAAACACAATGTTTATTACGGCACGTTATCTTTTCAGGCTTGAAGAATAATTTATCTGTTAGATTTAATACCCCCACTAGGAATATCTGAATACTGCACTTGTACTCTTCTGTACAAGTCTAGAAATTTGAGAACACATAGGATCTTCAAACCTGAAGAAAAACTGGCTGTTTTTCCCTAAATAATCCCTACCCTTTAGTGAAGGTAGCAAACTCTTAACAGATTAATGCAGATACTGTAATGAGATATTAATTTTTACATACTCCTTTCATCAGTTTTTCAATGTAGCACATGAATTCTAATCTTACGTCACCATTTTTTATATTAACACTAGAAATTGTTGGTAAATAAATGTAATGGCAAATGTGGTTTTTTTTCTGCCTTAGCATAAAACCAAGCAATTTCTTCGAGCATAGTATGTGTTCAGCAAAAGACTACAGAACACAAGGAGAACAGTTCTGCAAAATAAGTTGTATTACTTTTTGCTTGCTGATAAGAGTATTAAAGAACAATTGTGTTGTGAATACAAGATCACTGTATTCATATAGACAAGATTGCTATATTTATATTTATATTTATGATTCCATAATAATGATTGTTATATTGTTACAGCACTAATAGTTGCTCTCAACCATCTTTCAGCTGAAAAGAAAATTCATTTTGCAGAAAAAAATTTTTTTACAGTATTTTGCATGTGGCAAACCTACAACCCAAGCTGGTAAAAAGCTTAACGAAGTGGAATAATATGATGATAAAATCATGTTTTGATCAGGTTAGGGAAATACCACTGGATACCACTCCTACAAAAGTATTGTGAAAAAGTTTCCTCATGAACCAGATTTGTCAGTAACATGTGGAGGCCATATTTATAAGAAGGGAATGAAGTAAAATGCAACACAGTCTTTTAACCATAATATTTACAGATATCTGAAGATGTCTGACCAAAATGGCTGACTTTGGTTTGGTTAAAGCTTGACTGGTTCATGAATCAAAGTCTTATTGTACTTTTTTGTGTTTGTATGCTTTTGTACAAATTAACATGATCTGTGCTCATATTAAGCCAATACCCTTTGAAGTCCAGGAGTGCTTACTTTTCTAAGTTTATCCATCCAGCTTTACAAGAAAAGTAATCAGTAACTTAGGCTCCCTGCAGTGTTCATTTTGAGATATTCCTTCAAAGATTCAGTAGATTAGCAAGAGATTTATAAACATTGATATGTGTGATCCTGGGCATAACTATGTGTTACAGCATTGTCAGTTGTTTATAACGGATGTTGAACGTACCATTCCAGGAGATTACCAGCTCTGGTGTTATTGCTTGATGTTACCAGAGTCTATATAATAAACCAAAATAATTCTGTATTGAAAACAACAATACCCTCTCTTCAATTTTAATGATGTCTTAAATTGCAATTTTATATTTAAGGTGTTTGACAGATGAAAGAAGAAACGGCTGCCTAAAAGGCAGCTCAGTTACAGTAGCCATCCCACGTCAAGGTAAAGGGGGGAAGTAGTGGTCAAGGGAAGTGACAACCTGTGATGGTTTCATAACTAGTTAGTATTTCCAGATGTGATGTTAAAGCTTCATCTTAGTAAGATCTCATGATATTTATCTTCTGACCGTAACACTTTCAGATTCTTTGAATTATTTTATTTACCTCCATCCCTGGAAAGGTGATGGAACAGCTCATTCTGGATGTCATCTCTAAGCATGTAGAGGAAAAGAAGGTTATTGGGAGTGGTCAACATGGATTCACCAAGGGCAAATCATGCTTGACCAATCTGATAGCCTTCTATGATGGCATGACTGTCTGGGTAGACAGTAGAGAGTGGATGTTGTCTACCTTGACTTCACCAAGGCTTTTCACACTGTCTTGTATAATATCCTCATAGGTAAGCTTAGGAAGTGTGGGTTAGATGAGTGGACAGTGAGGTGGCTTGAGAACTGCCTGAATGGCAGAACGCAGAGGGTTGTGATCAGCAGTGCAGGGTTCAGTTGGAGGCCTGTAACTAGCGGTGCTCCCCAGGGGTCAGTGCTGGATTCGGTCCTCTTCAATATATTCATCAACTACCTGGATTAGGGGACAGAGTGTGCTCTCAGCAAGTTTGCTGATGACACAAAACTGGGAGGGGTGGCTAACACACCAGAAGGCTGTGCCACCATACAGCAACACCTGGACAGGCTGGAGAGTTGGGCAGAAAGGAACCTAATGAAGTTCAGCAAGGGCAAGTGTAGGGTCCTGCACCTAGACAGAAATATACCCATGCACCGGTACAGGTTAGGGGTTGACCTACTGGAAATCAGCTCTTCAGAGAGGGACATGTGAGACCTGGTGGACAACAAGTTGACCATGAGCCAGCACATGGCCAAGAAGGCCAAATGTATCCTGGGATGCATTAAAAACTGTGTCCAGCAGGTCAGGGCAGGTTATCCTCCCTTTTAAATTTGCTCGGGTGAGGCAACATCTGGAGTACTGTGTCCAGTTCTAGACTTCCCAGTTCAAGAAAGACAGGGAACTACAGGAAAGAGTCCAGTGGAAGGCTACAAAGGTGATCATCAAGGGACTGGAGCATCTCTCTTTTGAGGGATCTGGGTCTGTTTAGCCTGGAGAAGAGAAAACTGAGAGAGGATCTCATCAATGCTTAACATTTATGAAGGGTGGATGTCAAGAGGATGGGGTCAGACTCCTTTCAGTGGTGCCCAATGACACACCAAGGGGCAACGGGCACAAACTGTAACACAGGAAATTCCATCTAAACATGAGAAAAAAAAATGGAGAAAAAAACCAACTTAAACTTTGTTACAGCTGATTCCCTCTATCCTTGTTTAGGGTTTTGTTGCATTATTTTACACATGCTTGCATGTTCCTCCCCATTTCTAATGTTATGTCTTGAAAGTTTTGGCTCTGGTCAAACTATAGCAATTGCAGAATATTCAGGCAATTTTTTAAGGTTCTGTTTTGAGGACTGTAGGAAAGAAAAAAAGATAGATGCATGGTCCTATGTAATAGTCTGTGAAGCTTTCAGATTAGCTACAGGCTAATTAATGTCCAGATTAGCTACTGGACATTAAAAAATTAGCTGCTGGTATAAACTTAATTAATGATATCTTGGTAATATATTTTTAACTTCATCTGCATTATTTGGAAATCAAGTCTCACATTTAACTGAAAGCATGTCCAGGTAGATCTCAGGTTATTTTCTGTTTGGGCTATAAATTGCATATTTGTTTATTTCTTTTTTGGGGAAAGCATTTATTGAACATTCAGTTTGCCAGGATATCATTACAGAAGCAGTGTTTCTTCATGACTAGTTACTGAAACAGACTCAACAAAATCTGGAATAATTGTGCTCAATCACCTTCTGAGACTCCTGTTTTTTCAGGACTTGATCTCAGATACACCTCACCATTGTACATTGCCTTGTCTCTGCAGTGAGACATGCCAAGTTACAGATTCTCAAGTTAATAATTAAGTTTTTTCATGCTGGAATTTACTGTATTTCCATTTGTCTGTTTTCAGTGAACCCTGTCTCATTGAATATCTTTATAGATGAGAGTTTTCTGCAAAGGACTAGCCTTTTCTGTTATGTATTTGTCTTATTATTATCTTGCTTTCTTTTCTTTTTTGACTTCAGTATTGAGGTTGCTAAAGAATCTTACAGAAAAGGTATCTGTTTTACCTCTATTTAGGCAAGGAGAGCTATGATATCCATGTCTAGGGAAAGATGAACCTCAGTATGATTTNNNTGCTAGCTAACACAGGAGCTAACACATATAGCTTTAAACAGCTAAAATACTTAGAAAAAACCAAAGCATATAGCTTTAAAGAATTGAAATAAATAGAATATGAATGAGAACTTTTTGGGAATCAGTCTAATTTAAAAAGTTATGCATGATACAAAACTTAATCTAGCATTATAGTACCCATCTTTTTCTGCTGTTGTTGTGTCTTTTGAAACTTAGATTGTTTTCTTGGATGAAATGCTATTTACATCCTCCTTGGAGCAGAGGCATGGCACAAGGGTGATTATTAAGCACCCTTTGAAAATATCTTTGAAATATATCTTTGAAAATAATATCTGTTTTTCTTAAAGATCTAGCTAATTATAAATTCCTTACAGGCTAAGAGGAATCCTCATTTCTGAGTAAAAGCATCATATACAAGGTACTGGCCTCATTAGTTGAGGTACGCATAGAAGGAAGCATTTCGTATACATACCAATAGCCTGATTTTCTGTTTTGGGGAAGGCATACTTCTAGATTGTAGGAATTCATCAGTATGTTGATGCTATGGGTATGCAGTCACAAAAAATTAATGTGCTTTTGGCAAAGATACGTGATAATGAAACTGATTGAAAAGTTTGCCTATGTGAGATAGTGCTTATCATTCTCAGTTTCTATACATATATACAATCTTTTATAAGTAAGGTAAGAGAGGTTTAAAAACCACTTGCAAACTCAATGGAAATTGCAGCAGACACAGCTGTGTGTAAGAATCTCTCCAGCTGTCACACCAGAAAGATCAGAGAAGTCACTTGCACTTTGCAGTTGGTAGATGTTGTCATTTCCATTGCTCAGGCAGCAATTCACAAAGAACACACTTGCAAGTTTTCATATACACATAAAAACACCTTTGAACTTGGGTTAGTTGTCTACAGTCCTTCAGAAATCAGATTTATTCACTGCAATAAATGGTGCTTCTGCAAGCAGCAGGAGACGCCAGGTCATAGTCTTGTGTGAAGATGGTGCAGCTGGCATAGAGGTCATCTTCTCTGTGCTCCCAGCTCTCTTATGGGATTCTTGAATTAGTCAAGGCTGGATTATTTGAGCTGCAAAATGAGTGGGGCACAGACAGGTGTGCAGAGGCTGATCCTGTGCCAAGCTGGCTCAGGACAGGCAGAATATATTTGCTGCAATGCCTTCTTCACAGATACAGCTCTGTGGCTTCAAGGTGGAGAAATGGTACAGCTGCTTGAGGGCAATCCAGTGCTTGGCCTGATAAACCTGCAGCAGGCAGCACACAGACCCACACAGAAGCGTAGCTACCGCTGGCAATCCATTACTCTTGCTGTCTAATACTGTGTGATCTGTTTTATCTCATTATGGCAGGATTCGTCTTTCTCCTTTCTCCCCATTACTCAAGATAACAAAGGGGGACTAGCATCGGTCTTGCCTCTTACTCATTTTCTGTACAAAAATCCTTGATTTAAGTGGTGATTTAAGCTTATGTCAGGCAGCCCAGGTCCCAGTGTGGAAGGGGGCCCCTAAAACCCAAATGATGCTGATAACTGAACAGTAATTTAAGGGAGCTGTGGAAGCTGGAGTTACAGAAGTGCTCGAGGTCTCAATCAATCATGCTGGCTTCAGTATTGATTCACAGGATGACTGTTTTCACTTGGGCTAAATTAAGGAAATCCATTGAGGTATAATAACTTGAGCTAACTACTCCAATAAAGCCCTCACCTTGACTTAACAGGACCATGTAAGGTAAATTTGCTTCATAAATTATTTATTTTTGGAAGACTTTCTAATGCTATGTGGTAACTGGTAGATATAAAAGTGTGGTCTGAATCTAAAGTTTAGATCAAGTGCAATAAACTACAGTTTTGAAGTTTTTCCTTGGTAGTGTTTCCTTGGTAGTGACTATAATGAAAGGGATAATAGTATAGTTAATATAAACCCTATATTCTTGGTCACTGGTGGACTTCAACGTGTGGAATCTGTCAGTTCTTAGAGAAGGATCTTCTCACTTGTTTCTCTTTCTAATAAAACACTTCAGCTGTCATAAGATCGTTAGCAAGTTCTTATATTTCGCAGCAGCTCTGATATAAATTAAATACAGCTGCTGTTTATGAAGAATGGTAGCATTTGGTTTTTGCTTTCTTCCATCATTATTATTGTATCAATGTCCCTATTGCTAGGCTAAATGTAAAAGATGCCTTTTCTGGGTACAATTTGGTCCCATTTGTATCAGCCTGTTGAAGAGTTACACGCATTCTTAAAAGACCTTCAGAGTGTGGATTAATATGCATATTAGCCTGTGGCAATATTACTGCTATTCTGCAGGTTTTGTACATCATTTTGCCTAATCTAGAATGTCACCATTGAAATGTACAGTTACTTCTTGGCAATTGCTTTTGGAGAGGAAGTGATTTATGAGCTGTAGTGATAAATGCTTATGATGTTTTACACTCCATTTAGTTGGAAGTATCTCACATGTGGAAAAGCCAGGGTTAAAAAAAAAATACTGGAAAATATTTAATCTGTTAAATTTTTGTAGGAAGGAACAGTCTAGTGCATCAAAGATGTTCCTTGTATGATTGACATGTGTTGTAGTCAATGG
>JAOXNO010000020.1:50976353-50989392 GCA_028565335.1 Limnodromus scolopaceus | reverse complement strand
GGTAATGGCTTCAAGTTACGCCAGGGGAGGTTCAGGTTAGATATTAGGAAATATTTCTTTACTGAAAGGGTTGTCAGCCATTGGAATGGGTTGCCCAGGGAGGTGGTTGAGGCACCATCCCTGGAGGTGTTCCAGAGACGAGTTGACATGGTGCTCGGGGATATGGATTAGTGTTGGGTGGTATTTTGTGTGGTGTGGGTTTTTTTGGTTGGTTTTTTTTCTTTTTTCTTTTTTTTTCCATTGGTTGGACTAGATGATCTTAAAAGGTCCCTTCCAACCTAGGTGATTCTGTGATTCTGTAGAAGGCTATAAATACAATACACACACTGCTGACACCACAAGTATAAGTTGGACCGATTCCATCAAAGGTTTGTTACGAGGGTACTGCAGTTCTGCTTTTAGGCTTTTAGTAGTGCAGGTTCCTGTCTTCATGTCGCATCAAGCTGGAAGGTCAAAGTAACAGCCATGGTCTGCATGTGGGACCAGTGGAAAACAGTATGTGGGAACTCATTCTGTGAAATAATTTATTGCATTACTTTCCCTTCCAAATTTTGGGTATATTCACACAGCAACACTATATTGAATATTACCTTTCTTATTTTTATTTTTTAACATTTCAAAATTTAAATTTGTCTGGTCCAAAATGCAAAGAAATCCCCTTCCATTGTTTTTCATTTGTCAGATTGTGGGGTTTTCCTCTGCATTTTCAGCAGAGTTCAAATCTGTGGTAATACATTGCAAGAAAAATTCTTGAACTTCAACCATGTATTTAGTGCCTGCAATACCCAATATTCACAATTCTGAAGTACCAAATATACCTTTGGCTAGTTAGGAACTTAGATGGAATCCAGAATGGCTTCTCTCACAAAATGCATGTCCAAAACTGAGGAGACCTGAATTTTATAGTTGGCTATTATCTGCAGTGATTTCCAGGGAAAGTAGTTCTTTGGGCATTGAAAGAATACCAAAGAGCCTTGGGTAAAATACAATGTTTTCTGAAACCGGAAATCTGAAGGAGCAGTTGCAAATATCAAACTTTAAATTTTTTTACTAGCCACAAATATGAAAAGTGTTGGCTAATCTCATCCAAACATACAGCAGCAGTTTCCAGTTTCCTTCAAAATTAATTAACTTTTCTAATAGAGGGAAATAAATGATCTGTTTTCTTATCAAACTTTAAAAATATCTGCTGTGAAATGAACACTAGAATGATCTAAATTTTGATTAATACCAGGGTGTATTGCTTCTCTTAGTGGGGAAAAATATCTGCTATGACTGTTGTTAAAAGGTGATAGAAAATAATTTAAAAACAGAGAAACATATATAAGTAAAATGATAAAAAAGAATGAAATAACTCAATATTTAAATCTTAAACAAAGCTTTAAATCTTAAGCAAAATACTTAAAATCTTTTCACAATGAAGTTAGTACTCAAGCAGTTGCAAATCTAGCTACAAACCCTGAGGAGATAGACTCACTGATCAAGCACAGATACTACAGTAATAGAATGAATAGGAATTTTTGGATAAAACATCATGTAAACATGCCTGGACTTTAGTTCAAAGACCTTTGTTTTACTCCTGCTTTAATGAGCAGAAGGAAAACCTAATTCTGTGTAAGAAGCCCAGAGTTGCCTCTGTTCTACCAAGTCTGGGCTAATTCTGCTGCTGTTAATTATGGGCTGAATAATCTTCCTAGAAAGGGCTTTTCTCTTTTTTTTCGTATAATTTTTCCAGACTTCAACCCTTTGGTTTGAAATTTCTATGCCATGAACAGTTTTGTTTAAACTTTGGGAAAAATGTTGCTGTCCTTTGAAGAACAAGATTAGGGAAACCATATTGCTGATCTGTATTAAGGAAAAAAGTAATGCCTTCTTACTGACCAATTGCTTCACTTTCATACTTGTGAATGACTACTTGAAAGTTAATGGGCTGCTGACCAAGGTAAAGATGTGTACTTTCCATCACTGTGAAAATTTACCTCCAAACTAACTGGTTTTATAGGAAAGATGGAGACAATGATGCTCTCCAAAGATCTACTGGAAGGATGTTTTGTCATCTGACAGTTTCTGTCTGCCAAAAAGATTCGTTAGTCATTATCCCACCAAAGCACATCAATGCAGTCACTCAAGTAGGTAAACCAGAAGCACCCTTGTGCAGCAGCAGAGTATGGGACGGGACACAAAATTGCATGGGAATGCAGATAAGAAAGGGATCGGGAAGTGTACACAGCAACTGGCAGAGGAGCACTGTACAGGACCAAGGCTTTAAGGAGAAAATATACTAGGAGGGATCACAGGTACCAATGGGGACAGAGACAGAAGAATCTGCAGGTTTTACAGCATGCGGCTTTTAGAGCTGACAGCAGCAGTTCTCATTGCTACACTCCTTTTTGTCTAGCAGTAGCAAAAAGCAGACTGGAATTTTTTTTCTAATTGGACTTAATTATTTCAAAGGGTGAAGTGTGTGCTGAGGGTCTAGGAGGTCAAACTGATTTAATAGTAGTAGCCAGGAACCAAAGTGGCCCTACCTGGCTATTTCTGGCCCAGGCTTGAGACTTTGTACTTTGAACTCTCCAGTCTTCCAACCCTAGGCTGCCATGTCCTATACCTTTGATCTTGAACTTTCTTGTGAAGTCCGAAATTGGAGAAGAGCAATTATTTGTGTAGTATGGATGGGAGAGCGGTTACTTGTTTTTAATTTTTGTTTCTTGGCAAGGAACAGGAAAATCACATCCATAATTTAGTAAAGAACAGAAACATTGAAATCTCCTACACTCAGAAACTGTGGAAGGTTAGGCTTATTTCTTTCTTTGCACTGATGCTTTTGAGGTTTTTATGAGAGAAAAGGTGTGTAGGGAAAGAAAACATAATGGTGTTTATTAGATCTACTTGAAATAGGTGGAAAAATGGGATTTGGACCTACAAGCCCTCTTTGAGTCTGCAATACAGCATTCATTTCCAATTAAATGCAACTTGAAAAGAAGTATTTGGCACTTCGCTATATGAAATCACTTAGATCATCTGAGGAAAAACTGCAGAGAGTGGGAGGAGCTGTTGACAGGGTTGGAAAGGTGATGAAGTCATTTATTCCAATGGGATGCTATGCTATAAGTGATCTTTTTGCTTGCAGAATAACGGAAGTGAATTATGTTTTAAGCCTTTTAAAATACAATCACTTAGTATTTTCTAAAAGGCTCTGTGTTTTCTAACTTCTGAATCTTAATTTGCAAACTTAAAATTATTGTAAATTTGGGTTGTAATTTGAATAGTGTTTCTGGGAAATGCATATTTTAGCTACTCATATTACCAAATACTACGTTTATGCAAGCTTTCATTCTTTGGAACTTTGTTCACTTGGGGATATTGACCTTATTGAATTTATAATCCATCTCTGGAATGTAAATGTGTAGGTAATGGAGGGGGTTTTGAGGCTGTTGACATGCTTAGTGTAACTCTCAAGTGGCTGTCAGCTTTTGAAAAATAGTGTTGGTACCATGCAATTTCAAGTTAAATATTCTGAAAATCTATTTTTTTTTTTTTTTATTATGGTGAACAACCTTTACTGTAGTGTCTGAACTGATAACTTCTGGGTCATTTTCACTGTTCCTGAATTGGAAAGTTACTCATGCATTTCACTGATATCTTTCATAGCCTTTATAAAAAGAGCTGTATAGTCCTTATTTGGAATAAGAACAATAAACATCTATGTTTTGTATACACCTAGATATAGTAGAATTGGCAAGCAGGTCTGTTGCCTGCATATACAACCCAATAAGCATTAGAAAATGTTTTCTAAGACTAATGAGGACATTACATTAACAATTTTGTATATTACTTATCTTTTGTGTTTATTTATACAGAGTCAGGAACAAAGCTGCTTGGCAGTCAGTGTCAGTTCAACTAGTCATGTCACTAGCCTATGGAGGGATGGAAGGTGATAAACAGAAAAGAAATCAAGTATAAAATCAGTTCAGTTTGTATCTTAAAATACAAATATTCTTTTAGCATATATGCTAGCCTATTTACAGAAAGCTACCTTTTTGGATCCCGCCTTCTTAGTTTTGATGGATGTTGCTGGTGTCCAAGACAAAGGTAATATGTTTCAGCTGAGAATATTGATCCACTGTTTCTGTGAACTTATTAAAAAAAAGTTGTCATGTCTTCTGGTGTTTGCTAAGTTGTTAAACTTTTTAAAATGGAAGGCTTTTCGAGATGCTAAGTGAAGACTTTGGAGGAAAGCAGAGGCGAAACAAAAGTTACTTTAAGTAACTTTAAAAAAGTTACTGTGTGTCAGCTTCCTGGGAAGTATCAAATAAGGTATTTCAACTCCTTGAAGGCAGAGTTATATGCCTAAGTTTGTATGTACTTGAAGCCATAATAAAACTGCTAATCAAGGATCTCCAGAAACTGTATTTAGTAAGAAGCAATTTGTTTTGGATCATTTCATATTTTAAGTGGTTGGTTTTTTCCTCTCATTCTTTTGGTGTAAGTCAACTGTATGAAATTAATAGATTGGACTGCGCTGAAAATATACCTCCTGTACCAGAAATTGCCCATGTTAAAGCACCGATTAAGCACAATTGTCTGTAGATGCTCTTTGCTGTGTGTGTTGCATCCAGGTTTTTGTCTTCCAATTCTTGTATGGGAACGATTTCCAGGAAAGAAATTGAAGAAAATTCAGCCATTATTATTCTGCATTTATTTTATACAAAAATAAATTTAATGTCATTATGTGTTAAGACTTCTAATGTGGGCATTTTAAAATTTAGGGTCAGTAAGGAATTACTTTGTAGACACCTATCTTGGAAAGAGAAGTGAGGACCAGTTTGTATTTGTGCAGTTTGTTTAAGCCAAATGAGAGAAAGAATAAAATTGTGAAATAGAAAAAGTGTTTTTTCAGTTTAAGTCAGTTCATGCAAGTTACATGCTTCCTAATTATGTAAATGCAGAAAGATCCTTTTGGCTAAATGCAGGTATTTTTCATTGTTGTGGTGTTGAGCTGTTCTATGTCACCAGTGTAACTGTAATTCAGACTGATAGTGTTTGAAATACATTAACATATGACAGCTGTTGCATAGCTAGGCTAAGTAAATATGAAAAAGCATTATTTTTCCTCTTACAAACAGATTAAATACAACATGCCTGTATTTGGTGAAAGAGGTCACTGCATTTCCAAATAGTGCCATATCTGTATATTTAGACCTCTTTTTGAAAGAAACTCTTGTTAGTGATAGACATAAGGAAAATATGTTGATAGATGTTTTAAATGTTAAAAAACCCAGCTGACGCTAAAGAGAAAAGGCCAAAACTAATTTCCAAAGTGAAGACAGCTGAATCTTCTGCTTCCTTGCTGAAATCTTTCAGCAAACAATTGATCAGTTCAGCATATTGACAATAGTGGTAGGAACAATAACCAACCATGTCTCTAATTCCTGGTCTTAGTGCATTTTAGCTTATTAGCAGGAAGTTCTAATACATTAGTTTTTTCTACCTTTTTGATAAGATTTGTGAAATCTTTATGTGAGTGAGGTCCTTTGTACATTATAGTCTATAGTTTTTCTCAGAAGGCAAATTCTACCTAGTTTTGAGACAGCTATAGTAACATTTCAACCCATCCTCAGTTGAGTGCAACTTGAGTGTCAATACCCTTTGTGCCTTACTGCTTGCATCCCTGCATTCCACATCTGT
Source organism: Limnodromus scolopaceus (assembly GCA_028565335.1). NCBI lineage: Eukaryota > Metazoa > Chordata > Aves > Charadriiformes > Scolopacidae > Limnodromus > Limnodromus scolopaceus. The sequence goes on along the minus strand of JAOXNO010000020.1, from coordinate 50,983,704 downwards.
CTTCAGTCACAGTACAGGAAAAATAATTCTGTTGCCACATTTTTGAATGAACTTATTACTGTTATCATCTGTCTCTAAACTTCTTAATTGTTTCCCCCATTTTGTTCAGTATTTTAAACAAACATTTTTGGGTTTTACTCTTTATAGGAATTGGTAGGCAGATTTGTAACAGAAGTAACAGCTCACTGTAGGTATACATCCAAGGAAACATATAATAATCCTGTTAGGTGGGTTTCAAACAGCTCTGTAATATTCTAAAATGAAATTGTGTGAGAAAGAGTTTATTTTATTGTATGGTGTTGCCATCATTATGAGATAGAACTATTGTCCATCTTGACAGAGGAGTCATTTTCTTAATATTCATCTTATTAAAAATAAATGTAATGTTATCCTACAGAAATAGCTACAGCTCTCTATAGTTCTGGTCTCATTCTTTCAAGGTATTATAATATTTTGCAGTGAGAGACAAGAGAAAATTAAAATGAGCTGTTGAACTTGGTTGGATTTTTACTTCTTTCCGTGTTTATTTCTGCCCTGCGTCCTCCATACAAAACACAAATCAAGCAAACCAACAATTTAATAAAAACAAGGGCCAACTCATTTCTGAATAACTTAGGTCAACTGTATTGGTAAAATCCAAAGTCCTTAATTTTTTTTTTCTGAATTGTTTTCACCAGGAATTTGCTTCTCTTGAGTATTTCTCCAAATATATCAATCCCAGCCATTTGTACTACACTGTTTGTCATCTTTTTTATTTTGTTTTGGTTTTTTCTATCCCAAAATCTTTATAGTAAGATAACCATTTCTAGAGCTGCTTTCTGTATATTTGATTATGCTATGACATGTTTTGTGTAAAAAGAGTATGAGATATAATAAGACACTGTGCATGCAGATTACTAACTCCTTAATGAGTTAATCACCAAGCTAGACATGGTTTTGTGATTTGTAAGAAAATTGCTAGAGTTTATTACTGAAGAGGCACAGGTCTTTCATTACCTGAAAAAAAAATTGGTTTGAATTCTACAACTTTGAAATTGCCATTAGGAGGATAATGCCACTTTTTTCATAACATAAATCTTCAAATGTGTATTAAAAACAGTAATATTCTCTGCTGTAAAAATATATGAGGCAGTATAAAATGAGTTTTAAATTACCACTCTCTAGCTGGAAGACTTTTCTTTTTACTAATCAACAGCACTTCTCAATTCAGAAATTCAACAATGAAGAGTCTTGTTAAGGGTATTTTATAATACTGGGAGGATGAAGAGTTACTGTTCAATGCAACATCTCCAGTCCCCGTGCAGGGTATAACTGAGTAGGCTTGGATTTTGTTTGTTTTTAGTGTAAGACTAATTCTCAGTGATGTTGTCAGAATACATTCATGTTAATTAATGCAATATTTTCATCCCATCCAATCAGAAAGCACAGCTATGTCTGTGGAAAAGCATAATGGCAGTATAATTATGATTCCTTCTAAGAAAAACATTATAACAGACATCCTGCCATGCTTAAGTTATTCTAATTGGATGTGTAGCTCAAGGGCGGTTCATAATTTATCATAAACTTTAATGTTAGTAAAATCATCTGGAAGGAAGCTATACTTAATCTCCTTGATTACACCACAAGAAGAAAAAAATCTTAATTTGAACTTTTGTTTTTCTTTTACTGTCAAAGCAAGAAAGGAAAACCAGGTTGACTAGGAAATCACGCTGTTCACTTAGCTGAATAATGACTTATTGTAGTGCAAGTGTACAAAAATTAAATCAAAAAGTGATTAAATCTGGCCTATCATGCAGGCTGTCAGTATGCAGACTGAGAGCAGCTTTTAAGTCAAGGGAATGAAGAAGTATAACAGGAAGTCTTACTGTACTGATTTTGCCTGTTGTTTCTTTGGGAGAATTCTGACTTTTTGGGTGCTCTGGTTCAGTCTTTAATTCTCCAATGGTAACTTCTGGGAAACCACTTTTAGTACCAGCCACCAGAACCAGGTTTTAGTCATTCCCAAATTTTGTAGAGGTTGATATAAATTTTATATTTAAGTTTATTGTAATAAGGGAGCATTCAATCAGCAGGGACAGAACAGAGAGCCTTGGGCCATACTAGGACTGCTTATGCTTCTGTTTTCTTACTTACCACGAGAGCTGACAATGTGACTTTGCAATATATTTAAGTGTTCCTGAGATGCGCTTACCAGGTTAAAAAAAGAGTAAAGTTCTTTTTTCACCAGTCCACATTTAATGTTTTATTGTCCAAACGTGTTGAAAATCCTGTTTTCAGTATGTTAATGTGATATGATGTGTGAAAGTGCTCGCATTCTCATTATTTTACTATATTTAGTTTTTCGGGGAAGAGTTATTAATATTACATTCTGTAGGCTTGATCTTTGCAGAGAACTCATGCTGAGACCTTGCAATGGGCCATTATTGAGCTACCAAATTGCTTTTGCCTCAGAGCAGAAAAAGTTCTCACTGCTCTTGTCTCTTTTAATGCTGTCTTGGATGTTCTTGTTATCTGTCTGTTTAATCCTTTTAACTTCATGCTAAGTTCTGAGCTTCAGTAATGTTAAGAAGCCCTGACTTCCTTAGGTACTTTATCACACACAGGCTTTTTCCTTTTCTCCATTTCACATCTGCTGACTTTCTGTTTCTTTGTCCTAGTAAAAAAGACATGTCTGATTTCTGTTATCTATTATTTGTAAATTATTCCTGTTATTGTAGCTGCATGACTGTATGTTTCCTCTATAAAGTTAATATTCCTAGCATTAGAAAAATCTGGCTGGAGGTAGGTTTTAGTTCCAATTATCTTCGGGGCTCTGGTCCCAGTGCCAAACTCAATCACTTGGCCCAGCCTGGGAAGGGTAGACCCTGATTGAGTGAGCAAAGAGGGGAACCTAGACTTATCTCTGCAGAAAAAGACTGACTTCTGAAATCTCCTTTGTCTTGGTGATAAGGCATCACATCTCACTGAACACTGTATTCACACCTGCATCCCCAAAGGTGAGCCTAAAAGTGTAAAAAAGGTCTGGACACAGCAGGCAAGCCCTGTAACATGGCCAAAGACAAGTGGAAGAAGAAATATTTCTTCTCTGTTACCTCGCACGGGTAGAGGGATATGGCACCCTGAGTGGGGCATTTCTCAATGGCTTGCTGTAATGATACAATTCACGCCAGTGTTTCATCGTGTAAGAAAGGTCAAGGTTACTAGTCAGCAGCATTTCCTGCTATGGGCAGCCCTTTGTCATAGCTCTAGCCCTCCCAAGCCACTTCCATAGAAATGTATTATATGAATAAATGTCGTGTCTGAGGGCTTAAACACACTTCAGTTCTTGCATCGTCTGTCATTTTTCTGTCAAGCCTAGATATACTGAAATCACATGAAGCGGGATGATATTCATGGTCTTGTATCCAGACAAATGTTTGGAAAAGTGTTTTTAGCTTCTATCTGCTTAAAAAAATTAATTACCTCTTGGGGGGGGAAATTTTTTGTTGGGGTTTCCCTCCTCCCCCCCAGATCCTCCACCCCAGATGCTGTCTTCCAGGATTCTTGCTCCAGAAGATCCATAACTGAACACCTGCTCCACCCAACAGCTTTTGCAAGATGCCAGATTTCAAGAGCAGTTTGAATAAACATGCAGGCTTCAAAGAAAATCAAATCAATTTGCTTAGAGTTTTATACAGAAAATTGGTGTTCTGCTACAAATACTGATTTTTATGAGATTGTGTGTTTTTATATTAACATTATTTTATTATTATTATTATTTCATTATGTATTATTCTATTATTATTATTATATTATTTTTATATTAACATTAATTTAATATTATGTTCTTCCTTGTAAGTCTTAGGTACACACTAGCCCTGATCTGTTTCTGTTTTTAGTTTGCCAATTTCCATCATCCTCTATCCCTTTTGATATCTCAGATTTCGTCAATATGTTGCATTTATTACGAGAAAAACAGAAATCCAAACATTGTGGCCTGAGCTTGAAACAAGGAAACTGGCTAACTATTTAAGGTGTCCAAAAGGCTTCCAGGAACCTATTTAGGTCTCTTAAAGTTTTCTTCCCTTAGAAGCATGTATATATTGTCCTTTTTATGCTGGTTAGTTTAAAAAACATATATTACCTCTGTCTCACATTCTTGCCTCTGTCCTTGGACCAGCAATGCATAAAAGATTTCAGTGAGTTTTTAACTGATGCTGCCTGGCTGGCTGTAATTGAAAATGGGTGCTGCAGTTTGAATTCTTTTCTCTGTCTTTAAAGATACATGCAAGTATCACTCCTATGCTAAGCATTTGAGTTTTTCAATTACTTATGTCTCTTTATAATGTTTATCCTTTCTTGTATTTTGTGTGGAAAATCTATCCAAATGAGGCTAATGAACTGGGGAATTGAAATACTTTAATTCTTTGTGAACTACTGCGAATAGTGAATGAACAAAGACATTCAAGGCCAAGTGTTTTCCTACACTGGTTTTGTTGTAGATGTTTAGGCATTAATGTAAACAAATATGTAATATATTCAGATGGTTTGTTTGATTAATGAAGTTTTTAGACACAGAACTCATGACGTTGCTTAATGATGTTACAGATGCTGTTGTTCATACATCATTTCAACATTATCTGATAGTGCTGGAATATAAATCTGTACTTAATGGGTTATGCAAAAATTTATTACATTTTCTTCTAAAAATTAAAGGCATCAAAAGCTTCTTTAGAAGATATAACCAGCAGTTTTCTGAAATGTATTACCAGTAGAATGATAACTTCTTAAGATAAAAAAAAAAAAAGATAATTGTAGTTGGTGAACAGTAGAGATGAAAACAAGCTGTGTGCCTATGCCTCAAGAGAAATCAAATTTCAGATGCATAATTATGGATTGTGTTGAAATACAGATAGCATTAAGGGATTCTTTCTCAGCCAATCTCATTTTTTCCTGAGGACCTCAATGACTTTTAAAAAAATTTTCTCATTTCAGTGCCTGAGTTATTTTTTGTTACTAATCTGATTTGCTGTTATGAATATTTTCATATATGAAAACGCTTCTATTCAGTTGTGCATATATCTGAGGAGAAGTAATTTCCAGAAATGGACAAGCCACAGCAAAGGCAAATGCAGCATTCCATTATATTTCTTCTTTTACAGATCTATTCTGATCTCTGATCTGAACAAACTCTGTGTTGAGAAACTCACCAAACTCCCTTCTGTTTGGTTGCAGCCTGCAGAGAAAAGCAAACTTTAATCCACTGGCATTTCATTAGGGACCAGCACTGCGCTGACTAGCAGTCCCAGGCCCCTTTGGGGTTGATCTTCTTTCTGGAAACCCTTCAGTATTAGAAAAGCTGCCTTTTTCATGAACCTAATGCTTATTTCTCATGGTCCCCTGTATTAAATCCCCTAATTCCAGCTGTGTGAACATTTCTGGTATGACTTAACTTCCCAGTGGGAGGAGAAGGGTGTAGGCAAGACTCGGTTGCAGTGGTGTTAGGAGCATACCATTAGTATTCACTTGTTGACATAAAGAATACATAGTTACTGACAAACCAAGCCCCATGTGCAGTTCCCTGCCTTGTTGTCTTTACTGTTCAGAAGCATTTCGTTATCAGAGAAGAGATCTGCTGGTACACTTCATTTTTCTATATGGGGCAAGATATGTTTTCTGATAGAGAAATTCTTTCCAGTGCATCTGACCTTCCCTCTCTTGTTTGGTTGTGTAAGTGAATTGGTTCTCACTACTCCCCAGGATAGGGTTGGTGTTCCATGCTTGTCTTTTTGTGATGCTTTCTTTTTTGACTTTCTGTTTTGACTTTTTAAAATGTCTGTTTCTTGGTAACTTCTGTTCTCACCTTCATGGGCTTTTCAGAGAACTTTAGCAAACTGATTTCCATTTGCCTATTATCTGGTAGATGTGCATACAGTCTTGTTAGCAAAAAAAAATCCATATTCTTCACAATGTGTTATACAACACACTTCACGTCATCAACTGCATGCTAATAAAATATCAGACAGCTTTTTTAAGTTGTGTGGAAATTCAGCTGATGAAATTGCTATTGGTGTCATTTTGTTTAGTGGGCCATGTACAATACTTTTTGTTGAGACTATGTATTTCATCTTCAGGAATGTTCAGGTATTCTTCTCATAGGGGGGGAAAAAGAAAGAAAGAAAAAAAAGAGAACCTTAGATATCTGATTAAATGGAAGTGTGTTAGCTAAGCATTATTTTTTGCTGTATCCAAATACTTTCCAGAAGTCTGCAGAAGAGAAAGACAGTCCTAAGAGAAGAGGTAGGTGAAAAAATGATCTGTGAGTAAGATAAAAGGGAAAATGGATAAATGAATAGAGGAAGTAGCATCTGTTTAAAGCTGGATTACTCAAAAAATGTTTGCCTCTGCGTATGTGCCATATAACATAGGTCATGTACTAACAGATTAAAAATATTCTGAATTGTCAATGTTTCCAGTCTCCCAAAGCTTATATTTTCATGAAAGTCTTCTGGATGATTCCAGGTGCAGATTACCTAATACTAATAGCATAGTAGGAATTTCTACCACATGTTCCTCTTTGAATTACATTTCATAACATCAGAATACTTATTAATATAGAATTGTAGGGTCACAGATTAATGTAAATTAAGGAAACCTTGAAGATCATCTGGTCCAGTCCCTTGCTCTTCAAGCAGGATGACTGTCAAGGTTGAAGACCAAAGTTGCATAAGGTTGCACTGGATTCACATTATTTAACAGGCTCCCAAAACTCTTTTTGCAGAAGACAATGATTATAGGCAAACACATACTATGTGCTTGATGCACAAGGCTCCAGAGGACATCCACACTATGTCACAAGCCTAATGGTTCCTAATTCTCTGTAATAAAACACAGGATCAGAAAATAAAAAGCTTGAAAAGCCCAACTTTTCATGAAAATAATGGACTTACCCATGACCTTTGTCTCTGTAAGAAAATTTTATATGGCACCAGGTGTGCTAGCAACAGACGGAGCACACCTGTCTCAGAGGAGAAAGATACTGGCATGTGAATTGGCAGGGCTTGTTGAAAGGGCTTTAAACTAGGCTCGAAGGCGGGGGGGGTTAAACACAGGTCCAGCAAAAATAAGCCTAAGGAGAGCCTAAGGAGTGCTACCTCACTTGAAATGGGAGATAATAACAGTGTCAGAAGGGTCCATGGCAAGTGGCAGGATAACACATCAGGGTTGGCAGGATGTAGTGATAGCAGTGGTGCGCTGACACATGCTGTGAACACTGTAACAAAGGCAAGGTCTTCCAGAGATGGACCAAGAGCCCCTGAGACAATAGGAGACAGAAGGGTAGTTGGCACAAAGCACGTTGGGGGACCAGTGA
>JAOXNO010000020.1:50921692-50938136 GCA_028565335.1 Limnodromus scolopaceus | reverse complement strand
TGTCCTTTCTGTGTTGAGGACTCCAAAGCTGGACACAGTATTCCAGGTGGGGTCTCACGAGTGCAGAGTAGAGGGGCGTTTACCATGATGAAATAGTTTTTTCAGGAAACTGAACTCAGCTCCTAGACATTTTTGTGCACTACTTTAAGGAAAGTTACTGTCTTTAAAATGTTTCCATTTGGAAAGATATTAAAATGAAAATTGGCAAAGAATAAATTATATCTGTTCGGCTAGTTGAATTTTCTCTATAACAATAATAATTAATTTATCAGAAAAATCCATTAAAATTGATGGGTTTCTCTTCCTCCTCCCTCCCCTCCCCCTGCCTTTGTATATTTGCAGTGATGTCAGAAGACAATGATAAACCTGTTTTTCTTCTCTTTACAGTCCTGGCATCCACACAACCTAATCTGCAGTGTGCTTGAAGAGACATTGTCAGATACTCCTGCTGCTGCTACCCAGAAAAATGCCTTTGGACATCACCCATGTTGATCAGGGCCAATCCCACCTGTTTGTTGTTGTTGTTTTCTTGAAGCAGAGTTATTTAAGACTCCAAAACCACTCCAGAAAAAACTCTAATATTAATTCAAGATGTGGAACAGATGGTTACGAACAAATTCCACTAATTGAAACACAGTCTGATCCTGTAATCATTTCACAGCCAAAATTCAATTTCTACAGAATTTTTTCTAGGTTGTAGTTTATCACTGAATTTGATCTACATTATTTGAAAGCTTGATGATAATAGACCTTCTCTAAAGGGAGATCAAAACTCAACACATTGAAAGATCCTAACTGATACATATTCAAACTCCTTTTGACTTTTTCATATATGCTTGGCTGTGAAGGTACGTATTTCATTTGTTCTGTCTTTTCCCCAATCAATCATTGTGTCAAGTATACGCCAATTTCTTATTTCCTAATGGCATTGTGAAATTTGAAATTGCTTTGATTTCCTTTCTTTCTTTCCTCCTTTTGTCTTTTCTCCAGAAAATGATTTGGCGTCCAATCTCTTGCTTTATTGCAAAGAAAGTATTTATAGTTTATGTGTAACAACGAGGTCTCACTCTTTCACCCTTTCCTTCTTTCCTCCTATAAACTGCTGTCATAAGAGTACCCAAGTAATTATCCAGAATTAAATTCAGTTTGCATGTCCTGCTTGCTGGAGCATAAAGGGAAAAGTGGAATACAGTGACAAATCCTATAATCTAGTGCAGTAAAGCCTTTTGTTCACGATATAAACTCAAGCAGCTCCGTATTTCTGCTTTTTTTCCCCCTAATAGCAATATTCTTCTCAAAAGGCATGTAGTCAGTGACCACCTTGTGCTATGTTAATATGTGATGTGATGTACCAAGAAATGATACTGAGCTGCAAATCAGTGTTTCATAAAATAACTGCTGTATATCTCTTTGAACTACCTTAGGATATATAACGACTATTAGATATGCTACATAGGGGTTGAGAAGAAGAAATTGCACTGAGTCTGCTAGTAAGGTGCAGCCTGTATGGCTGAGAGAATGGTTTAATAGTCTTAAATATGCAGCTGCTTAGGATATTAATGGCATCTGAAACAGAGCTCTTGAACAGTACTAGGATTACTATTCATCAAAAGGCCACCCAAATGGCCAGTTTTATCCTTCCTTTATCTTTATCCTTCCTCTAAAACTTTATTCCTCTCTCAGTTTGGATGAATCATCAGACATGTCTTAATTTCAGTTGCATGCCCAGAATCTGTGTGAAATGCTCCTGTAATTGATTGAGAGGATTTTGAGATGGATTTGTAAGAGAGAGTCAAAAGCAGCTGCTGTGACTTTGAGGACATTGGGATATTCATTTCCTGAGTAAAGGTTGATGATAAAAAGCAATACAAAAAGCTAATGCCTGTGCAGTTGTGCTTCACCTCTGACCAATGACATGCTTCTGTCAGTGATTTACTGTCTGCCTATGACATTTCAATTGGGTAGTCAAGGTGGGCACTGTTAGTGTTTGCTTTATGAAGACAGAGGATGGGGCAAGAGGAGGAACACTCAAGCTCCTCTGTCATTACTTGCCTTCCAAGAGGATGTAGCAGTTGATGGGACAGTTTAACTTGCACAACTGGGAGGCACTGGGCATACGACATGTTTCTAAAAAAATTTACATTTGGAAATATAAATGACTTTGAGTTCCTTTTTCTTTTCCTTTTCCCAGTTACACAAGCACTGTGATAAATGCATAGAAGATGCAGCAGTCACTGAGCTGATTAGCTTTACCAATACAGAGTAAGGACACAAGACAACAAAGGATGCAAAATACAACACAGATGTTAGGAATTAATTTAGTTATGTATTTATTGGCTAGTCTCTAATTTTTTGTTGTTACATACCTAGCTCTGGGTAAGCAGCACATCAGGACAAAGGGTATAAGGAAATGAAAAACTTAGGATTTGTTGAGGTGAAGAACAAATGAATTTTTTTGTGGTCTATGTGATTCCTTTATGTGATCATGATTTTTTTTCTTCTAAAAATTTCATGGTGAGCTCAAAAATGAAAATCACCCTGCTGCGTCTTTATTTAGTGAGAATATAAATGAAATGTGTCTTCATGGGAAGTCTTCAGTACCTTTAATCTCATTTCTTTTATAATTTCTTTCCACACTCTCAGCTGAAATTTTTTTAAAGAGGAAAAATTGACATTGCTAATTGCTACAATTAGAGATACTGCTGCTAAAACAATTATCCCTATAAATTTTTTTTTTAAAAAAAAGTCAAATCAAACCCCAAATGGCATTAACATTTCAATTTCAGTAAGCCAAGAAACAAAATTCACACAAAGGCAGCTACTCTATCCTGAAGCTGCATCTTTGTATGTTCCGTGAAGATTCTGGGGGTCTGACATTATTCACTGTCACTGTACACATCTTATCCTTGTTGAAATGAAAAAACAAATTCCTATTTACTTTATGGAAACAAGTGTATTCTCAATTCCATATACCTTTTGTCACAGTTTATTTTAGATTTTTGTTTCTCAAACATGTATTGCATGACAATAACTAAATCTGGACTTCCATTATTATGATCCGATTACGTATTTATTGTATTTTGTTGATATATGTGATGCTGATAGTTAATGATATTGAATGTGGATATATTGAATGTGATGGATGAAGCTGATGTAAATCGTATAAATTGTCGGTCCTACAATTACAATCTTACACCTGCAATTTCACAGAATTACATAGTGGTTGATGCTGCAAAGAACTTCTGAAGATTGTCTAGTCTACCCCTCTGTGCTCAAAGCAGGGTTGCCTAGAGCAGGTAAATCAGAGCCCTGTCCAGCAGAGTTCTGAATGTTTTCAAAGTCAGACAGTCCATAAATTCCAGCAACCTGTTCCAGTGTTTCACCACCCTCACAATAAGAAAACCAAAGTGTTTTCTTGTGCTTGGATGAAATTGTATAGTTTGGTTTGCTGGTTTTTTTTTGTTTTGGTTTTTTTTTTTTGTTTTTGCCCATGGCCTCCTGTCATGTCAGTGGGTACCACTGAGAAGAGTCTGTCTCTGTCTTTATTATCCCCCTCCATCAGATATCTATACATATGCATAAGATCCCCATGAACCTTCTGCAAACTGAACACTCCCAACTCTCGGACTCTTGTTGTACATCAGATGTTCCAGTCCTGTAATTATCTTTGAGGCCCTTCACTGGATTCACTTCAGTGTGTCAGTATCTGGGGAACCCAGAACTGGACCCAGAGGTGTCTCACTAGAGCTGAATAGAAGGGAAGGATCACCTCCCTTTTCGTATTGGCAATGGTGTTCCTAACGCATCGCAGAAAGCTGTTGACCTTCTTCTTTGCTGCATGGGCACATTGCTGGCTCATGGTCAGCTTGTTGTCCACTGGGACCTGAGGTGCTTTTCTGCAGTTACTTTCCAGCCCTGATCAGTTTCTACTGTTGCCTAGGATTGTCTCTGCCCATGAGCAGAACTTTGCATTTCCCTTTTCTTAACTTCATGAGGTTTTTGCTTGTCTGTTTCTCCAGCCTGTTGAGCTCCCTCTAAATGGTAGCAATGGTATATTACTTATTCCTCCCAGTTTTGTATTACCTACAAACTTGCTGAGGGTACATTCATACAGACTGGGGGAGTAACCCTGGCCTCAGCACTGATGAGGGTGCATCTTGAATACTGTGTTCAGTTTTGAACTCCTCACTAGAAGAAAGATATTGAGATACTGGAGCATGTCCAAAGAAGGGCAATGAAGCTGGTGAAGGGTCTAGAGAACAGCTGAGGGGTCTAGAGAACAACTGAGGCAGCTGGAATTGTTTAGCCTGGAGAAAAGGAGGCTGAGGGGACACCTTATTGCACTCTACAACTACCTGAAAGGAGGCTGTAGCAAAGCAAGGATCAGTCTCTTCTCCCCAGCAACAAGCAACAAGACAAGAGGAAATGGCTTCATCTTGTGCCAGGGGAGGTTTAGATTGCATATAAGGAAAAATTATTCACTGAAACGATTGTCAAGCATTGGAACAGGCTTCCCAGGGAAGTGCTTGAGGCACCATCTCTGGAGGTATTTAAAATACAAGTGTCCTGGTTCTGGCAGGATAGGGTTAATTCTCCTTAGGACCTAACCAGGACAAGGATATTCCATCCCATGTGAGCCATGCCCAGTCTGTAGCTGGGAGCTGACTGGAGGAGGAGGCAGGAAGTTGCAGCTTGGGAGTGGGCTGGTGCATCCTGGGTCCAGTGGGTGAACGGTGGTACCATAATCATGGTTATACATTCTTCTATCAATGTTATTGTTCTTGTTTTCTTGTTTGCTTTGTTGTTCTGTTAAACTGCCTTTGTCTCAACATACGAGTTTTGCTTTTTTCTTCTGATTCTCCCCCCATGGCTGGAGAATGTGGGGGGTATGAGAGAGCAGCTGCCTGCTTCTTTGTTGCTGTCTGAGGCTAAACCACAACAACATGTAGATGTGGCACATAGCGACATGGTTTAGTGTTGGACTTGGTAGTGTTATGTTAATGGTTGGATTTGATGATCTAGAAGGTCTTTTCCAACCTAAATGATTCTATGATTCTATAAGAAAAGCACTAATAAGACATTTCTAATGTAACTAGACAACTGCATAATAAATGTACCTGATTCTTTTTTTCTCATATTCAGAATTATAAATTACAGTCATTGTATTGAGGGCATACTCCGGGAATAACATAGCTCAGAAAATCTGCAACAGTCCTCACTAAGGTTAGATGTCCAGATACTTGTCAGGTTGACAAGGGCATTCTTTCTTGTCACTCTCCTTGAATTGCCTTGCCTTTTGGCTACACGGGCCTCAGAGATTTCTGATGTTGCAGCATGGCTTAAAAGAATCCTCCTCCAGCCTTTCCCACATGTGTTAACTTCAACAGGTTGTAACAGTTGGTTTACAAGAGGTAGTTCCATTCAGTAGCTTTGAAATACCTTTAATCTGCTTTCAAACTGGAATGGCCCTCTTCAGGTCTAGGCATGATCTTGTTTGTGCAGGGAAGACCTGAGTCCTTTGGCCCAGATCAAGTGAGTTGGAAGTGTTCATGCAGCTCCAGGACCTGCTCCAAACCTACACACGGTCTTCCTCCTGTCTCCAGCAAATTCTTCTGCCAGAGAAGGGTAGTGAAGGGGAGAGGCCTTTTCCTCTATATCTCTGTTGTCCTCCTCTGGGGAGATGTATTGAGTTAAATTGCCTTAAAGTCTGTCTTTGAAGCAAATACACCAAATTACTCGCACTATAGTGAGCAGATAAATTGAAGCTGGCGGATTCATATGAAAACAGACCAGTTAATTTTCCCCTAGGAATAAGAGAAATATCCTGTCAGGTCAACTGAGCAGCACTTGAAGAAAGGAGGAGGGAGAGGAGGAAGAGAGAAGGAATTCATTGATAATTCAAGGTGTCAGCCTCTCAGACAGCTCAGGAGCCTGAAGCTACATGGTTACGCTTGGAAGAAAACACAGCTGGGTGCAGCCATGTAGGACCACAGTCTGACAGTCAGCCTGGGATGTCCAGGAAGCATTTTGGGTCCTGCTCAATGACCCTGAGGGCAGCATTGGAAATGTAACATTGAGTCATTATGTTTCAAATTACTGGAAAGATTGCTAAGTCAATCTCTTGGAAATTATGAACTATGAGAATTAAACTTGGCAATATAATTGATTCAACAACTCTGCCTTGCTTTGAAGTGCTGTCTTCCTGACATGGTTACATGTTTCTTTTTTTTCCACTGGGGCTCTTTCTACATTTCTCCATGCACTTTTGGTCATTTTTAAAGCCTTTCATGTTTTTTACTTCAAAAAGACACAAAATGTGGCAGGCAAAATTTGCATGTGCAAAAATAAAAAGAGGTAAAAATTTGTAAATTAATACAGTCTAAGCAAAATGTTTGTAAAGTTGGAATGAAAGAGTGAGTTACCTATGCCTGTTCTAGCAACCTGTTTCCCACATTTGGTGGGATCACCTGTTCTGAAAAACAAACTCAATACTTATTTAAAAGTCTACAGTTCCAGTACTTAGGTAGCTGGGCACTCCGATCCTTAGAAGATTCATTGTTGTGTTGCCACTATTTCCCCATGGGCAAATCCAGTGTTTCTAGGGTAAGATAACTGATTTCAGTGAGGGTCTCAGCACTTAACTGGCTTTACACCATCTGGCTTAGCCTCTGAGGTAGACTAGTACCAGCTCAGAGAAGTGGTACAGATCAGTCTATGTTAAGTTGGATGCTTATCAGAACATGAGCCGACCACTTTAAAGCTGCTGCTAGAATGTATGGATAAGAATAACATAGCGAAGCATTTGGGATATATAAAATGATAATCTTCCCATTTAAATATTTTTTTAAAATTTTGCCTCTATTTTTGGCTTTTCTGGTAAAAGTTTCAGTTTTGTTGTATTGTACTATGGTTCTTAGAAGTTTTTGACACATCTTCAGTTCATTATGTATATGAAGTAAAAGAAATCATTCTGGTTTTCCCATCTATTATAAAAGAAGACAGTTTTTTAATTACTTTAAATTGCTTATTAAGAAAAAAAAACAAAGAAAAAAACCCCTTTAATAGTTAATTATTTTCCAACAAATACTGGAGAAATTAATGTGAATCTGTCAGAAACACTGTGGTTTTGGTAACATTTGATATTCCATCAAGTTAAAGATAATGAAGATCCTTCTTGTTTATGAAAGGGCATTTAAATCTGTTAGATGTGTGCCTTTTACTTTCTGCATGCTTTTTACATGTTGATAGATTCACTTTGGTATCAGGTCAATCTATTTATTGTATAAATGGCAAGAACATACTTTCTTTGTGAAATGGGATGACGTTATTTAGAGTAATTAGCCCAACGATGTTAATGATGAAATGCAAAAAGCTAATGTGGTGCTGAGCAGCTTTAACAAGGAGGAGCAGGGTAGACTTTGTATTCAAAGCTGGTCGCATAATGTGTTAAGCTTTGCAGTGGAAAGGAAATAGCTTTTTGAGAGTAAGGCAGGGTAATATGTGGAATAACTCATGTATTTTAGAAGTCCCATTAAAAATTAGTGAGAGAGAAAGCTCTGTACTTCTTGTTCATGACCAAAGCTGTCCAGAGATGAGGTTATGGTGCTGTCTTCTTTTACCTTTCACGTGGAAAGGCCTCAATGTTCTGCCTTGTCCTTACAATGCTGATAAAGTCCAGGGTATAATTCCCTCAGGCCACGCTGTACTTGACAGACTAGGATGATTTTGCAAACACGCAACAGAATTAATTTTTCTAGGGGTTAACAAATGCTTCCTCATTGGGGAGCTGCAGCAAGCATGACCACTGATACACAGCCTAGGAACAAACAAAGCAGTTGTAAACTCCCTGTGTTTTAACTATTTTAAGAGTGGCTGCAGAAAGGGTGAGAGCAACAGACATCATCTACCTGGACTTATGAAAAGCATTTGATACAGTCCCACATGACATCCTGGTCTCTAAACTGGAGAGACAGGGATTTGATGGATGGACCACTCGGTGGATCAGGAATTGGCTGAATGGCTGCACTCAAAGGGTTGCAGTCAACAGTTCAAGTGGAAGCCAGTGATGAGTGGTGTTCCTCAGGGGTCAGTACTGGGACCAGTGCTGTTCAACATCTTTGTTGGAGACATGGACAGTGGGATAGGGTGCACTCTCAGCAACTTTGCCGACAACACCAAGCTGTGTGACACGGTCAACCCTGGAGAGAAAGGAAACCATCCAGAGGGACCTGGACAGGATTGAGAGGTGGGCCTACATGAACCTCATGAAGTTCAATCAATCCAAGTGCAAAGTCCTGCACCTGGATCATGGCAATCCCAGGCACAAATATTGGTTGGGTGGTTGATGGATTGAGAGCAGCCCTGAGGAGAAGGAGCTGGGGGTGTTGGTGGATGGGAAGTTCAGCGTAAGTCAGCAATGTGTGCTGGCAGCCCAGAAAGTCAACTGCATCCAGCCCTGCATCAAAAGAAATGTGGCCAACAGGCCGAGGGAAGAGATTCTGCCCCTCTACTCTGCTCTTGTGAGACCCCACCTAGAGTGCTGCATCCAGCTTTGGAGTCCTCAGCACAGGAAGATCATGGATCTATTGGAACAGGTCCAGTGGAGGGCCATGAAAATGATCAGAGGGCTGGAGCACCTGTGCTATGCAAACAGGTTGAGAGAGCTGGGGTTGTTCAGCCTGGAGAAGAGAATATTCCTGGAAGACCTTACAGCGGCCTTCCAGTGGCCTTGAGTGGGGCTTACAGGAGAGATGGGGAGGGACTCTTTATCAGGGAGTGTAGTGGTAAGATGAGGGGTAATGGCTTCAAACCAAAAGAGGGGAGATTCAGACTAGATATCAAGAAGAAATTCTTTAGTGTGAGAGTAGTGAATCACTGGAACAGGTTGCCCAGAGAAGTTGTGGATGCCCCATCCCTGGGAAGTGTTCTAGACCAGGCTGGACAGGGTTTTGAGCAACCTGCTGTAGTGGGAGGTGTCTCTGCCCATGGCAGGGGGGTTGGAACTCGGTGATCTTTAAGGTCCCTTCCAACTCTAACCACTCTATGATTCTATGAAAATAGCAGAATGAGAGAACAGAAAGGAAAAGAAGAAAAGCTGGGGGATATTCAGTTGTCTGTTAACTCATTTATTTTTGTTGAATTTTTTAGGCTTCAGTCATAATTTATGCCACCTTACTAGAGCTGTATCTGCTTTCAGAGACATGCTCATTGGTGACACGTGAAATGCTCTTAGAGCCTGAGCATTTTCCGTTCACTATCCCCTTTTGGATAAATTACAAATAACTGAGTGGGGAGCTAGCCAAGATGCTGGGAAGGAATTCATACCACCTCCCTGCATATAAGCCTGTTAAATGGTGTCCACTGCAGTTCAGAACAGCTCCTTGCAGACCTGAATCCAAAAGGGAGCTCTCCTCCCTGAGATAAATATGTCATTGCTGCACTAATACTTCAGTGCTTGTCTCTTGATTGCCCCATCTTTCAAACAAACTGGGCACTGTCAAGGCAGCACAAGTGCTGGGGAGGCATGTCTGGAACTGATCATTTTGGGGACTTTAGTTAATACGTGAGTTGGCCGCTGAAGAGTCGGTGCTGGCCAAGAAAGGGTGGAAGAAGAGGTGCCAGAGCCCTTTCTGGAATGGCAAGTTGGCCACAGTCGCGTTTGATCGCCCACAATTTTGAAGATTCTAATGGTGAAAAATGGTACTTTATTTTTTCTGGGCTCTTGCAACATCAACATTCAGTTACCTTCTCATGATTTACCTTGCCACTTAGGAGCTAGTTAGGAAGTGCAAGAGAACACTGATTATACCTGTAATGGATGTGATAGATGGAAGTAAATGGAAGGGGAGGGCTTCTAACTTGCTATTGTAATTATTGTACTGATGACAGATTTTGGCAGGTTATTAAAGTCAAAGAAATGTCTGGGTACGGGAAAGATAGCCTTCATTTGTACATATTTGTTTTCATTACCAACTTGTTCTGAGGCAGAAGAAAAAAGATTATTGCCTCAAACGTATGAAAAGGAATACAGAGACTCACTTCAGATCATAACGATCAGTTCATTATCCTCTGAGACCCCCATGGAGAAAAGCAAACAAATGACACCTGAGAGCCTCTGAAGAACTGTTTTGCATATATACCTCATTTAATACTATTTGTAATCTGTTTTTTGATGTTCACAAAGGTCCTTCTTACAGGAAAGTAGAAGAAAGAGAACAGAGGAATTCTGCCAAAAAAGATTTTATTAAATTGATCCTGATCATACTCAGATGCACTGAAAATGGAGTGAGCAATATAGAGAGAGAGCCAATTACATGTGCCTTTAATTTACTATGTTTAATTACACTGAGTGGCCCAGCTGTCTTAGTGACTCAGCTGTAGCTATGGAAATTGAATTAAGGTCTGCACACTAACATAACTTGATTTCAGCATATGTCTGTTTGGCTTACCACCTTGCAGCATTCTGGCATATGTAAATTAAAACATGAATGAGTTTCATCTTTTCAACCTCATTTTAATGAGTTTACAACAAAGGTCTGAAAACATGAAACTGAACCTGGAATAACAATTGAAAATCCATTTGCTTTGGACAATGTCTTAAACCATCTTGGTATTTTTCTTGGTTAACTTTTACTGCAACTTTCTTCTCTTTGTTGTAAGCCTTTATTTTCTGGGGCTGTGACAATGAGTTAAACCAAATATGCTGAAAATATCTGCTCCAAAAGTGAACACACTTTTTCATTGAAAATTCAGTGCAGCTCCCTTTGCTCTCATTGCTTGTCAGATTTTCTGGGAATAGCAGTAGTGAGATTTAATTCATAGGGTGACATAATTATTCTCTTGAATTCCTCTCAGCCACCTTTTGCAGTCCTTCTTCAAACAAGAGAGGCTTCCTGGCACACCATTAATGCAAAGAGCCAAGAACAATGCAGTCTGTTTTTAATGAAAATCATGTCTAAAATGTCCAAAAAACATTTCTATTTCTATTTGTTTATTAATAGAATCTTCAGAAATCCCACTGAATTGTCTAATCTCAGTGAGATGGGATAATTTTTTTTGTTTTGCCTTGGTTTTCTTTAAAAATAATAATTTTTTTCCCTTCATGTCACATATTGGGATTTTGCTGCAAAGCAGTCATCACTATTTGTGCAAAAATATTTCCTGAAAATTCTAGTGAAAGCTTACATTGAATGCTTGACATTGCAGCAGAGTAGCAATATGTGAATTCTTCCTGGGATCTACATCTCGGAGGTTTTTAAAATTAAGGGGAGGGGGGAATAAAAAGAAAATGAGAGGAAATCATTTTGCTATGTTTTGAAATCCATTTGTATTTTGGGTTTTTTTTAAATAGTTCTCTTTGCTGAAAACAGATCTCATAGCTCTACTGGCAGAATTTATAGAAACTGGAGACTACAGGTCATCGACAAACTTACACCTTTCTACACCCCATAAGACTACGATCTTTCAGCTGAATTTTGTTGGCTGAGTTTTCTTCATGAAGCTGAACATCTCTTGCTTCTCGAAACAGTGAACACTGAGCATGAAAATGGCTTGAATGATAGAAGAAAACCTTTGTTCATGGTGAAGCAGATAATTTAAACAATTATTATGCTGAAAATACTACATCCTTGATAACAGCGTTCTCTATGAGATACACTAATTTCCTTTTTATCAGACTTTCTAGATTCTGAGTGATGAGTTCGTCTGAGCATGACGTTTCAATTTGGAAGATACAAGAAGACAGAAGTTTTCACAGTAACATACCTAAAACCAACTACATTTACTCACACTGTAGAAAAACAATGTTTTAAACAGTCAGCAAGTGTGGGAACTATTGGTACCAAAGACACGCATTAGGGAAAATTAGGAGACGCTGAAAAGGGACAGAGTAAGTATCCCTTCAGCCTTGCTTGTTGTGATCTGCTTTAGAGCAATAGAATGCTGTGCACAAAAGAACAATAAATTCATTTATTTGTAGGAACAGTACTCTCCAGCAGGCTACTGTATTTTATGTCAATGCATTTCACTATGTGACGAAGAACAGTAACTCTTACTTTCACAGAATCATAGATACTGTAAAAGATGAACAAGACTTGTGTGGTTATGGTTTTAATTGCTGTGTGGCTATGGAGATTTCATCTGCAGTAAACAGAAACTGGAACAGCATCAGCCTCCTAGGTCTGAGGACATACATTGTGACTAACTTGAAGAAAACTTCATACAATGAGCTTACTCTTTTCTTTTCAGATTATATTGAATATTGCATAAAGGGCATGTTCTTTGGTTCAAAGTGTGTTATAAGACTATAAAGCATTCTATAAGCCATATTTTCTTCTGTCAAAGTGCTGCTGGTGCATTGGCTTTGTTTTTATTAAAATTTCTTGTGTTATGTTCTGCTCTAGAAGAATAGTTCTTGACACTGGTCTTGTTCAAAATATTGAAATAAAGTGAAAAATTATGATTTAAAAGTGCTTAGGCTGCTTGAAAACAACAATCACAGAAAGGTAATGTGGTTGAGGTTGGAAGGAACCTGGTCAATCATGTAGTTCAAGTCCCTGCTTAGAACAGGGTCAGCTGCAGCACGTTGCTCAGGGCTGTGTTCTGTCAGATTTTCGTATCTCTATAGGTGCAAACTCCACAACCTCTCTGGGCAACCTGTGCCAGTGTTAAACCATGCTCACAGTGAAAAAGTGTTTTCTCATGTTTAAAGTACTCCCAAACACCTGTTTTCCTTCAGGTGTCTGAAACAGCTTACAGGGTTTTGCCCCAACGCCTTCCTAGCGATCAAGGTTCCCTGGGTCCTCCTTCTTGCTCTTTTTGAAGACAGGAGTGACATGTCATTTCTTCTAGTCCTCAGGAACCACCTCACTCCTCTGATCCTCTAATCACTATCACTTTTCAAAAAAGATCAAGACTGGTCTCGTAATGACATAGGCGGCCTCCCCAAGCAGTCATGGGTGCATCCTATTCATGGGCTTATACATAAAAATGTCTAATTTGTTTCTATGTTCCCTAGCCTGATCCTCCTACATTGAAAGTGAGTCTTCCTTGCTCTAAACTTCCCCACTGGTCTTGGGCATTGGATTCCAGAAAGCAAATCTGATATGTAAAGGTGTAGGCAAAAAAGGCAATGAGTACCTTGAGCTTTTCCATGTCCTTTGTCACCAGATCCCCTGCCCCATTCCACAACAGGCCTATATTTTCCTTCATCTTCCTTAGGCTGCCAATATACCTACAGAAACCCCTGCTGCCTTTCACATCACATGTCAGGGTAAAGCCCAGGCAGCTTTAGTTTTTCTAGCCCTGTCCCTGCAATCTTGGACAGTGTTTACTTATTTCTCCTGGTCACCTGTCCCCGCTTCTAGTTCCTGTATGTTTCCTTGTTATGTTTTAGTCTAGTCAGGAACTCCTCATTCATTCATGAAAACCTTCTGCCACTTTTGCTTGATTTCTTGCTCATGGGGCTCTTGGTCTTAGATAAAGTGATCCTTGAAAATCAACTGGTTCTCCATGACCATCTCCTATGGGATTCTTCCAGGCAGCTCCCTGAACAGGCCAAGGATTGTTCTCTTGAAGCCCAGGGTTGTGGTCCTACTGGTTTGCGTTTTTTCCGTCCTCTCAGGTTCCTGATATCTAGCTTCCCTTGGCTACTGCAGTCCATGCTGCTCTTTTATCCCTGACCAGTTCTCCTTGTTTGTAAGTATTAGGTCCAGCAGAGCACCTTCCTTCAACCACGCTTCAGTCACCTGGTTCAGGAAGTTATTATTCAATTAATTTCAGATACCTCCAGGACTGTTTGTGTCCTGTTGTGTTGTTCTTGCAGTAGATTATGTGGGTGGTTCAAGTCCCTATGAGGACCAGGCCTCCAAATGTGAGGCTTCTTCCAGCTGGCTGAAGAAGTCTTATGTTCTTCTGCCTGATTAGTCAGTCCATAGCAGACATGCACCACAATGCTGCCATGTTGGCTTGCCCTCTAATCCTGATCCATAAACTCCCAGCCAGCTGAAAAGTAAAGAAGACAATAAAGACCATAGACAATGCATAAATGAGACAAAGAATGATCTTCCAGTGAATTCTGTAGAAGTTACCTCAGATTCATGAAAATCCTTCATCTGCTGAGTTCAAGATCTTAATTTCAAGGAGATCTAGGAGCCGTAGCAAAAGTTGTATGGTATACAGATTTGGTAACAAATGGTTATGAAACCTCTGTATCTAAATGGAGTGATAGAAACATATGGAATTTTTTCATCTGGAATTTACTATAAATAAAGCTTTAAAGAAAATGAAAAATAAGAGAGTAAATTGTGTTATTGAAAAAGCACAATATATGTCTTTGAAACAAAAATCTGAAGTAAAAAATCTGAAGTCAAAAAGAGACAAAATCACCACCATTTTGGCACATTTAGAAACAGAAGAGACCTAGGTTTACAAGTTCCTCAGAGACAACTTTTTCAGGGCTTATATTCCCTTATAGCAGAATAAGCTTTCTCAATCAAGTTCAGTATCTGCCAGGTTTGTGCTTGGGTAGAAAAACCTGAGACGCTGGGAAAACAACTAGACAGATTCTGCGCTAGTTCTTTGAAGGATGAAGGTAGTACTAAATTGTCCAAAACAGTTACATTGAAAGCTCCCAGGAAGAGCTACAGAAAGTTCTTTTAATGCTGCTTTTAATGACTTCATGTAAGAGGGCTAATATGTCATTCAGTATCAGTAACTGCAAAGTAGTACATACAGGAAAACCCAACATTAGCTTCACTTCTTAAGGTGCTCTAACTACTTGTTATTTTTGAGAAAGAAACGATGGGTCCATTATGAACAGTTTTCTCAGGACCAGCTGCAGAGATGGTTGAAAGAATGAAGAGAACGTGGGGAAGTTTCTTAGGAATGGAGAAGAGATCACTTAAGTGAAGAATACTGTGGTGCTGTATACACCTATGGATCCTACAAAACTAGGACAAAAGCTCCAGTCATTAGGCTGTGGAGGGAAAGAATACAGAATAGTTTGGAACAGTGCTTGGGCAAAGTAATGGAGGACAGTTATGTTAACTATTAAGTGTCTGGATGTATCTGTACTTTCCCAGCTGTTAGAACCTTGGAAAATATACCTTATGCCTCTCCATTTAAGCCGCATTTTCTTAGGCTTTTTACCAAAAATCATGGTGGTCAGAGGCAGGGTACAATAAAAAGCTAGTGTTCCTATTCATAATATCTCCAGAAATGTTTTACTTCACATACTGAATTGGGAAATTCAGTATTACGTCTTCAATCAAGAGCAGGCCAGGTGCCACATCATCAGTCCACTTTTTCCCCTCTTCCAAGATACAAGGTCTGTAGGTTGTCTTGCAGAGATGGACACACTTGCCCTCTTCATTCTGTTAAAAATGAGGTGAGGGACTAGCAGTATAGCTGTGAATAACTCCTCTTTTCTGGTGAAGAAAAAGGAAGGGCAGTAAGTTTAGAAAGAAAATCAAAACATAATTCAGTACATCAACCATATATAATGAAGAACATAGAAGGAAAGTGTCTAACCACTTTAATAGGTTCTTGTGACAACAAAAAGATGAGATTTCAAGAATTTTTATTTGGGAAGACCATTTCCTTCCATGGCTTCCAAGTTGTTAGTTTACAAATTCCTTCCCTAAAATGTCACATTTGTTTCTGAAATGGCTTTGATGTGGGACATTATCTGGTTGGATTTTTCTGTATTGTGGTAGAGTACTTCATTTAAAGTAATTGTATCTTTTGATGTTCTGTGATTTTGCATAATTTTATTAGCCACGGACTAAAACCATGGCATTAAAAAAAAAACAAAAAACTTTTGTGAGTGCATCTGCCTGCTAATGTTGTCTATGAAAGTTATTGGTATTTTGAGTACAATATCATGCCTGCAATGTTCTGCAATACAGATTTGTATTAAAATTGTAGTATTGAGTACCATACGGCAAGTAAAGGCTTGATGCACTTTAATGTGGTTTTTGAAACGGCAATTAAAGAAGTAATTTTTCTGACCTGCTCATCTGAAAAACAAAACCCAAAATTATGCTGTGTGGAGGCATTGGAGTACTTAATACAATACAACACGTAGATGATTGTTCTGCAAAGGAAATGGTGAAATGGCTTTTCAAATGCAGCAGACCTTGCAAATGGAATGATTTTTAAAATTATTTAAAGTGTAGCTCTGGGTCAATAAAAACCAGAAAGATTAGTGACTGCTTAATAATTTAGGGCAAGAGTGTAGTGAAAATAAGTAAAACAATTGCAGTTCTCGCTGTCTATGGTGTCTTTGCAGGTATTTTGATATTTCATTCCTGTTTTGCTCTAAACAGTCCTAAGAAATGAAAACCAAGTTCTATAGTACATAGCCTTTGCATTAGAATCATAGAATCATAGAATTGTCTAGGTTGGAAGAGACCCTTGGGATCATCGAGTCCAACCATCTACCCTA
>JAOXNO010000020.1:50903215-50918347 GCA_028565335.1 Limnodromus scolopaceus | reverse complement strand
GGAAGGGGAGAGGGACAGGAAGCGGGGGGGAAGAGGAGGTCCCCCTGGGGAGAGGGAGCGGGGAGAGCGGTGCGGTCAGGGGCGCCCCGGGTGCGGTCGGCAAGTGGCGGTATCGTAATCGCGGTTGTATATTCCTCTGTCAGTGTTATTGTTGCTGTTGTTTCTTGCTCCCTTTGCTGTCCTGTTAAATTGCCTTTGTCTCAACCCACGAGTTTTGCCTTTTTCTTCCGATTTTCCCCTCCCGGCCGCGGCGGTGGTGGAGGCTCAGGCTTGTGCGAGCGGCTGCCACGTGGTCCTTTGTGCCGTCTGAGGCCAAACCACGACAGTATTTGAAAGACTGTTAGAGTATTCAAAATGGTGAGAATGTTAGCAAAGATTTCCTTTTTGCATGCCTTGTAGTAATTGCGGGGGAGAATTCTACTTAGTTGTTATCTCTGATAAAGCTAGCTCTTGCTAAAGGCAGCTTCTTAGGATTTAACTCCAAACATCTTAATTTAAAGTTGAAGCAAACGCTTAAGCAGCTGTTTGAAGGTTAATCTTGTTACAGTGCTTACCTGAGTGTGTGTATATGCCTTTGGTGCTCTCCAATGTTGCTATCAAGCTATGTTTCTGAGACCTGCCTCCCCCTTAAATCCTTAAATAAGCTGAAAGAGACACTTCCAGAAAAAGCTGTTGATTATTGTGCTCAAGCAAGTGATGCAGAGGAGCTGTGACCCAATAGAGATGTCAAAAGAGAAAGAAGATATCATGATTACATAAAAAGCAAACTGTTTGTATTACAGTATATAGGACATGAAACAGATGCCTGGTACTCGGGGCTTCAGCCATTCTTTTTCATTTTGGCCTTGGTAGTTTCTGCTCCCCAGCAGAGGCATTTGACATAAGTAGGAGTGGCACACTCTGCCCTGTATGGAGCTAAAACACCGAGTGAAACACATTTTTATGTATTGCTACAAACTTCTGATAGCGCCAAGCAAAGAACACGTCCCTGGAGTTAATACACTGAAATAGAATTACAAGAAATATGAAAAGATAAATCTTTTCTGAGGGGTTGGAATGTGAGCTTAACATTCACCTTGAGCAGATATCTGTATATCCTTGAAGAGGCCTGAGAGTCCTGAGAAAAAGGGAGTCAACAAGATTAAGGAGCTGTCAGACTGCCAGCAGAGGAAAGTTACCGAAGTTGCAGCAGAGATCAAAGAAGGAAAAAGTTATCCAGTCGTGAACTGTTGGTCTTTGAGTGAACCAATTATACATGGACACATGTTTCTAAGAAAGATATAAAAGAGCTTATTAAGACAATAAAGTTGGATCTTTTGGGCTTTGACTCATGAAATTGTGTGTGTGTGTGTTGTCTGTGTGTGTGTCACATCCGTCTCAACGACAACAAGATTGTACTGCTAGGCTGCAGTTCTCAGGTCAGAGGAATCACAATATTTTTTAAACAATCTTCACTCTGATATGTCCCATCTTTCACACAGCATCTATCTTTAGCCAAATAAAATTAATTTCAAATAAAATGCCAATATCTGTTTTGAGTAACAATAATGTGCACCAAGCTCTAAATTTTAAAACAAAGTCTGTTCAAATGTTGCAAAGGTAACCAATGTATTTATACAGCAGGATAGGGAAATGTTTACATTAAAGGAGTATATCACACCTCTTGGAAGTGAAAAAAGCAGTTTTCTCAAAAAAAAAGGTAGAAAAGAAAATAATCAAGCCATTTTAAATGGAAACAAGATGGAAATTTAGATGAAGTTGGTGACTGTATGGAGATTATAATTGCAAATTACAGGATCAAATATCTTCTAAAATCTTAAATAACAGAAGACTAGCATAGTAACAAATCAGTATTAACTCTCAGCTACACTATGTTATCTGTGACACTGTGTGTAATACCCATGACATCTGCAGAAGTTTCCAGCTAAGTGTTCAATATCTTCCCTTCTACTAAAGTGAGCACATCCCAAGAGACATTTGGCACTTTCAAGGCCAGGACTTTGATTTTCCAATCTGGTCCAATCTTTGAACTGAAGTACTTTATTTCTCTAAGAGAAATTACATGCCGTTGTGCTTTAAGGAAGCTGAATTATATATACATGTATTTATACACATTTTATAAACATGTACATTGTAAATATACATTTGTCAATGTATATATGTGAAAAATGTGTGAGGTTAATTGTTCTGATTACAGTTTTCAGTCTACATTACAGTTTTCTTAACACAATTTGCAGTAAAAGTATGTCTTAATGGTTACTGACTATTTTGTGCATATTTCTGATTTTAGACAGTGCCTTTGCATTTAATAGACATTTCCTACCATTTTAAACTATATTTTTTAGTTATTTGTTTTTTTTTAATATTAGGTATGCTGACCAATGATTCTGCATGTATAAAAGCATTATCTGTGCATAACAAGGAGGGGAAAATATTCTTAATCTCTGCAATCTCGTTTTATGTGCTACAGCATAATTAGAATTCCTGTTATTGTTAAATGCCTTAATATGTGGTTGTGTAACAGCAGTGTTTTGAAAATTTGGATCTAACTGAAACTCAGGAGCCTGACAAGGAAATTTTTATGTCCCTGGCTTACATCCATTCCTAATTCCTATTCAGAAATGTGTATATGAGGGGCTAGTTAACTTAAAATCCAGGAAATTTAAAAGTCTCGCTCTTTTTTTTTTTTTTTTTTTTTAATTAAGACTTGATATTCTTTTAATTAATCTGGGTGCCTATGTGATCTCTCAAAAACTACTGGTGGCCTATAAGAGGCATGGCTAAAGTGACAAGGGGCAGCAAGCAGTCTTGGCTTGGGGCTTTTCATAGGTGCAAAGCCACTCACAATACCCCAGATTGCATTTTTGGTGATTTGGAGTGGATGGAAATGCTTGAGTGATGGGACCTAGCCTACAGGAGTACTTGTAGTATGGCAGCTGCCATGTTTCTGCTGGAGGTAGACACTGCATACCCAAACATGGTGCAAGTACAGTTTGGGACATCATCTGCCTCCTTTCCCTCCCCATCAGCATCCCCTGCTTCATGCTTGCCACCACATCACCCCTTTTTGGGAGCAGGGACGGCCAGCTGGACCATGCTGGCAGCTGATGACTTAATTAGGCTGATTGAGTGGAAACCAGGGGTAGAAACTAGAGCAGGGTGTGGGAGACTGGAGGAGTGGTACCATTTCTGCTCTTTGCTTTTGTATGGCTGTGTGGGTTCCAGCATATTGGTCTGAGAGTTCATCCAAGATAGGGGAATTGACATAAGAACTATTTAGGTTGAGAAATGTGGGTTAGGAGAAGTGGCAGAAAGTGTCTTTCACATCTCTAGTAACAAGTGCTTGAGTAAACCAAGCCTGTAGCTTGCGGCAAAGGCCATAAAATGCAACATGTGCTTTTGGGTATAGGCTGAAGATGTAGATGTACTGGAAGAAAACACAAATAGAGGTAAAATATAATTTCTACTGCCTTTCCTAGGTTCAGTAAGAGTACTTTCCTTTTCCTTAATTCTTACTTCTGGTAAGAGGATTATACTGTGTGGAGGTGCTTGCAAAGCATGAGGCACTCGAAAACCGTAGGCAGTTCAGAGGATAAGCTGAGCCCTGTCCTGATTTATTTTCCAGCATGGTCAGAGAACGGGCTTATAAATTCAGAATTGTTTTGAGTAGGGGGGTGGAGTGAGGTTTTTTTTGCCAAAGGATGGTCTTATGAAAATATCAGTAGATATTCAGATATCATCAATATCATCATTCATATATCAGTAGTTAAAGATCTCATCAACAAAGTCGTTGAATCGTGCTGTAGACAACAATTTCAAAATTAAAACTGGCTTAATTGTCTCGTATGCTCTTCACAAGGAGCATGACACACATTTAAATGACTGCATGGGTGAGACAGAGGAACCAAGATAGCAAAATCTGAACAGATGATTAACATTTCTTCAGGTGAGGAGCAGTAACATTTGAACACTACTAATAATATTCTAATTGCCATTGGCACTGAATTCTTAAGGTGATAACAGTTACGTTACCATTAACAAATGGCACTTATAAATACAATGTAGCTTTGGTGTGGAGCAGCTTTTTTGGTTGTTGTTTTGTTGTGTTTTTTGATTTTTTTTTTAATTTTCAGTCAATGGGCTTTTAATTTTGTATCTAATTAAGACAAAGAACACTACCTTTGAAAAGAATCGTTTATCTAATTTTTTTGATGGCTTAAGGGTAAGCAAGAGAAATACTTGTGATGGTAGTAATAAATTTGTGACACTTGAATAAAGCAAATAATGACTTTTACCTAATGGTGAAAGATGTGATAGGTCAAAACAGTATGTTATGGAGAATGGATTGTTCTTTGCAGTATGGTTTTGAAGTGAGTTTTCCATATTTCTTCCTGCATGTCATGTCTCTTCCGGTTTTCCTAGGCATTTTAGTCACAAAACATCACTTACATACAGTCTGTGATGTCTGTATTAAATACATTTACAGCAGGAAGTTTGGTTACTATTAAAGGCTGTGGAGGAGTTAAGGCACATCCTTGTTTTGTCCCTTGATAATATACTGAACCTGAGTGTTTTACAATTTTACAATTTTATAATTTTACAAATTTTACAATTACAAACCTGAGTGAACTATTCTACAAGACTCATAAATACATCATAAGAAACTTATTGTGGGATAAGAGACATCACACACATCCTGCTTGCTTGGAACCTACATTTCTTAGAGGGGATTTAATTTTTTTTTTTTTTAAATATTGCTCAGTCTAAAGCATTAAATACTCTTTAATCAACAATTTCACAATTCCAATTTCAACAATTGGAATTTATTATTGTGTTGTTAACTGTTACCATTTACAGATGGTAGGGCTATACTATTTATATAGATAGACAGGTATAGATATATGGACAAATAAAAGAAGAAATATTTCATATAAATGAGACAGAATCAAATGTACAAGTTAGAAAATAACTGTGAATGGGTTTAGACCATTTCTTTACATGATTTTAGTGCCTAACTATGCAAAAAAGGCAGCTGCTTAACAAACATAATCATAAACTTAATCCCCAAACTGTAATTTCTCTTTCTAAATTGTGAGCTTGAGTGAGTGTTCTTGTATGCAGTAGGGTGCACAAACTGCAGTCCTGAGCTCTTACTAATAATTCCTTTCTCATTTTCTTGGAGTTAGTAGATAAATATGCCCCTCTGCAGACTGGTTGTGTTAATAACACTGGAGGGTTTGGATTAAATGAATTATAAGACCCAAAGAATTAGCAGGTTTTTGCCTTGATCTGTAATTCTGTTATTTCATGGTATTTTAAGTTATAAAATGACCATGATTTTATAATTTAAAAAGCCAAATCTGATATAACTCCAGAAAAATTAGAAATACATTTTAGGTAGTAAAGAAGTTCCATTTTATCTCAGTCAATTTATCAAAATATCTTTGCATGAATGCATAATCTCTGTTGCACATTGCTTTGCTTTGTGGTGTTCAGTGGAGCTTAAGATCAAATAGTATCTATCTAAAGGCAAAACTTTTTATTTTAGGTTGAAACCACACACATAAGACAGTGTTACTATGGCAAAATATCTTTTACAGAGTCATCTTGTTCAATATACAATATGCAGGTGGAAAAATCCTGTTCAATATATTCATCAATGACCTGGATGAAGGGATAGAGTGTACCCTTAGCAAGTTTGCTGATGACACAAAACTGGGAGGGGTGGCTGACACACCAGAAGGCTGTGCCACAATACAGCGAAATCTGGACAGGCTGGAGAGCTGGGCAGAGAGAACTTATGAGATTCAGCAAGGGTGAGCGTAGGGTGCTGCACCTGGGGAGGATTAACCCCATGCACCAGTACAGGTTGGGGGCTGACCTGGTAGAGAGCAGCTCTGTGGAAAAAGATCTGGGAGTTCTTGTGGACAACAAGATGACCATGAGCGAGCAATGTGCCCTTGTGGCCAAGAAGGCCAATGGCATCCTGGGGTGCGTCAAGAAGACTGTGGCAAGCAGGTGGAGGAAGGTCATCCTCCTGCTCTCCTCTGCCCTGGTGAGGCCCCATCTGGAGTACTGTGTCCAGTTCTGGGCTCTCCAGTTCAAGAAAGACAGGAAACTATTGGAAAGAGTCCAGTGGAGGGCTACAAAGATGATAAAGGGACTGGAGCATATCTCTTATGAGGAAAGGCTGAGCGACTTGGGTCTTTTTTGCCTGGAGAAGACCGAGAGGGGATCGGATCAATGCTTATAAATACTTAAAGGGTAGGTGTCAGGAGGATGGGGCCAGTCTTTTTTGAGTGGTGCCCAGTGACAGGACAAAAGTTAACGGGCACAAACTTGAACATAGGAAGTTCCATCTGAACATGAGAAAGAACTTCTTTACT
Source organism: Limnodromus scolopaceus (assembly GCA_028565335.1). NCBI lineage: Eukaryota > Metazoa > Chordata > Aves > Charadriiformes > Scolopacidae > Limnodromus > Limnodromus scolopaceus. Next base: position 50,911,961 of record JAOXNO010000020.1, on the reverse strand, counting down.
TTGGGCAGCCTGCTCTGGTGTTCTGCCACCCTCAGAGAGCTGGGGGAGTCTCTGTCTCTGGAGATATTCCAAACCCACCTAGACATGTTCCTGTGCAACCTGCTTTGGAAAGGGGTTTGAACTGGATGATCTTCAGAGCTCCCTTCCAATCCCTATCATTCTGTGATCTTACATTGGTAAAATAATTTGTGTGCTTGTCTGGGTCATGTCTTTCACAGTGTTTTAGAATGTTTTTCTGTTAATCTACATTATGTTTCTGCTTGAGTTACAGTTTTCTGGCTCATCTTGTTCAGGTAACACCACCTAGAAGAGCACTGGTTTTGGGTGCTTTTCTCCATTAGACAAACACTGCTGAAAATGCAGATTATAGCTGTCAGGTAAATGAGATGATGTCTTAGAAGGTCTAGTACTCCAGAGAACTTTGCGTCCAGAAAATAGACACCTGAGGGACAGAAAACACAGTCTCCGCACAAGTATCTTTCAAAGATACTTTAAAATTATTGTTTTAATTTACAAATTAAATTGTAAAAAAAAAACTCTTACAAGTTTATTTGTATTTAACAATTGCAGATTCTTCAGGCACTGACACTCTGACACCTATACATAATCACCTACGGAGGCTGGAAACAGGAAGAGGTACATCTCACTGGAAAGCTGGTTCACCTAGTAATTGTCATGATATGGTCCCTACTACTTTTATTTTTGTCTCTCTCTCTCTATGTCTTTCTGCCGTTTCTGGACCCTTCTGGTAGATCCCTCAAAGCAAGTCAGTTGTACCTGAAAAATTCTTTTTTTTTTTCAGCCATAAACAGACAAGTTTGGAAGAATATAAACTTCTGCTTCAATAGTGGGCGTTTGTCAATATTTCATGGAGTGTTTTGGGGGTGTGGGTTGTTTTCTTTTTCCATTTCCTTAAGGTTTGGTAGTGTTAGAAATCAATACAGAAGATTTTCTTCTTTTTTGAACGATAGGTAGGCTCCTATTTTTGAATGTTTTTCAGTTGAAATGTGATAGGAGTCGGTAGGTGACTAATAATTCAGGATATTTGGTTGCTTAGCACATCTGGGTTCAGGAGCTTTCCCCTAACATCCATTATAGACTGCATTTCCACTAATCCCCAGAGTGACCTGCAATAGTAGAAAACAAACTTGGCCTTCCAGACTTCCCGAAATTGCTTTTTTATGTAAGGACCCAAAGGGATTATCTGCAATGCTGCAAAGAATCCCATCAATACTTACTGTATTTCACTGAGTTCAGATTAAGTTAATTTCTTATTTTTAAAGTTGCTGTGTATCTACACTAGCAAAAGAGAGACTTAAATTCTTGATTCTATATTTGAAAAATGTTTCATATATTAAAAAAAAGAAGCAATAAGGTCTTTCGCAGTGAGATTCCCCCTTGGCTGGAATAAGGCCCAAGCTGTCTGGCACAGTGTTGGTGGGGCAGAAAGTGTGATGAAAAACTATGTTTTCTTATCCTTCCCCTATTCCTGGTGAAAACTCTTTTTTTCCCTCTCATATCTTCTTCCACAGAAGTCTTGCTGGTTTTACTACTGGGCAAATTGAATATACCAGGAGGCTGAGCCCACTTTCCGTCTTCTCTGGAAGTTCACCTTCGTTCTCCTCTGAGCATCACTTAGCAAGCTCCTTGTAGTTTAAAGACCTTTTCTGCTGTCAACAGTGTTTTCAAGACTGTCCCAACACTTTATAACTCATGAGAGAGATCCACCAGATTTGCATCTTATTAAACTGATAATCTCTAGCTTGCCATTTGTTCTTTGTGGAGCTCATGTGTTACATAGTAATCATAAAAATGCCTTCTCTGTCATTTGTATTAGTTTTCTAAAACTTCGTACTCCTCTTTTCCTACCCGTTCTTGTCAAGAAGTCATGAAGTTGTAATTTATAATCTCAGCCTCACAGTACTATCTGAAATTAACATGAACTATTAGCAAAATTTCAAACAGAATTTTTGCTTCAACATGAAAAAAAAGAGCATGTAACATGCAGAATGCATGTACCCAAAGTATCTTCTACAAAGATGGTCACCCCTGCATTTCCAGCTTTATTGTTAGAGATTAAGTTAATGTAGTCTGTCACTGACTTAAACATTTTTTCATTGAATTAATTAAATTCATAATTAGGTAGTTTAATTCACTGCATTGCTAACATTTCTGAACTGCAAATATACCTATAACTTAAGAGCTAAGCAGAGTATATCACTGTATGTTTCTACAGTTTCTAACAGCAAGATGCTAACCAACAGGTCCGACAGGTGGGTCAATTTCCACCTGTGATGTTTACTTGCCATCTGTAATAACTCCTGATACTCTGTTTTGGTTTGGTTGTTTTGTTTGGGTTTTTTTTTGGTTTTTTGGGGGTAGGGGGGTCACGCCTGTGTTTAATGCAAATTAAATACAAATTCAGTTCATGAATTAGTTACTATATTTTCAACTCCCTAAAATTTGGAACAAATAAACTGCAGATACTAGAAGACACATGTCTGGGTAAGAAATATCAAATACTACTTTTTTTAAAATAGCAGCTGGGTTATTTTGGTTCCTTTAACTAGTTCATTTTTAATCCTTGCTTTCAGGCATAACCATCAAAGCTGATAAAGCCTTCAGTTTATTGATGCTGCCAAAACCAGTGCAAGCATTGACAAAATGAGGCCCTTAGTCATGCAAACACCAGGGACAATTAAATTTCAATGGCAGTGAGTCTTATCACTGAAAGGTTCCTTTTCCAACTGCTTTTTAGCTCACTGCTGGAAGGTCGGAATGACTGAATTAAAACTGTTTGTAATCTTGAAATGATGCGTGTTTTCTCTCCTATTTGGTCATAGAATACGCACTAGAGACTGAGATATTTCAAGGATATTAGCAGATTAACACTGAAAATTGATGTATCACACAGCAAATCTGTAATAACTACTGTACTTGAATACTATAGGGAATCATAGTTGCAGGCAAGGTCGTACTTTTTTTTATTATAAAACCATCGACTTACTAGTGCTAATTTACTTTTGTGTTACAGTGGGTTAGAAAGGCATAGTCTCTAAAGAGAAAGGGGTTCCTGTTAGTAATTGTTAATGGCTTTGTCCCACTGGGGACACTGGCTCACAGCAGGTGTCTTTTTGGTGTTTGCTTCTTGTAGGAATTGGCCAACTGTTATGGTGAAGTATCAGAAAGTGTTCAGGGATAGATTTCTAATAGCTTGAATCTGTGTGCAAATGAGATGCAAAATTTTAGAGTGGAGTTTCAGTGATTCTCAGGCTGCAGCCTGCTAGAAACGTGAAGTCTGCCTGTGGTGGATGTGATGTTCCCCCAGGAACGATTTTATGGGCCTGGTGGTACATGTGTGTGACCAGAGTTGGGGACAGGTTAATGCACTTTTCAGGGCATTTACCTTTTGCAAATATCCGGAGTGGTGGCATTTACTGTCCTGGAGATACCCCTTTAGTGCAGCTCTGCAGTTACAGGTAAGCACTACCTATTTCCTGTCAAATTCTTTCTGTGCAATTTTTTGTGGAGTCTGATACAAATATTGAGGTGAAGGAAGTGTAAGACAGTAGGACTCTTGCCTGCTATGTAACATGCAGCTTGACAGCTCTTAGGGGAAGTCGTGTTAAAAAAAGGATTGTGCATTGGTCCTTCAAAACAAGCAGGCATATGTCTCCTGCCATACACACAGGAGCAGGAGATTATGTAACGAAGGCAAAGATATACCTGGGAAAAGACCTTTGCGTCCCTGCTCCTGAAGACATACTTTTGTTTTACACAGGAAATGGATAAATTATTCAAGAATAATTAATCTTCTGGAGATATTTCCCATGTACTGCAACCAATGGTATTGAATTTTTTAACCACTGTCATTCTGAATTTATGATAGTCAAAAAGAACCTGATGTGAGCAAATTCACCCTGTGTATTTGGATATTGCATAAGAGATAAAAACTCTTCAGTGACTTCAGAGAGATTATGCCAAGTTTGTACAATATTTTGGATTTCAGAGATAAAACCATTCTCTAAAATTATACTAATACAGATTTATTGATGCCTATCAGGGTAAATTAAGGCATTAATTAGCATTAACCACTCTTTTCCTTAAGGACACAGTAGACGTAAATTACATAATCAGTCTATTAAACTTACTGTTTTCTCTACAGTGTACACCTTGAAATGACATCTCTGAGACTAAGATTAGAGCATGTAATGAACAAAGCCACATGAACTTTTGCCTAGATGCTATGGATGGAGGATGTTGAGTGTAATTTTTTCTATGTTGTTTTGGTTTGTTTTGTTTTCTAGTTTCATGTAAAATCAGTTTGTATCAGCTGAAACCTACTGTCAACCAGATGGCTTTGAAGTTATACTGCACATATGAAGTAGTAAAGAATTGGGTACTTCTTCTGAATGAATCATTCACTTTACAATATATGCTCAGGGATTAAGTACCAGGGTTTTTTTGTTTTTGTTTTTTGTTTGTTTGTTTGTTTGGTTGGTTGGTTGATTTTTGGTTTCTTTTCTTTTTTTGGTGGGAACTATGTGTGGTTATCTCTCACCATTGCCTATTTCTATAGTGTAAAGCATAATTAAATAATTGTTCTGAGTTAAAGACCTGAGGAAATATGAGGCATAGCAAAAACGATTCTGTGAAAATTAACTGCATGGTATTCGTGCTCTTCAGCTTGTCAGGATGAATTGACAGGAAAAAGAAACACAACTAAAATGTGTAACTGAACAAATGTAATCACTTAAACTCAGATGCAACATACTCCATGCTTCCATAGCCAAGTAGAAGCAAAGTGCTTGTTTAATTTTAAATGACCTACCACACTAGGGTTCAGTGGGCTTCTTGGTTGTGTCTATCACGTTGCCCTTCCTACAGAATCCAAGGGAAGGGTTATAATGTGCCCATTTCAGATAAAAGTTATCTAAACAAGCAGTGCACAAGCAAATCCTATCTTCTGTAGTCTGCACCAGCCACTTGCTAAACTCTTACTGAAAAATGGATAATAAACCCGTCCACATACGAGCCAAAGAAATAAAGGGAGTTCAGTTACTTTACCCACATCTGTTTCTTTAACTTACACCATGCAGCCTATAATGTTGACTGACAAAATCAATTTTGCAACCAGAAATTATGTCATCTGTATCCCATTATAAAGAAATTATTACCTACATGCTTCTGAGTCCATACCTTGTATATATTCAGATATAAACTGAAAAACTGAGGTAACTGTCAGTGTTAGAAATTTATAGAAACCAATAAACACTTATAGTGGCAGCATCTTACAAGCAAGTCTTGTCAAGAGAGGCTATTTTAGTACAACCTATTTTATGTGGTATCTCTTAACCACCTCAGCTTCATCAAACTAATGGAAAATAAGGTTTACCTATCCTTGTTCTGGTATATTCTCCAAAGCTATTTTAGCTGCACTAACTTTTACAGTTAAAATAAGTAAGACTTAATTAAATCTTGTGGTTACCCTTTTTATTGTTTTTAAGTTTTTAATATACAGTCTTTTAAGCTGAATGGAGGAGAAAAGTGGTTAATTTTAGTGTGTAATCTGACTTAATAGCAGTGTTTTATTCCTGACAGAGGTTTTAGACCAAAAATCAGCTTAGAGTTGGCAATTAAAGTAAAAAGGTACCAGTTAATTCTGCCTTTTGTAATATTTTCCTCTTGGAGTTTGTTAATATGCAAAGTGGAGGAAAAAAGCTTATTTTAATGTGTCATAAGGTTTGTTGTTTTATGCAGTTATATGTCATGACCAGGAGACACTAGGATTCTTTTTCTTGCTGTAGCTTTTAATATGTAAGCAACAAATAAGAGCTTCCCTGGACTAAAGCCACAAAAATTCTTTTGCCTTCAACATTGGTTACTCTTTTGACATTTTAGCTTTAAATCTTGCCAAATACATATGAAAGGATAAGCTACCTGCTTGTTCATTTCACAGAATCACAGAAAGATATGGGGTTGGAAGGGACCTCTGGAGATCTAGTCCAAACCCCCTGCCAAAGCAGGTCCACCTAGAAGAGGTTGCACAGGAACATGTCCAGGTGGGTTTTGAATATCTGTAGAGACAGAGACTCCACCACCTCTCTGGGCAGCCTGTTCCAGTGCTCTGACACCCTCACTGTAGTTTTATACCATAGAAACATGGTAAACAACATTGTTTACCTTGTAAACAATGAATTTACTAGACTGATTTTACTAGGCTCATGAGTGAGATTCTGGTTCAAATCACAGCCTTGCCAGAGTTTTTGATTGTTTGTTCCTAATTATGTGGATGGCAAGTCAAGCCAGATTGACATCTCCTTCTGACACTTAAAGGCTTAAGCCATCCACAGATTGTTCTTGTAGCTATCAGCACTATGGATAAGCAAACCATGGTGGCTACTGGGAAAATGTTAAAAAAGTAGCCTAGTGGAGTCCCACCAGATAGCTTATCTTCGAAAGACATTTATGAGAAATGCGTTCCAAAGGGGAGTGTGTGCACATGAAGAGATAAAGATGTTAAATAGGAATTGACAGGAAGGAAAAAAGGTGGCAGACATCTCTAAGGTGTGATGGAGAAATTTGCTGAGAATACCCTTTGAGGTAATGTTTAAAATAATTGACTTACTGGTAGAGTAAACCTCCTGCTACTGGATTTGTGGCAGAAGAGTGAAGATCATAAATCATATTAAGTGGGGCTTACAAGAAAAATCATTAGACAAAATAGTACAAAATCAATAAAAGCAATTCAGTCTGCAAATAAACAACATAGCAATGAGGGAGAGAAAGCACACAGCAGAAATACTGCTCCTTGTTAAAGGAAACTGCACATAATGGAGTTTCAGAGGGAAGACTGGCCCTGCTTGACCTCTTTGTGAGAAATGTTGAAACTGCTTTAGATCACGTCCTTTTCAGCCAGCTGTTATACTGTAAAGGTGCTAGGCTTTTCTAAGTAATGGTAATGCTGGCAAAAATTGGACTCTGTTAAGTGGGAATATACTTCTCCTAAATTGTATGTATAGATGGCTAAGACACACTGTTAGCAAAGCCGTTCTGTCATGGCCCTACTACAGCACCAGTACAGGCATAACAAAGCCTCTGTGTACCACTTCTCTCCATCTAGTTCACCATATTATGCTTTTGCTTTGATGAGGGACTGCAGAATCAGGTCACTATAGCTGCCCTGGATTTTCCACTACGGAGAGGAAATGCTGCATGCATTTTGGAAGCCTGCAGGTTCTCAAGAAGCTCTGGGACTTCTGGTGGCACTGCTGGCTCAATATCAGGCACAGAGCTCTTGGAGTTGCACTCTGAGGCAGTGATGCAGCAGCTGGAGGAGGAAGGGGGAATAAAACCTGTGGTCAACAAGGACTGGGAAGGCTTCTGGAGGCATAGAGCCAGTGGGCAGTACTTTAAAATGATTGACTCTTTAATATTTACCTTTCCCACAGTATCTTGCATGCTTTAATCCTCTGGGGCTTGTGCGTTTTTTTTTTTCCATTTTTTCTGTACTAAGTCATAATTGCTTAATCAATACAATACAATAACATTATAGAGACCCATTCCTTTGCAATAAAGTTTTCCCCATGAATGTTTTTATCCAATAGCACCACTTAAGAAATGAAAAATAAATTAAAATGATATTGAGTCTGAAATATAAGGTAAGCGATATGTATAACATGTAATAGGAAGGAATAAAAAAGGTTTTCTTAAAAGTAACAGGGATTCCATTACTATAAAATAGATGGAGAAGTTTTCTTGACAGTATTCAACATGTTCAATGTTAGATGGCTCTGCATGTACCCTGCTAGTAATTATTGCCATGACTAAAGCATTCAGTTAAGCTTCATATGGAATTTCCAAAGGTGCATGTGGAAAATAGCCCGCCAAATCAGTAAATCCCAGGAAAATACAGATATCCCATGTCATCGTATTGTGAAAATTCCAGGTGTTGGTTGTTTCTTGCATGGACACAAGGCCTTTTGAAAATGGAGCTAGAGGTTACAGTACCTCAAAAGGAGAACCTAGGATCTCCTCTGTTTAAATTTGGGGCTCACAACTGCACTGGCATAGGCCCAACATAGCAATCTGGTGTTCAACAGCTGGTTTTCATAGCTAGGAAGCAGTCTTCAAAGAAGTCTTTTAAACTCTGTGGAAGTACAAAGCATCCAGTACTTGTTAGCTAACACCTGAAAGTTTTGCAGAATTTTCTAGAAAAGAAAGGATTTACTGCAAATGTGACAGATACTTACAAAACCTGATATAATTAAAACAAGAATTTATTACTTCCAGTTGAGCGGAATCCTTACTTCACAGCAACACTTAAAAATGCTGTGCTTCTCATTTAATAGTTAAAACCATTTTCTCCCTGAGTTTTTCTGCCATTTAAAATATAATCATAAACCTAATGTCTTCAACCAAGAGAAGTGACAATAATTTTTCATTGTATTGGCTAGATTAAAAGTATTGGCTAGATTATAAAGAAAACATTAATAAAAAAAATAAATCATGTCAGATGGACACTGACTTATCCTGAGAAGTAGCTGAGACAGCTGAATATATGCAGGAAACCAGGTGGGCCACTGCTTACAGGAGAAAGATGAAAACATAGAATCATTGAATCATAGAATCATCTAGGTTGGAAGAGGTCCTTGGGATCATCGAGTCCTACCATCTACCCTACTCTACAAAGTTCTCCCCTACACCATATCCCCCAACACCACATCTAAACGGCTGTTAAACACAG
>JAOXNO010000020.1:50865571-50876419 GCA_028565335.1 Limnodromus scolopaceus | reverse complement strand
AGGATCTATAGTCAGACATATTTTTATTGCAGTTGCCAGTTACCCCAACCAAACATGACAAATATGCTTCAGTCTGGGTCTGGGTTTGCTCTTCTACTGGGGAATGAAGAAGTGACTCATTCTGGATCCAGATCACTTTTCTGCAGCTTCCACTATCACAATCTCCAATGGTGACTCAAACTTTTTTGGTTTCTCAAGTCCTTGCGCTAAAAATGACCATTTGAGATATATAGCTGTGGCTTAGTCCAGACTGTTTTCTTGTTTTTTCACTCCTTGCTAAAAATTCTGATAAATGTGCTGACAATTCTTGTCAATGGGTTGTCTTCCCATTCCTCAGGTTGTTTTAGCCTTATTCATTGCTTGCAACCAAAGTGCCTGAGGACCATCAGTTTCCATAGATAAGATACAATTCTTACTTTTCCACAACCATATGAAGAGTTGATACATGTTATTAAAATTTAAATTTTTGATCTCTTTGAAGTCAATAAGGTCTCACTCTTCACTTCACTGGAACCATACTTTTTGTACCCCAAAGTCAAATTAAACAATTATGTGTGGGGGTAAGGAACTTCTAGCAGCTTCTAATGAGTGTAGTCAGCTGCCCTTGAGCCAGAGTGCCTGAGGCCTTTGTTGCAAAAAACCCCTGATTAGGGAGGGTCAAACACCTTTTAGCCAGTGCTTGGGAGAAGCCTATATAAGAGCCAGGTCTAGAGTACAAGTCATGAAGACAGTCAACAGATGTAGCAGTTTGTGCAGAAAGGCACCTTCTCTGCCATTCCAAATCTCTTTTCTGAGAATGCACTTAGCTGTTTTTAGACACATCATATGTTTAATTTTAAATAGAACATAATTTCCAAAGATGATGAAAGGGTCTATTTCTTACATATTAAGTGGGATTGACACCCACATTTAAAGCACTATCATGTTTTAGGGTGTCTGATTTTTGGTGCCCAAAATTTTGAGGTACCCTGGAGTACAGCTCACTCCTGAAAATTAATTTGGACAATCTAAATTTAATGGTTTTACTGGTGGGTTTTTTATTATTATTTATTTAGTAGTATTGGGTTACTTAAAATCATTTATGTGTTTATCAAGAGCATAGTTATTTTTCATTCCCTTAAAAGACTGCATAAAATTCCTGCAATTGTCCACAACAGCTGAAAATCCTTTATTATCATTTTGTGATCTTATCATGAAATATTAAAATGACTATCTAGATTCTTTCTGCTGTGGTTTTTGTGATTTCTGCAATGCACCATAAGGTAAGTAATTAGCTATGACCTTCCTTAGGCAACTGCTTGTTAATGAGGTTAATAGAATCCATATTGGTTCACTTATGAAAGCACTGCATAGTCTTTGGCTTTTCTTATACGCTTTATATAATCTCATGGCAAGGCAGTGTACTTGGAAAGAATGACTGCTTCATTTCCTTTAACAATAAATAAATGTTAAGGAGACATAAAAAGGTACTAGAGAAGACAATCATCAGCAAACAGGACCTGTAACAAATCACCAAATGGGTGAGTGAATGAAAACATGAATCCCGTTGAAATCATTCAGCTAACGTTCTACAGGAAAAATTCTGGCCAGGCCCGTTTGCTAGAAGGCCCCAAAGGTTGTCTTGTGAATATGACGTTTTGCTTCATTTGAGGGTAAAAAAAGTTGGAGAGCAGACTGTGGTCTTTTAAACTTAGTCTGTTGGATGATGCCAATAAATGTTGCAAGTTTTATGTGTCTTAGAAATTGATAACTGGCTTATCTGTTTCTCCTTTGACAAGTGGAAGAATAAGAGTGTAAGTAGTTCTGTGCTTCAGTTTTAGGGCTGACAATTCCAAAGTCTATGAAGCACAGACCATCTCCAAACAGAGAGAAAGTCTATGGGATCTAAATACTCTATGGAGTTTCTGGGATTTAATCTCATATAATTCTTATATAGAATAAAAATGTTAATACATTAGAAGTAAAAAAAAAAGATAATTTCTGATTCAGGTTTCCAAGGAGATGTGCATGCACTGATTTTTCAGGTGTATCTTATGTGAGCCAGTAATGAATTTTCAGGTTTTATATTAAATTATATTTCAAGACTTCTTTTCTTTGCATACCTATAGCTTGTGCTACAGTAAGTAAAATCAGTCTACAAAAATGTTAAGTACTTGCTGTGGGATAAGTGGTACCTCTCTAGGATATGTTTCTTTACAGCTTATATATTGATTGTTCTTTCCTTGCTTTTTCCATTTTCCTTTTCATGGTCTTAATCAACACTTTTTCTTTCCTTCCATATCCTGGTTTTAATTCTTCCTTTTGTACCTGCTCGCTTCTCTCTCCTCATTCCCACATAATTATTTACTCTCATATGTCTATATCAATATTTCCACCCCTTTTCTAAGCGTTTTTTCTCTGTTGTTGTTTTGCTGCCTTTCCACCTGCTTTTCTAATTCTCTTAGTAGGTCTGTACTCTTTTCATAGCACCAAAGGCCTTTTTCTGGGGCCTTTCTTTTTTCAGGACTGAATATATAATCATAAACAGATATGAATCTGTTTGGAGGCTATGTGCATGCTTCCTCAGGAAGTAAGCTTTAAATTCTTATAAGCTCAATTTCTTCATTACCTAGCTGATTTTTACCTCCTGTCAGTGTCAATGTCAACATTATGATAAAACCTAGCAACAGCTTTTGTTCAGAGATTCAGTTGAATTCCTGCAGTTTTTGAGCCTTATGCCCTGGCAAAGAAAAACAAATCTCAAATCAAATACCATTTCTATTCCAGTGTCCTTCAGAAAAGGACACCACACTGAATTTAATGGGCTTCAAGATGTCAGTAATGGGTAAAAGAAAATCACATAATTATAAAATGAAATTTCTGATTTTGTGTACAGAAATATTAATCCTGACTTCTAGATTACATTTGTTCACCTTACCTATTTATTCCTGTCACTTGATTAATTGACAGGTCAATGTTGCTTATTAAATTCAGATTGTTGCCTCTCTGGGTTTTTAATCAGTGGTAGCTAAAAATGATGAACACATTGAGTTAATGAAGTGACTTTTTAAGGCAAACACTATTGGTTAAGTAATAAGTAAACCCACTGCTACATTTTGGAAGAAATTTGCAAATTGAAAAACTGAGTAAATGAGACACAGGAGGGAGGTTGATATTGCAATGCTGGATTTCTTTTTAAAATTGTCTGTCCAAAATTCATTTCTCCTGGTACTGTACAAATGGCTCAAGCATCTGCTATGTATTAAATCAATGCATTAATGTAATAATGTTCTGTATGAACACTCTTGGATGTATCATTGAGCCCTGTATGGTAGTGATTGTAGTTTGAAACATCCAAAGTGTGCTCTACTGCACCTTCTGAACTTGACAAAATATTCATTTTATAAATTAAAGGCATATAGCTTTTGGTGAGATAAAATTGTAACTAATACAAGTAACAAAGCCTTCAGTTTCATTTTCACTACACTTAATTTCTCATCTAGCCATAATTTCTTTAGATGATGCTGTATTTTTCTATCACGTACAGCTCTTTGTTTCCACCAAGTTTCCAGGGAACTGTCTTTCTAAGTACTGCAAAGATTGAACCATTATAATTCAGCTTAATTATAAAATAACAATCAATAGTCATAGTGCAAACTCTGATTGACAGGGAAGTGAAGATGGAAAAAAAATTGCCACAATAAATTGCTATGTATTTGTTGTCCTATCAGAGTGACAAATTATGTATGTCAGATAAGATACTTATCTCTTCATGTCTGTTTTGTACTAGTGCCTAGCTGTTACAATGATTGGTACTCTGAGAGTCTGAGCAAGAGCATTGTTCTATCTACTTCCCAGGGATGTTGTTCCCTTTGTATTTTTCTCAAACTAAGGATAGTGTGTCATCCAGGGTCCTATAGTGTGCTGGTAAGTTTGTACTGCAATTTGATGGGCCTGTGAGTACCAGCACTTGTGCCTAACAAAATCTCTTTTCAAAAATAATATTCCATCCTGTAACTGGGCTGTACAACAGTAGGTGCAGTTTGCTGTAGTAAAGCTCCATGCCCACATGAGAGCTATAATAGCTGACTAGTTTCTTCTTTTCTCCCTTAAAGAGTATTATAGAATACAGTGGATGATTGAGATTTGTGCTTCTCTCATTATCCTGCCCTGGCAACGTTCAGAATTTTTACAAGAGAGGAGAACACACAAGGAGAGAACCATGCCATCCCTGAAGTGTTCAAGTCTCCAGGTTGGATTGGGCTTTGAGCAACCTTGTCTAATGGAAGGGGTCCCTGCCCACGGCAGGGTAGTTGGAACTAGATGATCTTTAAGAACCCTTCCAACACTAACCATTCTATGATTCTAACCTGAAAAACCAGAACAAGAGTATGCAGTGACATGTGGTAAATTAGGCCAGAAAGAAACTCATCTATTTTGTGTCTCCAAGTGAGGTGGATGAAAGCTGTATGGGGACATTACAGGTAGCTTTCCTGTTTATCTGCGTTTTTCTGAACCATACCACTAGATATGACAGGAAGGAGCTTGAGAAAAGCATGTATTTTTCAGGCACCAAACTTTTCTTTTTGGCTTTGGTTACAACATGATCCCTGAATCCTTGGTAATAAGTTGAGACAGTTTCTGGACTGTTATCAAAAGACCTATTTGCCTCTTTTGTGATCTCCGTCCTCCAGGAGTTGGTTGGAAAGTTTTGCATTTGTACGGATACGCTTGTGGCAACCATTAACCCCCAGCCATTACCCCCCAGCACACAGTGTGCGGTGGAAAAGGGGGTGCAAGCTCTGTGTCTCCAGCCTGTGCTCCCTTCCATGTCTATATGGACTGCTTATATCTTCCCTCCCTGATATGCCATAAAGAGAAGGATCTATCATGGGGGATAGTTTTCTTTTCATAGACAGCATGGCTGTGTGCGACGAGCTTTCCAGCCACATCCGCAGGCAGGAGGTAGGGAGATGGTGTTCTGGTTGTGGTGATGTTGCCATAAGTAGTGATGATTTAGTCTCTTGAAAAATTAGATAGCTACTCAAAAGGAAGTTTCCCTCCTAGCCCTAGAAAGCCGGGGCTCCTCATGACTGGTACTGCAATGAAACAACATAGTTTATGGGCCTTTTCCATGCAGGGAGGGTAAATTTCCTGAGGGTAGAGAACCGAGCCAGCTGTGGTAAGGCTTGGGGCTATGAAAGTCCTTTGTCTCATAGAAATAACTAAAGAAGAATCACAGCCGCATTGACTAAGATGTAGTCAGTAATTCCTGAATGAGTGAAATTCATAAACATCTCACCTGATAAAAGCATAGCCACTGTCTTCTTTTACATCTGAAACACTTTTATTTTGTTGCTGATTACCTGAGAAACAGTATTTCAAGGACAGTGGAGAAAAAGTCAACTGACATGATGTGATAAGTCATTGCTCTTCCTTGCATTGGTTTTGTGCAGTGGGAAGCACAGCCTGGTAAGGTAAAAGCTGTGGCATTAATGAATAGGGAACCAACATTACTTACATGCTCATGCAAGTCACAGATAATAACCTACCCTAAGCACTTCATAATATCTACAATTTATGGCAGTTTAGCATTTCAATCATTTCTACATATTAGACTTCATTTTTCAAGTTGGCAGAACTCATTACACCTTTGACCTTTCACAAGAAATTAAAAACAGAAAAAGATTGTCCCTCACATCAGGCCTCAACAACTAAAGCCTATGGAACCAGGCCAAAACTGACTGAAGACAATTTTCCCTCTTGACTTAAATGCTAATTTTATTCTTGTTTCAGTGGCACAGGAGGACAAAAATTCCATTGGCATCAAGATTTGGTCCTAATCAGCTGTGAATAAAGCCTTTTACGGTGGGCCTAATTGCTATTGTTGTGGCTTAGAGGAACCTGACCTGAGTTCAGGGCTTGCTCCTTGACCTTGGAACTGTTTTGCTACAGTTTTGTCCAGATTGAGACATGCATTTTAACATAGAAAATAAATGTATTTAATTAAGCTTGAGAACAAAAGTGACACAGAAACCTTCAGTGATAAATAAAACAGGGTGGGTCTGACTGAGTCAGGGCTTTGAGGGAGCATCTCAGTGAAAGCCTACACTGACTCATCACTGTCAGCACACTAAGCTGTGGAAACAGATCTCTATAGATCAGACTTACTAGGAGCCAAAACTAAACCAACAAACTTCTGCAGTAAAACAAACTTCATCTTATAGCTAAAGCAAAACAAAAAGATCTGAAAATAATTCTGTCTTATGTATCCAGGTGCTGTGCCAAGCCACAAAAGCTAGAGTCTCTCAAGACAAAAAACTTTTTTATTCTCCTCATTACCTCTGATTTTGGAATTCAGAAATGCACACATTAAATAAATATATGTGTTTATAACTATATGGGTCAGCTGACATTTTGCACTCACTGTAAAGTGTCTGTTCAACACACAGGTTAACCTTGTAACCCACACTGTTTTTCAGATGTTGATTTTTCAGCATGAGAAGAATAAAAACAACACCAATTTGCAAATTCAGCTTTGAAATAGGACTGCTGCAGAGCACAGCTATTGTTTTTGATTCAGTTTCAGTCCAATTAAAATTTTCTGTGTAGACATGATCTAACTGCTGTCCTCTCGTACTTCAGAGTAACACTGCAGGCAGCCCAGCAGCTTCACTTCTCAGCAAGAGGATGAAAAGGTGGAGCTAAGAAAGACTTCTATGGAAAAATAATAGTCCTTTGGGTAAAGAAATGGGAGTTCCTAATTTTAACTTTAGATGCACAGATCTTAGTGACATCTTGCAAGGAAACTTGGGGCTTATTAAGGAGTCTACGCCTTCTTTCTATACGTACATTCACTCGAGTGAGTCTGAGGTAGATGTTCGCAGAAAATGCAAACCACTGCCTTTCCTTCAATTCCCATGTATTTTCTCCTAAAGTAGGTCAAAGCAGTCTTGAATATTAGGAAGGGTTGGCCTGCTACGGCTCTTTTAAGTGCTTGGGATTTTCCTCATAGTCCATTCATAACTGAGAGTCTCCTAAAAGAAGCAGATCTTTGGCTAACCATTTGTACAATGGAAAAGACTTCTTAAAAGCACCAATGATAAAAGCTTCTCTCTTCATTGGTATGTGCTGTGGGCCTCTGGATAAAGCAGTGGGCCTCTAGGGAGCTTAGCTGCATAGCCCTTCCCCCACCTTCTAGACAGAGTTCAATCAATTGATGCCATTAAAATAGTGATGCAGATCTGACATATGAATATCACATTTTTAAAAGAGAGAATTGTCATAAGTAACCTCATTTTCAGAATGCATTTAGTTTCATTTTTGAAGCCTGGAGCTACTTTCAGGAAAATGGACATTCTGACAAATTATGCTGCAACTGTAGGAAAATTCTATGATTGATGACACCATGTGCGTGTTCCTGTATTCCCAGGCCTCATGCTGAAGAGCTTTGCCTGTTTCACAAACATACCATTTCAGATTGATGGATGCTGAAAGCTGAAAGAGCGTACACACCGTTGTCCTTTCAGGTTTGACATTGATTGATTGAAGAAGTCTGGAAGAAACCATCAGATGCAGCAGGTACCACCAAAGTGTCCACAGCTGCCAGGAGCCAAACTGCTCACAAGTCAGACGATATGGGGGGTAGGGGCGGGGCGGCAGAGGATGTCTGTGAGACAGAGCTGTAGATGTGTTTCTCTCCAAGAAATAAAATATGTTGTCAAGGTAGAAACTCAACTTAAGGTGATAGAATTGCCTAAATTTGGCATGGTTGCCCTCCTTGTGTGTCAGTGGTTTAAGTGTTCTTACCTCAAGAATAAAATGATACTATAATCCCTCTATTGTAAAATGGTTAAGAAAAAAAAATAAAAGAAAGGAAGAAGGAACATGCTTGACTTCTATTTTGTAGCAGTAACCACTTTATACAAACTTAAGCCAGATTTTACTGTATCTCATAAACTGTAAGACTGATGGACTGTCTCCCTTAGGCAAGAGAAAATGGATGTGTAAGTTGCCAAAATAAATGCTCTTCCTCAAAATGCATGAGAAACTTGATGTGAATGCTTTATGTCTTTAACTACAGGAGAACCATGATAAGACTACTACCACTATCAAATAGAGCTGGGCAGATCCAAATAATAAGGCAAAGCTGAAGTGAAAGCAGAACACCACATCATACTACCAAATCTCTGAATCAGTGTAGAAACTTTTAATGGGGAGCAGCTTTTAAAAAGCCGTTGTGTTGTGAATATCATAAAATTATAATTACTTTAAAAAAAAAAAATTAGAAAAAAAGCTGTGGAGTTCCATGTTGACTTCAGACTATTAATTCAGACTAAATACTGTGCATATTTTGTGATGCTGATATCGCTTCTTTCTTGAAAAGTCATACTATTAAGAAGAAAAGAACAAAGTTGTATATTTGGCAGTTTCTGTCAATTTTACCCAAACGTGCTCTACAAAAATCAAGTCCTGAATATTCAGTATCATTGGCCTAAGTTTTGGGGCCAGAATTTGAGCTGCTTTCCATCAAAATATACCATCAAGTTTAATGGACTACATTATCTTTGCATTATTTATTGTAACTGATTCTTTTTAGAAAAGTACTGTTTTCTTAGTAATAGACCCTCCAGTTTAACCCGATAATGAGACTTTTTCTCTTCTAGTTTGAGTGATTAATCTGCTTGAAAGTAGATTTTATTCACTTTTTTCCCATTCTTAAAAACATACAAATGATCATACTTTTTTTTATTTCAGGAACAAAGTACAAGTGAGACCTTAATCAGGCAGTCCAAACGCTGGAATTGAAAACATTCTTCTCATAAATTCACATTTTACAATTTCTTAGACATTTTAAGGAAGAAGCTGTATGTCTTTGCAAGTGAATTCCATTAATTGTTCCCCTACTTCTCAATTTTCTCTAATTTTGCTCAATCCCCCATGACAGGGGGTTTGGAACTAGATGATCTTTAAGGTCCCTTCCAACTCAAACCATTCTATGATTCTATGATTCTAAGTATTAATGTCCATCACAAAAACGTTTGTGAGGAGATACCATTGTACCATAATACTTCAGAAAATGTTGCTTTTCTAATTAAAATTATTCATATGAACTCCAGGGAATATGAGGGGAAAGTCTTGTTTGTTACATTAGGATTGATCTAAGCTGGACTTAGGGATCATTAATTTTCCTTAATCCTGTTTTGCCATATTGGCTTTCTGTTGCTGACATGCTAATTCTGAGATCAGTCATATGGGTAGTATCATTTAATTAAATAAGCCTGTTGTTTCTAAAGTTACAACACTACTTGAAGAGTCATAACTATTTGCGAGCTCAGAGCTTAAGTAACAGCAATTACTAGATGCTGATCATATGTGGAGATACTGTATCAGGTTACAGAACTTATAAATTGGTACAGATGTTTTTTATAACCAAATGCGCTTGGTATGGAAAAGACTTGTGAGGGCTATTTCTGTCCTCTTTCATATGATGACTCAAAATGCTGGAAGATAGTCAAATTCAACTCAAAATCTAGATGAGCTTAATTAGAAGAAAAAATCCTTGAATTGACATGGCAATTCCTTGGAGTCACTCAATTTGTCATTCTAAGAGTGCGTTTATTCTATCTTCCCAGAGAAATTGTAGCTCTGAGGGAAATGGTGACATTAAATAATCACTGTGAGCTCTTGTGGTCTTTATGATGAACCTGCATATCTTCCAGATCACTCCCTTCTTAAGTGCTGCACGGACCTGCAATCCTGTAGCTATCAGTCTCTAAAAAGAGTCAGTAACCTTGCTCCAGAGCTGCAGAAGCCACGTGGTGGTGTTTCTAAATCATGATGCTCAGATAAGTTCTATAAGTTGTTTAAATTGTTTTCTCACACTTTTTCATACAGAAAATATATGATGTATCTGCTATAGAACTAGAAGCAGTGGCTACTGCCTGACTGGTGTGTCTTGTCCAGGTAAAGCTGCTGGATGTATTGAAGTTCTGGAAGGATTTTCTTTCCATATAGAGCAACAGGGATCTTGAGGATTTTTATTCTCTTTGCGGTACTTAGTGATGATAAACTGCTAGATTTGTGGGGACAGACAGTGCCTGTTGGTTTCTTGACAGCTGTGTATTGGTGACACTTGGTATGTCCTGTTATTTCTCTACAGCTCGCATTTTTAAGTCTCCAAAACATGGCATTGCTGTAGCATAACTGAAGTATTCTGTCTGGGTAGACTTATTGGCCTGACACATACAGGGGCCGAAGCCCAGTGGACTTTTAGTTATATACTCTATGACCATAGCTATAGTACTCACTTTTCGTGTGATAATTCTAAAGGGGAGAGGAGTTTCTTGGGTTTTATACATTCCCAATGTTAAAATTTTCACAATTTTACATTTTTTTTCTACAGCAAAAAAAATAGTAATGGAAGCAAGGTTTCAGGAGGCATATAATTACCTTGTTCAAGGGGTTTTGAATATCAGTCTTCTTAGTACGTGCAAGATCAAGACACAAATTATGAGTAGAAAACTCAATGGCTTATCATTGTTACACAGCCATCTAGCAGAACATTGTATTCTCTAGTCACAGAAAGGAACACAAAACAAAATGGTATTACCACTCAGGCTGTTACGCATGTAACTGTAGTGCATTAAAAGTCATGTATTAAGAAGCCCAGTGATTTTGTCCTACGTTTAATCCTTGAGATGTTGGTTTGCCTGCTTGTTCATCTATCAATGCCTGCATGACATTAACAAAGTACAGTACAGCTGTAACACAACTCAAATTAAGCTAGTTCTACTCATGAGTCACTGCATTTTGCAGCTCTTAATTTGCATTGTTACGGTGTCCTATTGATGTAGTCTTTGGCACCTA
>JAOXNO010000020.1:50840417-50856930 GCA_028565335.1 Limnodromus scolopaceus | reverse complement strand
GTATTGTAAACAAGGCTGAAATGGTTTAAAGCAGCACATCTACCTCTATGAATTATTGCTGCTGCCAGCCTTTACCAGCACTGTCATTGCATCCATAACACCTGCAATATTTGTAAGAAATGAGGTCATTGTGGTGGTAGAACTCCACAACTCTCCCTGTCACTTCTCCCCCCTGCTTTTGGCCACTTGGTGCGATTCCCCATCCATGAGCCACATACCAACCTAGGGGATGTCAGGCATGAATTGTGAAAGATAAAGGACCAGAGCATTAAGACACTCCCTTAATGTGCCTGGCTTGGGACTATCTCTCCCTGACAACCTAGTACATCTGTACCTTTATCATGGCCCAAAGAGAGATGATACCAAAACTTGCAGATCTAGCAAGTTCTGGACTTACACAACTGGTGGAAAATACTGGAAAATTCCATTGTCTAAGTTGGGCCAGAGTGGAAAAAAATTTGACAGAAGTAAATTATTTGGAATCCTATAAGTAGCAATTCTAGTGAGACCCTATAAGCTCTTGTGGATCACAGCGCACTGTGACCAGCAGCTCCCCTGAGTCAGGATGCTGCTCAGGCAAACACCTCAAGGACTGAAAGGCCGGAGTGAGTCAACTCCCCATTCAGTCCCAGTTATTGCCCGCTGAGGAATGCCAATGCATTGTGAGTATTTGCTCTAAACTTGAAAAGGGAAATTTTATCGATAGACTAGTCTCTCTTCCATCCACCTCTCTATATGTAGATTAGGTTTTATAAGTGTGGATGTTGTTATATTTTACTGGATCTAAGTATTTGTCCATGCATTCACTGGAGCTGCTTGTTGTGAAGGGACCTAATAGTTAAAACTTGGGTGTGTGACCCCTTAAGTGTTGTGTGCTTGTATGTCCCTGCTTATGTGTATATGTATTGATTTGGATATTCTTATAGTAAGTTAGTGTGAATCTTGCCATTTTGTAACTAAGTCGTTCTTCAATTATTTTGTTAATCATCTTGTAAATCCTCAAGTCACTTAATCATTAAGTGCTGCTGAAACTTAACTCTTCATCTACCTCGAATCATTAATAAATTTTAAATTGCTACTAAATCATAACCATATCAAATATTTCCATCTGTGACAGTCACATAGGAGAATCTGTTTCAGCAGAAGGACAAAAGCTCCCTTTTCCATTTTCTACTCTTTTTCTGTGTTGGATCAGCTTTGTTTCCAGCCTTAGATAAGGGTATTTTTGACCAGTACATTGAAAAGTCACCAAAAGAATGCCTTGTTGCCTTCATGATGATCAATATCCTACATCATCAAAGACAGTCTAACAAAGCTTCTGTTGTTTTGCTTATAAATAGATAACAGTGATGAAGGCTAGATACAGAAGAGACGTTGCAGCTGTCCGCCATCAGGTGACAGGTTTTAGATTTTACTTCCAGTCACCTGAATCTTTGAAAGCTTTTTTTTGCTTTCTGATTTTTCTTGCCTGATTCTTTGTTTTATTTGTCATCTCAGTATTTCTGATTTATCCACTGCTAAATAGAATCCTATTCAAAAAACACCACCTTGTAGGGATATGGTAATTTTCAAATATGACTTGTTTTTGAAAGTGCCTGTGCTCAGTCATGCTCACGGTAAATGTGTTTCCTGATGTTCACACCTCCTACACATTCATTTTGTGATCAGCCCATATTACCACACATCCACTCTCCAGCTTAGGGATAGCCAGCAAAACCCATGTAGAGGGCTACTGTGCAAAAACAGGGGTGCAGGAACACAATTGCCTGGGAGATCAGTAATACACGGAAGTGCTACTTCGGAAAAAAATATCAATGGACACCTGCAGGGCAGGGAGCCCCTGGTCTGCACGAAAAATCATGTAATTTCAGCAGAACAACCAGAGAACCACATTTCTTAAACCCACAGGTGTACATAATCACGTAAGAGCCAAGGTTAGAAGATACCTTTGGAGCTCATCTGGTCCAATCTGCTTGAGCTAAACAGAGGCGTTGGACCACATAGTCCTAGAGTTGGTTGCCCAGGACCATGTTCAGATGGCTTTAGAAGACCTCCAAGGCTGGGGACTTCATTAGCTCTCTGGGCAACCTGTGCCAGTGGTCAGTCACCCTCCCAGTAAAAAAGTGTTTCCCAATGGTTATACAGAACCTCTTGTGTTTCAGTTTGTGCCCATTGCCTCTGGTGCTATCATGGGGTAGCACTGGAGAGAGCCTGGCTCTGTCTTCTTTGCACCCTCCCTTCAGGTATATATATACATTGATAAGAACTGTCCCAAGCCTTCTCTTCTACAGGCTGAACAGTCTCAGATCTCTCAGCCTTTCCTTATAAGAGAGATACTCCAGCCTTTCCTTATAAGAGAGATACTCCACCCCCTCCTTCATCTTAGCGGCCCTTTGCTGGACTCTCTCCAGTAGGTCCATCTCTCTCTTGTACCGTAGACCCCAGAATTGGACACAGTACTCCCCACGAGGCTTCACCAGTGCTGAATAAATGGAAAGGATCACCTCCCTCAACCTGCTGGAAATATACTGGTAGCTTGCTTTGCCACCAGAGCAGAGTCCTGGTCTGTGTTCTACTTGGTGTTGATCAGAACACCCCTGATTTCCAGCCTGTTGGCCCCTAAGATATACCTGTTCATTGAGCTTAGAGGACATGATCTTTCCTAGGCAAGCTTTCCTCGGCCCCTCTTCCCTCCAGGGTTTAATCTTGTGGCACTCTTCCAAGCACATCTCTGAAAAGGCCAAAATCTGCTTTCTTAGAGTCCAGGGTTTTCATTATGCTTTTTGCCCTGCTCAGTCCTTCCTGTCCCTATCCTGAGTTTGACAATATCGTGATCACTGCAGCCAATGTTGCCTTCAACCTTAACACCCTCAATGAAACCATCCTTGGTTTTGAATATGAAGTAATTTCTTTGTTGGTTTCTCTGTCCATTAGGTCAGGTAGGTGTCATTGATGCCTTCCATGAATATTCTGGATTGCTTATGTTCTGCTGTTTTTAATTTCCAGTAAACAGTGTAGTTGAAATCCCTCAGGGCCTGTGGATATGAGACTGCTTCTATCTGTTTGTAGGAAGCCTCATCCATTTTCCTTCCTAGTAATTTTCTTTCAGCCTAATTCTGCAAATGGAAGAGGCTTCTCACCTAAAAAGTCATTGTAAGAGGTCTTCAAAGTTTACCAGATCAGGTAACTTGAAGTTTATCAGACTTCACTCTGTTAGATGTCTGGCAGGATCCGTCTTTTATTCTTGTGTACTGAACTGATGAGATTAAATGCTGTGACTTCTGCTTTTAGAGATCCTTGTTTTCAGAAATTGACAGCACTGTGGATTAAAAATTATATTCTAAGAGCCCTTGCATCTCAGTGGTGATGTTTGTCCCTGGATACAGACAGGGTATTTATTTGTATGAATTAGAATTAAATTTAACTTCCCTTGTAATGAAGGAAGAATGATACATTTCCTAGTGCTTTATGGCTGCAGGTCCACTGTAGCTTCGCAATTTGTCAATCTCACAACTTCTGATTGACTTACTTTGAAGTTGATATGCCTAAGGGGACTTGTTCTACCCTTTTATAATAGGAATTTTACTACTGAGTTCATGTCTCATTTGTCAGAATTAATGCTGTGTGGTTCATAACTCATTGTGATGGTCAGTCTAACTTAAAGAGTAAACACTGTGTAACTAAATTCATCCTTATCTCTGTATAGTCCCAATCTTATGATTTATTTCTCAATACAGAAAGTTTTGTGACCAAGCATTTTGTGGATCCTGAAAAGCTATTCAGGTGACAGAAGATGGACCGACTTTAATAACAGTTCAGTGTACTACCTAGGTATGCCTCATTGCTAATTTATTACTCCTTTTCTGAACTGATCCCAAATTAGAGCTAAAGTCAATCAAAGTGGTTTACATAAGAATGTTCTAATACTGTGCAAGACTCCAGGGTTGCTTAAAGTTTCAAATTCCTTCATCAATTCACTTGTTCTGGATTTCTGTTGCTGCTTTGTGTCTTTTTTATTATTTTTTTTAGGTGTCTGGAATTACATCTGTTTGGATCTCATGGTTGTGGTTACAGAGCTAATTTGTCTCTGCCCCTGTTGTCCTTGCAATGACAGGCAGAGCTTTCATTTCTTTCTAGCTAGAATTTCTTGAGTTTTTCCACTCTGAGTGGTCCTTTATGCACCCTATAAAAGAACTCTTATTCAAGCATCCTGACTTGATTTGGTACCTGTTTCTCTGTCTGAAACTGCTGTCATTGTCCTCAAACAAAGTCTTGTGATATCTCAACAATAAGAACAGAATGTGAAATGTTTTTAATAAAGCAAAAGACCAGATTTCTTGTGCCAACTCCATCCAAAGAAATGTTTTAGGACAGTCAAGTGTCAAGCAAGGTGTTGAACAAGTCTGCACACAAACCAACCATGTTCTTGAACTTTTCACACACATGCTGGTCAGTAAGTTGTGGATTCATCATGTTCACTGCACATATCTGTGTATCACTTCTATATACATACTATTTTTCTGTAGGGACTGGCAGTGAGGCATTGCAGTTCCAGTGGTCAGAACAATCAAAGCTGCATTTTCAACTTTCTAACATCTTCAAATCCCAGCAAAACTTGGACAGAAAAAAAAAAATTGTTTGCATTACTATGTTTACAGTTTCCTATTCAGTGAGGTATTGAAATCAAGTAGTAAAAAATATTGGGAAAAAAGAATTGATACAATATTAAAAAAAAACCCAACATACGTAAGAGTATTGGACCTAGTCCTATGCTACTAGGTAATGGGCAAAATTGCAAATAAAAAGAGCATCCCTAAGTGCTTAAGGTTAAATGTAAACTATCAACAAATATCTCTGTTCTCTCCTTGCTCGATCTTTTCTGGTCAGATAGAGTATCACATAATGGCTCAGCTTCATTCATGTAAGAACAATTGCATTTGCAATTAATACTTACAAGGACAAAACTGGTGTTTAGTGAGACAAAGGACAGGTCCCTTAATGAATGCAGTAGTCTTTAAAAACATTGATAGTTCATTTATGAAATTGCATTCAACAGAAACTTGTCCATAGCTAGAGACTGATGTCATGATGAATATTTTCTTGTTAGAGACTTTATAACTAAGGAGCAAGCTGGTAGTGCATTTGTGATCCCTGCTTCATAATATCTAAATATAACTTAGCCAAACTCCCAAATACACCATGGAAGCCAAGATACCGGTCACTTTTTACAGAGGGTTACTCAGTGTTTCCCTCATTGCATTGTGGAGTGAAACTTAACACCACAACTCTACTGTATAGTAAAGTTACAGTTGTGGCCTACAGGGACAGATTTACTGACACATATTGAAGAGTTGTTCTCTTTCATAACAAAGATCCTTTGAGAGAATTATTCTTACCTAACCTGATTTGTAATATACTTATTGATATGTGGAGTTGCATTGCAAATATATTCACTTGACATTTCCCCAATAACCAGGTCACCTTGTTTGCAGAAAGCTTCACTCGCCCCTCGAGGCCCATTTTGTTAGATATGAGACATTAATCATGGGCACAGGCAGCAACAGCTGACTCCCAGCCTATACTATTAAATTTAGTGAGAAGTACCATAGTACTTAAATGTCAAGAATAATTTAAAATTGATCCTTAAAGTTATTAGTTTCTTTAAAATCACTGCTTACCTATTTTTTCACCCTTATGAAAATAAATCCCCCACATTTCAAAATGGTGACCACTCTCCATACCTTCTCACTCGAGAAGGAATGACTGGCTGTGTGGTCTGTGAAATGAGTATTCCTATCACGACAGGCATCAGCTAGAACATGTGGAGTAAGCAGAGATGGTGACTCAATTTTCCAGTCTAGAGTTGACATTCTTCTTTGCAAAATCAGAATATGAAGTGGACCTGGGGAGATATCTAAATTCTCTCCTACCTCTGCAACTTTGAGATCATGGTGTGAACGCTGCATCAGAAATATGAAGTAGTGTCAGCAGAAGAACTCAGCCAAAAGAATGTCTATGCTTTCAGTACAAACTACTGCAAAAGATGTATTTCTGGATTATGTTATTTCTATATTATTTCTATATGATAGATCCTACCTAAAGGTACATTCAATCTTTATTGGAATTTTCCAAGAAATATTTTACTAAGAAATGATCCTCTTAATCTTTTTTTAGAGTGCAAAACATTAGTCTCTGACCATGTCTGTCTGTTCTGGAATATTAACCCTATTTGTGCTGAAATTATTTTTATTCCATGGTGCCATTATGCTGGGATCTGTCAGTCAGCATCCCTGTGGACAGAAAAATAAACTTCTGAATTGAATGAAACAATGCTCTATTTGCCATGTACTTAAAAGATGAGGCTTGAAGTTTTAATACCAAACTGTATATTTGTTTTTTTTTTTTTTTCAGTAGAGACTGCTTCAGAATGGCAACTTACATTATCTTAAGGACTGTAACTGAGTGACGTGGCTGTTGGGAGCAAGGATGTATGAAAATCAGTGAAACTCAGCAGGAGCATTAGCTCTCTTTCCTCAAGCTCCCTTTCTCTCTTTAGGAACTTGGAGTAAAATATAGGTGTGTAAAGCTCTATTTGGGGCCCTGAATAGCAAGTAAGAGAAAAATATATGTCAATGTGGGATGTTTTTTTCTGCACAGTTGCATCTTGTAGTATTTAGAGGCTATACTTTTAGCTTTCTATTTTTTAAGACATGCAACATCCACAATGGAAACAAATCATTAATATTTTCTGTGACAAGAATAAGTGGTCTGTTTCTTAATAAACAGATTAATATTTTTTAAACTCATAATTGCTGGTGACTTCAGAACCTGTTAATAGTGCACATTGGACACTATAATTTCATATACTGTACCTCAAAGAGTCTTTCAGCAGGTGCAGATAGGAAGCGTAGACCAAAGACAGACTAGAACTGTTTACTTTACTTTGTGGACTGTTTGGACTGGATTATAGCCACCAAACCGTATGTCATCTTCTTCTCCCTTTTACTGACCTCATTGTAAAAATAAGGCTTTTTAGCTGCTGGATCTAAGCTCATTATTACATAATTTTAGCCAGATTTATAAAGGGACTTTTTGAAAGTGGTGTTTGCAAGGCTAGAATAAGGTTTCCAAAACTAGGTGAATTCATCCAGAAATATTTTTGAATAAGGACTCTATTCATGGGGAAAAAATGACAGTTGTCCTGGTTGGCTTGGATGAATTATACAGTTTGTCTGTGTGTAGTGTGAAGGAGGAATTCTACAGTACATGCTATTTAAAAAAAAGCCCTGTGTGCTGTTGGGAAGTGGAGGCACACTCTGAAGAATTGCTCTGCCACTGGCATCTGTCTGCATGCTGATTCTCTCCTCTTTCTACTCTTGACTCACCATCTACTTGATTGTCCCTCTGTGGAGATTGAAAAGCCCCAGCTCAGTGCTTTTCCACCTTTATGACAGCTTCAGCTCTCTTCTATGTTTCAGTTCACGACAAAGCAATTCAAAACATTGTATTCAATGCATGTAGCAGATAAGTTTGGTCAGAAGTTTCTGTGAAAAAATCCAAAGAGAATTCATTTTCTCCTGAGAATTTTTAAGTTATTATTGCTGGGCTAACTGTAGAGTCAACCCCCTACATTTAAGCACGGAATAAGTAGTAATGAAACAACAAGAAAAAATCAATTATATTTACTTTGTTTCCTGATTTCTACACCTTTAGGATGCTCTTCATTCAGGTTTTTATGATTTAATTTACAACCAGCAGGCTAACAGGTACTCTTTTCAAATTTAGAAAATCCTGAATCTTGTAACTTTGTTCTTGCTTCCAGAAGGCTTCAAGTATTCTTCTGTCTCTCCCTTTTATACATAAATATGCACACAACCATATATAAAAGGAGGTTTTTTGAGACCACATTCTCTGACAGTCCTGAGACTCTTACAAGGACTATGATAAAGTGCAGAACTGAAGACAGTGAGACAAAGTGAATGGAAAGATGAAAAGTGTGTGAAATAAGGTTTTGAGGGTTCTTATGGTAAAAACTGATCTGAATCTCAGAATTCAAAGTTGGGTCTAATTTTTATAATATTGTGGGCAGAATGGATGAAGGCACTGTTTCCACTAAGGACTACAAAGTCTGAGTCCTGTTGTTTCAATATCTCATATTGGTGCCTCAGTACAATCTGCCTAAACCAGAATGGAGCTATAAGTACTATTCTCAGTGGAAACAAATCTTGAAATTTATGGCAAACGTAGAAGTTGGATATGTACCTTCAAAGGTGGCTTAGGGAGCAGTTTCCCTTCTAGTCTGCTTATCATATCCAAAGCAAAAGTTATTGGACATCTTCTTGAAGCAGCTATTACCAGATCCTGCAACAGAGAAAGAGGTGGATGGAAACAGACCACTTGCATAGCAGGCACATCACTCTAACTTGCTGTGCTGCAAGTGGTATTTTCTTGTACTAGATTTTAAGAGTAGGGGTGTATAAATAGGTTGGAGAAGCCTGGAGATTACTGCCAATCTTCTAGGGTCCTCAGGATCTTTAGCTAGGTAAAAGTCCTCCCTTAGGCTGCTGCATCAAAACATAATATCCTTAGAAGTAAGGGCAATCCTTTTTACAGAGAAAGGACGTTGCTGCAGGCTGCTGGTGACAGCATTTGCATTATGCAGATTAAAACAGCTTGGTGGTGGTCTTATTGAACGTACTTGGCTTTTCCTCTGTTGGCAGAATGTCTGTGAGCAGACAAAAAGCATCCAGCTTGACCAGGTCTTTGCAATTATTCCAAAGGCTTGAGGGCTACCAACTCTTCCCCTCACCTTCAGCTGTCAGGTAAGTTTCTGTGAGCTCACTGTGAGATTGGTCTTCATCTCTCAGACTATAACAGCTTATAACAATGACAAGTATGTATAAAACTTCGTGGAAACCTGAAAACCAAAAATATAAAACTTCTCTTTATGGGTGGTCAGTTGTAATATTTCACTTCCATATTCAAATATTTTTAATTACTGCTGGGTTTGGCCACTTTCTAGCTATTATGGTAGCTAATAGATAACTGTAAAAGTCTCAGGCTCTGGAAGTGCTTATTTTCCGGTTAAACTGCTTATCTGAGCATTTCTCTAAAAACATAGTATAAGAGATGTGGGGGAGATTGTCATGGTTTTGACTGGATTAACCAATCAGAATGACAGATGGCCTCTCCCTCCCTCCTCTAAAAAAAAAGAGGAGAGGAAGAGATAAAGAGATTTATGAGTTTAGAAAAAAACTAAACTACTTTAATGAAAATATTAATAAATAATAATAAGAAAATTTTAAAAAGGAAAAGAAAAAAAAAGTATACATTATATACAAAACTGTATCAAGCTCCCAGGATGATGGTCACATCACCAGCAGGCATAGGGAAAAGTCCCAGGCTGGACTCGGTGACAGACAGGAGCTGGATTCTGGATCTGGAGTCAGAAATGCTTGGATTGGGATCAAAGGCAGACGAACAGACAGGGTCCTCCTTGGACATTCGCCATTGAAGAAAGAGAGCTGACCCTTTGATCCCTCAGCTTTTATACTGAGCATGATGCGGATGGGATGGAATACCCTGTTGGTCAGTTTTGGGTCACCTGTCCTGTCCGCTCCTCCCTACAGGTGTGACCCCTCTACACGTTTCTGCTTCCTCCAATGGGGCAAATAACAAAGTTAGCTGACCTTGGTTGTTCTAGCAATAAGTATAAGCAAGGGCCTCTCTGTAATCCATTCCTTGGTATAATCAGGTTTTATCACTCTGAGAGTGAACAGTTTCTGAACAATATGCTATTAATTTCAGAGTTTAGTTAGTTAGAAGAGGCCCAGCTAAAAAGTAAAAGTACTGAACAGAAAATTGGTTCTGTTTTACCTCAAACCAGGACAGAGATAAAAATGGTTTTAGACTGTGTATTTCACAAGAACACAACATAGGGTTGATGGGGTTTTTTTTCTGTATTCCATGCAAACCTATACTTTTTGCTTTGACAATTTTGTACTGTCAACATTACTTTTTTCTAACTGGGTTGGCTACATACAGTGTTCACTGGATCTAATCTTCTGATACCGAACCTTTTATTTTTCTTTTATAACAACAAGAAATGTATTAATGATGAAGTTCTCCTGCTGAAAAATCTGAATGCTATAGTATACTAGATCCAGCCCTCATTCCTTTTCCCATAGTAGAGCTTGTGAAGCTTAGTAGAAAATAGCATTGAGAGGAATCTGTTATCACATTAAAGCCTAGCCTCAGTTGTCTCCATTTATTCTGGTGCAGGCAAGTTTCTGTCAGGGAAATGAAGAGCTCTGACAGGGAAACATGCAAAGGCAGAGAATAATCTTACTCCAAGGACATGAAGATAGACTAGAGTTAAGAGAGCAATGGGTCAGATGCTTCACCAGATCAGACACATCTCATGCAACTGTGTTAAAGCAGAGCCAGGAAACCCATCACTGTGTTGTGGGTTAATAATAAACTATTCCTGTTCTCAGAGCACTCTGGCTGAAGCCAAGTATCAAAATATAAATAGCATATACATTGTATAAAACCTATCTGGCTTTTGTACAGTATGTTCTGGCTATACCTAAGGGATGTGGTTTTTGTGGATGAGGGTGCATTGGCATTGCACTCAAGACACAGAGGAACCCATTTCTTCACTTCCCTCTTTTCTTCTCCCCCATCCCTCCAACATTTTTTAAACTTTGAAAGCTGTGAAGTTGAGAGGGGAGACCTGCTTTCCCAGAAATGATACCAAAATCACTGATGTTTTTCCATACGCTTTTCTGGAGGAGTAAAGAAAGTTCACAAAAGTTATGTCTTCTCAATGTAGAGGTTTTCACATTGTAAGAAGCTACTCTACATCTGGGAGCCTAAAGCATGGCCAGCTTACTACTTGTCCTACTGATGAACATTTTGTGTTGTTAATGATAAACAATCAAGCTGGCTTGGGCTTGCCAAGTGACAGGTATTTCCCATCAGAGATGGACACAGCCTTATTTTCACAAAATGTTGGTAAATTTTGGAGCTTCATATTCTGAATATATTCTTTCACCTTCTTTGTCTATACACACCAGCATGTCCCTAGCTACCCTGATGTCAGTTGTCAGTGGTGACAAGCCATGCTTCATCAGTGCTGTTCTATTTTTTAACTTAAGTAGATAGGCATCAGAACCTGACTGCATCATTTTGGTATGACATATTTTATTATTTTCCCACTGTTTTCCATTAAGACATTTTGCATGGGGATAACGGGAAGCAATATTTCACTGGTATTTTGTTGAAATATGAGTGTCTCTCAAGTATTGTTATAACTGATTCTTCATCTAAAAATTAAACACTTGATATGCATAATCTCCTATGTACTTGTGTTTTAGTAAGACTGCCTCAGGGAAGGTAGCAGATAATTAATTTTTTTGTGCCAGCAAGAAACTCTACCTCTTCCAAGGGCTACATTTTTTACATTGTTGGCAATGGCATTTACTGTGCTTGCCTTGGCTTTCTTTTTTTGCCATACACATTTCTCAGTGTCTCTATTTGAAGCTAGAAGAAAAATTATTTTTTTTTTTTAGATCCCAGATGATTTTAATGTACACTAGAAAAGATATTTCTTTCATGTCAAGCTGAGGAATTGCCATTCTGATATATTTAAACAAAGTCTCATCTTGAGAGCTCCCTCTCTTAACTAAGAGTAGGGGTGTGAACACATACTGTTTGTCACATACTGGGTCCCAGTTGCTTTTAAAAGGGCTCATCTTTAGCAGTGTATGTCTCGTCTTGTCTTCTATGAAAATTCAGGATCTCGGTCTGCTTACCTTAAGGGTTTATCAAATGCAGTAAAAAATGCTTTGAATTCAAGTATTAATTGAGCTTGTAATTCTAATATTTGTAATCACTTTATTCTTGGCATCACAATGTTGATTTGGTTTTGCTTAGCAACAAAAATACATGTTCATTTTAGCTCATCTTGGCTTGCTGTTTGAAAAAGAAAAAAGCAAACAAAACTCTCCACCTCTTTAGCTACCAGCCAACTCCCTCCAATTTCCTCTTCTCAAGTGTACAGATGCCAGTCTTTCACTAGTACCATAACATACAAGAGTCCAATTTGACTATTTTTAAGATAATTATGCCAATATCTTTCTTGCATGTATAACGCATGTATCACACTCTCATGTCTTGATGTCCTGTCACAGTCAGCTGGAACTGAGGGAACCACAATGTATCAGGGACATACAGCCCTTCATTTAGCAGGAATATTAATGTATAGCTATATCAAAGAAAAAGCCAGGTTAAAAGCAATGCAACGATTTCAAAGGGAAGTTATCATTTTTATCAAATCTGCAATTTTATCAGCCGTTAGTCTATCCTGTCTCAAACGGACTATCCCTTTGCTTCATGGCAATGTGTAATAGAACTAATTAGAAATTTTAAATGTATCATGTTGTACATTTATCAAGAATTAAAGTTTACTTATAGAACGCATCAGAAAATCTCTCTGAAGCTATGTTTTTCTTTTGACTTTTTCCTCCAGCAGCAGCAACTTGATCACTTCTTCAAACTGATTTACAAACATTGTCAAACATTCGAATTCTTATAAAAAGCAACCTCTCCCCCCCCAAAAAAAAAAGCTCATCAATTTTTGATAGTATTAAATTGACTTAATTTTTCTCTTCTGTGTGAGGTACATACGCATATTCACATGATATTGGCTATATAAATAAGAATCTTATACCAGGATTCTAACTATAAAGGATACTCAGAAGAATGTGGAGACTGCAATTCACTTTGAATTCAGAATTAATCCTATGTTCCTCGGGTTAAAGTATGCTAAATAAGTCTATAACATGCTCAAAAACTAAACTAGTGTCCGTCTGTAAGTAGTCTAGATTTAATGTGTGGTTTCTTCAGTTTCTCAACCATAATAACAGTATCCTTTTAGGGTATGCATCTTAAAATTTTTTTGTGTCTTGCAAACACAGCATTGTTATTCCCACACTGCTCTTTCAGAAAATAATGCTACAACGCAGAATAAGGTAACTCAATACATTAGTTGAAAGCATTTTTCCGTGTACACTAAATCAACAAAGATTGCTCAGCAGTTAAAAAAACATACTATAAAGTACTTTGATCTACCATATGTCTGGAGAAAACCTAAGCTGATTCTGTGCAGTTATTACACTTGTGTGTGTGAGTGTGTGTGAGTGCAGATGTTGTGCTTCACACTGTTGAAAAAGTGGAATACATGAACACTGGATCAAAGATCTTATAATTTTGTGAATCACAGCAGAATTTGTACATCACCACAGACCTTTATAAAGTGAAACAGGTTATTGGAGAAATTATACCAATAAATTTTGTTGTGCACGCCAAGGGATGGTCTTTGCCCCTCACAAAACAGAGGCACAAATCTCCATTGCTTTGCCAGGTTCATTTTTATACAGATGACTACCTGCCCCTTGATATCCCTGTACCCAGCTGTGGGCTGGGGAAAATTTGGCGTTAATTAGCAAAGAGAGGTCACAGGAGTCTCAATTCACTTATGTGTTAATTTCTGTGAGTTAAAAAAAAAGGAAACTAAAAGGAAATAAAAAGTGATTGGTCTTTCACTACATTCTGGTGTGTATCCATCTCTGAGAGGGAGCTTCACAGGAAGTTGTGTGCCCAGTGCAAGTGTGTAGTAGGTGACCCACAGCTTTTGGTGTAACACACATACATTCTGAAGACCGGAATATAATGTTGGCTACAGGAATAAGAACTGAAACAGACCCATTACTTCGCTTGTGTCTGAATTGCCATTGCAAGTGAAAATGCAAGTTTAGCTTTTGTACTTCAATCAAATTCTTAAATAGGTCACTTTGCAGTTTTTCTTGGAATTGTACTTTACAGCCAAGCTGTGAAATGCAGAAAATATTGCGTGATATTCCACCAAAGCATTCTTTGTCTTTAATTTTTTCTTCTGCTTGCTAGTAATGACAGGAATAGGAAGAACAAATTATAGTAATCTGATAGTTTGCTTCTTTTAAGAGTTTGGGACATGGAATGGTTGATTGTACCTAAAAAGGTTTTACACTTAAGTGCTATTAAAAGTCACAGATTTTTTTTCAATCTAGAAATGACCATTAGACCTTCTAATCTTAACTTCTCTCCTAGGCTATTAAATCTTATTAGCAAGCTTTGTAATGTATTTGTCTAAGTCATATCTGAAAAAAAAAAAAGCATCCAACTGGGTTAAAACTACCACAATGAGAATTCATTGCTCCCATTAGCAGGAAAAGAGAGTTACCTGACTTTCATTGATATTACTTGAGATGCCAATGACTTCTGAGAGCGAGAGATACAAAGAGGGTAGGGAGGATTTTATATAGTTTTGAAACCTATTTTGTAACTGACTGTGATAAAATGAAAGTTATCAATATATAGCATTTTGCAGATGAAAATTTTCTCATAGAAAAGGCATTTATGGGAGGACAAGAATAAATACAAGCGTGCTGGCTATGACTGAAATGAAAAGAATAAAGGAGTGGTGCCATATACCTGCCCTCAGCTAGGCAGCTCAAACACCCACTGGGAGGGCAGCGGATGCTTCTTTGGGGCCCTGGCTTCTGGTTAAGTAACTCCATCTTACGAAGAAGAGGTACCTCTGCATGTGCAACAAAACCATCTGTCCCACTTCTCACAAATTAACTGTTCCTTGTATGTCCTGTAACTGATTCCCTTACAGGTTACTAGCCAGCAGCTTAAGTTATTTTCTTTCAAAGCTTGTATCACATCTTTTTTGTCCTTTCATTTGGGACAAAGAAAGGTTAATTTACCAGACAACTTTCAGAAAGAATACTCTCTATTCTAAGCCAACAGCAATGCAAAAGGGAAACACCCATTAAGCCCCACCCCATACAACTGTGAAAAGTTAAAATAGTTGCTGATCCGCTTTTAGCAGGCAGATAACCAGCTTTTGCATGGTCAGCCTAAGCAGAGGCACCTTCACTCAGGGGACATGTTTGTTGTCAGATTAAGTTTTAGTGAGCACTCTCTCCTTCCATCTTGGCTGTTATGACTAACTCAGAAGACAATGTCAGTGCTTACTCTCAGGTTTGCAGAAGGAAGTTAAATATAAGAGGTGAGAAAAAGCTTAAAAAGAGTGGATAATATTATAGCTTTCACAGTGAAAAACAGTACTAAAGATCTAGGGATCTAATACCTGAGGGGATAGTTTTTATTTGGCGCTCTCCCAAAAGTCATATGGAAAAACACTGAAGTAATTGTTCTTGAATGTGTCATACCACCATGATGATGAAGACATGCCACCTGAAGATTTCCACTTCCTTTCCTCTCTCCTTCCTCACCGCACAAGCACAAGTGCCATGGCCATTACTGCAACCACATTGGAAAACACTAACATTTTTGCGAAAACTGTGTGCAAATTAATTCAAATAGCTTGGATGAAAGTTATATCATCTGTTACTCTAGTGTCACTGTTAAATGCCATTAGTGCCAGTGCTGTTCCTGCAGGCGTGATGCAATGTAGAAAACCAATTTCACCAATGTCCCACCCTAACCCAACTATATGTATGTTTCAGCAATCTTTTTTTCTCTATTAGATCAGATTTTCACTGTCTCCTACAGAAAATTGAAGCATTTGTTTCTTGTGCAGCTATGTGCAGCACTTGTACTTGATCTTATTTGATATTATTTGATCTTCTGAGGTATAACATTAATAATGATGATGAAGACATGACAAAAAGAATGCAAATACAGTTTAGTAGAAGAAATACATTGAGATTACAGCAGAAACTATCATTAGTTCTTTACTGCAAGGCAGTGCTCAACAGCATTCCCGCTAAAGATAATTTAAAAAAAGCTTCTAGGCTTCAGCTACACTTTTGCGTGCAATAGAAAAAGCTGTCATTGCTCAGCAATTTGGCTTTCAAATACTATCCATTCTAGAGAAATGGCTGTAGATATAAACAGAGAGATTCTGTTAGCATTTGACTTGTTATCAAATGGATGTGCATTTTTAAAGCCAATTGACATGGAAAATGTGGTGGAGCTGAAAACAGATTCATCTTCCCCTTTTCTACCTGTAGAAGGATTAAATGATACAAACCTTAGGGCAAAGGAAAATAGCTATATCACAGTTCACTCACTGTCTCTGTTCTCTGAGCTTCAACCTACTTGAAATTATGGAAGTAGAGATTGTTGCTGTTTGTTGGGTTTTTTCCGTTTTTGCTCACTTGGCCTCCATTTGATTTATATGGGCTTTTTGTTCAGGAGATGAGAATGTATGAAACAGCAGACTTTTGCTATAAGGGACAGTATACTTGAAGTTGTTTTCAGAGCAGAAAATTTGTTCGAACAGCTCAAGTGACATTCACACACGAAAGAATCACTACAAAATGTGAGAAATAAGCTGAGTTTTGCTTCAGCTACTTAATATATTTTTTGTCAGTGTGCCTGTATTGACAGAGGAGGCTCGGTGATAGTGAAGTCTCCTCCATTGTATCCAACTAATCCT
>JAOXNO010000020.1:50794485-50810725 GCA_028565335.1 Limnodromus scolopaceus | reverse complement strand
GGTGGTGGAGCACTGGAACAGGTTGCCCAGGGAGGTGGTTGAGGCCCCTTCCCTGGAGACATTCAAGGGGAGGCTCAGTGAGGCCCTGGGCAACCTGGTCTAGTTGGGGGTGTCCCTGCTGACTGTGGGGGGGTCGGAGTAGATGACCTTTGCAGGTCCCTTTCGGCCCAGGTGATTCTATGATTCTGTGATTCTATGAGTATCATTTACAACCATACCCACTGCTGTCCCTTCTCCCTGGGCCAGGCCCCTATCATACTAAGCACTACAAAAATGCAACAACTCACATGATGAAAACTGACCTGCTTCTCATAATTTGTCCGCATGAAAGCCAAGTAAGTGATAGTATCTGTCTGTTGAAGCCACATGAGCCACTGAGCCGCACAAGTTCTTTGTGCTCCCAGAAGTGAAGGCCGCTACTGGCTGCACACTCTGATTTTGCTCCATAAACCTTCCTAGATCTTAATGATGGTTTTGCCTCAGGCTTCTCAGATAAAATAAGAATGCAAATTATTTTATGTTTTCCAAGAGATGGCATCTTCTGGCTTCTCACTCTCATTTCCTCTTCTTCTTCTAGACATACACTAGTGTGCTCTGCACATCAAGGATAAAATGGAGAATACAGGTCATTACCTCAGAGGTAAGTGCTAAATCAAAAATTTAACTATGGTTTTCCACGAAACAATTAGCAAGGAAGTATACCTTTAATGCAAAAAACAGTATACATTTAAACACAGCTAGGAGATGAACTATCCAAACTGTTTATCACATACCATAACAAGATGATTAAATATCCCAGTATCCTGTAGTCACTTCAGCAATGGATCTACTTTACTTAAAATGTCATGGATTTCAATGAATGCTAGTTTGATTTCTTTCAATCACAAGAACATTCATAGGCCAAAAGCAAATGCAACCCCCCACATACACCCCATTATTATGATTTTTATTATTTGAGCTATTAGCCCATTTTCTGGCAGAAGTCTATCTTAAATTACTTTGGTCTGATTCAGTAGAATTGTTCTTATCTACCATTTTCAATTCATTATTATCCTTACGACTCCTCAGCAGGCTTTCCAAGGAAAGGACAGTGATTAGCTTTTGCCCATCAGAGTGATGAAAAACACAACACAATGAGCTTCTTTCCAAAGAACTGGACAGCATTTTTACAACAGAAAGGTGACAGTTACAGATAGGTAAACATGAAATGAGAAAGCAGATGACAGGTCAAGACAACCCTCCACAGTCCTTGAATTTCACAGAGACTCACTCATAACACCCTGTGTTTACTATTCCTTACAGCCTGCTGCAGTGCTGCTACATTAGGACCTGAAATTTTAACCTTTGTAGTAAATCCAAATATTTCTAAAAGTCATGCATCCCCTTTCAGCTCTGCGTCTCCCAGTTCACATTAATTCTGTTAGAGATCAGTACAATAGTATGCCATGTTCTCATCAACAAGTTTGTATCTTGAATATACAGTACAGAATATTCAATGCCCCTCTGCTGATTATCAAATCACAGACAAAAGAAACCAAGTTCAAATATTTTTGAATGAAGTGTAGCAAATTAATTGAAGAAATCCTGATCTGCTTCTAGATACTTGCTGAGCTGAAAAAGATGAATTATGAAAGTAATTGTTCAGAAATAATTATTTATGACATTTACTGGATAAATTGTTTTCTGAGCGCAAAAAGTGCTAAGAAATAGGAATATCCAAACAATGATTCACAGATTATTTACAAGCTTATCCTCCAGTGAACCAGCATCAGAACACATCTAAACAGATATAACCAAACCAATATATCTTCTTTTTGTATCAATGACGATATAAAAATATGGGTGTTGGGAAAACACTACCTAACTAAATCAATAAAACAAATAATGGAAGGCCCAAATTAAAAGGAATTTTTTTTTTTTTTTTATTTTGCATTAAGGTGATCACAGAATCACAGAATAAAATAGGTTAGAAGGGACATCTGGAGATCATCTGCTCCAAACTCCTCACTTGGAACAGGTCCAATTTGCTGGGATGTGACCAATCTCATTCTGGATATCTCCAAGGACAGAGAATCCCTGGACCCTCTTCCAGCATTTGATCACCCTTATGATGAAAAGCTTCCCAGTGTTTAATCAGAATTTCCCTTGTTCCAGTTTGTGTTCATTGCCTCTGCTCTTACCACCGTGCACCTTCAAGAAGAGTCTTATTCCATCCTTTCTATGTTCTCCCATTACATAGCTGAAGAATGCAATGAGGTTTCCCCATTGCACTTGTCCACACTGAACAAATCCAGCTCTCTGTCAGCCTCTCCTCACACAACAGGTGCGTCAGTCCCTCAATTATCTAGGTGGCCCTTTGTGAGACTCACTTCACTTTGTGCATGTCATGTTCCCTTGTACCACGGAGCCTAAAATAGGACACAACACTCTAAAAGTGATCTTACATTTGGGGTTTGCATATGGTGTTTATGGGCATGTCCCTCTTGGTTTGCAATAGAATCACAGAATCACAGAATTATAGGAGTTGGAAGGGGCCTTTGAAGATCATCTAGTACAACCCAGCTACCAAAGCAGGTTCACCTAGAGCAGGTTGCACAGGAATGCATCCAGGTGGGTTTTAAGTATTTCCAGAGAAGGAGAATCCACAACCTCTCTGGGCAGCCTGTTCCAGTGCTCTGTCACCCTGAGAGTGAAGTTTTTCCTCGTGTTTCCAGTATTAAAGTTTATGCCTGTTGCCTCTTTGCCCTGTTAGTGAGCACCACAGAGAAGGATCTGATCCCATCCTCTTGATACCTGGCCTTTAGATATTCATAAGCATTGATGAGATCCCCTCCCAGTCTTCTCTTTTCCAGGCTAAACAGACCCAGGTCTCTTAGCCTTTCCTCATAGGAGCAGTTCTCCATTCCCTTGATCATCTCTGTAACCTTCCGCTGAACTCTGTCCAGTAGTTCCCTGTTGTTCTTGAACTGGGGAGCACAGAACTGGACACAGTACTCCAGATGTAGCCTCACTAGGGTAGAGTAGAGGGGGAGGATGACCTTCCTCAACCTGCACTTTTTTAAATGCAGCCCAGGGTACCTTTGGCTTTCTTGGCCACAAGCATACCTTGCTGGCTCATGGTCCACAGGACTCCCAGGTCCCTCTCTGCAGAACCGATTTCCAGCAGGTCAACCCCTAACCTGTACTGGTGCATGGGGTTATTTCTGTCTAGGTGCAGGACCCTACACTTGCCCTTGCCCTTGTTGAACTTCATTAGCTTCCTCTCCACCCAAATCTCTAGCTTGTCCAGGTCTCACTGTATGGCAGCACAGGCTTCTGGGATGTCAGCCACTCCTCCCAGTTTTGTATCATTAGCAAACTTGCTGAGGGTACACTCTGTCCCCTCATCCAGGTCGTTGATGAATATATTGAACAAGACTGGACTCAGTACTGAACCCTGGAGAACACCACCTCCGCACTGCTGGTAACAGTCCTCTAAGCTCTTCCATTCAGCCAGTTCTCAATCCACCTCACTGTCCACTCATCCAACCCACACTTCCTAAGCTTACCTATAAGGATGTTATGGGAGACTGTGTACCAAGCCTTGCTGAAGTGGAGGTAGACAGCATCCACTGCTCTACTGTCGTCTACTCAATCAGTCATGCCATCGTAGAAGGCTATCAGATTGGTCAAGCATGATTTTCCCTTGGTGAGTTGATGTTGACCACTCCCGATAACCTTCTCTTCCTCTACATTCTTATAAATGACATCCAGAATGAGCTGTTCCATCACCTTTCCAGGAATGGAGGTGAGGCTGACTGGCCTGTAGTTTCCCAGGACCTCTTCTTGACCTTTTTGAAGATTGGCATGACATTAGCTTTTCTCCCGTCCTCATACACCTTTCCTGTTCTCCATGATCTTTCAAAGGTGATGGAGATGACTCAAGCATAACATTTGCCAGCTCCCTCAGCACTTGTGGGTGCATCCCATCAGGGCCCATGGATTTATGGGTGTTGAGTTTGCCTACTACTATCTCTAACCTGATCCTTCTCAACCAAGGGAAAGGTTTCTTTTCTCCAGGCTCTCTTTCTTGCCTCCAGCGTCTCGGAGGCCGTTTCTGAGGGCCAGCCTTAGCAGTAAGACTCAAACAAAGACAGCAACTGCCCTGTCAAAATGCTCTGCAACATGAAACACTTGTAAGAATCAAGCTGATACAGCCACAGATTTCTACTGAGTCAGTGTCAAAACACAGATCTACAAGTTGCAAATAAAGACTTTCAAAATTTCGATGCGTCTTAAATTGTTACTTAAATACATTCAATGTCAAATGTATGATGAACTTTGTGGTCCAACTGCTACTCCCAGAGGGTTTTTCTAGACCTCCACTCCTCCAATACCTGAAAATCTCAGTTGAACACAGAAGAAAGAAAATCCTTCCAAAATATTTGCACAAGTGGTTGTGCTTGTGAAACTGTGTACTGCAGAATTATTCCCTTCCCTTGGGAAGTCTCTTGGGGTGTGATGTATTTGAGTTCAAAACTCACATCTACTCATTCTAGATCAGGAATATGAACTCATGTCTCTGGCTCAGTGATTTGAGCATGAGAAAGTCAGACAATGTATCTCTAGTCCAATTTCATACAAAATGGAGAAGAAAAAAGAAAAGTGAAAGGGGGGAGTTAGCAATGTGGAGTACTTAGGATCATGCCTCAAAACAAGTGGTGCAGGAATTCAACCTGAGTGTGCTTTAGTCCAGTTGTGTGGATCCTTCTCAGCCCAGGTATCAACTGTTGAGGTCTTGGAGTAAACTTCATCTGACATGGAAAGTAAAAAGGCAGCACTTTGAAGACTTTGTGCTGAAAAAAACTTTCTTTAACTACCTTTAAGGAGGATAGGAGCTTCCAAAGGCGTCACATCCCTGTCATGCCACCCTTGTTTTACAACAGTGTAATTGAAGGCATTATGTATAGTTCATGTTATTCCTTCAAAAACATTTCTGTCTGGGGACTCTTCCAGTGCCTGTGGAACTATAAAAGCAGGCAGATACATTCCCACTTTGCCTCCACACTTCCTGTAGCAAATCTAGACTCCATAGAGAGATGTACCAGAACAGGTTCCATGGAAAAGAGATGCTAAAGTAGGAAGGATTAAATCACCTTCCAATTTTACTCTCTGGTGCAGTACAGACAGTTCGTGCAGAGCTGGGCACTCTTCCTTTTTCCTGGATGGTTAAAAATTTGTAGAAATCCAAGCTAAGGATTCTCAGAAGAACTTTACTTTATAAAACAATAAATAAAATAATTATAATCAGTGTTGACACTGAGGTGCTACACACCAGCTAGGACATTCTGTGTGTCCCTGATAATCTGGGATTATAAACAGGAGAGAGAGTTGTGTCTGCCTCATTTTCACTGTCAGTGTCTTCTAGACCAGCTCCTGCAAGCAACACTTGTTCCCTGGGGGAAAATAAATGGGCTAAAACATTCATAACTCACATTTCATTGAGACAAATGTCTCTGTTGTAGTAAAATTAGCTATCAGAATAGGGTGAAGCAAACAAATCAGGAAAATTGGTGCTTGCTGAAGAAAATAATTTCTTTTCAATAGCAACTCCATCTGAAATGTCTAGGAACAAGAAAAACCCTAAAAGACACTTAAAAACTCATTTAGATTGCAAAATAAACCTGTATGTAAAACAACACCTACTGGTAGACCAGAAGAAGCAAGTAGCAACATTTATGCTTGTACAGAACACATTTTGAATGCATGGTATATAACTATGACAGAAACATTCCTATTCTTACTGTTTTTCTAACATCAACAGAATCAATGCCCTATTACCTCACTGAAACAAAATAAACTACAGGTTGCTCTGTGAACTGAGCTTCATAAACCAGCAAGATCTCAAGCATCTGCATCCCCAATCAACACTGATAAACAGGACAAGGTGGAAGGGTGAACCTCACCACAAATATAATGTAACACTCATACTAAGTGAAAGGGCACATAAGTTTTGAGGTTAATGACCCTTTGCACAAAGAACTACACCTATTGCTTAATGTTTTGAGCATACAAAGCTTTAATTAAGCCAACCTGAAAGGGGTTATCCACAAAATCTGTCCACCCAGCTTTCCTGTCGTGGCTTACACACTGATTTGCAAGATCAAATCTTAAGCAGTTGGGGAAAGAAATGTGATTGTCTGCTATTCTGCAAGAACTAAAAGCCTTGAGGCAGACTTTTTGTCCTCTTAGTTGTGCTGTACCATACTTTAGCCCAACTAGTTTCACTGATGTGACAGTACTATATATAAGGTAAGACCTAATATGAAGTGATCTATTATATTTTATTAGACTAAATATTCCAATAAAACACAATATAATGTAGGGAAGCTAAGCATTTCTCAATGACAAATACTAAAATTCAGAAGTCTCAGATACAAGGTGAACAAAATTTAGAAGTTACGTGAGGTGTTGTAGTACTAGTTTAAATGATGATACTGTGACCAGATCAAACCATAGGTTAACCTCAATACAGGAATAGAACAGCCATGGCAGGTTATGTGGGTCTGTATGCCACTTATTCTTTCAACTTCACCTTTATCCTTTCAGAATAGGTTGGTAATTTAAATTAATCTAAACCATTAACTACACAGCACTAGATCTAGCTGCAAAATGGGAAGAAGAAACAAAGGTATACCTGTTTAGGAGGAAGAGATGAAAAGCTAGATGTCCAGTCCTTGCTACTTATTCCTTCAAAGAGAAAAAGAGCAGGTAAATAAACTAGTCAATTATCAGTGCCCAAAGTACACATAAGCCAGGGTGAAGAGTGAGAAGTATAGCCTTGAATCTAAGAGATGTCTCAGAATAGTCTGACTGCTTAGTGAAGGACTCTGG
The DNA here is from genome assembly GCA_028565335.1 of Limnodromus scolopaceus. Classification (NCBI taxonomy): domain Eukaryota; kingdom Metazoa; phylum Chordata; class Aves; order Charadriiformes; family Scolopacidae; genus Limnodromus; species Limnodromus scolopaceus. The sequence goes on along the minus strand of JAOXNO010000020.1, from coordinate 50,803,852 downwards.
AGAGTCTATTCTCCATACATCAATATATTCAAAAATATTTCCAAAACATCAATATGAACATATGTTCATATCAAATTAGCATAACTTTGCAAAGATATTTCCACTTGAGACAAATTGCATCCATTACTGATAGTGATTCAGGTGTCATATAAATATAGATCTAATTCTGCTAGTAAAATACTAGCACACTGATGACTCAGGTAAATATTTGAAGGTCTCTGCAGAGCATGTTTCTGTCAGTACTCCTCCTGTTAGATATACATATGGATGCTGGTACTGTAACTGAAGAGTTTTCCTCAACCATAATTAATCATCTAGAGGAAGACCTGGGCCCTTCATAGTTGTTTGCAGTACCAAACCTTTCCAGTGACAGATAAGTTTTGACTTACTGGTCCAGACAGATACTCATTTCAAATATGTGGGGAAGAATGTTAAAAAAGAAAAATTATTTATGCTAAAATTCTCTTGAAGTAAACAGTAAGCCTGTGAATATATTCCTACAGGAGATACTTTTCTCCATAAAAAGTGTGTTTATTTCTTTTAGGGATAAATTATGAGGTGTTCCAAGACCCGTTTTAGAATTCCATGGTTTAGTGATCTCAGATCTATTCCACAGATCATGTCTGTTAGTCATTTAAAATGATTAAGTGCTAAGAAACCATAAAATTTCTTCACTGGACAAATAGTTCAAAAGCTGTTGTTACTGCTCCATCAATAGTTTTCAAACTGATCCTCTGTTCTTCAGATGAGCAGTGTTCTCTCAAGGCCACTACCTTCTGTCTCGGTTTGGTGAATAGAGAAGCCTTTCTTTTACTGGCAGCTTGGTCCTGCTCCATCATAGTAACACGCCACATTGCACTCAGTGAGAATTTGCATATTTTTTTCCCCTTTAATGTTCTGATTGTGCTGTGAGAAAGTTTCCTCCCTGACTGCAGCTACATGGCAGGCAACAAATCTGCACGGCAGGCAGCAAATCCATATTTCGTAGGGTATGCAAAAAAACCCCACCCTCAAACGGAAAATTGTCCATTGTGAGTAAAATCCGATTGTTGTTACAATTGTATCATCATTTTCAAGACTCCCTGCACTAAAGCAAAAAACAGTTGTTTGTGCCAGTCTAAAACACTCACTTCCTGTCCAAATGTAGAAACAGAAGTGACCAGCTAAGATATAGACAAAGCTAGAAAGAAATAACTGGCTTATAATATTTAGGTAAAGGATGTCAAAGCTAAGGAAAGAGAAACTGTCATGTGAAAACAAATTCTTGCAGAAGAGCTGTGCACAAGAATTCACAGAAAGTGTTCTTCAGCTTCAGAGGTTTAAATTGTAAAATTTATCTCCCATTCATAAGTGATAGATTTTATATATTAAGGCCACCAAAGATCTGCTAACAGAAAAAGTTGCAAGCTAACTTGTTAGTGTGTTAATTTCAATGACCTCCTTCTGCATGTGACCTTTGTGACACAAAGAAAAAAGTTAATTTTTAAAGGCTAGGCTTAAAGGCTAGGTCAATAATTTGACAGGAATAACAGGATATAAAGAAACAGTATCTTTTTGTCAGAATGGCATTTAACTGAGCAGGAGGTTAGAGAACAGTAATTAATTGCTAAATTGTTTTGAAAGGACAAGCACTAGAAAGTATGACCTTCCATTGACTCTTTGCTGCAATGGTACATTAATTATAGTTGAACTTCAATGGGTCTCCTGTGGGAACATATGACATTCGCATTAACATAAGACAAGTTTGCTGTGATCATAGCTTTTACAACAAATGCCTAATGCTAAATTAAAGCATGATTTGGTTCTTGGTCTGATACATCCAGAAATCTTAACAATACTTTTCTCTGCTAAGTAATTCTTGCATTTAAAAATTACTGTTTCTCACAGTCCAAGAAGCTGGCAGCATATAATTAAGAAACATACCATAAAAGATGAATTGGAGACCTTACGTAGACTGCACACAACCCAAAACATCCTTTAGGAAAGCCTTTCCAAAAAGAAGAAAGTAAACCTGGGAAAATCTTGTTAGGATCATCGGGATATTTTGATTACTTGCTGGTTTTCAGGCTTGTGAGGGGTCCTGAGACTATCATGCAATATTCCAGGGTCCTGTTCTGCTTATTCCCACATGTTCTCTGCAAACACAAGGCCTGATGTTTTCTTCCTAATGTAGCAATAAGAACAATCTCTCTCACTAAAGAAGCCCTATCTGGATGGAAGAAAACGGGATTTTGGGGTGTACCAATAAAACACAGAGGACCCAGGTCTCCTCCCTCAATGTGATATCAGTGCTTTGGTCTGGCTGCTCCCAGATGCCACTCACAATGTGGCGGACAGCCTCCACAAAAGCCAGAGACTGCAGCCCCAAGTCATCAACTCCCTTCATAGCATTCAGTCGGGAACTTGATTCACAAACAGATGTTCAGCAGGATAACTTCGGACAGGCTGCTCTAGAGAGTTAGCTAAATCCCTTTCTCTCCACATCTTAGGAAATGAAAAGCCACAGTAACCAGGGCATCTTCTGAACTCCTGAACCAATTACGCACTTTGAGTTTACATTTCCTCTGCCTTACAAAACTCTTCAGATGATACGTATTCCACCTGTACCTTTCATCTTGAAAAGCTCTTGGATGCTTTCATTACAGGACAGCATATTTTTTTTAATCCACCAGCACACCAGCTTTGCACACCAGCTGCAAGGCCTTGTCAAACTGGACAACTTTGCAGAAAGCAGGTCCACCCCACTCAAACACTGTCAGGGATTTTAATACATTTTGAAAACCTTCTTTTGAAGCATATTCAGTATTTCAATTTGGTAAATGCTTTTCTTCTCCAAGCCATAGTAAGTAATTATGGACATTTGCTTCCAAGAAAGCCAGGATGAGTAGCCCATCTAAACAGTCCTCAGGTGTTAATGAATTACACATCCTGACACATTAACCAACAAGCAGTTGGACTGAAATTCCTCCCTATTATAACTTGAAGGAGAATTGTGGAGGGTAAGGCAGCATCTGTGTGAGCAGCTAAGACCTTGCCGAGACTTTTTTTGTACTGCAGAGCAGGTGCAGCACAAAAGGAGGTTGGCAGAGGTGACTGGGACACAGTAACATGGCTCCACAGTAACATGGCTGGGCTGCTCATGTCTTGACAGTCAGCCCACGTGCTTCCAGATGGCTGACTTCTCTCTCTTCTGCAAAATATTCACAAATTCAGTTTTTCTGTAAGCAGAGAACCAATCGTTAAAATCAGTTTAAGGCTCTAATTTAGAAGTGGTAAAACCTGATTTCCATTCCAACTGGGAACCAATCAACATTTTCCTAAATCTGCTACCTGTGCGCAAATGGCTCACAAGCGTAAAGGCAGATTATTTCTAACTCTTGACAGAATGAAAGAAACTGGGCATGACCTGTACCTGTTCCCCGACATGTTCTCCTTTTTCTTCTGCATAAAGGCCTTCCAAAAAGCAAAAAAGGCACTTTTCATTTGAAACATCAGTTTAACATCAGGGACATGCCTTCCTTGTATTTCCAGAGAAGAGAAATTTAGCTCCATAGGTTTTTGCACAAATCTCTTCTGTGACTGAGAGATCTCCACCAGTCATTGACATGCCAATAGACTGGAGCTCTTATTAGCACCAACACCAACCATTTCCTGGGTGTAATTAACCTAATGCATCATGGTTATACAGTTGGTGTTAAAACTATAATCCATGGGGGTCCAAAGAGTCAAAATTTAACCAGAAAGTCTGTCACACAAATACTTTCTGATCACTTCAATTCAGCCTCAAGTAATCCTTAATTACTTCTGCCATCACTTCTCACTTGTTGATCTTCCCTTGTTCTTTGCTATTACTTTCAGTTTCCTTAATTTTTTCTTTAAAGTGGCTGCTGCGAACCCAAGCACAGCTGCCTCCACTGCTGTAAGAAGCCCTTCTTATTGCTAGTGCAAAAGCTCAGGAAAATATGTGAATTTATTATTTCAATTTCTGTATTATGAATGTAGCATAATTGTAATCTTTAGTGCAAATTTTGATGTCTTTTTGTATGTGAAAATTTTGTAATGGATCATCAGATCTACTGACTTAGGGTCCATTTCAGTTTCCTAAATATAGGAATCCAGCTTCTTTTGAGGTGGCCCAAACATACTCAAAGAACATCTCATCAGTTGTTAAAAGAGATAGATATTAGTATATACATGTATAAGGTATTCTTAACCCTATAATATTAAATTGGAAAAATTCCAGTAGAGGAATAGAAAGGGTAGAAGAGCAGAATCTGGCTAGTCAGAGTCTTTTTAAAATGGGAGAGCAAGCCTGCCCCTAAAAGACATGCAGATGCAGCAAAACGACAGAGCTGAAGGAGTTGTGGTGCAGAACTTCCCTCTTCCAAGTCCAGTCAGTGTTTTGGTAATATGAATAATAAGGATTTTGAGCAGCAGTTATCCCCTGGCATGTGCTATTCTTCCTAGACCCATGATTTATTAGAGTTACCTACATGTACATATGTACATTTTATCAATTTCCTTTTAGCTTTATATGCCATATGTTCCCCAAATAGTTAAATCATTACAATTGAACCAAAACGTCTACACATAGCTTGGAAGAGAGAGAGGCTGAGAAGGCTTGGAAGATCTCAGCACTGGCTTTGAGGGTGATTAGGCCATGCAATCCTTTTCTCAGGGAATATGAATTGAGAGATTTGACCTTGGCGAGTGCTTTAGGAGACACATTACCAGAGGCAGTGACTGGGTTTAGGATAAAGATTAGGTTGGCTTACAAAGAGGATAGACATCGTCCCCAGGATACTCAACCAGGACTGCAGCTACTGGCTTATAAACAAGTTTCTCTAAAATGTAATCTCTCCTTTAGTACTGTGTAGAAGCAGTCACTAGGATTAATGCTTTTATTACACGGAGCATCTTGCCTTTGATGAATACGCCTATCCTCAGGCTTCCCTAATGTTAATAACCCAGATCAACAGTCAGGACTTTGGATATTTTTTTCTTTTTTATTTTGGTTGAGGGAGAAGGGGAGGACAGATTCCTAAACACCAAAGCTATAACTTTATTTTTTTTTCAGACCTACCAAATAGGAAAGGTAAAAGCCATGAGCAGACTGCTCCTGGCTGACTAGCAGCTTGAAGCTGTAGTGCTCTCACCTGTCCCATGAAATCACACATATGTCTCTCAAGGTCCACTTGGATCTCTCAAATTTACATGACACATTCCCTGTGATTTAAACTTTATTTCATTAGCTTATTAAGAAATATAATAAATAAACACTACAAACAGGAGTTCAATCCCCTTTTATCACATTAATTCACTTATTCAGCATTTAAGTAATAAGATTTCATAACTTATAACCCATAACTCTTAATATCATGCACGTATGAGCAAAAGAAAAAGATTCATTACCTAGCTAAGGGTGAGAGTGCTTATCCTTCCTCCTCCATCATGGTGCAGGCATGCCCTGTATCATACCTGGAAGCATGAAAGCATCAGCAGTCCAGCTGCTGTTGGATCCACTTCAAAAGCTTTTTGGGTAAGCTAATGTTTTATCCCCTCCAGTTTGGAAGTTTGGTCTATACCATTTCCTTAGGTTAGTTTCTGAGGAAAATGCCAGACAACATAATGGCTGCCAGAGACACCAATTCGCATGTGATCATGGCTGCACAATGGCCCTTCAGATCTTCCTGGCTGGCTCTCCTGCCAGCATAGTGCTCTTGCTTTGCCCTACTGGCTCTGCTCCTAGCATATATTGGGCGGTATCATGAGCTGGTTTCACCAAAATCTAAGCAAGAGTTGGGTGAACAGGGACACATGTCTAACATGGAATTGCTGTTTACTTTTTAATCAATTTGAGACAAAATATGCTTCTTAGCAGTCAGCACACATTTTACGTACCTAGTACACAGTCTGAAATGTCTTTTAGCAGCTTTATCCTAGTAGTACCACCATATATGCCAACATAGCATAGTTGTTATTGAAATACAGATGCATTATCATTTCCCAAACTGACTTTCTGCCAGACATCCAAAATAAAGTGTTCTGCATTGCTACTGACTGGTTGCTTGTTTAATCTTTCCATTTCAAATGCTTACCCAATGACACCCATTTGCTTCTTTAAACCACTTCACAGCTCTTATGTTAGCGGCCTTCTGCTTGCCTTCCCACAACTACTTCTTCATATAAGTGCTGTGCAGTAGATTTCATCTTAAGATTGACGCACTTCTGCCATGGCTTGGAGACATCTAGACAAACTTCAAGCATTTCTGGACACAATATGACTAGTCTGAGCTCTGTTCTCTGCAATCACAAACATTTCTTTCTGGTCATGTCACAAGAAAAATCTTCCTCCTACGATAATTCTCTCCTAATGCCTAGGCATTTTATTACTATATGCAGTTGCAGCTTGCTTGTCATGATACATGACAGACAGTGCTATAGAGAACTCCCATCTCAGTCATCATCAAGATCTAAATTTCCTACTAAAGCAATTCAGACTGAATTTTTAATGCGTGCCAGTAAGTAACCAAGTTGCAGTCCTGCTAACGTAGTCAGATTGCCAACACATGAGGAGAGTATCCTGATGATTCAGGTTCTGCAAAAGATACTTCGAAGTCTTTGCTTTCTTCCTCCCTAAATAAAAGCAGTAAATCTTCTGTTGGAGCAAGGCCAAACAGAGAAGAGTCTCTGAAATATACTAAGTCTATCAAGCTTGAGTTTTGCATCACTTCTGCTGTAGAGCTATGCTGTGTGTTGTTAAAAGGACTAAACAGACACAAAAAATTGATTTTTGCCCAGCATCCAGAGAAATTCCAGTCTCAGGCGGTCCTAACATTTTACCTAGACCTGGCACTAGGTATCTAAATCTAGTGAACTATGAATCTAAATCTTTAAACACTTTTTTTTTATTATTATCTGGACATGCAAGGGACAGAGACAAATTCAGTTCTTAATGCTGGCTACATAGCAGTGTTCAGTTTATTATCTTAGGCGTGAAGTCTGAACCAAACCACAGACATTCCGTGAAGAGCAAGCTGGAGTTCGTGTCTGGCCCAAGAGCCAATGGCCAGAGGCTGAAGGTGAGAAGAAAAATGAGTCTGACCTTACTTGAAAACCTTTGCTTTCTTGAAAAACCCCTGAAGTCACAGATTGGGCTCAGTAATTGATATAGTTTGCCTGACTGCTGTCTCTATGGTTAAGTGCTCTCTACAGGCACTGCAGAAGGGAAGAATCCTGTCCCAGGACAGGAGTCATGCAAAGCTGCCTGGGGACATAGAGGTGCTGTAGGGGTGAGAAAAAGAGAACAAGAGAACAAACAGGCTGGTTTGAACACTGAATCCTCTCTCAGTACTTACAGATCCCTAGCGGGTCACTTGGCAAAGCCAGTTTTGAAGACTGTTCGGCTCTTAGAGGCTAGCCAGGGCTTAAGAAGTTGTCGGATGCCACATGTTAACCTGTGAGCAAGTACAGGGCAATTTCTAAGCAACTTCATGAGAGCTGAGGTTTTTTTCAATTTCCCCCACAATCTCAGGAAAAGAACTCAGTATCTTTCTTCATACTTGGTTTTAGGTTTCTGATTCCAGCAATAAAAATATTTGCGACACAAATCTCTACAGAAACTTTTAAATAATCCATCAAACTCTCCAAACCTTTTATCTTTCCTCTCTGCCAGTCAGCATGGAAACATGGTTCATCAGAGCTACTGGGAAGACTTCACAACTTGCTTCTGCACTATTTGAAAACAACAATTATTCTAGCAATACCCTGCTAAGAGAAGAACTGTTAGCCATTATTGTTGAGAACGCCACTGCTCATTATAAGTTATTGAAAGCAGTGTTGCAAGGTAGCTAAACCATACCTGCTTAAACTCAAATTTTTCAGGATATTTGTATTGTCCTTTTCCTTAAGAGATCTTGCTCCTATACATGGAAGAATCAGGAAACTTGAGCAAAGGCAAACACATAGCAAAGGAAGCCTTAAACACTGGTCTTGGGAGAACTAATTCAGTCACAGAATCACAGAATCGCATGGGGTTGGAAGGGACCTCTGGAGATCATCTAGTCCAACCTCCCTGCCAAAGCAGGTTCACCTAGAGCAGGTTGCACAGGAACATATCCAGGTGGGTTTTGAATGTCTCCAGAGAAGGAGTCTCCACCAGCTCCCTGGGTAGCCTATTCCAGTGTTCTGACATGTCAAAGTAAAGAAGTTCCTCCTCATGTTTAGATGGAACTTCCTATGTTCACGTTTGTGCCCATGTCCTCTTGTCCTGTCATGGGCACCACTGAAAAAAAGACTGGCCCCATCCTCTTGAGACCCACCACTTAAGTATTTATAGGTGTTGATCCGATCCACCCTCAGTCTTCTCTTCTCTAGATGAAAAAGACCCAAATCTCTCAGATTTTCCTCATAAGAGAGATGCTCCAGACCCATAATCATCTTTGTAACCCTCTGCTGTATCCTCTCCAGCAGTTGCCTGTCCTTCTTGAACTGGGGAGCCCAGAACTGGGCTCCTAGATGGGGCTTCACCAGGGCAGAGGAGAGGGGCAGGATAACGTCCCTTGACCTGTCGGTCACACTCTACCTGTTGCACCCCAGGATGCCATTGGCCTTCTTGGCAGACAAGGGCACATTGTTGGCACACGGTCATCCTATTGTCCACCAGGACTCCTAGGTCTTTCTCCTCAGAGGTGCTCTCCAGCAGATCAGCCCCCAACCTGTACTGGTGCATGGGGTTATTTCTTCCGAGGTGCAGCACCCTACATTTGCCCTGGTTGAATTTCATCAGGTTCCTCTCTGCCCAACTCTCCAGCCTGTCCAGGTCTTGCTGTATGGCGGCACAGCCTTCCGGTGTGTCAGTTACCCCTCCCAGTTTTGTATTGTCAACAAACTTGCTGAGGGTACACTCTGTTCCCTCATCCAGGTCATTGATGAATATATGGAAGAGGACTGGACCCAGGACTGACCCCTGGGGGACTCCACTTGCTACAGACTTCCAACTACATTCTGTGCCACTAATCACAACCCTCTGAGCTCTGACATTCAGCCAGTTTTCAATCCACCTCACTGTCCATTCTTCTAATCCACACTTCCTAAGGTCACTTATGAGGATGCTGTGGGAGACTGTGTCAAAAGCCTTGCTGAAGTCAAGGTAGACAACATCCGCTCTCCTCCCCTCATCTATCCATCCAGCCATGCTATCATAGAAGGATATCAGGTTAGTGAGACATGATGTCCCCTTGGTAAATCCCTGTTGACTACTTCTGACATCTTTCTTTTCCTCCGTATGCTTGAGATGACACCCAGAATGAGCCCTTCCATCATCTTTCCAGGGATGGAGGTGAGGCTGACTGGCCTGTAGTTTCCT
>JAOXNO010000020.1:50780285-50794385 GCA_028565335.1 Limnodromus scolopaceus | reverse complement strand
CTCGCTTGTTCTCCAGGACCTTTTGAAGATGATGGAGAGTGGCTCAGCAATGACTTCTGCCAGCTTCCTCAGCATTCTTGGGTGGATCCCACCATGACCCAATGACTTGCTGGTATCCAGTTTACTTAACTGCTCCTTAACTTGGTCTTCCTGCACCAAGGGAAGGGCTTCCTTTGTCCAGACTTTCTCTGATCCTTCCAAATTCTGTGGGTCCTGAGGGGTGGCCTGAGCAGTAAAGACTGAAGCAAAGAAGGCATTCAGCACCTCCACCTTCTCTGCATCCTTTGTCACCATGACACCCGTCTCATTCAACAGTGGGTCCCCTTTTTCTCTAGTTTGCCTTTTTCTTTCAAGATAGTTGAAAAAACCCTTCTTGTTGACTTTGATATCCCTTGCCAATTTTAATTCCAAGGAGGCCTTGGTTTTCCTTGTTTCATCCCTGCATACTCTAATGGCATTCTTGTAATCTTCTCAAGTGGTCAGTCCCTTCTTCCACTCAATGTTAACTTCCTTCTTCCACTTGAGCTTTTTCAGAAGCTCCCTGCTCAACCATGCAGGTCTCCTGCTTCCCTTGCCTGATTTCTTGCTCTTAAAGATGCACCGATCCTGAACTTGGAGAAAGCGATGTTTGAATATCGACCTACTCTCATGAGCCCTCCTACCTTCCAGAGCCCTATCCCATGGGATTTCTCCTAGTAGTTTCTTGAAAAGGTTGAAGTTACCCATCCTGACGTCCAGGGTTTTAGTCCTACTTGTTGGTTTGCATGTACTGCCCACGATCCTGAACTCTATCTTTCCATGGTCACTGCAACCAAGGTTGCCCCCAACCTTAATGTCCTCCACCAGTCCCTCTTTGTTTGTCAGCACTAGGCCCAGTAGTGCTTCTCTTGTCATTGGCTTCTCCACCAGATGAGCTAAGAAGTTATCATCAATACACTGGAGGAACCTCCTGGACTGTAGATGCTTGGCTGTGTAACTTTTCCAGCATATATCAGGTTGGTTGAAGTTCCCCAAGAGAACCAAAGCCTGCTATTGCGAGGTTACTTTGAGCTGAACATCATCAAGAAAGCATACATCAACGTCAAACAACAAGAAGAAAATTTAGGAATTAGTTGGTTATAAAATAGAAAGGGGTAAAATCCCTTTAATTCATGGAAGTAAAACAGGCTTTTTGCAGGCAATTTAATTTCCCTCAGGGAGCAAAGTTAGCCACAAAAATCTTGAGGAAGTATAATACTGAAGATGAAAATGCAGTTACATACAGCTGCACTTCAGAAACCAGTAATGACGCTTATAAGAAGGGCAAAAACAGTATTGTGGGTGTGCACCAAGCTCTTTTTAAAATTATTTTAAAAAAAAATTAATTTAAAAACTTTGTCCAGTGAGCTTTAAAAATGGAGTTTGTCCAAGTTCATCACATAACCAGGTAATATCACTGTATGTTACAACCTGGGACCTAATCTTGCAGAATCCTCTTTTCTTGGGGCCTGGGACTGATATACTTTCACTGCCTCCATGTGTGCATGCCTTACTTATAAATCTTTCCTCAAGGAGAGGAAAGCTATCTTTTTCTGGATAAATCCAGCAAATCCCCTGATGGATACTTTCTACCACAATTTTAACAGGCTCTCTTTAATGTGACAGATGCAAGTGGAAGCTTCTTTCATGTTGGTGTTTTAGTTTCCCCTTTCACCATCTAATAGAGTCTGATGAAATAAGCTGGGAAGAACAAACTGAGTCTTTGAACCTACACTGATGAACTGTTTCAAAACTCCCTCAAAGCACGCACCTTGGGTACAAGATTAAGATCTTCTTTTGTAGTTCATTCCTACTTCCATACATCAATTCCTCCCAGTCATGTGGTATGTACATGCAGTATAACTTGCTGAATCCTGTTAAAGCAGGTATCAATATCACAAAGATGCTCCTAAAGGCAGCGATACTGTATTGCCTAAAGGATAGTGTGAAAAATCCATGTAGCTCATTGCAGGTACACTTAGCTATTAAATCAACAAATGATCGAGCATTATAAATGTATACTGTTGTATTTTAAATTTATAGCAACGGAGGGAAAAGGATTCATTCATTTGCACAAATGTTTGGAAGAATTCTCAAACCAAAGCTCTTCATTTACAGAGTACAGATGCAGCAGGCCCACTCCTACATGTAGTCAAGCATGAACAGATCAGCTCTAAAAATAGACCTGCATAAATCATTCCTGCCACTTTACAAAAATTTATGCCTGTCTTGGAAATTGATGCAGTAGGTGACTCCCTTCTGAGGGGAACAGAGGGCCCCATGTGTTGACCAGACCCATCACATAAGGAAGTCAGCTGCCTCCCTGGGGCCAGGATTAAGGGTATATGGAGAAATCTCCCTACCCTAGTTTGTCCATCAGATTACTACCCATTACTGATATTTCAAGTAGGCAGCGATGAGGTAGCTACCAGAAGTCTAAGGGCTATGAAGAGAGACTTCAGAGCCCTGGGATGGCTGGTTAAGGGATCAGGAGCACAAGTAGTGCTCTCCTCTATCCCACCAGTTGCAGGGTTTAATGAGTGGATAAATAGGAAGAGCTAGCGGATTAACTCCTGGCTCTGAGACTGGTGCAACTGGCAGGACTTTGGTTTCTTTGATCATGGGTTGATCTACAGGACACCAGGCATGCTAACAGGTGGGGAAAGCCTAACCTGAAGGGAAAGAAGGATCCGGAGACGAGAGTTAGCAGGGCTCATTGAAAGGTCTTTAAACTAGATTTGAAGGGGGATGGGGATGAAACCGAGATTACTAAAGTGGAGCCTGAGAGCAGCATGCCAGCGCTTGTGGGTAAACGTACTAGAAAGGTCTTGCAGTCTGTTGTCTCAGTGGAGGTGGAGGATAGTGATCCATGTGTTAGCAAAGACATGAAGGCTATTGGTAGGTTGGCAACTACAGAAGGGTCTAAGCACGGTCAGGCAGGAAATAGGACCTGTCCTCCCAAAAAAGTGACAGGACAATTAGCCCAGCCAAAGTGCATCTACACAAATGCATGCAGCATGGGCAACAAACTGGAGGAGCTGGAGGCCATTGTACAGCAGGAATACTATGGTATAATTGTCATCACAAGAACGTGGTGGGAAGATTTGCACAACTGGAGTGCTATGATTGATGGCTACCAACTTTTCAGAAGGGATAGGCAAGGAAGGAGAGGTGGTGGGGTGGCCCTCTATGTTAGGGACAGGTTTGAATTTCTAGAACGTAACAATGTGAATGACCGTGTTGAGTGTTTATGGGTAAGAATCAAGGGGAAGGCCAATAAGGCAGACATCATGGTAGGAGTTTGTTATAGATCCCCCAACCAGGATGTAGAGGTTGATGAAATATTCTATAAATAGCTGGCAGAGGTCTCACGATTGCTCACACTTGTTCTAGTGCGGACTTCAACTTCTCGGATGTCTGCTAGAAATATAACACAGCAGAGAGGGAACAGTCCCGGAGGTTTCTGGAGTGTGTGGAAAGCAACTTCCTAACACAGCTTATGAGGGAGCCAACCAGGGAAAGCGACCTGCTGCTTGTTAACAGAAAAGGTATTGTGGAGGATGTAAAGATTGGAGGTCATCTTGGGCAGTGTGATCATGAATTGAGTTTTCAATTCTTGGAGAAGCAAGGCAGGGAGCCAGCAGAACTGCCACCTTGGACTTCTGAAGGGCAGACTTTGGCCTGTTTAGGAGAATGGTTGAGAGTGTCCATTGGGAGACAGTGCTGAAGGGCGTAGGTGCCCAGGAATGCTGGTCATACTTCAAGGAGGAACTCTTAAAAGCAGAGGAGAAGACCATCCCCAGGTCCCGAAAAATGAGCCAATGGGGAAGAAGACCAGCCTGGCTAAATAAAGAGCTTTGGCTGGACCTCAGGAACTAAAGGAAAGTTTACAGTCTTTGGAAAAAGGAGTTGGCAACTTATGAGGAATACCAAGATGTAGTGAAGCTATGCAGCGGGAAAATTAGAAGGGCCAAAGCTCAAGCAGAACACAACTTGGTCACTATGATTAAAGATAACAAGAAGAGGTTTTTTCAGTATATCAATAGAAAAAGGGAGACTAGGGAAAAAGCAGGCCTACTGATGAATGAGGTGGCTGCCCTAGTGGTGGAAGACACAGACAAGGCAGAGTTACTGAATGCCTTCTTTGTTTCGGTCTCCACTGCTAAAACTGTCCCTCATGGATCCCAGACCCTGGAGACAAAGGGGAAGGTCTGGAGAGAGGAAGATTTTCCCCCTGTAGAGGAGGACTGGGTTAGAGACCACTTGGCCAGACTGGACAAACTGGACATCCATAAGTCCATGGGCCCTGATGGGATGCACCCACGAGTGCTGAGAGAACTAGCAGATGGTATTGCTGGGCCACTCTCCATCATCTTTGAAAGGTCATGGAGAACAGGAGAGGTGCCTGAGAACTGGAGGAAGGAAAATACCACTCCAGTCTTCAAAAAGGCAAGAAGGAGGACCCAGGGCACTACAGGCTAATTAGTCTCACCTCTGTCCCTGGGAAGGTAACGGAGTGAGTCATTCTGGATGTCATCTCCAAACACGTTAAAGAACAGGAAGTTACTGGAAGCGGTCAACACGGATTTACCAAGGGTAGATCATGCTTGACCAGACCGATAGCCTTCTATGATGTTATAACTGGATGGCTGGATGAGGGGAGAGCAGTAGATGTCATCTACCTTGATTTCAGCATGGCTTTTGACACTGTCTCCCATAACATTATCATTAGGAAACTGAGGAAGTGTGGGCTAGATGAGGGGGCAGTGAGGTGGATTGAGAGCTGGTTGCATCACAGGACTCAGAGAGTTGTAATTAATGGAGCAGGGTCGAGTTGGAGGCCTGTAATCAGTGGTGTGCCCCAGGGGTCAATACTCGATCTGGTCTAGTTCAACGTATTCATAAACGACCTGGGTGAGGGGACAGAGGGTGTCCTCAGCAAATTCGCTGATGATACCAAACTGGGAGGACTGGCTGACACTCCAGAGGGCTGTGCTGCCATCCAGTGTGACCTGGACAGGCTGGAGAACTGGGCAGAGAAGAACCTAATGAGGCTCAACAAAGGCAAGTGTAGGGTCCTGCACCTGGCGAGGATGAATGCCAGGCACCAATATACGTTAGGGGTGGACCTGCTGGAAAGTAGTTCTGAGGAGAAGGATCTGGGGGTCCTGGTGAATAGTAAACTATCCATGAGTCAGCAATGTGCCCTTGTTGCCAAGAGGTCCCATGGAATCCTTGGCTGCATAGGAAAGAGTGTCACCAGGAGATCAACGGAGGTCATTCATCCCCTCTGCACTGGTGAGGCCACAACTAGAATACTGCATCCGGTTCTGGGGTGCCCAATTCAAGAAGGAGAGGGATCTACTGGAGAGAGTCCAGTGTAGGGCAACAAGGATGATTAAGGGATTGGAGCATCTCCCTTATGAGGAAAGGCTGAGAGAGCTGGGACTCTTTAGCCTGGAGAAGAGAAGGCTGAGGGGAGACCTTATCAATGCCTATAAGTATCTAAAGGGTGGGTTCAAGAAGGATGGAGCAAGAATCTTTTCAGTGGTTCCCAGAGACAGAACGGGAGGCAATGGGCACAAGCTGTAACATGCTAAGTTCCACTCAAATATGAGGAAGAACTTCTTTACAGTGAGGGTGACAGAGCACTGGAACAGGCTGCCCAGGGAGGTTGTGGAATCTCCTTCTCTGGAAATTTTCAAGACCTGCCTGGATGCAGTCCTAAGTAATGTGTTCTAGGCAATCCTGCTTTAGTAGGGGACTGGGACTAGATGATCTCTAGAGGTCCCTTCCAACTCCAACAATTCCATGATTCTGTGATTCTGTGAAAAGTCCAAAGAGTTTTCTTTCAGTGAGAAGGAAAGAAGGATGAGTTTTCATTGTCCCCATGCAAAACAAAATCATGTGTGAAGCACCAGCTTGTATCAAATAGTTGATTAACTTCAGCAAAGAGACTGGGGGATGATTCAGTGGGAAATGACATTTCAGGTTGTAATTTTTTAAAACCAGATCTAAAGTCTTCAACACACCAGTGTTTGTTGTATTCCTGTATGACTAGAAAAAACACTGGTTATCGTCTGTGAAAATTAAAAATGTTTTCTAAATGAAATAATAAAGTAAAAATTGTTTTTCTGAGCAGGTGAAGAGAGACAAAACCTATAAATAAATCTTTCTGTGAAGACTGAGAATTTTACATAGTCTCAAGAACACATCCATGATAAATTGCAGAATCAGGACAAATTCCAGAATCATGGAAAGGAGATAAAGAGCTTCAGGACTGAAATGCTAGTGGTCACAAACTTGGAGATGAACAATAACTAGTTTCAGTTTAATAACCCAGGTATTCTGTGACTATGTATCCCTGTAATATAATATTGCCCTTGCTTGTCAATCTTCCTGTGTCTGAACTTTTCTTGACCTGCCTGCAGATTTGTTTCATCTGGTGTGGTGGTGACAGCGATTTTGCTGGTTTATTTTACTTTCTTCATATAGTGTAACCACAGCATTATACAAGTAGCAGTAACAAGCCCTTATTTTCTATACAATGATATATTTAGGGCTCTAACATAATGATATAGTGCATAAAAATAGAGACTTGGTACAATATGAGGGGGCTTCAGAAATGCAGATGCAGGATGTGGTGCAGAGAAGAGTGAGAAGAGGTAGGGCAGAGACCTGGTACCCAACGAGTATAAGAAACTTATCAAAGGTCGGCTAAAGAAATAGCGGGAGCCAGGGAAAATTTGGTTTAGGACTAATAAAGAGAACAAAGAATTTTGTAGCAGGCAACATAAAAGGGTAAATTCAGACATAACATGGAGTTGCAGACCAATAAAGAAAGAGCAAAGATGAAAAAGCATGTCAGGAATAAAAAAATCACATAAACATTATATTCCTCCTAGTGAAGGACCCCAGATAGCGGTGACTCACCACAGTGTCCCACCAGCAGGACAAAATTACCAACCTTGGACCCAGGAGTAACAGTGGAATGGTGTTACACCAGGAAAAAGGGTATGAAGTAAAGAATTTGAGCTTAATTTCCTACCCGCTTTCTACCCATCCTCCAACCCACCCTCCCCAGCAATTAGATCTGGAATAACAATTATTAGACTCTCAATTATATTAGCAATAAATTCTTGGCTTTGTATTAGCTGTAGTACCTCTTTGTTCATACACAAGATTTTAAGCACACCAATAGAGAGGTACACAATGCTGAAGGCCTCCTGTCAGAGATAAACCTCTGAAGGTTATAATAATAAAGTGCTGGCAATGAGATGTTGGATGGAAAAAACGGTCCTGGAAAATCAAAGCATACAGTTGTGCAGGACAGCAAAGCAGCATGACTCCCTGCATCCCTGTTGAGTTTTGCCTGCAACAGTTTGAGACTTCCTGGATTTCAGGCAGTTTTTTCTGTAGTTAGAAAAGACTGTTATGAATTTGGCAGCGGCCAGTGTTGGAAAGGGCAGCCTCAGCAGCATCAGTCTTCATTTGTCCTTCCTGTTTCTCTGGGACAAAAAAAGTCTCCAAAGCTCTTCCCCCTCTCTCCCTTTTCACATAAAGACCCTCCCTGCACACCTTTCATCTAAACCTTTCCTTCTCATGGCAGTGACAGAGCTGTGTACACATAGTTGATAATAGCTTTGTGTATCTGACTTTGCTCTTCAGGACAAGATATTTTTTTGATCTAAAAAGGAATCCACAGCTACATTTAGGCAACAAATTTGCATTTATATATTTTCTTCATTCTATTTTCATAGTAATATAACTTGTAAGTCTGAAACATGGAGATTATCTTTGGAAAAAATGCGTTGCCATAGCAGCATTTTTCCCAGACAAGTTCATTTAAATTTAGGGGAGAAATGGGGAGAACAAAGAACAACCTACAGATAACTCCTTTCATTCCAAACCAAAACACCCTATTCCAGGATTGTTCTGTCTGCACAGTCCTGAATTTAGTAGCAGTTAATCCACTGCAGTTGAGTTGCATTGTCTTCCATTTCTATTTCTGATTACATCCTTTTTTTCTAATAACATAGCATCACAGAATCTTCATGGTTGGAAAGGACCTCTGAGATCACCGAGTCCAAGCACAGACATACAAAGGACCCCCACAATCTCGGCCACTAGGGCATGCCACTAGAGCATGCCTTGAAGGGCCTCATCTACACACTTCTTAAATACCTCCAGGGATGGTGACTTAACCACCTCCCTGGTCAGGCTGTTCCATGTTTATTTGCTAGTCCAATCACAGCACTATAGTCTAATTTGGGCTGTTCTTTGGAACTTTCCATACTCTATTTTGCTATTTGGCATATTCTGTATTTGTTATAGCACACTATTATTAATTATAGCCTCTGTGGGATACAGCTTCTAAGCTACATCCTGTACAAACCATTTCACTTTCCTTTTTAATTGAACAATGATAACATCTAGAGTGGATATGCCCTGCAAATATGCCTTGCTGATAACTTAATGGGTTTGCCAAGTAAGCATTGTGGACCATACAGAGTCTACATAAAAGATATGGAAATGAGTAGAGGAAAAGAAGCAGAAGCTGTCTATTTTATATGTTCCATTTAAATTATGTTAGATAAGTGGTATTTAAATAGAAGCAGTTTTATTTTACAAAGTCATTAGCAGCTTGCTGTAGCTTTGGAAGCCTATCAGATTCACTCAGAATGCACTGCTGCAATTGTTAAATTCACATCACCTTCCTTGCAGTGTATGCACAAGACAAACACCTTCCCTTTTCTATTTGCTAAGTCAGTTGCAGTGTATAAGCTGCCTACTCTCCAGAGCAGTTATCCCTTTAATGACAGGTGTAGGTAGGTACAGTACACAGAAAGAAAAGGCCATTCCAGTTTCATACACTAAATAAGATCAAGAAGTGTTCGTTTCATATTCAGAGATAATGAAGCAGGTTAACTTCATTATCAATTGATTAGCATTCATAGTACAGTAGAAAAAGGAAAGTGTAGGATGTAAGAAATTAGCAGAGGAGGTACTGTGAGTGCTAAGCTTGTCTTTTCAAGCTAAGTGATTACTGAGGTGGATCTTAATCTACAAAAGCTGGAAGAGTATAACTACTGGAGATGGTGCAATATTACTTAATCGACTACAGAAGAGAATAAAGAACAGAATATCACAGTGAGAAACATATGTACAAAACAGTGTCTTTTACATAATCCTGTTTTCTGGCTCAGATTTAATCACCTGACAGCGAGAATTTTTGTGTGACCAGGTTGCAAGAATCCAGAAGCCTTTGCAGAAGTAACTATCGAGTTATTTAGGATTTGAAATAACCAGAAGATTATTAGATCAGCTAGTCAAAGACAAGTTTTACACCAAATTAAAACTTGCTGAATGAATGCCAAAACAAGTTAGTATGTCTGAGTGTATTGGCCACTCAGCAATTTAGGTAAATATATGCTCTGCTATGAATGATAGCTTCTTTTTTTTTTTGCCTCAAATGAACAGTGGATTTTTATAGAAGTGCTCCTGTTACACCTCCTTATTACACATTGTTTTCTGAAGCCTGGAGAGTTCAATCTGTCTGAAAATTTACTAATCAAACAGAATTTTAGGTGCAGTTTATTTCATTTCAAATCCCATGCATTTCTTGTACAAACTTCCAATTTGCCACAGTCCAAACATCGAAACTGTATAGATACTGCTCTGGTCATTGAACTGGAACAGACACTGGTAAGGGATATATATATATATATATATATATAAAATATGGTAAAATAGCACACATGCAATACAATACAAACAATCCAATACAAAATACAGTGCATACAATGCAATACAAAATACAATACATACTTTACTAAATACAATACAATACATAAACTACAATACATAAAATGCAGTACAAAATACACTACAATACATACCATGCAGACAATACACACAGTGCACAATGAAATACAAGACAGTATAAAACAAAATACGAGACAATACAAAAAATACAATACAATAAATACCAAGCCATACAATAAAAAAAAAAAACACCTACAACTTAAAATACATTACAAAATATAATACAATACATATCCAACAAAACAATACATACTATACAATACATAACATATCAAACAATACCTGCAGTACAATATATGCAATACAATGCAAAATACAGTAGAACACAATGCCCAAAATATGATACATACAATGCTATACAATACATACAATACAGCAGAAGATATCATACAATGCATACAGTACAATACCTAATGCACAAATACAGTACAATACAATACATAACTTACAATACCACAGAATCACAGAATTGTAGGGTTTGGAAGGGATCTTCGGAGATCATCTAGTCCAACCCCCCTGCCAAAGCAGGTTCACCACAGAATCCAGAGCAGGCTGGACAGGAACACCTCCAGGCGGGTTTTTAATATCTCCAGATGAGTCTCCACAACCTCCCTGGGCACCCTGTTCCAGTACTCTGTCACCCTCAGAGTAAAAATTTTCAGCATGTTCAGACAGAACTTCTGTGTTCCAGCTTGTGTCCATTGTCCCTTGCCCTGTCACCAGGCACCACTGAGAAGAGCCTATATATATAACAACTATACAATGAAGTACATACCATGCAATACATACTGTGCAACACATACCATGCAATATAATACACAGAATACACAATAGAATACAATACACACCATGTTACAAAATAAAATACAGAATGCAATGCACAGTAGAACACAAAATAAAATACAATAAAATACACTATAAATAAAATTCATAATATAAAAAATACCATACAATATAGTACTTTACATAAAATAACAAAAATGCCATTTGATACAATACATACAGTACAATAAATAACATACAATAGAGTACAACATATACAGTATAATAAATACCATACCATACAACACAAGACATACAATACATACAATAAAATACAAAATACAATGCAGTAAAATACAATACTTACAACATGATAAACAATACAGAATACTTACTATACATATGCATGTAACTTTTAAGACACATATAGTAAGTTTACACAATAATCTTTATATCCCACACATGACTAACTTTACTACATGACTACACATCAGTGTAGTAAATAGTGATTGGTTGCCAATCCACATGTACTTACGAAGTATTTTACATACTGAAATTTACTGATTAGAACTCAATAAACTAACTACTAGCTCAAATCTATCTGAGTGACCTCTGACTCTTCTCTTGTGACAAATTTGGTGTAGTCAGCAGGACAATCACTGACTGTTTATGAAGGCACAGAATTAGCCCTTCTCCCAGATTTTCTGAGGACTGGTTGTGCAAAAATTGGGATAATCAGCGTAAGATAGAGGAACAGTCACACCTTGCAAGAGGGAAACTGAAAAGTCGTGTGGAATAATATGCAAAGTGTTGGGAAACTGTTTGGAAGCAGCATGTCAGTATAAGAAATGCAAAGAAAAGGAAGTTAGAGTGTTACAAGGTGAGAACAAACAAAGAAAGCAACAAGGAATGCTGTGATCTCTATGAATAGAACAACTGCAGAAACAACTCAGAGAGGAAAAGGAAAGCAAAAAGGAGTAGAAGACAAACTAGAATCCATGATAACTCAGGCCCCCAGCCCCACAAACCCTGTAAAGATTTGTAAGTTAGTTGTGTCTCTGGAAGATTGAGACAGAGATATATGGGGGGACCTTGATCAGAAATTTAGTGATGAGAGTAGTGAGTTAGATGACTGAGAGTTTAAGTTGGCCCCTATTATGAAAATTGAAGTGTCCATAGGTCCCAGGGGAATAAATATAGAAATACCACGAGAACCATTCCGTGGGACCCCCTTCAACTGGCTAATTTGCAAGAAAAATATGGGTGGAAGCCTGGTAAGAGTGAAACTGAGTATCTGTGGCTTGTGTCAGTAACCGGGGGAGACTGTATTATGTTAAACCAAGAAGAAGCAGACAGCTTTTGGGGCCCAGAAGTATCTTTCACAGGAAGACCAGACCTTAATAATGAATTGCATTCTATCACATGCCAAATGGTCAGGGGGCATAGACCCTCAGGAGCAAGAAGAATCCACCGTATCCCTGTATAATTGTTAAACAAACTTCCTACTGCTGTTACAAAGTCAACCTGCATTCCAGCTGTGAACGATAGGGGTGCACATGGCAACTACGCTGTTTCAGCTCTCGTAGACCCCCAGGCCATGAAGCCACTAACATGGGGAGCTCCCACTAGTTTAAAACAGTACCTCATTTCAAAATGGGATGAAACAAAAGACAGCAGTGGAGCTAAACATTGTATTAATGCAAGGTGGATACATACTAGTCACTCATTAAAATGGGTAACCTGTTTAGAGTCTCCTTGATGAGACTTGTGTTCTTCCCCTTTCCAGAAGTGGTACCAGGGACAAGAACAAAAAAAAACCTCTCCCAGAAATTGGGTCAATCACCAGAAGAATACTTTTCCTCTTTGCAGGAGTAATCATCTCCAACTTGCACCAGATCTGGTTTCTATGTTGATAAACCCGACACGTGGGGTGAAGACCCTCACTTCTTTTATTTGTACTAATCAATATGGTAATGGTTGTAACTGCTCTTCAGGCTGAGTGCATTACAATGACAATTACTCAGAAAGCAAGCTATAATTGTACAAATTTAGGGATCCCATCCATTAACATGAATTTGGCA
The DNA here is from genome assembly GCA_028565335.1 of Limnodromus scolopaceus. Taxonomy (NCBI): domain Eukaryota; kingdom Metazoa; phylum Chordata; class Aves; order Charadriiformes; family Scolopacidae; genus Limnodromus; species Limnodromus scolopaceus. The sequence continues at coordinate 50,781,699 of JAOXNO010000020.1, read as the reverse complement.
GCAGGAAACATAAACATAACATGTAAAATGCAAACCCCGAACAATGAAGGGGAAATGTACTTATTTAGTCTTCCGTACAATTCCTTGAAAACATGGCATAGCTGTAACAAGGCTTGTAGCTGTTCAATGAGTGTTGTATTAAAAGAAAATATGGAAGAAGAAATGCTACACATTTGGACATACAATTTATCCACAAATGAATCTGGGATAATTTATATTGGCTCAGGAAAACTACCTTAGCTTCTTGTCCTCCAACAACCTGCACCATACCTACCATACATACAATAGCATACATACTGCATAGAGTACCGTACATACTGCACAATGCAATACCATACCATACATACGTACATACCCTACAATAAATACCATACAAAAGTATACAATACCATATCCACAATATCATACCATACATACCATGGAAGACCAAATACACCATATCATGCAGAACACCATCCATAACATACCATATACATACAATAAATGCAACGCGCAATGCAACACTGAATATAATGCAATACATACAACACATTACCATACCGTACTTAATGCCATACATTACCAATGATATACTGTACACAACGGCATACTATACACACAATACAAAATATAGACAATACCAAATACAATTTGATATGATAAGATACATATAATACGTATAATACAAATGCAATATAAAATACAAAGCAAAATATAATACCAAATTCAAAACAAAATACAAAACTAACTACAGTGCAATACATAAAATACATATAATATGCTACATACAATACTATAAGTACCATACCATACAACACAATGAAGCACAGACAATAGAACACAATACCAGAAAAATACTAGGCCTGCATTTCTGCAGCTGTTCCCGGGGCATATATTTCCAGCTGGGGGCTCTCCAGGGCCAGCCAGCGTCCCATCACTCATCACCTCAGGCCTGGTCTCCTCCTCCCCACACCCTCTGCCCTCACATCCTGGGGCTCTGCTCTCCTACCAGCCTGCACTGCCCAGGGTGTAGGTGCAGTCCCAGGACCTCACTACAGCGGTGCCCAAACCCCGCCTCCTATGCAGAGGTATGACTTGGTGCTGCTCTCTGCATCACCCCAGGGTCTTACCCTGCCAAGGCAGGAGCCCCAAGATGTTCAACAAGGAGAAGTGCAAAGTCCTGCAGCTGGGGAGGGACAATGCCAGGCACCAGCACAGGCAGTGGTGGGCTGCGTGGCTGGAAAGCAGGGAAAGATGACAGTGCTGCTACCCTCGAGCACAGGCTTTCTTCCTGCTCGTCCAGATCTAGCCTTGGTGCTAGTATTTCTTCGCCTCTCCTCGGAAAGGACCCATCTTTGGCAGATGCTCAGCAGATGGATGCCAAATGGCTGAGGACACTGGGTTTGTCTAGTTTGGAGAAAAGGAGGCTGAGGGG
>JAOXNO010000020.1:50738010-50754360 GCA_028565335.1 Limnodromus scolopaceus | reverse complement strand
AACTCGATGATCTTTAAGGTCCCTTCCAACTCAAACAATTCTATGATTCTATTCTGTGATATAAATTAAAAATAGTAGTTTAGGACAACTGAAATAGTTTGTGATTTGGAGTAAAACTCAGAAAAAGCTTTCAATTAGGGAAGAAAAAGGATCTGGAACCCTTCTAGTATTTGAGCATACAAAAAAAAATAGAGTTATATTTTCAAAATAATATGTCATTTAGAAATTAAAACACATTTTTTTAATTCTTAAAGAATATGAGAAAATGAACCTTTTTCTTGAGTTCAATTGATACATTACAAGATAAATAAATGAATCCTCTTCACTTTTTTTTTTTTAAGAAAAAAAAGCTTATCTAAAAGGATTTCCTTTTTTCTGGTGTTTCTATATGGAACCTGAATCCCTACCATGTAGATTGCTGTTATATCCCTATGTGACATCCATTTCAGCAGGGGCTACAAAGATTCTGGTTAAAAGTCAAGGAGATGAGCTACTTTGCAGGATGCTCTGCTAGATGACATGGTCTACCTGGCACCAGGGCAGCACTGTGACATATCCTTGTTGTGTGACTCAAAATACACACTCGTACAGCACATATGCATCAATGAAATGTCTGGGTATACGCATCATGTAACTCCATACGTAAGTGTCCCTTTATTAAGAAAGGTCTTGTACAAAAAGCCGGCAGTGGGTTTTGTGGAAGCCTCAGAGACAGGGGAAGTGCTTTTTAACTCATACAAACCCCTTGAAAATCCCAAGAAATGCCTATCTCTGTTTTTAAACCTGGTCACTATTGCCCTCTCAAGAGAAGATACTCAGTTGCTGGCTTCCTGAAGACTCTGCCACAGCAGTAGCAGGACTGATAGCAAATACCTCAGTCTGTTAATGGCATATTGCTCAGAAGCACCTGATGTAATAACACCATCTGGTTAAATACAAGAGCTGTACTAAAATGTCGTCATGGAAAGCCTACCCACACAGAGATAAATACTGAGATCAAGACTCACAGAGCGAAAGATGTCAAGTTAGGACATGAGAGTCAAGTAGGGGGAGACAAAATAAGCTGGAAAGAAGATGTAACCATAATAGCCAATACTTTCTGTTCTAAAATTCTAAATCAAGATGAATTTTACTTGTTTAAACTTAATAAAATGAAACATCCCCAGGATATTACTTGGATGGGGTCACAATACTGGGGGACATCAGTTGCTAGGTCCTGAGAAGCACAGAAGGTGATGACTCCTTAACTGGCTCCCATGGAAGAATTTGAAGTCAAGAAGCAAAGAAGGTATCTTGCACAGGAGGAACAAGACAGCTGGGGAAACATTCCAGAGGAACATTTTCTTCATGCAAATAATTTTTGACCTCAGTAACAAAAATAAAGTGTAGGAAAAAGGTATGGCAAAGCCACAGAATTCATTCGCAACACTATCTTTGAACACTTTCTTATGGTTTCAAAGATTCTTTGCCATTGTGATACAAATTGGACACAGTGATGGATCTTTATAGAAGTAAAGAATAAGTGCAGTCTTGTGGCAATAGAAAAAGTGACTTGATTCTCTTTGACTCTTCCAGTGACTTCTTATGTGATACTGGGTAGATAAATCATTTAGCCTCTCAGTTATTCATTAAACTAATGGCTCTGTTTTCCTAACTCCAGCAAAATACTCAATGAGAGAAGACAAAGAAAACTTAAGGACTTTGGATTAGGTTTTGCTTCCTGAGGAGGAAAACGATTGGGCTCACTCTAAGAACAATCGATCAGATGTGTGTTAGCTACAGCTGCAATAGAGCAAAGAACAAAAGGATCGCAGTCAATGTCAATTAAATCAAAAGCCAATCAGTTAAAGGCTAAACAATTGATTGGAAAAACAGTGCAGTAGGCTTGAAAGAAAAAGTCCCCCCTCTACCAGTGTCATCCTCAGTTCCCGAAATTCCTCACACGTGCAGATTGCTTGCTGATTATAATTGGAGCTTTTCTTGTATAGAGATAAATGAACATTACAGTCAGCTTTGCTTTGTGTGTCTGTAAGATTTCTTCATTGAAGTATCCCAAACTTTGCTTTTATATGCAGCTTAGAATAAAACAAAGGTGAAAAAAAGAGCTGGAAGGAAAAACAAAAATTGAAAAGTCTGGAAACATCAGAGGGCTGATCTTGCTCCCAGTGCAGCCATTGCAAAACTTCGCCTCCTGTCTTTAAAATTGGATCAAACCCAAGGACTGACTGAGCATAAAAGCGCTTTCCTATTTAAGGTGTTTTTACAGTAGACAGCATCTGCTTCATGATCCAAAGCACCCCTCAACCTTGGCTAGGATCTCTGCTTTCCAGCACACATCAGAGTCTACACCACATCAGAGGATTAATAACTTCATGTTTTCTCCAAGGCATGTGGTCAGCCATCACGTTTCCTGCAGGAGCAAAAGAAGCACTTCACCCAAGTCTTGCCTGTTGCCAATCCCAGAGATTCAGGGTGCCCTCTGGTAGGGGCTAAATCTGCCCAGATAAAATGGGAAGGCACTCAAGAGGATCATTTTCATCTAGGATAATGCAGACCCTGGAATGATCATGCCTTACTGACACTTTGTGGATATTGTTTAAAATAATCTTCTTCTTCTGTTGTTAATGTAGGCGATAGTCCCTAAATGCATCCTTAAATTTGAAGGGTAGCAGGCCCTAGGCACATGTTTACTGCGAAAGTGCTTGCTGATGCACTTCACTTTGAGTCCCTGAATAGCAACTAACACATCTCAGCCTGAGATATCCCTGTGCTCATTATTTCTATGCTTTCTTTGAGGAGATTATTCACAGTTTCTAAACAGCAGCCCTATCACACAGGAGGGGCTGAGAAATATGGCTACACAGCCCTAAACAATGTGAAAACACCTCCCATGCCACCTCACTCCCTCAGCTGAGCAAAAAGGATTTCCAGGCCTATAAATATGCAGAAGCTGTGACATAGCGCAAATGTTACCACTACTAGCACTGTAAACAATCTGAGCAAGTTGGTATGCAACAGAATAAATTGAGAACCACAAGCAATAATTCCACCATCATTTTTTTCTAATGCAGCATTATTACATCTTTACCTTGCGTATCCTCACTGATATCCACTGTGACGTAATTTTTTTGTGCCTTATCTCAATGCAGTGGCAATGTTGTCTATACATGCATAGACATGTTATTTTCTGTAAAGAAAAGAATGGATTATATATTTTTTTCTTTAAAACGACCTGACTAGTATATTAACCAGTTTGAAAACCTACAGCTATTCTCATCTTTTCAGTGAAAACTCATTATGATTAGTTAAACATTTGGAATTTTAGTTTAGCATTGCAGATCTTAAAGCAGTGTTTACAATTCTGAGAAACCAACATGGTCGTAAGCAAAAATAGCTGTGTTACTTTTCTCTCTTCAACTATATTTTGATATTGGACAACAGGTAACAGGTACAAACTGGAACACAGAAAATTCCTTCTGAATATGAAGCAAAACTTCTTTACTTTGAGGGTGACAAAGCACTGATACAGGCCGCCCAGGGAAGTGGTGGAGTCTGCATCCCTGGAGATATTCAAAAACCAGCTGAACTCAATCCTGTCCAACCTGCTCTAGGTGAACCTGCTTTGGGGGGGGTTGGACTAGATGATCTCTAGAGGTCCCTTCCAATGCCCACCGTTCTGTGATTCTGTGTAATTCTGTGACTTCTAATTCTAAACTCTAATCTCCTTAAAATGCAGATTATGCTTTACTTAGTTTTGTAAAATTCCACCTAATAAATAAAGTTTAATGATTATGCTACATTTCATCAGTTGAATTATCTTCTGACTTAAATGCTGAACAATACAAAAACCACAGAACCACAAATCACTTCTTATTTTACTTTGTTATTTAGTGTATGCTTAGAGTTATGTTTACTGTTCCATTATGTACAGTATGTTTATAGTCTGCTTTATATATCTTTTACTGCTTGCTCTTCCGCTTGCTACAGTTTATTACTTTGCTTACTTGCAAGAACACTTTGAAAAAAAAGTAGTATGAATTATTATATTTTTTTTAAATCCTGTTTTCTAATCCTTCAGAAGGGCATGAAAGAAATAGGAAGAAAGCTGTGTCTCTCAATGAGATGTGAAGCAATCCAGAAGACTCCAGTGTACATCAGTTTCATACAATTAAACAACTGACTTTTCCCAAAAGGAAAAGCTTACAATTGGGTCTTCATTCTGTATTTTCCTTCTGAAAATGAAAGAGATGCTGTTTGGCAGAGGTCTTTCTTGGAAGTCAGGGATTTGCCACACATTTATTTATAAAGGCATTCACTCATATGGAAGCCCTTCTTACCCAGGTTTCCTATATACACATCTAAATACTGGTGCTGCTGAAGACTTCAAAGGACCAAGTTTTATCGTGTTGGCTCCGGCATCTAGGAAACAGCAGAATCAACCTGAATCTTTCTGCCCCGCCCCTTTGAACAATATAGGAAAAATGGAGATAATATAAAGTCAGGAAGAGGAACTTTACATATCTGACCAGAGGCATCAATTATTTTCTTTGAAATGTTTAGACTACAGGTGATGAAGAAAGCCTAAAGGAAGACCATGAAGCAGAGCTGTGGAAGGAGGCAAAGAAATAAGAGACTTTTTTTTTTTTTATTTCTATGTCTTTCTTATGATAGGAAGACCAAAATAAACCAGCTGCTGTGTTAGCAAGTCTGAGCAAGAAAAGAACAAAGACAGTCCTGGCACTCTGAACTTCATTTCCCACTCACGATCTCTGGCATGGGAACAAGGGCAGAGCAAGGAAATGCAAAACCAGAATCAAGTTTGGTGTGTTTCCCCCTGCTGGCAGCCACCCTGACAGGTTAATGGTGGACAGAAAGAAGCTGTACCACAGTTGTATGCTACAGAGAAAACAGGAGATCTGACAGTACATAGCAGATTTGTTGTGCTGCCACACTTCATGGTCCTCCTCTGCTTCCTTTGTATCTCTCTGGCATGTGGGCCGATCTTTTAAAACAGGCACCATCACATCTGAAAGACCTTTAATTTCAGTTTGAAGGTAGCTTGTAGAAAGCTACACTTCTACAGTACATTTCTACACTTGTTTTCCCAGGCTGGAGGGACTGCCTCCAGGAAGTCTACTACATCTGCCTTAGGAAGCAATGAACAGAGACTTTGATTTACAAGATCCCTGACTGCTATTTGGAATAAATTCCAGTGGACTCTGCATCATGTCATGCATTCCTACTGCCACAGGGCAGGGTGCTGAATGACAACAACATCAGGAACAGCATGGACAGACATGCAGCAACACTACGGAGAAGGAACTATATATGAAATCCATATCATACAGATCCTATAAGGCTCCTCTGCTCTTGAAACAAATACTTGAGGAGATTAACAATGCCCATCTTCTCAGCTCAGTTTATTTTAATGCTGCTGGAGTTTTGATTCTACAGCTTACTATGCCTATCATTTCAAACTGCTCATGAAAACACCTTCATGAATTTCCTGAGCTCTGTGAACTGTCCGAAGCAGTGCCTCCTGCCACACATGCTGCTGCAAAGGAACGCTGCAGTCTTGGTGCAGCCAAAAAAATAGGCACGTAAAACTACTGCAATCAAATGGGAGGAAATCTCCCTTGCTAACAGCATAGTGCCATAGAGTACTTGCACTACATCTCTCAACAGCAAAGTTCTTGGCAGAACCCAGGTAAGCACAGCTTGCCCTCAGCAAGATTAGGACCAAGGTGTTTCTTCATTTTTAAATGGCTGCCCAAAGTGAGGCACCATTTGAGGACGCCATTCTGGGACTTGCCTGCATAAGAACAAATATCCTGTTCCTCCATTACTGCTTTTCCAAAATGGGAGCCCTGTCCAGAACTTTTGGCAGATACTTCCTAGAGTTCAGTCCTAGGTGACTTACTCAGGGATATACAGTAAAATAATAGAGAGCACTGCAGATCTCTTAACCTCTAGGTTAGGCCTGTTCTTGTCCTAAGAACCAGTGGGTGTGCAGAAAAACACACCTAAGGAAAATTAGATTTTTTACTAATGCGAAGAGTTTGGCATTTAAAACATAAATAAAAGTTATTCTCACTTTATTCTCAGATCTGCAACAGTCTACCAATAAATATTTATTATGTTACTGTTCTGCTATATGATAATGACTCTGCTGGAACACATGTCATTCGAGGACTGCTCATATGAGGACTGAGGCAAGAAGTTCTGCACAAAGGCCTTGCTTTTCAAGGCTTCTTCCAAAAAGAATTTAAAACCAGTTCTGATGTTGAAATTTCATATTAATTAGGATCCAAAAATTAAATTCTATAAAGAAATGCTTCCAAGAGAGATGGGAGATTAAAATTACCATGGTTTTTATCTACTGCCATACATATGCACAGCAATCTAGAGGGACCCATTTTGTGAGATATACACTTGCTTTCTCTCTAGCTCTCATCTAATTTTATTCTGAGGTGAATTTTTCCTGTGCCTGGGGATTGTGCAGAACTCTGCAAAAGGCTCTGTAGCATCTGCTGATACTCTTTATAATTACATTTTGTTGTGCTGAAATTTTGAGACTGATTCTTTAGATTTCGACCAAAAGCTGGAGGTCGGCTCGTGCCATTTTTTAATTGTTTCCTTTCATGAAAGATAAAGGAAGACACATCCCTCAGATTTTATCATCACTGACAAATCATTCCACAGTCATTTCTTTGTTCTTATTATTTTACCCATTCTTAAATGAGCCTGAATCATTTTTGATAGCAAGCATGAGCAAATACACACATATATACACAACTCACAACTAAGATATCTCTTTCTGAATCTTTGTTTGAGATATTTTAAGTGATGCTTCTCAGACTTTGCTTTTAATATTTAATTTGCCTAGAAATCATTAATGTACTAAACCAAGACTTCTTATTAGTTAAAGTCCTAAGTGTTTTAAATTTCTGCTGTAAGACAGTCTGGACAAAAGTCTTGGATGATAAATCAGGCAGAATAAAGTCTCTACCATTTTAAATTGACATGACATTGTACATTTCTCCTGTGCTTCATCTAGTACTATTTTCTACTTATGAAATATCCTTCAAAAGTACACATTTAGGATTATTTAGCTACAATTATACAATAAATCTTAAGTCACCGAAAAGTGCTTTGTGGGAAATATTCTTACACAAGATATCCACCAGAGTCCCTTACGGGATAGCAAGGACTGTCATTTAACAGCAGTGGTAATTCTGCCTGAGGTAATGGTGAGATGACCCAGCCATACCGAAATTACCAAACTCATCTCTGTACCACCGAGCACCTGCCTGGGGGCTGCTATGGGTTGGGATGTCCCAGGGAGGGCTTACAAGGGCTGAAGAAAGCAGTGGAAGAATAAATGGAGATGAAAAAGGAACAGAGCAAACACTTGGAATGGGAGAATTTGGGAATGCCACAACACATATGAGCATTAACAGAAATATGAAGGTCTAAAGACAGGCAGGACGCTACACACAAGTGCCTGAATGTATGGTCAAAGAGAATTGACAGTGTCTGTTTACAAGTCTTTTGTTCAATCAAATAATAATCAGGGTGGGTTTCTGATCAGGATTCTAGTCCTCACTACTATTTATATATTTGGTACAAATTTCTGTGTTATATATTTACTGTACATTTCTGTTTTCAAACACTATACTGGAGAGCAAAAACTGTGGTTTGTGTACTGTCCAAACTACTGAAAGGCCAGAGCTAAAGCAAGAGAGTCCTTTTTAAAACAGTCATGCAAACTTAAGCTATTTGCATGTGCTTTGATGAATTTAAGAACAGATTAAGCTGCAGAGGCAGCTGCATCACAGAACACAGAACTCCTTAAGGCTTACATGTGCCCAGTCCTCAAATGTTACCATCACCAAGAGACTTATGACCCCACAAAGCAGAACCAGAGGCTGCAAAGGTGGGTGAACAACTGGTTTTGACAGGGCTAACCGTCAAAGGAGCAGCAAATACACTAAGTAAGCATGCCCTTTTTTACTCGCCACCAAGAAAAACTGCTTTGGTGTGCGAACTGTAACATTCAAAAAGATGGAAAGACAAAGTACATGGCAAAGGACATTGTTGGGCAGTTTAAATTAAGTTCTCCAGTGCCAAATTGCAAAGCTGTCTGCCTGGCATCCCTGAATCACTTGTTCACAGCCTCCACTGCACTTGCTTTTTAGGTTGTTGAAGTGCATTCTAGGGAGGGAGAAAGTGTCTGAATTGCCCAAAAGCTCAATTTTATGAACCTAATGTGATCATTCAGGCTTTGTGGAAATTACTGACTGTTCTCCATTAGCGGTACTGCTGACATCATTAGTGATGCGAAGGGCAAGTATCACAGTGGATGGATTTCTGTGGGATAGCTGAGTCATTCACCCACACAAAAGCATGAGAAGAAAAGAAACCAGTATAAGTGGTACATAGAGGAACAGAACTTTTCAGTGACCTTTCAAAAAAACTAGTTGTTTTTCACTAGATACGTGAAATTATCAGGGTTCTTTTTTCCCCCCTTTTTGAATGGAAGCAGGCATTTGAAAAGTTCATTGCAGCCTGATGAGTTCCTCTTTAATTTGTTAAACACTTTCTTGAACAATTTGCTTTTCACAGCCAACCTGCCAGGTGTCAATAAGAAATTTTAAAAAAACATTTAAGTGTAACAAAGATTAAAAATGTTTTTTATTTTGAAAAACTACAAGCAAAAAAAAAGGCAGAAACAGTGCTGGACCTTCTATGGATTTTATGCAATTTTGAAATTAAATTAATCACTGAGGATTTGACAAAGGAATCCAAATCAAGGTTAACAAGAACTGCAAAGCTCAGTTTAAGTCAGCGTTTTATGTCTGACTGATGAACTATTAATCCTATATAGTAACAGTTTAATAGGCTTTCTAATAACTGGGGCTTTCCTTGGAATATCTAAATACTGTTTAAATATCTTTTAAAATAATGTTTTTCTTTGCAAATAAAAGACATGTTTTCCAATTTTCTCAGTGTGATGCAAGCAGAAGTGCCATAGACTTATTGCACTGAATTTGCTGGCACCTTTCTCTTTGCCTGATTAGTACCAAAGAGGTCATCAAGAAATAACATGCTGTAACATGGGCAGGAAGAATTATAGCTTGACTAATATGTAACATACTGAGAACTTGACAGGGCTTTTGCAGAATCCATTTAGTATCTTTCAAAGAAAAAAACAAAAAACAAAAACAAAGCCAGAAAAAACCCGCAGAAATAAAGCTTTGGAGAGGACTACTTTCCTTGTATCTTTTATTTTCAATACTTTCTGTTATTCAGAAAGACTACCTGAACAAGACATAAATAAAAATTTGAGTGAGGACTTAAAAAATTTTATTTTAAAGTGTGGTTGACGTTAATCTAGTATCTTGTATTACACAATCTTTTATAAAAGATTGCTTTGTGAAAATCTAGGTATAATTTTGTTATTAAAAAAAAATAAAAAAAACCAGACAGGCAAGCATTGAAGATTCTCTTCGCTAAATATGACTAAAGTAAAACTTAGATATTTCTTATGCAAAAGCCATGAGGAAAACAGACCTGCAAAAAGCTGCCTTGCCTTCAAAACTGAATTCACAATCACGTCTAAGAGTACCAAGGCCTAAAAAACATATGTCTTGTTCTTCATCTTCTATTGTATGTTCTCTTTGCACCACTATTTATTTTATGCCCATGGTGAATACTTCCATTTATTTTATTATGCATTTCCAAAAATGTGGCTGGTTCACACCAGTAACCCTGCTCTAGCCTTCTTTTTTCCTGCCCCAGCCATTACAAGGCTTCATAAGTAGCAGCTTTCACCTTCTGATGCTATGGCATTTGCCCAGACCTGAGGGACACTTCTGTTCACTGCTTCACTCATGTGGGATGCTGGTTTGTGCACAGAGAGGAAGGTAATTCCACACTTGGCCACCCTAGCCCCCATGCTGTAATCTTCAGACTGATTGAGGTTGCTATTATGATCTACAGACACCATAAAAACAGTCTTATTAAACAGTCACATGGTGTCCTGCTACCAACTTTTGCAAAGCCAAAACTGTTCTTTTACTTCCAATGCATTTACAAACTCTTCACTATTTTTGTACCTATTTTTAAAACTTCTCTTTACTCTTCCAAAGATCTCTGAAAAGGTTTTGATACTTTAAGCAATTTTTGAAGGACGTATGATCATTGCACAGGGCTAGAGTGATACCACTTCTACTTACTGTCCAAAGTGTAAAATGAAGTTAATGGAAAGCTTTATTTACATACTTGGTGATTTAAGGTGAAGTCTAATGATGTATCTAACAACTAATTATTTGTTCTATAATTGCTAAGCTATAAAGGAAACCATAACAATTAAATTATACAGGGCATTAAGCATTAATTCATTTAATGCTGTCTGCACAGGATCTGGTGAAAGATCCCAAATCCTTCTGAAACTGCTACCCACTTGTGGGTCATTTCCTTTCCAAATTCACCCCATATTGACCATTCCCTGCCGTCCTCAGCTTCTCTCCTCTGTCCCATAATATAAGGTCCCCAGCTCCTTGTCCGTTTCACATGCCTATCTGTTAGAAACAGCAGAATGGGAGCAGACTCAGCTGAGTTGCTCAACGATTTGCAGCTTGAGGCAAAATGTTAACGAAAAACAATGCAATCAATCAAAAATAATTTAGGTTTTTCAGTAAACAAGATATACTCTTCAAAAGTAACAAGATATGCTCTTCAAAATAATTAAACCATTTTTGTCTTTTAATTACATCATTTTCTTTGTGATCTTCTGCCCTTCTTATATATTCAGGAGAAGTGGGCTTTTAGAGATGGAAAAAGAGTTCACGTTAAAATAAACTTATTTCAAAGTGTGGTACATAGTAATTTTATCCTATTCTTCATTGCTATTTGTAAAACAGGCTCTCAAAAGATTGTTTTAAATAGCTTTATAATAATTGGTAAAAAATAAACAAACAAATAAAAGGCTCAGTGGAAACAGAGGAGTCCTGTGAAACAGGATAATTCTATCTGTATTTCCATTGGGGATTTTAGTAAATAACTGAACAATCTAACTGTTCAGGGATGTAGCTTCCCTTAATACGTTATGGAAAAGTATTAGACCAGTGTTAGAACTTACTGTTCTGACAATTCTGTTCAATGTCAGAATTTATTATTCTTTCTTTTAAGAAAGCCTTGTTATACAAGCAAAAAAACCTCACCAGAAGGAAAAAGTAGTTCACCAGAGTCGTATATCACTATATATACTCATATATCACTAAAACATTGATAACAATGGTAATGAAATAATACATATATATATAGTTGTGTGGGAATACAATTGAATGGGAAACAAAATATATGAAGGTATATATTGGCAGACAAATAAATAGCAAAACAAAGCAACACAAATCTTATGTTAGAGCCAAGGAAAAACTGTTAGAGTGGGATGAAAAGGAAAACGTAAACAAAATTTCCAAACAGGTCATTGACTGTTTTAGGTTTATGTCTTTAAATGAGACATATAGAGTGAGTCTTCTCATTCCTAGGAATCAATACACAAATGTTACTTCTTCTGTATTCCCCAAGAATCTTTTTCCTTTTTAATTTAGCAGATAGACTCTTTTTAATGAAAATGTTTGAAGCCCAATCCCCATTACTTGTACTGAATTAATTTCTAGTTACAACCCAGAGAGCACTCTAAGCAGGACTACCCCTATTAGCAGATGGCATCTTTGATGTGGACTTAAAAGGCTTGTACTGGAAACTGTTTAGAAGTCAGTAGTCTGTGCTAATGGCACAATATTCAGCCTGCGTTATGACAGTGAAGCATAGATAAAAAGATGCTGGTAGGAATAAAAGCAGCTAGAGAATCCAGAGAACACTGGTAAAAATCCATCCCCCTTCAGGTTAAAGGCAGGTGCCATGCTTGCTTTTCAACATATATATACATGATCCTGTGTCATCAAAGGAAAGAAACCAATGATTTCCTACACAACATCTGTTTCCCCATTCATATATTAAAGGGTGAGTTTATTTTCTGGTTATAAAGAAAGTGGAGTGGTTGAAAGCATTGCATAAACTATATAACTATCTGGCATGTTTTACCATGGCTGCCAGCCAAACTAAAACCTATATATCTGTATCACTGCAGAATTCAAAGGACACAGAGGTCTAGGGAAATTTAAATTCCTCTGCAGAACAGAGAGATATCTGTTGACTTTCGGAGTCCTTGGTCTACATGATAAATGTTAAATTGAACCTTTTTGTATCTTACAATTTACCTTCATCCATGTTTTTCTTCTTGTGTAAGATAAGAGTAGACTTTCATCACCCACAGATGGGCTATTCATTTTAATGAAATAAAAAGTTTTCATTCTATTTTATCCATTTTCTTCTAGAACTTTACTTTACTCTCTTTACTCTTTTCTCTAAATTAGAATGGAATTCATTCACTGCTAATAATGTAAAGGTTACACAATGAATACTCATTAGAAGAATCACTCATAGGAGAAGTAAGTCAGAGACCTCTGACTTCACTCATTCTAGAAATTTCTCTTTGGAATCCAAATTCAAAAGTGTCAAACTCCAGCAGTGAAAGAAAGTGTAACTATTCCATTCTGAGGTACCTCAAATTAAGTTTTCTTTAATTGCAATAATGAATATTCTCAGTTAGAATGAATGTGATGGAACAAATAGTTATTCTGAAACTGTAACATGTGCACATGTAAGCCAATGATATTAAACAGACAGTTGTCCAAGGACAAAAAGTAATAATGAGTGTTAGTTCTGTATAAAAGTATACTTCAAACAATGAAATCTATGTAGAAGTATCACTCACTGCACCTAAAAGCAGACATGCAACTATGGAGGGACAGCTGACTTCAGGAAAATTGTCTGTGGGTTTTGAGCTTTACATTTTTGTCAGATTTCAAGTCTTACCAACCAGTCATTTTAGGAAAGTGACAAATACTGATTGATCATAGAATCATAGAATCATAGAACGGTTAGGGTTGGAAGGGACCTCAAAGATCACCTAGTTCCTTCTGTTTCATGAGCTGATCAACCCTTCTTTTGCTCTGCCTATATCCCCCCTCCTAAGTTAAAATCAAAACACCATATCCATAGCACCCAAGAGAGGCTCAGGCCTTGTATCACAGACTCCTTGAGGCAAAAAACATCGTCCCAATTTGTGCCCACCCAAGAGCAGCAGAGGTTGCTTCTGCATTGGAAGAATCTGTTTTTTTCTGGATGTTCTCCTCTGCTGCTTTCACCACCTCTCTGGCCATAAGGAAAAATTTCTAAGGGAAGGATTGGATTGCCTCCATTGGGATCCCACACCTTCCATAGTATTGAACCAATCATCAGTGTAGGGAAGGGGTTTAGGGCCTCAGAGGATGGGATGAGGCCGGTTTCTGGCTGTCCCTGTGACCAACCTGTGCCACTGCCTAAAAAGGACTGAGGACATATGTAGGCAAGAATTTCCAGTTACAAAAGAGGTGTCTAAGAAGACAGGTGGACATTTGGAAACGTCACGCATTGTCAAAAATTTCTAGGATCCCTTTTGGCTTGGGGAAAATGATGCTGAACTTTATGTTAGGAGACAGATCTCTACAGGCAGGTACAAACTGCCTTGCATTCACTCTGCCCTTCTCTCCAAGCTGCCATGAGTAAAGACTGTGCACACCTGAAATCCAATGACCTATGTATGTGTCCACCATCTGTCCAGCTCACCCACTCTCAATACCTAAATACCTTCTTTGGTCTTTTACTCCACCATGTTACATCAACATAAATCCTTCACCACCAAACAGATATTTAAGCATCCATCAAAAACAGTCTAGATAATTGACCAAGCACTGATCCTGCACGAAAGCAAACTTATCACCTGTGAATGTGGAATGGGCAATTAACTGAACTTCTTATTAGACCTACTAGAAAACCAAAACCTGATCTGGACCAAAACCAAAACCAATTGGTCCCTCGCTGTACTTAAACCTATATTCAACATGATGAAGATCAGTATACTTTTGAATTTACCAGTAAATAAATTCTTACACCAGTACAGAGGTTTTGAAAATATGAAAATACACCTTTTGTGGACTCAAATTTTAGTGAAAATTGGAGAGAAAGGCTAAGAACTGTGTTCTACAAGCCATTATGCAAGCATGAAAACCACCTTCAGTGAAGTCATGTAGAAAATGCTGTTCTAAATGAATTTACAAGAGAATGTAATTATTTTGGCGCATCCAAGTGTGTGTCACAATGCACTGAATTTCATTCCAGCCATGTTGTTTCAGCATGACGAGGTCTTTCCTCTACCCTATGTACTTGTTTTAACTGATAGTCTGTTTAACAGAGTGTACTGTGTCTGGTTGGGTTGGAGTTAATTTTCTTCATAGCAGTATGTATTGTGTAAATAAAACAGCATTGATAGCACAATATTTTGGCTACTGCTGGACAATGCTTGCGCAGCATCAAGGCCTTCAGTTTCTCACTCTGCTCCCACTGTGAGTAGGTCAGGGGTAGAAAAGAGCCTGTGAAGAGACACAGCCGGGACAGCTGGCACTAATTGCCCACAGAAATATTCCATACCATGTAACGTCATGCTCAGCAATAAAGCTGGGGGCAGGTTTTCCAAGGCAGCTGTTGCTCAGACACTGGTTGGGCATCATTGCTTTTGCATCACATTGTTTGTTTGTTGGTTATTTTTCTTTTTTACCCTTCACTTACTAAACTGTTTCTAGCTTGATCCACAGGTTTTCTCACTTTTGCTTTTCTGTTTCTCTCCTCTGGCCCACTGCAAGGGAGTAAGCAAGCAATCGCTCAGCTGCCAGCCAGGATCAACTCACCACACAGAGATTTTCAGACTGTTCTGACACTTAGAGTCAAATGTGCAAAGACTATCTCCATTAATATTATTATTTTCCCCATTTTTTAACACTGGGAGGTAGCACTGTCAATAAGCCTCTTTTTATGGCTACCTTCCCACCTTGCATATCACATATTTTTAATTTCCTTCCTCCAGACAACTAGCTATCACTGGGCTTAAACTGCCAAATATCCCAGCATGTATCCCCTGTCCTTCAGCTCCATGTGCCAATCTGCCTTTGTTCTCAGACCAGAGTAAATATAACTTTCAGGCTGTTAATATGGAATTATTACAAATAATGCACCTTTGTCATTAATTCTCCTACTTTATATTTATTCAACTATTTTGAACCAATGTGCTCTATGTCAATAAGCATCATATACCTTCAAACCCAGCACAAAATTAGCATAAAGGAAGCATAAGTGTTTATTTTGTCCTCTGGCTAATGTAACTAAAATATAAATACATGACAATCACAATCTAGACAAAATTCATAATGCTTAGTGATATGCTTAGTGAAATTCTTCCATAAACACGGTTCTTAGCATTAGGGGCACTATTTATCCTTCATCGCTTTTACATCCAGGCTGTGATTCCCCAAATCAGTCCATTCACAGCAATCTGTAACCAATTCTCTTTTTCCACTTACATCAGTTCATCTTTCCTTGATGATGAAGAAAACTGCTAGAAGCAATGTGGCACTTGTTTACATAGCTCACAGACAAGGAAGAACACTTATGGCATGGAGTCTCTGGGGTTACTACTCAGATGTAAACATCCAGGTATTAAGCCTTACCTTACAACAGAGCTTCCAAGGTCCTTTAGTTCAGCAGCGGCAATCTAAACAGAAAATTATTCTCAGTTTTAAAGTCTAAACCAGCTATTATTTCCCTATAGACAACTGATTCTCACCACTCAGCAATTCTCACCACTTAAACTCTGAAACTAAGAAAAGAGACTCACCTGTATTTCAACTACGTGCTATTAATATCAACCATTTAGGTTGATATGAGAAGGCACTTCTCATCAGTAAGCTGACAGCTGACTTAAAATCCTGGTGTTGTCTGGTTGACCTTTTGTCTGCACCATGCTCTCTAAGGCTTTTCCCATAGTGGTCTCTTCATATCTTCCACGCACAGATCCATGCCTTATCATAAACCAGTCCCTCTGGCATGAGAACTGAGTTAAAGGATGACACTTTAAGACTATTCAGTCAGTTCATATGGAAAACCTCAATTGTTTTTATAATGTTTTTACACAAACTAAACCTTTGAAAAAGACTCTGTGTTTAACCACATTTCTGTATGACTACATCATGCTTTTAGTTGCTCAGAGAAGCCTGGATCGCGTTAGGACAAACCAAGTTCTTAAACAACCATAATCTCACTAACAAAAATTATTTTCACTGAATTTCACTGAATTTCACTGAATTTTTTAGAGTTGGAAGGGACCATAGAGATCATCTAGTCCAACTC